>RXID01022288.1:162100-892100 GCA_005019695.1 Trichopus zeylanicus subsp. travancoricus | reverse complement strand
CGCATGGCCCAACAACAGCCCGCAGCATAGCCAATAATCCGTCCGCTCATACAACACATTACATTACCTACCCATGTTTTTCGAGCATAGCCCAATATATGCTCTGTAAAATAGCACACTAGACAAAATGACCTCCAATAAACATACAGACCAATACGACAAAAAGTCACGAGTAAAAATCCTGAAAACCTATGAGAAAAAAGACCATGAATAGACATACAAACCAAACAAAGACAAAAAGATCATGAATGGATATACAAACCCAACAAGATATATAAGGCCATGAATAAATATACGGCCCCAACATATAAAAATGACCATTAATAAATACAGATCCAACATGAAAAACACTACAAAAGATACATATCCAACAAGATAAAAAGGTCAGAAATAAATATACCGACCCAACATGTAAAAATGATCATGAATAAATACAGATCCAACATGTAACAAAGATTATGAATAAATACAGACCAAGCATGAAAAAGAACTATAAAAGATACAGATCCAACGAGATAAAAAAGCCATGAATAAATATAAGGACCAACATGAAAAAATGACCATGAATAAATAGAGACCCAACATAAGCTTGTTCTTTTTCTTTACATCATTGCAAGTTTTTTTTTTCTTGCTTTTACTCGTTGCTTACAATGTATGACCAACATGTTCAGCAGTAAATAAGAATAAAAATATTATCCAACTAAGCATGGATGGAGCATATATAATATGGTAGAATATGTATAAATATCTATGTGATATATACCATGCACAAAAAATAACCCCAATAACAACACATTGTACAGGTGTCCTATACCAAAAAATTTCACACACAAAAAAAAAAACACTACACAGAAAGCATATACAAAAAAACATTACATATAGCCACACACAATAATCAAGCAACTCCACATATAAAAGCACATGGCCCAATTAACACAACTGACACTACAAACTTACAACCACAAGCACATGCCCACCCACCCCGAAAAATCAAGAACCATGCAATTTACTAACACAATATAAGCAAAAGAATTAAGGAAACTGTGACAGCCATTCAAAGAACTCATTCTGAACATGCTACCAAGAGAACTACTCTGTACAGCCCCTCCCACACTCATTGATTAGCTAGGATGGTGCCTTACCTGCTGCATTTTTTATTTTAGGGGCCAACATTTCTCACCTGCCTTAACTCCCTCTCTTGCTTCTGGAAAGAATGAATAAAAGCTATTTTCACTTCAAAATTAGTAAAAGATTGCAACAATTCTACAGAACTAGCCTTTTGCAACACAGGTTCAAATAGAATGAAAAATGCAAAACACAAATTCATCCTGAACTAAGATGTGATGATCTCAACATTTAGAAGAAAACTCCAGTCACTTATCTATGACTTATTGGTCATATCATGATGTCAACGATTTCTTGCATCCACTCAACAAAGTCCACTTAAGAATATTATATTGTTTTCAGCAAGAAAAAACTTCTCAGAAATAATAAATGAAGTTGAATAGCTTCAGGTAGTGTCATCACAAAACTCTGCACCATTGGTCAACCATAACTCTCAAGATATCTTCCAGAGAGTTTAGCGTGGAAAACATATGCACAAAAAAGCACTAACACCAATGAAAAGTTTGATGGTAACAACTGGACACAAAGCTCAATTCCAAAAGAGCAACTCAAAAGTCAAAACCCGAATTAGGTTCTAACTTGCGTGGGATGTGGTTAAGCATATTTGCATATTGTAGCCTCTAATTTTACCAGTGTTTTGATCCTCATTATATTCTTTAAGCATTTGGGTTTTCTACCAAAGTCTTGGCAAGATTTGCTCAGAAACATGTCAAATGAAATCAAATGAAATCAAATGAAAGCAAATCACGTGTGGAAATGACTTCAAGTGAAGGTCAAAATATAAATTTAGCAACCAACTTTGGTGAAAATTCTAAGAAGTGCCGAAGAAATTCTCAACAAGCACCATATGGTTCTGTTACGAGATATGAAATGACTAGTGAGGTAGTTTCCAGAATTTAGTTGGAAGAAGGCCTAAGCCTAAGCCTATATGCTGCCTCAAACTAGTCATTTTGTAGCATTAGCTGAAGTTCACTTGAAATCGCATTCATCAACATATGAAAGTACCTGTACACAGGAGTACAGGATACATGTTTAGTGTTAGAAACTACCCATCAAGTACTCACATGACAAGTGCACTACTCTTTTAATGATGCAAGAAGAATCAAATGCAGTCACTATGAATGATGGACAGAATTTCTATGACCAGAAGCCCAAAAATGTGCATTTGCAATCAAAATGAAATGACACAATGACAGACAAACATTTCAGAAAGCTAGGAAAATATTCAAGTGCCAATGCACGTGAAGAAGCAACAAACTCTTTTGCAACCTTACATCTATATCAGACTTGATTTGGTGATGGCTGATACTTCATAGCACCCCCACCAGCTATATCTTCAGGTTAACGTGAACTTGTACATTTTATCCACCGTATATCTAGAAGTTGTAACCATGCTTTTTCAAGACTCAGTCTTGGATTCCCACTTAAAATTAAAACTGTCATATAAGAAGCCACATTCAAAATAGTTCCTTACCACAAAATCTCATCTGAAGAAGAGGGAAGAGTTGAATGTTGAACCAAATCGGTTCTAAGAGGATTCTGAATGCTACTTTGGCAAATGGTATTACTAGATTCACCTATCTAAACCTCAACCCTATATTGTTGATAGCTTTGGATGTTTAGATAAGTTCCTATTAATTTCCGTAGTTCAACGGAAGCTCAAAAAAAGGGTGTTAATCAGCTGAGCTTGTGTTGAACCAACTGCAGCCTCAACAAGATCCCCACTATCACTATCCAAGAAGGACCCAGTCCAGACAAGTTTTTCACTGCAGTGCAAACACCAGGCTTCAACCCACAAAGAACAAGATAATATGCATGGCTCCTGGCCCATTTGTGTTTTCCAATTTAGACAAAGCTTTACATGAAAGCAAAAAACAATTGTCACTTCCCACTTCACATAAACAATATAAAAAGCCACGGATTCTCTATGCTGCTTGATATGCATGGTCAACAGCAACAAGAAATGCACCCTGTTAGATGCAATAAAATAGTGGAAAATTCTTGTCAATGTAACATTCTCGTACAGTTTCTCCAACAAGTTTGAATTAATATAAGAGAGAGCAAACAAGAATCTGTATTTATAATATGATCCTTGTAACAAGGCTACTAAATGTAGAATTGCCACTTTTGTTCAAACCCAACCTGGAACACAACTCTAGGTATATAAACTGGACTAAGCCCCAGCTAAGGCCTGGCTCAATAGGCCATGGGTTAGTCTGACCCAATTAAACATTACAGGTAAACATTGCCTTGCAAAACTAAGTTTGATTTTTATTGATGGAAAAATGAACAGTAAAAAATTTGAAATCTTACTATGAGCAAATATTTTTTTGCTGAGGACTTGCCTGAAAGATTTCCTTGCAAAGCTCCACAGTAAGAAATCCCAGTAGAGTAAATAATTCTCTGGAAAGAGACTGGAAAACAAGTAGGGCAACATCGCAATATGTCAAATCAGAATTCTCCTGAACCAAGCAAACTCCAGCATGCTGCTTCTGTAATTTGACAAAAGGTAACTTTACTCGATTGGTCACCAATGGTTGTTGTGTGTGAAACAAAACAAGCAACCCCAACCCCCAAATAAACTGAAACCCCCCAAGCTTAAGTTTGACCATGCTATACCCTGACAAGAACATCTCCTTGGGCACAACTTTGGAAAATTCCTCCACTTCAGGAACTGAATCAACTATAGTTGCCTCTAGCATCAGAGGCCAAGCTTCATCTAGACAACTTTTCACCTTTGATGGAACCAGAATAGATTGAATGCCATCTAGAAACGGTTTGTACTGTAAATCAAGAGAAAACATTCATAAGAAGACAAGAACAGAAATTTATTTATGTAGCTAAAGATAGATAACCTACTTTAAAAGTTGAATGTGAACCAAAGCAAAGGTAGATTTAATCTTTCAGAATATTGATCTAGTAGTGTCCCAGAATGCCGGCATTGCTCGAAAACAGAGGTAGCAATGGCAGATACTCATCTGGAATTTCCGTCTGATCTCCCAACAATGAGTACACATAGCACCAGATGGATGCATGGGCATCCAGAAGCCTTATTTTGATCTGACAAAAAAATCAAGCAAGAATGTCTGCTTCAACTGACAAGCTAAAATTTTCTTAGTCATATTTGCAAATTTTGCCTCCCAGCACTACATGAGATGTCACATCAACATTTGCATGTCATTTGCCATTCGCATAGTGACTATGAAGAAGTCTTATTGTTCAACATAAAAATTAATGAGGGTAATAATAATACAAAACCACAGGAAAAAATCAAAGAAGACTCAACAATTAATAAATCAATCCTCCATTTGAAATGATACATACCTTACATGCAACCCATTCAGAAAAAGACAGATAATAAAAGTCTTTGATCTCATCGAGCGGGCGTGAAATTAAAGAAAACAAGCGATTGAGGGCAATTCAATCTCCACTAACTATGCTACTTGTTAAAATCTGCAATGTTCAAGCCAAAACAATCTATGGTCTTTAAATCAGGAGAGAAAGAAAATAAAGATTGATGTGTGAAGTCTTCCAGACCTTTGTAGTCAATAGGAGGCCAGCCTCTGAGAGAAGAAGACCAGAAGATGTGCTGCTGCAGATCAAACAGCAGAAACTTGTTGAGCCTACATTCAGGTAATGGTAAACAATAATTAAAGATGATCACAAAGTTCTTTCTCTAATGTGCTAACTTGGAAGCCTTGGTTGAGATGAACTCAAGGAAATATGAGTCACTTAACAAAGTGTTTCAGTTCAAAAGATTCAACTTTAATCTAGTTGCAAAACTTTCAGTCAAAATTTCCTCCAAAAAAACATCCATCAAAATCTAAACTTTTATCAATCATATCCACTATTGACAATTATGGAAACAATTACATTTAAGATTAAAACTAATTTCAACTTTGAGGTGGAAGCAGTAGACTAGATTAAATTAGCAATTATGACATTACATATTGTTTTTTCACTAATATCCCTACTGAAATATGTCATACTAACAAATAATTCATAGTATCAACTTGGTCAGATGTAACCTGCTGAAATAAAAAAATGTTAACAAACAACCTTTTCATTAACATTTACTTAAAGAGGAATATTTCTTCTAGATGCAGTAGTTTAGTGTCAGAGACATTTGACCCGAGGGTAATCATTAATTTGCTCTAGTTCATTTCAAGCCATTTTAAACAGGATGTTAGAATCACTATATGTGGGTTAATTAAAGGCAAATCATCACCAGTTAGGATAATAAGTCTAAATCACTACTTGTGTAGCAACAGGAGGCTGAAGTGAGGGCATTTTGGTAATTAAAACCGTCACTGGTAGTTTAACCATGAGTAGATGTGTTATTAACTACAACAAAAGTCAATGATGTCTAGCCACGGGGTTTGTGTTAATAAAATTGAAAAACCAGGAATTATATGTAAATATGTTGGAAATTAGTGGTTATTTGTGCATAAGGAAATTTGAGGGGGCTATTTGTAAAAATCTTTTAAATTTTTTGGTAAAAAATTGATCCTTGCTTCAGCTTCAACCTTTGAGAGAACTTCTTTGTTTATCTTCTTTCTCAGACAATCTTTTTTTATTTATACTTGGGGCTTTGGCATGCCACTACATATACTTCTAAGTGAACATATCAAACTTGCTTAGGTCATTCAATTAACATAAGTACCTATTTCATTTTCAAAGGAAAACCTTAAATAGTCATGAGAATTTCAATTGATATTTTTCTGAAAATGAAACTATCATCTGTTTCAAGCTCTCTCTCTCTCTCTAACACAGTTATCATATATAGTCTTTTAACTTTTCTTTTTTAATTTAATATACTCGAAGAAATCTCAATTTCCTCCAATTCTCTAATAATTTAGTAGTGTTTCCAATCAATATGGAAGAATCAGTGATTAAAGCATAAATGTTAATAATAAAGGTAACGAATGTTTTAAAAATTAAGCAGAAACATCACAACATTAACCTGATACTGTTCCAACAGAAGGTGGTCTGCAAGGTCTGAGTCTAGAATCTTCTCAAACTAAGGAAAAAAAACCAAAACAGGATTATTAGTTAAAATAAGTTTCTATTGTACCTCAGAAGACCCAATAAAAAAAAGTGTCTTTCAATTTACTACCACATGCTTGGTCATTTGCTACCAATAAAGAAGATTGTATATGTGTATTTCATCAGGAGCAGAACGAAGGCATGCAGATGAAGTACATGGGCCTCGAACTTTGCCCACTTTGAGCACAAACTAAACCAGTAATAAAAGAAAGAAAAATTTTGGTTACCCTCTGGATCGAGAATATATGCCAAATTCTTGACAAAGAAAGTACTCATCTTAGAGATTTACTGAGCAGTGCCTTGACAGACTTGCAAGCCCTATAGTAAGTTAATGCCACTTAACACCATATTGACCACATAACACTAACCTAAATTTGGAACAAAAACTAACTGCTGTAAAAACTTAACCAGTAACAGAAAAAAGAAAACATTTGGTTACACTCTGGATCTTGAATATAAGCCAAAGTCTTAACAAAGAAAGTGACTAATGAGTTCCTTTGATGCATTTAACACCATACTGACCACACAAGACTAACTTCAGTTTGGAACAAAAAGTGACTGCTGTAAAAAAGTAGCTAAATGATGTTATGACTTACATTACAAAATTCTGACAATTCTAATAACTCAATATGAAATGCAGAACAACTTGAACTCTACTTAAAGAATAGGCTCTAACAGTTTGATAGAAAGCTCATACATGTTTCCCCATTGCAAGACACAAAGGCAATCAAATTTCGATCATTATAATTCCTTGCACTGTCAGAAATATATCAAGCAAGCTTGCAAGTACTAGTAGAATGAGAATACCTAGAACAAGAAAAAGCTTAGCACAATATCATCTCATGACAGCAGCAAGAAAATATACTGATGGGCTACAAAGCAAAAATGATATGTGATAGAATGGCAAGAAATAGAACAAGAACTTGGCAAGTCTTGGGAATGGGAATGCTTGTATAAGAAAAATTTTTTATTGTGCTCAATCAAACTCAGACAGCATCAACAGAAAGAGTGCATGGATCAGCATCCCAGCTGCAAGTGGGCTCAATTGACCTCATACGGTAGGATGTCAAAGGACAACTCATCCGTTTTGAATTCAACAATTTTGTATTGAAGTATCGATAATATACATCATCATGGTTGTTCTTTTTTCTGGATAAACAAATTTAACTAATTCCAAAATAGGCTATCTAAACAACAATAGCTTAACACAATGTTACAAAATGTTTCCTAATTATTTGAACTACTGATGCAGAAATTACTAAAACTGTTATGGTCATTTTGAACAGGATAATAACATTATTTTTTCTAAAAACGAGAATCAATGAGATAAAACAGAAAACTAAGAAATTATATTTAAGGAACTATATGGAACAATTGTTATCAAGGTTTTAAAAAGTGATATGCAGAGAAAAAATGTAAAATTAAATACACAAAAAATTAAAATGTTTCAATTATATATAAAATTAAAAAATGTAAAAAAAATAAAAATACACAAAAAATTTTAATTTGCTTATGTTTTGAGAACTCAGAGATAGATATCAGATTCCTAAATTTTGAGAATTCAGAACTCATTCCAAATTCTGAATTTTTCAGAGTACATTATGAATTTTGGGTATATAGAACTTGATGTCAAGGAACATGATTGACCCAAACCAAAAGATCAAGCCCAACTATAAAATGACCTAGGCCGAAACCGAAATTCATAGACATCAGCAGTTTGTCTCTCATATCTCAGCCATACAAGGTCAAAAGAGAAGAGCTGCAGCAGCCCAATACCTCGGCCACGCAAGGCTTAAGAGGACCGAACTATGGCATCTCGGCACCTTCTATGCTCCCTCAACCTACTGGCCACTAGTGTCCGTAACATTATAGAGGATAAACTCCTATGTTAGCAACCACCTTATGTTTCACCTTTGGCTACCCGACAAACTCCGTCGGATCACATTAAAAAACACCTAGTAAGTTCTCAAAATTTTTCCTAATTCTATATATTTAGTCTATTTATAGAATGTTGAATTATTTGACATGTGAAAGATTGCTTCAATATTATAAAATAGTATTTAGTTCCTTAATTTGAACCCTCAATTTTGTTAACAGAATTCTCAACCACAATAATTCACATGTTGACAATGCAATTGTCCATATATCATTATGAACTATGTGAAAAGGATAAGAGCTGATTTTATTAATTCTAAAAACAAAAACAGTTTGGTGATATTTTACAAACTAACATGACCAACAATGCTTCTTTATGGATAAGTCTAACCTAGGAAATATAATTTCGAGTACATGTGAAAATTGATGACATAATCTGCAGTGTCATTTGAACATGTCCATAAATACAGAAGTAAATTAAATATTGTAGTCATATGTTAGCATCATAAACATTATCTAAAAATATTTTAACATTCACTAAAAGTCTGGCTGTTCAAATAGGTGCCCATGCAAGTTACTATCTCCAAGCATATATATTGTCATTATTTTACATCAACAAGCTTTTTACCTAACAACATACATAAATTATATTAGTATGTAATGACTAATGGCAAATATCCTTGGGAGATTATGTAGGTCATACAAATTAATTCTCAGTGCAGTCAACAAAGAACTAAGTGACCAATTTAAAACACCTTAAAATAGTTAAAACTTAGATATTCACAAGGGCACCATAGCTAGTCACAACTATATGACAATAAAGACAAGATCTCGGATAGAAACATGGGAAGAATTACGGGAAAAATTATAAACAATACAAGTCCAACTAATGGTTATCAAAATCATATAGGATTAAACAATACATATAATGAAGTTCAAAAACAAAAAAAATTGAAAAGAATGACTAAAAATTCAAAGAGAAATATAAAAGAACTGAAAATTATCACATCTAGAGGAAAGAGTACAGCTATCGCATACATGCAATGAAGCATGAGATGATGCGGCAACTATAATGTCATTCAGAATTTCCTTAAATTTCAATGGAACCTGCATAGAGAAACATAGAAGAGTGTCATTAAAAATATTATGTTAATTCTAGAAGCACAGAAAAGTTTATTCATAGATCTCCATAAAGAAGAAAAATATATATGTTTCAATTACAACAACTTTCACCTTATTCGTACCACAGACCATTGCAAGTGCATTCAGCAACATTCACAATTAAATCACACTTATAAAAAGTTAAAGAAACTGAAACATGTAATCTGGGAAAGTCAAACCCACTGTGCTACCACACATGCATCAATATCCTTGATGTTGAAGTGTTAGCGTTTATTTCTGTCCTATTCCTGCCAATATTCAGCCCCTATCAATTTCTATTTGGACCAGACTCTACCATATGCATTACTATCAGTTTATGTATGAACATCCTACCCCCCATACTGCATTTTCTAAAACCTCCATACAAAAAAAAAGATCAATGGAAGGCATAAAGATGGGGGCTTGTACATTCTGCATCCTAATAGAATTAGGTCATATATCCTATTTTCAAGATCATTCCATTCTATTTGGAAGGAGTATGCCTTATACTTATTTGGTTGATGTTGTTAGGACAGCTTGCTACCTCATCAATGGAATGAAAAAACCTTTATTAGGACAAAAAAAATCCATTCCAAATCTTATATCCTTATGACGCTCCATTTCATCTAACACCTAGAGTATGATAGGCTGCCTAACTCATAATCATCTTTTTCTTATACTAAATCCAAATGGGGCCACAATGCTCAAGAAATCAACCTCCATATCAATTATCATGAATCTCAAGTTGTATTGATATTTGATCATTAAAAGAATTACTTGACACACCATAAGCAGAATTTGTGATTCATTTCATGCCAATTGGGAGGCTATATCGATAAAACAGTTCACAAAAAAATATGAAATGCATCAAGTTTGAAATGCATCAAGTTTCTAGATACAAGTGACATATCAAGTTTACCCAATGCAAACAATCTATAAAGGTTATAATTAACCAATACATATTGCATAGCTGCAATGGAACCACACCTGACATTTCACCTAACAAGAGAGAATATGGATTAGTTATACCAAAGAAAGTGCTTTTTGGTTACTCAGAAAAAAAAAGTGCTTATTTGACAACTTTAAATAAACTCTTCCTATGTGTTAGGATAAAAAACTTTCAGCAACTCAACTGGCCCAAACAAGCAGCAAATATGGGTTGGAAAATTTCAATTCAAGGTTAAGTGATTTGGACCCTAGGTTTAGAGACTGAAAAACTAAGAGAAACCTTATCTAAATCCCAGATGACAAAGTTGTGTAAAATCTATGTATGAGAAATGGTCTTTAAACTCAGCCAAAAACTGAACCATTTTGGCCAAAACAGTTTGATTTTGACCATTAGCACAACAGAACAGAGGCTTTTTCAGTTTCAGAGAAAACCTAATTTCGTCACGAGAGCAATGCTTGCTGCACGACAACCAGGACTCACCGCTTACACAACAACCACGACTCCTACTGCTTCTTCTTGCCATGAGAGTGGTGTTCACAGCCCGCCACTTTTCCACTCATCGCATTTGCCATCCACTGCCCCAAGCATCACGAATTGCTGATCTTCTTCTTCTTTTTGCTATTCTTGTTCAATCTAAGAATTTTCACATTTGTTTATAATTTTGTTATTTTTTCCTTATTCTTTACTGTTAATCCAAACTAAAATAACATGTTGACCAAAAAAATTATGATTTTTCTCAGATTTTCCTGATTTTCTCTCTTGTTTTAATTATTTTCTAAATTTTTTAAGGAATGGCCGAATCAAGGATTAAACAATAGCATTCCCGTTTCAGCCAAAACCCTAGTATGCTTCAATATTGGTAGTGGCCGATACTGATCCTGAGATTTAAATCCCTGATTTACAGATCAACAAGAAATAGTTGCTTCTATTAAAAAAGTGATAGGATACATCAACTTGAAAACTAAAGAGGAAAGCTACTGCTGAGGAGATCAAGACATTAACAATATAGGTAAAGTATGAGATGAGAGCAAAGAAACATAGGAAAAAATGGAAGAACTTGCAACGACATATAGTTGCTTTGAAACTAAAGAATCCAGAAAGAGGACCAGCAAACAAAGAAGGAACAATTTCCCTCTGAGATAGAAAATCAGAACCACTGGCATATTCAGCAGGATGCAAAGGCTTGAATCCCATATGGAATCATGAAAGCAGCCCAGAGTTGTCACATTGAATCATGAAGGCGGAAGCTGTGCAATCTTCAGGGCTTTTGTAGTCAATGCATGTCATTGAATTCTACCATGCATATCTTTTTACCTTCAAACACAAAACAGGTTGGTTTTGAATGTGGGAAATTACATATCAAGTAAGGTTGATTATGGTTTATCTAACTAAATTTCATCACCCATTTATCATCTCAGGAGTGATAATTCACGCATCAATCACCAATGTGACCACCTAAAAACCTAGGGGCAAATAGATTAACCAGTAACTGCCTATGCAAGCAATAAAAGAAAACATCTAGGTGATTGCCACGACAACCAGGTGAACCACCTTTAACACTCATATAACACAATACCATGCATTAAACCTTGTCCTTTCAAAAAAATCCCTAACAACTTGTGCCCCTAAATGGAGGATGTAGATATTTGCAAGTTGGAATAGATAACCAAAACCATGCATTGAAGTGGATAAAGATAAAGAAAATATAATACAAATAAATAACAGAACAATGCTCATTTTATACCTCTCCAAGAGTTGTCAATAAATATGACAGGATACGCAATATAACAACTCCGACTAATGGACAGTTGACAGGCTCAAGCTGAAAGAATTGAGCAATTCCAAAGTATTATCAGAATTACATCTTAATCAAGCATAGTTCATAATCAGAAACAGAGATACATATTTGCTAAACCTTTCTTCCCATGATGACTAAAAATGTCCTTTGTGTAGATTCCATCATCTGATCAGTTACACCAACACGAAAAATATATAGAACACATGCTTTCAGATAAAAAGAGGAATTAGTGATATTAAACCAGGATCATTAGCCAACAGGTATTTTCAGAAAATTTAGTTATTTTCTAAAGCAATTACATGTCAAGATGTTTATCAAACATCATTGTACGGAACCCACCAGGCAAATTTAACATGAGCAGACAAAAGAAACTGTAAAGAACATTTAACACTAAATGGTTCAAATACAACTGATGTTAATCTATTCCCTTAACTAATGAGACTGCTATCCAACAGTAGTTGCAACTATTAAGGTTGCTTAAATATTGCCACATAATATAGAAGGCAAAAGCGAATGTTAAACCAAGATGCAAAAATACATCTCACTGGGCACACTAACACTAAAAAAAAATTGAGTTGAAAAGCACAAGTTAAAGTTGTATCCTCTCCAATTTGAAATTTCAAGAAATTCAATTGAATGATTAACACAGATGTTAACAAACCGGGAAAATGGACATTGATCCAATGAAACACCTACTTCTCAACCAAAACAATCCTTCAACTAATCAACAGAAAATTATATTTCCTTCCCAAAACAAAAACTATATTTCGTTCAACCAGCTTCTTTAACAGAAATTCCCTTTCTTAACAGTCTAACTAAATATGAATAACAAAAAATATATTCACCCCCTTCATGTACAAACGATGATCATGTTCTTGTTAACTAGGTCAGTAGTTGTCACTCTCTGCCCAAGCCATTTTCTATTTGAAGCTTAAACACATCACAGTCACCATATACATTCATAAAGAAATACACCAATATTAGAAAGTCATAATAATGTAAACCAGAAGGTGCAAAGGCCTTACAGCTCAGACAGCCACCAATATTGGAGTGGAGAAAATTGCATTACCAGCAATTACTAACAATAACACTAAAGGACAATAACTAAGAGTTAAAAATTTTAAGATACACACCACCCCATCAAGCATCTTTGAAAAGACAATCGCTCAAAGGATTCTATCCAAATAATATTTCACAGGTTAGACAAACAAAATTTTAATTTTTCAAATAAAGAAGTTAAAATAAATTCAGCTTGCTTTTATTAGAAAGTAAAATACTTGCACATACCATTTTCCTTTAGTTCAACAGCACATAGATACAATCCATCAGTGCTCCACACAAATGACAACTAATTAATGTTAAAAAAAATACCAAAGCATGTGCATCATCATCATAAGCATTCCCTTGAAGCATGTCCATCACCTGCAATGCAAAGTTCTGAAGTTCACTATCCTGCACTCAGTATTTGAACCGAACTACCTGTACCATTAGAATTTTACATTAGAACAAAAAAAAAAAAACAAATAACATTTAAATAATTCCCAAAATTGATATTAAAAAGTCTGCAAACGATAAAAAAAGAATTTTCTGTTTTTTCAAGACAAACAAAAATTAATTTCTTGAACAATCCTTTTAAAGTTTTTCAATTAGCAAACAAACAAAATACGCTTAAAATAGCCACCTGCAACAAAAGGCAGAGATAGGGAAGATCACCCAAAAACAAAATAGAAAACTCATGTTCACCAAATCAAACATTAAAACAGATAAACATTTAATTTCATGATTATACCCTACCAGTCTGCCTTCAAATAAACACAATTGAATGAAAATCAGGATTGTATATATTCTGTATAAGACAACTAATCTTAAAAATTCTCACATGCAATGAACCCAAACAACACCCTATGACAAGAAATTAGCACAAGAAATAATTACTGATGCCATATAAGAAATACTTGGTTGGATAATGAAGGTTTTAAGAAAGAAAAGCTCTAGCCTCTACTAGATTAAAAATAACCTCATATACTTGTGAGAAGAAGACAAACGATAAAGCTAAGTCAATAACCAAATCTTTTGCACAGATTTCACTTGTTGCAATGAGCGACACCCTTAAACTATTAGAAGATCCACAGGAAATATAAGCACCTCAAGCTTCTAGTACAATGCAAGCAAAGATTCAATGATATAAACATTGTTTAAAAAATGATGTCACCTATATTTTTAGATATAGGGATTGCAGCACAACACATCCAATAAAGGAGCAATAATGATGCTAAATCCATTTTCGAATGAGGTATGTTGTGACAAATGCAACTGCATCTGTAAAACAATTACCATGGTAGAACCAAGAGCTCAATGCCTATCCAGATAAGCATGAAATCTTTTAAAAGTAAATCTCACTATTGCCTTAAGAACGAAGGATATCATACATCCAAATCCAGTTAAGCAACCATTTTGCGGGATTTTAATTTTTTATTAAATTCATTCAATGGAAGAAGCTTACCTCTAGTAAATGGAAGTATCAAGTGTTTATGTAGACAATCATCCATTTTTTTAGCAGGAACAGAATGACCCTTTCTGCTTTAAATTGCCTTGAAGAGAAGAGTTGATATCAATTACTTTTATGGAAGGAACAACCTTGTCAAAAATGAAAGCACACCTTGGAAACAGTTATACCTGGGATTCAGGGTTCATTGCAAGTGCAAGCAAAGCGACTAGGGCTTCTGCAAAAGCATCCCTCATAGTAGAAACTGGACCCTCAAGTGCCTTATTGCATGCCATAACAATAAGGACAGGAATATTAGTATATCGTAGAATCATGTTTTAAAAACAAGAGAAATTACAAAGGAGCTACTCTCATTATAAAAGAAACAAATCTAAATTTAAGAAGAACGAAGGGTACCAATACCTTGAGGCAAAAACAAATGGAACTTTTAAGTTCGGTGAAACCTAGCCCAGGTCCACCTATGCTAGCAAATGTCTTCAGGCATCTGGCTGCTGCCAACTTGGCTACAAATGACCTATCACTTACACCAATTCGCATATCAATATGAAAAGCTTCTGAATAAGTTGTACAGGCACCGTTGCCACCAAAACCATCCAATGCATTCTCTAGCATTTGAAGTGCATCTTTTCTAACAAAATCCTAAGTTTAATCAAAAGAATAAATAAAAGCTAGACTATTAAGAACAATTTATCATACTATGAGTCCAGCAATATGCAAAGTCATTTCCAAAAGTCACAAGAATAATATATCCAACAGAAGCTATATAACATATGAGAAATAACTGGAACTGAAGATGAGAATTCAACTTATGTTGTTTTCTCAAACCCAACTTTAAAGCAAACCATTACACTATGTCAAGTCAGGGTTCATCATGTCCACAAATAAAAACCCGACAAATGCTTATATAAAGATACAAAGATATAAAGAACACCAAGTTATGGACAAAGTAGGAAAATATCTACACCACATTATTAACAACAAGGAAAACATTACCTACAGCACACCTAGCCAGAGTTTTACAAATTTTCAACCTTTATGATTTTGGAATCCCCAAAACCACAAAATTTCAAAAGATATTCTTTTCAATCATATTGATAAAACTAAACATTTAAAATGTTAGGTGAACGACAAGGTTAGGATAAAGCAGAACCTCTTCTTCTTCAAAACTATCAAAGTGATATAAAACAAACTTAAACTTATTACTCCATTAAAAGAAACTTAAAGATAAAAAGAACCACTTAAAAAGCTTAAAGACAGACAAAACCGAAAGACTTCTCCTTCTTCTTTTGTTCATTTTAATCTTACTCTTATATTAAAGAAAAAACTTTAAAGGCAGAAACTTTACCAACACTTCTGCTGGCATTGTTTCTTCTAATATTCTTCTTCTTCTTACATAAGACAAAAGACCGAATAAAAAAAAAACAAAATAAAAAAATTCAAGAAAAAGAAAAAGTTTTCTTCTTCTCCTACTCCTTATGTTCATTTAACCATAGACTTTTTACCAATACTTCTGCAGCTGCTGCCTCTTCTATTGTATTTTTTTTCTTTATGACACAAAAAACTAAAAAAAACTAAAACAAACTAAGTAAAATTAAAGAAGAATAACAACAACAAGATAAAGCTAAACATTGAAACTCAAAATTACAAAAATTTAAAACAAAATTTAGAAATAGAAGAAAGAGAACATTAAAAACATATGAACATAAGAATATAACAGAAAAATATCCAACGCAAAATACTGAAGAAAAGGAACAACAAAACAATATGACAAAACATAAAACAAAAAGTTGAAGAGCAACTAAGACAAGAACTTAAACATAAAATGAAAATTAAAAAAGAAGAAGAGGCAAATAGAAAAAAATAATAAATACAAGAATAAGAACTTTAAAGCAAATAAACATTAATATACAACAAAAAACTACCGAAGATAAACTAAAACAAAAAATAACAAATAAAAGGAGAAGAACTTTAAAAAAAATAATAAACAAAGGAATAGCAACTTAAAGAAAAAGAAGAACAATAGGAATTTTAGAACAATACAAACTCAAAAATAATACAGAAAATTAAAAAATAAGAGAAAAAAATAAATTCAACAAGAAGAACAAAAAGCAAAATAAACAAACAAATAGAAACTTAAAGAAAAAGAAGAAAAAAAACTTTTAAATAATAAAAATTCAAAAAGAGGAACTTAAAGCACTATAAACAAACAAACAAAAATTTAAAGAAGAAAAAAAAGAAAAAGAAAAAGAAGAAGAAGAAGAAAAAAAAAAAAGCAAGAAGAAAAATTTAAACATAAAAAGGAAATTAAAGAAGAAGAGAACCATAAACCAATAAAAACTAAAACATAAAACAACAACCAGAACATTAAAACAATACAAACTCAAACATAAAAAAAAATTGTAAAAGAAAGAGGAAGGGAATTTTAAAACAACAAAAACCAAAAGCACTAAATAGAAAAAAGAACTTTTTCTTCAATAGAAAAAACTTCAAAACTAATAATTAAAGAAATCTGAGACAAAAGAAACAAAACAAAAAAGAACGTTAAAACAATATGAACTTCAAAAAAAATAGAAAAATAAAGAACTAAAATAAAAAACATAAATCAAAAAAGAAGATGAACTATAAAGCAATAGAAACAAAAGAACTAGAATATTTACATTAATATGCAACAAAAAACAAAAGAAGATAAACATAAAACAGAATAATAAATCCAAGAAGAAGAAGTTTAAAGCAATAATAAATAAAAGAATAGAAACTTAAAACAAGAAGAAAAAGAATAAGAACTTCAGAACAGTACAAACTCAAAAATAAAAAAAACTAAAGAATAAAAGAAATCAGTAAACTCAAGAAAAAGAACATAAAGCAATATAAATAAACGAATAGGAGCTTAAAGAAGAAGAAGAAGAACTTTTAAATAATAAAAACTCGAGAAGAAAAACTTAAACAAATATAAACAAACAAATAAAAACTAAAAGAAGAAAAAAAGGAAGAAGAAGAAGAACTTAAGCATAAAAAGGAAAACTAAAGAAAGAAGAAAAAGAATAGAACCTTAAACCAACAAAAACTAAAACATAAAACACAAACCAGAACTTTAAAACAATAAAAACTCAAACATAAAAAAAAAAAAGACGAAGAAGGAGGAAGAGGACTTCAAAACAATAAAAACCAAAGAATCAAATAGAAAGGAGAAGTTTTTTAATAGAAAAAACTTCAAAACTAAAAATTAAAGAAATCTAAGACCAAAGAAATGAAATAAAGAAGAAAATTAAAACGATATGAACTATAATAAAAACCAAAAAATAAAGAAGAGCTAAAACAGAAAACATAAAATCAAAAGAGAGGATGAAGTATAAAGCAATAGAAACAAGGGTGCGTTTGGTACGGAGTCAGGGCTAAGCTGACCCCGTCCAGACCAGATTATCTTTCAAACACCAAAAATTTGACCGCACTAATATTATTTTATTTATTTAAATTTTAACCATGTTTTGACTAAAATACCCTCACTTGATCTGAACCGTCGGATCTCGATCCAACGGCTCAGATCGGGTAACAGCCAAATATCGTCACTTGATCTGAACCGTTGGATTTCAATCCGACGGCTCAGATCGATGAACAGTAAGCGAACACCGCGGCGGAGCTGCCCCCCGTGCTCGGCCGGCGAGCTCCGCGGGCGACCTCAGGCGGCCGGCTCCGCGCGCGAGCTCGGGCGAGCTCGGGCGCGGGGCTCCCGCGGGAGAGCTCGCCGGCGCCTCCGCGGGCGAGCTCGGGCGGCCGCTCCGCGCGCGAGCTCGGCGACCGGCTCCGCGGGTGACCTCGGGCGAGCTCGGGCGCCCAGCCTCCGGGGGCGAGCTCTCGCGGCGGGCGAGCTCAGGCGCCCGGGCTCCGCGACCGAGCTCGGGCGGTCGGCTCCGCGCGCGAGCTCGGGCAGCCGGCTTCATGCGCGATCTCCGCCTAAGAGGAAGATGAACAGTAATATGTACAGTACTCAACCGAGGGCATTTTAGTCAACAAAAAATTTTAACCATCTGTTAACCAGATCAAGGACCAAACGGGATTTACTTGACCGCATTAGCGTTTTACATTTTACCCCTTCTTTTAATTTTGACCTTGACCTTTGACTCCGTACTAAACGGGCCCCAAAAGAACTAGAATATTTACATTAATATACAACAAAAAACTAAAGAAGATAAATTAAAGCAGAAAACAATAAATACAAGAAGACCAACTTTACAGAAATAATAAACAAAGGAATAGAGACCTAAGAAGAAGAACAACAACAAAAACTTTAGAACAATACAAACTCAAAAATAAAACAGAAAATTAAAGAATAAGGTAAAATAGTAAACTCAACAAGAACATAAAGCAATATAAACAAACAAATAAAAACTTAAAGAAGAAAAAGAAGAATAATAATAATCTCCTTCTTTTTCTTCTTTTTTAATTTTTCCTTTTTTGGTTCAGATTTTCTTCTTAATGATAAAAGTAACAAAGAGACAAAACTTTAATTTCAAGACTAAAAGACAAAACATGTTTTTCTTCTTCATCATCATCTATTCTTCTTCTTTAAAATGATAAAAACCTAGATGCTACGAGAGGCAACACCAACACTTCTTCTCAAATCTATGGGTTTGAGGGGATTTCAAAAACCATGCAGGATAAAAATCATAAATTTTTTTATTGTGGGAGTTTAAGCAATTTTCCCAAATAATACTAACCGAATACACTGCAAGCTTTTATCTAATTTTCCATTGACACCCCTTGATACAAACTAATAATCTTTCCAACCTGCATGAAAAGCCTTGTGACTAAACATCATAATGAACTAAATTTTTGTAAATTAAAATAGACCATTGTTCAAAGTATAAGCCTAACAAGTAAGAGTGACTTATTGAAGATAAAGTTATGGTACCTCATTGAACTTTGTTAATTTCACAGCAATATGGGTGGTTTTAACCAAACCAGAAGCTATCCTCCGCCCAAATAAACGATACAATTCTCCTAAATACTAAGACATAGCTGAACAAAAATTCAGGGGAATATATAACAATGATGAGCAAAGTGATTGATCAAAAGCAAAGGCAAGCTCAACTGAACTAAGTTTCTCATTATATGGTTAGTTTGCAATAAGCATCCCTGTGTTATTTATATGTTATACAATATATTGTATGCCAAGTTAAGAGGCAATGGGCTTGCCTTCATACAAAAAATAAATAATAATCGATGGTTTGAAACAAGGCTTGCACTCCTATGAAAAATACCAAGAATGCGATTTGCGTATCTTTCCACTCAAGCTGAAATACTAAAATTGTCCATCCTATCAAAATGATATTTTGAAAATGATAATCCACATAAAAGAAAATGGAACTACAATGCTACTATGCTCATAAGACTGCACAAATGGATGACAAATATATCCCACCAAAGCATGTGATTTAAAAAGATTTTTGTAAGTTTCAATGTGGTGAGTTTGTTTTTGTTTTTGTTCAAATTTGTGCATTAGATTCCCATTAAATTAGAGATCCTAAGGATATTAAATAAGACGATCCAAAAATCACTAGGCCAGCTATTGTTGCTATTCAAAACCTAGTTCCAACCTTATTTCAGGTATACTTAAGGATTGATAATGAGCCAAGATGAGCATGTGATTAACCTATCATCCAACCACGGAAACATTTGGCGAAGTGGAACAACCCAAGTTGGTTATTCAGCATTTCTCTTTGTAATTTTTGAAGGAACTTATGTGCACAGTGAAGATCAGTACATTAACAGAGAAACAAAAGAAGACTTCCATTAGTTAAACCATAAAATTGCTTTGTGTACAAATAAAATTCCTAGATGAAAGCTGAAAGAAAAACGAACTCATCAAAGAGGACTTCTAAACCATTTATCCACCAATAAAAGCCACCTTCTATGTATGGCAAATTGAACCAAAGATTTCTAAGTATAATTCAACTCACAATAGATGATCATTTGGTTTCAAGATAAACCTGAGTACACATCAGATTGTTGCCTAGATCAAGAATCCATATACTAGCTGAGACAGACAAACACCTGATTCCCTTCCTAACAACATCATCAAATTCCACTTCTAAACCCAGCAACTATTGTTCGACTGTTTGACTAATGAAACCCATTTGTGACCATGGGCAAGCATGATTGTTTAATTTCAAGATATGAGCACGTCTTGCAATGCAAGGTAACAGAAACAAAGGATCAGAATCTATTACTGACCAGCAGAAGAGAGAGGTTCACTTCTTTTCCCATCTGCAAGCCATCCTTGGAGGCTGCTTGCTCTTGACTATATAGAAATGTCATCACCCTACGAAATGACCTTCCCCATAGCCATTGATGCCAGACGCCTCACAGGTCGCCGGGCCCCTAGAACAAGCAAAGAGAAGAGAGCGTCCTAACACTTCCTCTGCCACTGCAGTGTGGCTTCCTGCAACAAGAAAACCCGTTCAAACAAATCCATCAAAAATTTATCAAGTCCCACGCAGAGAAAAAACCCTAGAAAACGATCACAAAGAAACCCCTATGGTCAAATCCATCAAGAATTTCTCAAATGGCGAAGAAAAAGACAAAACCCTAAAAAACGATCACAAAGAAACCCATAAAGAACTTCTCAAACGGCGAAGAAAGAGACAAAATCCACGAAAAAGATAGCAAAGAAACCGGATCCATCAAGAATTACACAAATGACGCGCAAACAAAAATTGCAGAAATCAATGAAAAAGGTTAGAGAAGACCTTCGGCTCATCTTGGATGGCGGAAACGAGCTCGGAGAGGAGATCAAAGCAGAGGAGCGGATCCCGGGGCTGCTGCCTGGCGGAGGCGACGATGGATTCCATCTGGGCAACGAGGACGCCGATCCGCGACAGCGGGATCTCGCTATCCCGCCTCGCCATGGCGAACGGAGTGGGAGCTAGCACTGGCTTCTTGGTTTCTCCGAGGCGTCGGATCTGGAGCACAGGGAAGAATTTCTCAAATGGCGAAGAAAAAGACAAAACCCTAAAAAACGATCACAAAGAAACCCATAAAGAACTTCTCAAACGGCGAAGAAAGAGACAAAATCCACGAAAAAGATAGCAAAGAAACCGGATCCATCAAGAATTACACAAATGACGCACAAACAAAAATTGCAGAAATCAATGAAAAAGGTTAGAGAAGACCTTCGGCTCATCTTGGATGGCGGAAACGAGCTCGGAGAGGAGATCGAAGCAGAGGAGCGGATCCCGGGGCTGCTGCCTGGCGGAGGCGACGATGGATTCCATCTGGGCAACGAGGACGCCGATCCGCGACAGCGGGATCTCGCTATCCCGCCTCGCCAATGCGAACGGAGTGGGAGCTAGCACTGGCTTCTTGGTTTCTCCGGGGCGTCGGATCTGGAGCACAGAGAAGGGTATTTATAGCGGCGTCCAATGTTGACTCGACCATGAAACTCAACGGACCAAATTCGATCTGGGCTCTTTATGGGGCGGCCCAACCCTAAATACAATGTAGATTTGGGCCTATTTCTGCCAGGTTTAGAGCGGCCCAACTGCTCTCTTGTAGACTTGCTGTGGCATTGGTCTGCTTATTATAAAAGGCCACATTTAATTGTTATTTTTTTCAGTACATTATTGTCTCTCGTATAATTAATTATGACATTGAGGCATTAGGTTTATGCCCTTTGACCACGTAATCTAAATTCGATTTGCTTATTATAAATAGGGTAAGAAATTATTAAATGTGAATAGTGTATTTTTTAATAGCAAATTAAATAAATTTATAATGAGGTATGTGTTGAACTGCTGGAGATATAGATGGGCTTTGAACTTGTGTTGACATGTTTTCCACGTCTGATTTGGGTGAAATAAAATTTTGAATTAGTCGTCGTGTGAATCATGAATATGTTAAAGAACAAAATTGAAATCTCTTTATTAAAAAATAATTGAATATTTCTTATAGCCCTACGATCCACACAATTAAACTCTCAAGTCTATCATCAACACCTCCCCACATGTTCAACACGGACCACACTCACTGAGCCACACACCATGACATCAAAAAAATCAAATATCGATTGATACAAGGGCCTACATGCAAAAAAACACATCAGAGGTAAAAATACAACCAGCGGCCAAACCCCGTCCAACAAAGTATTCATTTAATCAACTCAGAGCCCAAAATTTGAATGTCACTTGTCATGCACTCTACCAAGCAGAAAAAGGGTATCTCCAAACCCACCATACGCATTTACCTTCCCAACCTATACGATACACGCATCGTACTCTCATTAGTTATACCCGGACCATTTCAAAATAATTTTAAAAATTCACAAATTATTATTACTATTATTATTTTTTTTTTCTTTTTCTTCTCGTCAGTCGCTGTTGCTGGTGACTTTGGGTCTTTCTCTTGCTGCTCATAAATCTCGACCCCGCGATCGAACCCCTTCGTCTTGGCTGCTCTCTTCCCCCATCTCGCTGGCGTCGTGATCTAGTATCAGAGGAGTTGATGAACACCGCGGTTGCCAACGGGCGGCAGATGCAACAACGATCCGCCCACCAGTGCCAATACTTGCCCTTAGACCAGTTCCTCCTCTTCGACTCCGCCGGCGGTGGGAACAAATCGGCGCCGCCGAACCCCGTCAGTCTTTTTGATCCCGATTTGTGGTTTTTTGGGTGTTTGATCTAGTGGAACGACCCTGATTTGTTTTTGGGTGGTTTGTGTAGGTCGATTACTTGAGGATGTTGAGGAGCATGCAGAAATTGGAGTTTCTTGCGGCGGCTAATAAGAGATAAAAAAAACGAAAATTTTATACTTAACACAAAATAATAGCATCATAGGAGGCTAACAAGAGAGTAGACTAAAAATAGGGGAAACTGGAAAAAGAAAGAGAGTTAGAAGTAGAAACCTAAGATATCGCATAAGAGAAGACTGAGAAGCAGCTAAGGTCAAAAGTCATATGAAAAATAAGAGAAAGTGAAATTAAATTTGAGTTTAATTGAGGGTTAGAATTTGACGTCAAATATGGATATGATTTATGTGTTTAATTAATTGAATAATAAATTTAATCATCCAAATTTAATAGAAAATACAACAAATTATTTATTTGTCAAATTTGAACAAATAAATTTATTATATTTGACTATGCTTGACTTAAATGTTGATAATTGGTCAACACTTATAAAGAAGCTTCGCTAATATATGCTTTTAGATAAACATTGCAAATTATAGGTACTTCTAAAAAAACACTATTAATTTTCGATAACTTCAAAAGTATTGATAATTATGTGTTGCCAAAAACTTTTTTTGATAGTGCGAGTGATGGTTTATGAGAAGCTAGTGCGAAAGATAAGGCTCAAGTTCAATAATAGTAAATCATGTAAATTGATACCATAATAATTATTAAATAATTATGTAAATGTTTTGGTCTCATTTATTTTGAGATTAGGATTAGGATCAGCTCGTTTCAGAATTAATTTTTTTTATTTTAAAATTAATATTTATTATTTTATATTATTATTAAATTAAATTATTATAAAAAATTAAATAATTTTTTAAGCTTTAAATTATTGAAGTCTTAATTTTGATAAAAAAATATTAATTTATAAAGTGGTTCATTAGTTTTGACATTAACCTTGACCTTGATTTCTAACCAAACGGACTCTCTATGTCTTACCAAAAAGTTAATTTTTACATTATATTATAGAAAAATCCATAGTTTCATCACCTAATCACTACAATTAAGATAGTCACCTAAGCCTCTAATAGAAATCAACTATGTAAAATATTTATATTTAATATGATTAAATGTTAGACAATAACTTATACATTCACTCGTCATCTATAAAATAATCAGATAGCACGATTAGGATGAACATGATTAATCATATTTAATCCGATTTGTTACTGTGGATCCAGACTCCAAATAGACCCTAAACTTGGACAAGCCTTGAGGAGATTGGGATGGTACGTCAACAGAGTGGATAGGCATGAACGGAAAGTGGTGTGCAGAGGGGGAAAAAGTAGTCAATCATCGCTTACTTTTTTGGACCACGACAGTTGGACATGATGCGCAGCGCCCCGCTCATCATTCCACGTCCCAACGACAACCCAAGCCCCACCCTCGTCCGATCGAGATCACACGGTCCAGATTCCTCCCCAAGATTCGCCGCATCTCAAAATAAAATGGCCCCGGAAAGATTAAGATGACTCGCGAGACAGTCCACGGGTATCCGGAACCAGCGCCTCGAGCTGGAGTTAAGGGAGCATTGACAGTAGCCATCGAGCACTCGGTAGCGAGATCTTTGATCGCCGGAGCCAGGGGAGCAGTCTCGTTGCAAGATCCGGAGGTTTGATATTATTTCTCAGATTTATGCTCTTTTTTTTAACTATTGTTCTGTTGCTTTTTCTTCGCGGAATAACCCGAACATTGAGAACCCTTTCAAAAAGATTGATTTTGTTCTGATTTAGATTATTGTTGGTTTTTTTTTTTGTGATGTTCTCGTGGATTTGATTGTTGCACAATGAGGAAAAATGTGATTTCTGGACAAATTGCCGCCATTGTGAAGTCGGCGAGAGTAGGAAACTGGATCGACGAAATATTTGTCATTTAGAGTAGTATCTGTGCTTGCCCAAGCATATCTTCAAGCGGAAGATCTGAAATTTTGTAGTTTTCATTAAATTGCAAAATTTGCATGAGTTTGTTATTGTTGTCATCCACACTTTAAATGTTTTCGGCCACTTGTTTGCAGATTATGATCATGAATGATTTCCAATTCCTCGTCATAAATCTGGATTTATTCTAGGGATTCAATAAATTTTTCATGGGAAATGAAAAATCACAATTGATAATTTTCCATCTGACAACTTTCCCAAACAAGGCACTGATTTTGTTATTTTTTATTGTTATCCATATCAAAATCTAATCTTTCAATTTGTTTGATTTTCTGTAGTTCTGATGTGTTACAAAATGTGGATGGGTGATGGTATTTTGGCACCATGTTAGTGTAGAGAAGATACTGAGGTGGTCCAAATGAGCAGTGGCAATGTTATTTTCCGTGGAAGGAGGTGGGTTCTTCTCATCTCCAGCAACAGGATACAGTAAAGGGCTTAGCCTCTTGCTTCTTGGTTATCAGAATGAAGAAAGACCTGTGAGAGTTCTGCCTTGGAACCAATACCGTTTAGTGGATCAAGAAGTTGAATCTGATCTCCAGCTGGCTTCCAGGAAAAAACAAGCGTCCTGTGGATGCACTTCATTCATCTGCTTCAGTCAGGCATCCTTTGAGCATGATGCACATTCTCCTTCTAAACCACCAGTTTGTGTTCAGCAGCCTGAACATCTGACAAATTCCTCTTCTACTAACGAGGGTAAGTTTGATGATAATGTTGCTGCAGATGAAGACAAAAGGAAGGTGTGCCGGAGGAGCAGTCTCAAGAAACAATCAAGAGATTGTCCCATGGTGATCAATACAGTTGAGGATGTGTGGAACTCCTTGGAAGAGGTGCAGAGTGGTCGATTATGTGGTTCAGAAAGAAGGAAAGTTCATTGGACTGATGCCTGTGGAAGAGAGCTTGCTGAGATAAGGGAGTTTGAAGTCAGGTATGGCTCTACTTTAAATGTCAGTAGTTTCAATAGGTAACGTAGAAAATATCGTCCTTGTGCTATAGTTATACTATGCCAAGAAACGTAATCTTGTTGATTTTCATTGGAAAAATAGCTTATTCAGGTTTGAATAATTACAAACTGTGAATAGGTTGGTTTAGGAAATAGTTGACAAAAACAAAAGTTCACTTACCTTCTGTTTCCTCTCACCTCCATGTCTGCAAAATGTGAGGATGGCTTCCAAGCAGCTTATTGGCAGCAGCAGAACATCTCCTAATCTCCTACTTGTTTTTCTTCCTCTGTGTGTAGGATAACCATGGGTCAAGCTTTGATTTTTTTTTTCAAGTGTTTTATTTATTTTTTATTTTTTGGTAGGTTTGGGAAGAACATGGGCAGCATACCATTTTTGACATTAGTGGTAATATTTATGTATCTCTATGGAAGTTCTAAATGAGGAATTAGTTAAGCTTTAGAGTTGAAAAAAATGCTTAGTTGATCATTTAGAGTAACTACGACACATAAACAACACCTGGGATTAATCTTCTAGTTGATACAACAGCAAGTGACTTGTTAACAATGTAAAATCTTCATCTAAGACTGATTTATATGTATCCGGATAATGTGGGGAAAATGTGTTTATCTAGTGATTCCAGATTTCTTAATCAAATCATGATCAAATTTAATATGGACGTGAAGGGTTGAACTGGATATTTCACCTAGATATCTAGTTCAGCATAGATAAATTTTATGCAAAGATGATTAGTATATGAAAATTGTATTATAGGTTGGCTAGAGCCAAATTAACGTATTTTGCAGCACATGTTCCAGACCTGTAACGGGTGAAAGGTAAAGAGAGTTGACAGTAATAGGATGACGATAGACTGCATTTTTATTTTGACGAGACGAGATCAAGATGCATTTGAATTGGTCGCATTTGATGGTTTTATATTGCTGCAGTATTTAAGTTGAGCACTTCCCTTTATGCTTTGTCTTATCCTATTCGCCAAATACATTTTGTAATCTTACATTGACTACCTGTCATTTGACCATTTCCTTTTAAGAGTTCAAAAAATCTGCCACCATTCAAAATGTGAAATTCTGTTGGGAGTATTTTTTGTTTTTTTGCCCATGCTTTTGTTTCAACTTACTTGTGTAAGGATGGTCCATTATTTCCCAATTGCCTATCATAAAATTCCAACCAAGTACTCAATTAGCACATATGAGTTTATATGCATTTGATTACTATCTGACTAACACAAGAAAAGTTGATTCTACAGCGACAAAATTCAATGGGATGAGGAAGCTAGTCAGGAGGGTTGTAGAAGATGTCAGTGTGTCATCCAATGATTTGGATTTTGGTGCTGCTGAGTTGATGAACACATTGAGCCAACAGCAATTTCTGGGAGTTGACTTGCTGGGTACCACACAATAGAGTGCTACAATTTCCTCCGGCAAAGTTTTAAGCCTTACTGCTGGCTGCCAGCACTCACGGGGCAGGGGCTGTAAGCATGTCAACAGTTCTGATAGTTCTCTTATTGTATGTAGCCCATGCTCCGCTATTGCTGCATTAGGTTTGAGGGATTCAATTTTGTCAGTCTGGGTTTTTTTTCTCCTTGCATTTTTTTTTCCTGAAAAATGTTACTCCAGTCCATTATTTGATTACACAAGTCTCCATTTTTCTTTCAGAAAACATTGAGTTTATTTTCGAATTGAGCTCCCCGTGAGTTCAGGTTGTTCCTATACCTGACTGATGCTTGTAGTTCTTGCTTGAATTAATTGCTGGACTGGTATTATAATTTGGTAAATTTTTGGAGGGGACTTTCAAATCATGTATTCTTTGAGGGGTTGTCTGATTTATTTGCTGTAAGTAATTATATGTCAGTGACTTGCAGCATAGGCTCTGAATACAGTATTTGGACTTGCTATCAAACTGGTGTTAGGGTTTGAAATCTTGGAAGTTTCGAATTTGCTGGCAAATCAAATCCATAATTTTGAAATACTTTTAGTTTAATTTTGCAACTAATCACCTAGATTTTAAATCCAATAATTTAATATACACAAAATAAACAAACCCTTTAATAGGAAAATTCTTATTGCTAAACTTATTCTGTTACATGTCATCACTTCCCTTCTTCTCGTTGTGATTTGATTGCGGATGCTTTCTCCAATGCTCAGCCGCCGGAGCCCTACCCCTTCTTCTCCCTTTCGAGCCCTAACAACAACACGGGCTTGGGCTTTCGGTTTGACTTCGGTCTGGTCTCCTTGATGCCCTGGCAAAACCCGTCCAGCCGCCGCCTCCTTGCGTTGAGGTGCTTCTCTCCGAGGTACTTAACTTATCTCCTTCGAGCTCTGTTTCATTCCTTTCCAGATTGGTGTTAATCATGTCCTTACTTCAGGAAACAACGCCCCAGTGCTCGAATCCGGAGCCTGTTGTCATCAATGAAGAGCTGACGCTGCTAAAGATGCTTACTTTAGTTCTGGATTTGAATCTTTAAAGCGTTAATGTTAGTTCTGCATTTGAGTTTGCAGGGGAGGGTGAGCATTTCTGATGTTTTCGGAGTCTCAAACTCTGACCTGGTCCCTGGAAAATACGAAGGTTTGGTTGCCTTGTATTGGATGAATAATAATTGTTATGAAAGAATAAGCTTTAAACTCTCGGTGCTCTTGGGTAGATTAGGTGGATTAAAGCTGTGGGAAGGCTCTTGATCTGATGAAGACTCTTTATTCTGAAATCCACAATGGTTGTCACTCGAAGGAAAGGGAGTATTAGATGTGCGGTGCTTGCAATTCTGGTGATTGTATATGCCTCTACATAATAATTTAAACCAGTGTGGTTAGCTTCTTCATTGGGTAGTCTGGTTAAAATATCAAGCTTGTAAAACTTTTCTTGGTCTGTCCCTCAGGTTTTTCCTTGTCTTACTTGTCAAACAGCAGTCTAATACGCTCACCTATACATTACTCCACAACTCAAGCCAATCAATTATTTTAACTTAATTGCTATTATTGTTTGAATGAAGCCCAAACTAATTAAGCCACAATGAACTTATGCATCATGTTCTTATGTCTTCTCTCAAATTAATTGGTGAGTTTGTGTTGTTATTTTTGTAAATCAATGTCATTTAAATGTAACAGTAACCATCAAACTAAGTTTGCAGCTTGGATGTGGTCATGGGCTTCCTGGGATCTTTACATGCCTTGAGGTGAGATGTATGTTTTTGTTCAGGTATCATGCTGGCAGTTTTTGTTTCACCCTTTCATGCTGATATCCTTTTTGTGGCCTCTAGGGTGCTACTGCTGTCCATTTCCAAGACTTGAATGTGGAGGTTCTCAGGTGTCTTACAACACCCAATGTGAAGGTCAACCTTGAATTGTTCCAGAAGAAGTCTTTGAATGTTGGGAAAGACATAAATGGAAAAATATCTCCTGAAATTCATTTCTTTGGTGGTGACTGGAGTGAAATTCACAAACTCCTTTTTCATAGAGAATATAATGATTCCTGAAAAGAATTTGACATGAGCTCAACAACAGGCGCAAATGATGGTTATGATATTGTTCTGATGGCAGAAACTGTGTATGCTATTTCCTCACTTCGAACATTATACAATCCTATTAAGAAGGTTAGAGTCTTCATATTATTTTACTTCCAGTTTTTTGTTGTCATTAGCTTCATTTGCTTGTAATTTGATATATATCTGAATTTACATTGATAATAATTTTGCTATAGCGTTTGCGCCAACCCCATGGAGTTGTTTATATGGCTGGGAAGAAGCATTACTTTGGAGTAGGTGGGGGAACAAGATGGTTCAAACATTTGGTTGAAGAAGATGGTGAGTTGACCTTTTAACTCTTGTTTGTCATGGGAACTTGAATGCATAACTTCTTTCACTTCTTTGCTCCTACAATTTTTACTTCAAATATTTATCTTAGAGCATGGCGCCATATCTTCAATGTAACCTCCTGTAAGACAAGCATTCTTGATGGCATGAATTTGACATCATCTGATAAGTAGTCATTATTGGCAGTGCAATTTATGGATTCTAGTATGACAAATCAATAAATCAGTACAGTTGTATGTTGTCTTAGTGTCTGTTATCTACACAATTATTACCACTGACATTATTTTTTCTTTTTTCAAATAAGTAGTGCTGCTAACATGCTAACACACATATACTTTTACTTTTACTTGCTTTGCTTATATATACTGCTTCATTTGGATTTAAGGTTCATATAGTGCTTGCACATGAATGACATCTATTCCTGTAGTTTCATGGTATACTTGAATCTTATACTTGCTACTTTGTGTTTGGTTTCCATTTTAAGGTGTCATGGAGGCTTGCTTGCTGGCTGAAATTGCTGATGACTCATCAATGTCCGGGAAATCTGGAAGTTTTCATTTAAGTGATGTGAACATGGATGAAGGGTATATACTGATGACGAAATCTTGATAAAGAGCAACACTATTTTCAGTGAAGTGAAAAATGTTACCTTTTTATGCTAAGACATATATTGGGTTAGTAAGAATGGGTTTGGGGATACATTTGCTATGTGCTGTGCTACCTATTTAATTTATGTGGCTATACAACTCTTAAACAGATGCAAAGTTTCCCGAATCTGGACACTGTTAAATAGCTACTGTATAACGAGTTGGGAGACCTACTCTTTGATTGATCCCTTTGTGGGCGCCAAACCTTGGTTATGTGCATATATTTTATCTGATGCATCCTTTGTTAAGGAAAATTTAGGTCAAGCATGATGGTCAAGATTAATCCAACTAGATTGCTTAAAGGTAATACAATAGTTGCCAAAGCTGCAGAAGTCTTAAGGCTGCACAGGACTCCCATAATTAAATGAAATAATTAGGAGTGATATGCTTGTTTATACTGTCTTTTTGCTACTGTGAATTTCTTTAAACAATTGTTAATAAGGCATTCTGTCTAACAAATGATTAGCCATGATCTGCTTCGGTTCTTATTCACCTTTCCCAACATGTGAAGTGATTGCACATGCCCATTATTGATATAGCTGATGTTGGCCATGTGTTTACAGGAATCTGGACATAAGCAGCCTTGTCTGTTTCCCTGCATTTCTAATGTTCAATTAAGTAATGCAGATGATTCTTCCATGTGCAGAGTCCTATATTACTTGGCTTGTTCTATGATTGTCACTATGCCTATGTTCTAACTTCATACACTTCAGTTCAGTTTAAGGAAGCCTCCTATCACTCAGGTTTCCGAGCTTTTGATGGGACTGCGAGATATGATTAGGGGATCCTCAGGAGGAAACCAATATCACCGGCTACACAGCAAGGGCCCAAACGCTGTGAGGTCTAGACTGCAGTGGTGGCTGAGCAAGTTTGATGAGAAGGTGGTTGGGTTTCGGCTTTCCTCATCCAAAAGATTGAAATGGAGCCCTTTTTCGACGATTATGCTGCTGAGAAGAGTCTTGGAGTTGCAGAAGGAGATCTCAAACATGATGAAGCTAGATGGTTTGGTCTATCCCACCATCAGCTTTTCTTTTCACTGGGGTCTTCCTGTTCTCTCCCACCCTTCAATTATTTGTAGGAAGAGATTAGCCTCTTTTAACAGAAAAATTTCTCTAGACTAGCCTAGGTTGTCTACCTATATATAATTGATGTTAATTTTGCAACATTTTATTGATATGTTTCTATGAATTTATTTTGATTGGACCTTGTCAGCTTTCTCATTTGTCCATTTGTAACCAACACGTGTCATTCCCATGAGAGCTCTACTGGACTACAAAAATGTCCGGGCATGGTTCACAATGAGTCGGGAGAGAATCACACTCGATTTTGTTCCACACTAGTTGAATCTTTCATGGACTGAAACTATGTATGTGTGGCACATTGAAATGCCATCTTCCATATAATTCAAAAACCAAAGAAGAAGAAGAAAAAGAAGAATGTGAAGAGCTTCAGCATGAGATCACCTGCTTTGCCTTTGGCTTGCTTCCTTCTGCCAACTATCTTCCATCAGTGCCTTTGCCAAGATGTCATGACTCCTTCGCTGCATTGTACATGAAAGATTGATGGTAAGCGAGTTAGGTATGTGTATTTCTAGTATTGACTTATTCTTTGATATGTGTGAGTTAATTAATGTGAGTCATTTATGGTCTCTTTGGTGATGCTCATTACTGTGAGCCATGCACAGCAGGAGGTGCCCTATGGCTATGCTGCTGAAAGGCCAAGTGATGGTATGTTTATTTGCTTTGAGAAATTTTTAATCTTAAGGTTTGTCAGTGTGCTGATAATGTTTCTGTTTTGTGCTATATTGCAGCCAAGAGTATAGATCAAGGGATTGCTAATGTTCTAATAATCATCACGCTCCTCATCACATATCTGTTTCACCGAACTTCCACACGCTGTGCTGAAAGAATCTGTTTCATGTCTCACAGATATTGCTTGCGTTGTATTTAACTTATGGCACTGCAGCTTTTTTTTTTTTTTTGAGTAACTGTTTAACTGATTAATGTATTCATGCTAATGGGTAGCACTCATTGTTCTATCCTCAATAAGATGAAAAAATTTGTAGATTGTAGCCTTGTAATCTGAATGAATTTGTCTTTCTTTTCAACTGGCCTACAACCTGCACGTTTAATACTGTATGTTATTGGCACAGAAATACTGCAGGAGAAAGCTTTAATGCTTAAATCATATTTTTTTAAAAAAATATTGAAAATGGAGTTCAGGAAGAAGATATAAAAAGGAAAGTTAGGTTGCAGGTGTGAGTGTTGGAGGAGAATGTCAAAAAAATGGAAGAGTGAAGAGACCCCTTGCTTATATACCTCATCCATTTATAAAGAATATGAAATTTGATTTTCAACTTGGATTGACTTGACATTCGAAAATATGCAAAGTTAGTTTTTTGGCGTTGAGATTGGTAATCTCAAACTTTAGTCTCTTTGATGGCGATGATGACCTTGTTAAGGATCATTTTTGACAAAATATTTTTTTGAAATAACTATAAATGTTGACAGAGCTTATGATAAACGCAATCAATAACTATTTTAGAAGCCACATGTTTTGAAACATTGTTTCAAAATGTTGTAGCGTGGATCCACCATCGTATTGGCTTTTAACCACCACTGGTTAAAAGCCATGACCAAATGATGGTCTTTGTTCAGCCGGACCTTTTATTCTTTTTTGTTTTTTTGGACAAAGAGCTAATTGCATCAATTTAGCTTTTAACTACCTGAAACACCGGATGGTCTGCTTCCGAATATAGACAGGCCGAATATAGTAGTACTATGGGCAATGGGCCATGCAACAGCCCGTATACATTTGTAGTTCGGGCCAGGCTCAATGTCACTCGCAGACAGGCCGAAGAAACCGAACGTCTGGAACGCCTCCGACTCACACTCGAGTGGGTCCCATCGGTGCCGCTCTATCTCTCGTTCTTTTCTTTCTCCCCACCTCTCGGATTTCAAATTTCTTTTCTAGGGTTTCGGAGATCGCCAGCGACGTCGAAGAAAAGAAATCGGAGGCGAGCGGGCTCGCTGACGACGTACTCCGCCTTCTGCACCTCCGCCAAGTCGATCTCCTTGCCCTACACGCAGGCCATGCACCGGCAGAAGCTCTTCTTTCAGGACGGCGAGCGCCGCGATTTGGTTTGTTCTCTCGATTCTTATTTTTTTTGCTTTATTTATTTTCTATGAATGTTTTCTTATGTAGTTATATGGAAGAAATTCCGTGTGCGATTGCTTGCTTCTGTCGTTTTTGATGAAATTGATACTGGCGTTTATAGTGAAATTGATTCAGAGGGTTAGGGTTTTCTGATTGCTTTATAGTGAAATTGCTTCGGAACGCCAGGGTTTCCTGACCGGTGTATATAGGGAAATTGATCCAGAGGATCGTGGCTTTCTGGCTGGTGTTTATAGTAAAATTAATCTGGAGCGTTAGGGTTTCCTGGCTGGTGATTTTTTTGTGAAATTGATCTGGAGGATTGCGGTTTTTTTGACTGGTGTTTACTTTGAAATTGATCAGGAGGGTTTGGGTTTCTGACTGGTGTTTATTGTGAAATTGACCGGGAGGGTTTGGGTTTTTGACTGGTGTTTATACTTTCTGTTGGTTGCCGTTATGTTCTTCCCTTCTTTCTGTTCCCATGCTATTGAATTTTGTCATTCGGTAGAACTCATTGTCATGCTTCAACGACGTTAAGGTTTAAGTGATTTTTGTTGGTTACAATGTGTCACGTCTTAGTACTCTGTGGACATAAGATTCTACTTTGTCTAGTCTGTGCTTTTGTGCATTTGTTGAACATTGGACTGGATGACGTTTCCATATGTTGATTATTTTATGTAACCATTAGGTTTTAGTTTAGATCTATATACCATTTGATTCACACCCTTAATAAATTCATTTTCTCTGTCTCTCTTAAACATAGGATTTTTAAATATCTGTTTCTCCTTGATGTTTAGGCTTTAATCATTAAAATTTGTTATGTCTGGAATTCTTTCAACTTCTTTATGTGCTTGCTTTGAACAAAATTTTCATTTGTTTACACTTTCCTCATTGTTTTATAAAATCTCATATCTTCTTTTTAAGATTATATGCTTGCTTTGAACAATTTTTTTTAATGCCCTGGTGGTTCATCCACCTTTTCTATAAAAAAAATATTTTTTTGTTGGTTTACAATTTTCTCATTATTTTCTAAAATCTCATTACTCCTTTTTAAGATTCAGCACCTTTTATTACTTTATTATATTTGGGAATTTTTTTTAAAAAAATAAGCGTTGATTTAATTTTGATTTTTAGGCCTTTAATGTTCAATGTGAGTCTTTTAATTTTAACTTTTAGTGGTCTTCTTTTTCCTCATTTTAATTTTTATGCTTTGTTTTAGATTCCTTTGAGTATTTAAATTTTAGCTATATTTTTCTTCTTCTTCTTCTTCTTATTTTCTTTTTTCTATTTTTATGGTATATTTTTGTTTTAATTTTCTAATCTTCTTATTCAAAGTTTTTATGCTTTATTTTATATTTTTTGATTTTGAGTTTTAAAGTTTTAGCTTCTTCTTCCTATTCCTCAATTTTCTTTATTCTCTTCTCCATTGTTATTTTTTCTGTTTTCTGTTTTACTTCAGTTCTTGCCGCCATCGTCTTACTTCTCACTCTTCATTTTCAATTTTTCTGCTTTATGATTTAATTAAAATTTCTTCAATTTTTTCTTCAAAATTTTGTATGATTTCTTTTAGTTTTCCGTGATTTTGAGTTTTAAAGTTTTTACCTTCTTCTCCGTCGATTTTCTGTTTTATTTTTTAACACAATTTTCTGTCTTCTTTTTCTTGAATTTTCTGTCTTTTGTTCTAATTTAATTATCTTCTTCTTTGAATTTTTATGCTTTGTTTCAGATTTCTTTGGTTTGGGTTTTTCTTCTACTTCTTGTTTTTCTTGTTCTTGTTCTTGTTGTTATTCTTGTTCTTCTTCTTCTTCTTCAAATTTCTGTTTTAGAGTGTTGATTCAATTTCCTTTGTCTTCTTTTCATTCTTCTTCAATTTTCGTTTTTGTGTTTTAATTTAATTTGGTCCATCTTCTGCTTTTCTTCCTCCTTTTCTTTGTATTATTAATTTTCTATTTTCTTTTTTAGTCTTTTTTCTTCGTTGTCTTCAATTTTCTACTTTATGTTTTAATAGTTCAATCTTCTCCTTCTTCTTCTTCCGCTTATTCTTTTTCAGATTTCCATTAATAGTTTGTATTTTAGTTGTTCTTTCTGTTTCTGTTTTATGTTTTAGATTTTGTATTTTTCTTTTAGTTCTTCTTTCTTTGTCCTGTTTATAAAAATCTGTAGGTCTTCTTCTTCTTCTTTAATTTGCAGTTTTATGCTTTAATTTTTCTTCTTCAGATTTTACTAGTTCAATTTTCCTGTTTTTTGTTTTTAGAGTTCTTTATTTCTTCTTCTTCTTTAATTTTCAGTTTTACTGTTTAGTTCGCAGTCTAGTTCTTCCTCTTTCGATTATAATTGTTCAATTTTTCTGTTTTCTGTTTTTAAAGTTCTTTTTTTTTTGTTCTGCTTCTTGTCTTCATTTTTGTCTTCTTTTTCTTCTTCTTTTGTTCTTTTTTTCATATTCTTTTTCTTCTTTTTTTAAAAGTCATATTTTAATTCTTCAATTTTGTATTTATGTGTTTTAGTTATCCTTTTTCTTCAATTTTGCCATATATTTTTTTTGGTTGATGTGTTTAGTTATTCTTTTTCTTCAATTTTGTGTTTTCTTTGTCATATGTTAGTTCATTTGTTTAATAATTTAATTGATATTTTAGTTCTTTATGTTCTGCTTTTTTTTCTATTCTTCTTATTCTTCTTCTTCTTCTTCTTCACTTTTGTGTTATATGTTATAATTCTTATGGTTTTAGATGTGTTTTTTGTTGTGCTTAGTTTCTTCTTCTTTTTTTTCTTCTTCTTCTTGTTTATGTGCTTTAATTCATATTATAATTTGTTGTTATTTTCTAGTTTGTGTTATTATTATTATTCAGTAATTTTCCTTTTTTATGTTCTCCTCCTCTTCTTCTTCACATTTTGGAGTTCTTCCTGTATATGTATATGCTTAAATTCATATTTTGTTCTTTATTTTTCTTTTTTTATCTTTTTGTTCTTCAATTTTGTGTTTTATATTCATGTTCTTCATGTTTAATTCTGCTTATGGTTTTAAATTTTCTTTTCTTATTTATTCTTTAAATTCATAATTTTGTTGTTTCTTGTTTTTCTTGTTTATCTTTTGGTTCTCCTTCAATTTACATTTTGTGTTCTTCTTCTTCTTCTTCTTCTTCCTCTTCCGTTTTAAAAGTTCTTTTTGTTCTTGTTTATTTTAGTTCTTTATTTTCTGAGTTATCTTCTAGTTTATCTTCATCAGATTTCTGTTTTATGTTCTAGTTCTTTTGGTTTTAAATTGCTTCTGGTTTTAAAAGTTCTTCTTTTTCTTCTTCTTCTTTGTGTCCTATAGTTTTTCATCAGTTTTCTGTTTTATGTTTGAATTCATATTTTAGTTATGATTGTTCAATTTTATGTTTTAGTTCTTTTTTATTTACTGTTTTTGTTCAGATTTTATTTGCGCTTTATTTCCTGGTCTATGTTTTAGTTCTTCTTATTCAAATTTCTGTTTTCCTATTTTGCTTTGTAAGACTTCCGTTTTTATATTCTTTCTTTTCCTCCTTTTGCTTTCTTATTCTTTGTCTTTTAGTTTTTCATCAATTTTCTGTTTTATGTTTGAATTCATATCTTAGTTCTGATTGTTCAATTTTATGTTTTAGTTTTTTTTTTATTTCTGTTTTAGTTCATATTTTGTTTGCCCTTTATTTTCTGGTTTATGTTTTAGTTCTTATTCAAATTTCTGTTTTACTCTTAATTTTTCTGTTTAGGGTTTAGTTCATATTTTAGTTCATATTTTCTCCTTTCTTCTTCTTCTTCTTCTTTATTTTTTTGTTTTAGTTCATATTTTCGTTCATTATTTTTCTGGGTTGTATTTTGTTTTCTTCAATTTGCTATTATGTTCTTGTTCATATTATTTTAGAAGTTCTTCTGTTTTCTGTTTTAATTCATATTTTAGTTCTTTGTTTTTCTGGTTCTTGTTTTAGTTGTTCATTCTTTTTGTGTTTTATTAGTTCAACATGTAGTTCTTTATTTTTCTGGTTTATGTTTTAGTTCTGACTCTTCATCTTTCTCTTCTTATTTGTGTTTTAGTTCTTTTTATTTTAATTTATATTTCAGTTCTTTGCTTTTCTGGGTAATGTTTTAGTTTTCCAATTTTCTGTTTTATGACTTATTTCAACTTGTCGTTCTTTAGTTTTCTGGTTTTATGTTTTAGTTTTCTTTTTTTTAATATTTTATATTTCAATTAATATTGTAGTTATATTTTGTTTTTGCTGGTTTTTGTTTTAGTTATTCTTCTTTGTTCTATATTTTAATTCATATTTTAGGAGTTCTTGTTCTTAATTTCGTGTTTATGTTTTAGTTCAGATTTTAGTTCTTTAATTTTCTGTTTTAAGTTCTAGTTGTGCTTTTGAAGCGATTTTTCTTGTTATTTGAGTTCTTTTTTATGTTTTAATTCATAATGCAGTTCTTTATTTTTGTGGTGTATCTTTTAGTTCTTCATCATGGTCTTCTTCTTTATATTTTAGTTCTTTTGGTTTTTGTTTGAGTTCATATTTTATTTCTTCTGTTCTATGTTTTATTTTTTACGTTGTTGTTTTTTTTTCTTAGATCTCCTTCTTTTCTAATTCATTTTTATTTGTTTCTTATTTTTTGGTTTATTTTTTAGTTCTTTTTAATCAGCTTTGTGTTTCTTCTTCTTCTTCAAATTTTTTTAGTTCATAGTTTTGTTCATTGTTTTTCTCGGTTATCTTTTATTTTCTTCTTCGATTATCTGCTTTATATTCCTGTTCATATAGTTTTAAAAGTTATTCTGTTTTGTGTTTTAGTCCGCATTTTAGTTCTTTGTTTTTGTGGTTTATGTTTTAGTTTTTTGATTTTCTGTTTATTTATTAATTCAACTTGTTATGTTTATGTTCATATAGTTTTAGAAGTTATTTTGTTTTGCGTTTTAGTATGCATTTTTGTTTTTAGTTTTTTGTTGTTTATGTTTTAGTTTTTCAATTTTCTGTTTATGTTTCAATTCAACTTTTAGTTTTCTATTTTTCTGTTTTATGCGTTCTTCTTCTCATGTTTTGTGGTACAATACATATTTTTGCTTTTTATTTAGCTGGTTTATGTTTTGGTTCTTGTTGTACTTGTTTTTCTTTGTTTTACTGCATATTTTAGGTCTTTATTTTTCTAATTTATGTTTTAGTTCTTATTCTTCATCTTTTTCTTTTTCTTTATACTGTAGTTCTTTTCTTTTATGTTTTTGTTCATTTCTTAGTTTTTGTTTTTAGTTTGTGTTCAGTTCTTTATTTTTCTGGTTTTATGTTTCGGTTCTTCATCCTCAATTTTCTGTTTGTGTTCTAGTTCTCATGTTTTCAAGTGGTTAAGGTTTTAAAAGTGCTTTAGTTCTTTAATTTTTCTGTTTTATGTCTAGTTAATAATTTTAAAGTGGTTATTCTTCTTGTTCTTCTTCAATTCTTTAATTTTGCTTTTGCTTCTTCAATTAGGTGTTCTTCAATTTTTTATGTTTTAATTTCAGCTTTCTATTTTATGTTCTAATTCATATTTTAGTTGTTCTTTTTCTTATTTATGTTTTAGTTTTTCTTCTTCATATTATAGCTCCTTGTCTTCTCATTTTTGTTTTAATTCATATTTTATCTTTATTTTCCTTGTTTATGTTTTACTAATTCAATTTTCTGTTTTATTCTTCATATTTTAGTTTCTCTTTTGTTTTATGCTTTAATTCATGTCTTAGTTCTTTATTATTTTTGGTTTATATTTTACTTCTTTTTCTTCAATTTTCTGTGTTATGATCTTGTTTTGATGCTTTTAAAGTGCTTATGGTTTTACAAGTGCCTTATTTGTTCTTCAAATATTTTTTATGTTTTAGTTATGGTTTTAAGTTGCTTTTTCTTTCTCATCAATTTTCTGTCATTGTTTAAGCTCATATTTTACTTATGTTTTTTCTTTGAATTCATATTTTAGTTCTTTTTTTAGGTTTATGTTTTAGTTCTTTTTCTTTTTCTTCTTCTTCTTAATATTCTGTTTTATGTTGTAATGCATATTTTAGTTGCTTAATTTTCTTTCTTATATTTTAGATCTTTTTTCTATTATTTTATGTGTTATGTTCTAATTCATATTTTTGTTATAATTTTCTGGTTTATGTTTTGATGCTTGTTGTCTTAAAGTTCCTCTTCTTTTTTAATTTTCTGTTTTATTTTTAGGCCATCATATTTAATTTTTTTCCTGATTAAATTATTCTAGGTTTTTTTAATTTTGAGTTTTAAAATTTTAGCAATAATGTTTTCTTGTTTAATTTTCTGCGTCTCAATTTAGTTCTTCCATTTTCTGATTTATGTTAAGTTCATACTGTTTTGAAGTTCTTTATAGTTTTTCAAGTTATGTTTTAGTTTTCTTTTATTTTGAGTTTTGAAGATTTCGTTATATCTTATTTTTCGTCTTCTTTAATTTTGTGTTGTTTGTCTATGATTTTCTTTTTTAAAAAATTCTCACATTTGTTTATATGACGATGTAGCTTCTTTTTCTAATTAAAAAATAATTACCTTCTTCTTGTTATATTTGTTAATATATAATTTTCTTTTTATTAATATTTATGTCTTTAATGCTTACTTTAGGTCTTGATTTCTTAATTATTGCTATCTTGCCTATGTTATATGTTTTTTACTTTTACTTCATAACTCTACAATTCTTTAATGTTCTGTTTTTATTATTTCTCCTTTAGTGTTTAGCCTGATTCAAAATTTATTCTTTTTTATTTCTTTATTTCCTTGCTTTGAAGGATTTTTTGATATGTGTTTATGGTTTCTGCATTGTTTTTCAAAATCTACCAAAGCTTATTAATAGTTTGCTCAATTAGAATAATAGGGCTATTATGGATACTGTTGAACTGATTGGAGATAAAAATAGAGCTGATGTTTATCCTTTTGATCAGGTCCAGCCAATCTTCATTTTATCCTTTTGATCAGGTCCAGCCAATCTTCATCTGGAAGAATTAGGCTATAATTTAGGCTTGAACTAATTAAAGATGGAACATTTCTTTTTTGGATTTTAAAAAATGGAACTTCCAATGGAAGAAATAATAATACCACCTGGAATGTTTTGTCCCCTACATATTTTTGAATTCTGGAAGTAGTGTGGAATCAGTTGAGATTCTTTGTTCTGGAAGATCTACAAGGAAATGACAGCATACAACTTTCCTCTTTAGCTTGCAGCACAGCTGCTTCTAGTTCTGCTATTTTTAGGTTGAAATTCAACATAACTGAAATGCATGATCTGATTGTGTTTGACTATGTTAGGGTGTCTAGGTCCGAAATAGGGTCACTTTTGGTGTTGCACCATTCCTTCCTGGTGATACTGGTAGTGTTAACAGTGTACAAAATTAGCAGCCCAAGAGTCGATTCAAAAAAATGGCAGTAATTATAATTGTTAGCAAATGATAAGGGTCGGTCATCTCCTTTTGGTAGGGCGTAGTACAGGGTCCTCTGTTTCCTTTTGGTAGGGCGTGATATGTAGCCTTTTTTACCCCATTTATCCCTAGAAGGATATTCCTTTTTATGTATTTGATGTTTAGAGTAACAATAAAATTTTTAGGTGGTTATGTGAATATTGTCTACCTAAGGTAGAAATTGATGCTTTAGGTGGAAGTTTTAAGAGTAACGAGCCTTCTATTTTGGTCTGATCTCAACCTGAAAAAAGATCTAATGAGGCTATTGAACTTCTAGGGTGGATGTGGATATAGGGTTTTTTGGGTGATGAAAGATAAGAAAAGGAAAGATTTTTTTTTGTTTCGAGTGAAAAATAGAGTGTATTAAACCCTAGTGTCTCATCCTTTGTATAGGTGTGAGTTTTTTCGACAATACAATTTTTGCTTGAGCTTCTCTAATAGTTTGTTTATGTTATGTGATTTATTCTTTTTCAAGTTAATTTTGGACTTTTCTTCATGGGGTATGATGAACTCTGATTTTTCAAATATATGAGAGTATTTTATTCTGCAATTATATTTGTAAATTTTGAGTTTCACGTGGATAGTCTAAGTCCTAATTCTCTCGTTATTTTAATACTCTCGAGTTAGTGCATAAATATCAAGTATGTTTAGTTTGAAAATGTTCTTTGTCAATCACTCCTTCCTTGAGGCTTTAGTGAGTACATCAATTAGTTATTCATCTAATGGGATATGTTGTAGACTAATCTTTCCCTTCATTATTCTCTCTATAATAAAATGAAGATCAAGCTTAATATGTTTGGTTCTCATCAAATACTAAGTTATTTGAGATATGAAAGATATATGGATTGCCACAACAAATCTTTGTAGGCCGGCTTATTGGATATCCTAGTTTTTGCAAGAATGGTTGGAGCCACAAAAATTTCACATATTCTCGTAACTACTGACCTAAATTGTGTTTGCATTAGATCTTGTCATTGCACTCGTTTTCTTGCTCTTTGGAGTAATCAAATTACCGCTGACAAATGTATAATATTGTGAAGTTAATTTTCTATGAAAAGTTGAACCTACCCACCTTGCATTGCTATAGTATTGTATATCCAGATTTTTATGTTTTTTATAACACAATTGTAGTCTGAGTGCTTTTTTTAGGTGCCTCAAGATATTGTACACAATTTTTGCGTGTAGCTTCTTTGGAGATTGCGTGAATTGATTTATATTGCTCACTAAGGATAGAATGTCTAGTTTTGTGATGGTTAAATACATGGGTTTTCTCACAATCCTTTTGTATTATTTTAGTTTTTTGATTTTAGTGCCGATGCTGAATATCGTTTTGTATTTGAATTTTTGAATGTACTTAGAGATCTTGCTTCAGACATGTATGTTTCAATTAGTAAATTTAGTGTGTAATTTCTTTGAACTAGTCATTTTGCTGAATAAGCTACTTTTTATTCCCAAAGATAATGTAGCTTGTCAAAATTTTTTATTTCAAAGAATTTTAAGTAAAAAATTATCTGTATTATTGTGAATTTGTTAAAAATAATCCCTGTTATCATTATTAGCAAAAAATCATTTACTTTATATTATAAATTTACAAAAAATTACTTTAATTAAAATATGCAAAAAATATTTTATTTTATTTTAATTTTATCAATTAAAATTAATAAGAAAAAATCAAATTATTTGTATTTAATGTTAGTTTAAATAATTATTAAATTAATAACAAAATTAACTTGTATTATTTTAGTTTTATAAAAGATCGATTGTTTAATATTATGAATTTGAAAATTTAAAATTTAGTTTATCAAATTAATTGTTGAAAAAAAAACCAAAAAAAATAATTTAATTTTTATATTAATTAAATTAAATTAAATTAAATTAATTTATTTAAGATGGTGTTTTGCAAATTTATAATACAAGACGAGGTTTTTTTTTGCTAATAGTGATATATGATTTTTTGTAAATTTGCAGTAAGGTGTTTTTTGTTAAAAATTTTCTTTCAAAGTGAGTTTTTAAAAAAATTTTAAGCTTCTTGATGCTTATATTATCATCATATGTCATTATAATATTATTTGCATATAAAAATGATATATATTTTTTGATTTTTTAAATAAAATTGAGTAATCTAATTGATTTTTTTGGAATTCATAATTGGTTAATGCAGTGTTGGACTTATCAAAGCAAATCCTAGTTGAATGCTTGAGGCTATATAGAGATCTTCTTAGATCATATATTAGATATTCTCTTCCGAAATTGATAAATTCTTGTTGTCATATATACTTACTTTTTGAGGCTTTCATGAAGGAAGGTATTTTTAACGTTTATCTATTTCATTTCATATTTGTAACCAACAACAAAATGATTCACTGAGTTGAGTTTTGTTATTGGTGAGAAAATGTCAAAATAGTTTACACTATGTTTGTGTGAATTTCTTAGCCACCGGTATAGTTTTGTATTTGTCAATGCTCTTATTTGGTCTATGATTAATTGTGTACACTTATTTGCATCATGTTGTTTTCTTTTTATTTGGCAGACCATGTGTTTTTTAATGCAGTCTCCATTTTAGTTTTCATGACGTGTTTCTAATTAGAATTACCTATTGCCTTTATCACAGTTCTAAGTATGGAGGTGATAGAGATTGTCAAGTCAAAATATTTCAACGTAGGGGATAATTTTTCATAAAATATAAATTAGCTTATAGGATATTTTGCACAAGCTCTATTCTCGTTTCTCAAAATAATAGAAAGATTACTCTACTTAGGTTGTAGGTGTACTTGTTATGAACATAATTTTTAGCAAAAAGATTACTTGTTTTATTACGTATTATAAGAAATTATTTATCTTATCACTATTAGTAAAAAAACACACTTTATATTTTATATTTATATCTATACATGCTTTAGTTGATAATAATTACATTTGCCTTTTTGAAATCATGCCATTTTCCTTGAAAATTCTTCTGCAACTATGGTATTCTCGATAAAATATGCAATTATTGTAAAATAAGGACACCAAAAAATAGCATTGTAAAGTAAAGGATTTTTAAATATAGTCAAAATGTGGGGAGTTATTTATAATTAATCAGAATGGATATCATGTTCACAACATACCAGCACAACAGGAAATATATTATGAATGCGAGACAAGTAAAAAAAATATAGAATATAAATCTCTTTTACTTTCATGGGAACTTTCTAATGTAGACTTTTCTCGTTTTAGAATGATACTCATGAGCTCTTTTGTATAAGAAATAAAATATAATCATCAAATTAATACTTCAAATGTAATATGACTATATATATATATATATATAATTTTGGTATGTAATGTAGATGTTATTTTGAGCAATAATATAAATGTATTGTATGGCTTGTATTGTAATCTTCGATAAATGAAAGCCCTTATGCTCAGCCATTTTTTTAAAACAATAAAATATATATATTAATAAGCACAAAAATATAAATGAAATTCAAAACCAAATTATAGATGCCAAACAGAAAGAATGAATATGAAATCATTGAAATGTATATAACAAATTATATTATATCGAATATTACATGGCGAATTGCGTTGTAAAATAGATGGAAAAAATCATTGGCATATGAATATAACAGTTAGGGCAGGGCGTGGTAAAATTAATTTTTGTAATAATTAGGAGCTGTTTGGTTAGTAGGTGGAGATAAATAGTTCAAAATAATCACATTTATTTTTTTTTTGTTATTTAGTTTTCTAAGAAGAAAAAAAATTAAATTAAATTTTACATCCATATTTTTTGGTTTAAAATGATTTTTAAAATTAAATATAATGATCATTTAAATTATAATAATATTAATAATTTCATCATGCAATAATAATATAATTTTAAAAATTTTATTTGTGAAAAAATAAATAATATTTTACATATTAAAGATTATATTTTAAAAATAATTTTTTTTTATTTTCAATCACATTTACAAGTGAATTTGAGATACAAAAAAAGTTGTTTTTAAAATTTTTTCATTTATGAACAATTAAATAACCTTTAAAAAATATAATTTTTTCCCCATATGGATGAGGTTTGTGTAACTAATTATACATGTTAGTTCGCTGTAAATTTTGAACAAATTCAATTTTTTTCATAAATTAAAAAAAATAAAATACTGGAATCAGACAGTTTTACAGCACACCGGCGCAACGACGGTAGAAAAAAAAAGAAGGCCGACTTCTCCGATTCGTACTTTCCCGTTGCTTGTCTTTCCTGCCAGTTTCGGCTCGGGCAGCTGCCCGCCCTACCAGGCGCATGTAATCTCCAACGTCATCCCATCAAACGATATCCGCCGTCCGATCTCTCCATACGTCCTTCCTTCCACCGTTCGCATTCTTATAATTCCTCTTTAATCCCATTGATCCCTAAAATTAAAAAAATAATAAAAAGCCTCCATTCCTAACCCCTCTCTTCTGTTCGTCGCGACACGCTTCTCTCTCTCCTCATCGGGAATTGAAGGGGTCATGCGTTCCGATTTCCGATCCTTTCAACGGCGGCGAATCTCGATCGGAACCTCGACATGATCGGATTTCGTGGCCGTAAATCCGACTTTGGTTGCCTAGGGCTTGATTCTGACGACTGATTCGCTATTCTTTGATAGTTCAGGTCCAAATTCTAATTATTGCTAGGGTTTTGTTCGTCGCCGGAGATGGAGCAGGAGAGGCAGAAGAGGGACGCCGAGGAGACTGAGTTCCAGTCTCCGAGCATCCCCATCCTCTGCGTCAACAACTGCGGCTTTTTTGGCAACCCGGCCACCAATAACCTCTGTTCCAAATGCTACAAAGCCGCCTTCTGGGCCAAGACTAAGGCCTCTATGGATTCCCTAGTCGCTCCGCCGCCCGCAGAGCCCGAGAAGACCAACGAGAACCCCAAGGAAGGCGACGCGGCGGCTAAAGTTGAGAACTTGGAAGGGAATTCGTCGTCGGGGGAGGCTGCCGCGCCGCCAGCGAAGAAACCTGCCAACCGTTGCAGCTTTTGCAACAAGAAGGTGGGGCTCATGGGATTCAAGTGCCGGTGCGGCGACGTGTTCTGCTTGTCCCACCGCTACTCCGACAAACACAATTGCGTTTTCGATTACAAGGTCGCCGGACAGGACGCGATTGCCAAAGCGAACCCGCTGGTGAAGGCGGACAAGGTCGAGAAGATTTGATGCCTGGTTTCTGGAATAAATTGGTATGTGATTGATGATTTATGGTGATGGCTTGCACGAATGAGTTCTTAGGATTATAATGCTTTTTATTCGACATATGATTTGTCTTGGGGTATTGTACAGTTTGATTCTGTTTAGATGTTGGGTCATGGTGTCACTTATTGGTTATATGTTTGCACTTTGTTATTCATATTTCCTTGTTTCAGAATGATTATGGAGTTTGGTGCTAGTTCCTATTGAAATCTTCAAATGCTCTAGAATTGTATGTTATGACGTAGTTATGCTTTGTGAGGTAATGAAAGCCACTAGTCGAGGAGATTTGATGTCTGGCTTCTGGAATAAATTGTTATGTGATTGATGATTTATGGTGATGGCTTGCACGAGTGAGTTCTTAGGATTATAGTGCTTTTAGTTCGATATATGATTTGTCTTGGGGTCTTGTGCAGTTTGATCCTGTTTAGATGTTGGGTCATGGTGTCACTTATTGGTTATATACTTGCACTTTGTTATTCATATTCCCTTGTTTCAGAACAATGATGGAGTTTGGTGCTAGTTCCTATTGAAATCTTCAAATGTTCTAGAATTATATGTTATGACGTAGTTACGCTTTGTGTAGTAATGAAAGCCACTCGTCAAGAAGATTTGATGTCTAGCTTCTGGAATAAATTGGTATGTGATTGATGATTTATGGTGATGGCTTGCCTGAGGGAGTTCTTAGGATTATAATGCTTTTAATTGAATATATGATTTGTCTTGGGTATTGTACGATTTGATTCTGTTTAGATGTTGGGTCACGGTGTCACTTATTGGTTATATATTTGCACTTTGTTATTCATATTCCGTTGTTTCAGAATGATGATAGAGTTTGGTGCTAGTTCCTATTGAAATCTTCAAATGCTCTAGAATTGTATGTTATGACGTAGTTATGCTTTGTGTAGTAATGATAACCACGTCTTCCCGGACATTTTTGTAACAAGTCGGCGAATTTACTTAGCAAAGTCGCCAAACCAGATGGCAAACATTTAGATGGTCAGTACAAGCTTTAGAGTTCGCCTTTCTCTCCATTGCACATTTTCAGAAGAAATATTGACAATGTGTTACTTTGTCAGTAGCAAGCAAAGAATGTGAGATGTTTGAAATTATGATCATAGGCTCAGGTGTGAGAATTTCTGGAGTACTTGTATAATTTAGAATGCTAAGCTGTGTTGACAAAAGACACAAAAAGGAACTGTGGACTGTGTGAATAACAAATATTGCGTTGGGAGAACTGCAGGTAGTAGGAATTAAGTGGAGACTTAATAGGGGAGAGATTCTCATGTGCGAAAGGGAGTGGTATGTGCTGTTGACCTCATTTCCTTTTATTTTAGTTAGTTACAGCCAGGTTGCTAAGATACATACATGTTTTCTAGGTTTCCCAGTTATATTTTGCTGTCATTTGTAGTAAATGGTCTTTTCGATATTGGATTTCCTTGCTAGTTGCTTTTCGTATTCTAGATTTCCTTGATGCCATGTCTATGCAAGCGATGGTTCAGTCTTTCATTGTATACCATCATTGGCAATGGAACATTGAAACCATCAGCAAGCTTGAAGTTGTGCTATTTTGGCAGTTGTGTGCGTTATGTTAGCGTCGTCCTGTTCAAGGTCTGAATAGACCAGCAAAGCTGGCTCAATTTGGTTTTCAAATTGATCAGGATAATTCTCCAAGTAAGTTTATGCGCCTTCTTTTCTGCCAAGAAGCTCTAATATTATTCAACTGCAATAACCAAAATATCCGCTTATTTTTAACAAAATTCTAGAAAAACTATTACGTTATAATCTTCGTTGGGTTTTGATAAATATTTATATAAAAAATGTTTGGGTGTTTTGTGCAAAAAAAAAAAACGTCCCCCATTTTGCTCTAAAAGGAACAATTTAAATCTAACGAGAATCACAAATAATTGTTGCATTTAATGAAAAAAAGCTGGAAAAAAAACAATAATACTAGAAGCGCACATGACGTGCACGTGACTACCCCTTTCGATTTTTTCGACCCCGTTCATTCCCCCCCTCTCCGCCCACTTCCATCGTGAACCAAAACCCTAATTCGCGGGCGGGTTTCGAACATTCGCCGCTTCTCCGACCTCCGTCCACCCGGATCGCCGCCGGAAATGGACTTCGACAACCCCGCGGCCCTGGAGACCATCTCCCAGTGGTTCCTTCAGAGCCTCTCCCCCTCCTCCGAGCCCCGCCGCGCCGCCGAGTCCTCCCTTTCCGCCGCTGCCGACCGCCCCGGATTCCCTATCGCCCTCCTCCGCCTCGTCTCCGCCCCCGCCGCCGACGACCAGATCCGCCTCGCCGCTGCCGTCCACTTCAAGAACCTCCTCCGCTCCCGATGGTCCCCCGCCTCACCCGACCTCCCCTCCATCTCTCCTCCAGAGAAAGACCAGATCAAGGCCCTCATCCTCCCCTTGATGCTCTCTTCTCCTTCGCCTCGCGTCCGCTCCCAGCTCTCCGAGTCCCTCTCCCTCGTCTCCTCCCACGACTTCCCCCACGCCTGGCCCTCCCTCCTCCCCGACCTTGTCTCCTCCCTCCGCTCATCCGCGGACTATGCCGCCATCAATGGCCTTCTCTCCGCCGCTAATTCGATTTTCCTCAAGTTCCGCCACTCCTTTGACAACAACGCTCTCCGGCTCGACCTTAAGTACTGTCTCGACCTTTTCGCCGCCCCTCTCCTCGAAATCTTGCTCAAGACGTCCTCCCTCATTACCGCCAACCTCTCCGGTAACGTCCTCCCGGAAACCCTCCGTCGGCTGCTTGAGTCACAGCGCCTCTGCTGCGAGATCTTCCACTCACTCAACTCCATCGAGCTTCCCGAGTTCTTCGAGGACCACATGCTCGAGTGGATGACTGAGTTCCGTGTCTATCTCACCACCACCTACCCTCCGGCGGTGGAGGCTGATGGTTCCGTTGATGCTCTCCGTGCTGCAGTCTGCGAGAACCTGCAGCTTTACATGGAGAAGAATGAGGAGGAGTTCAAGGACTACCTCAAGGACTTCGCCACCGCCGTCTGGGGTTTGCTTATGACCCCGACCACGTCTCCATTCCGGGATCAGCTCACTATCACTGCCATTAGGTTCTTGACGACAGTGAGCACGAGTGTTCACCACTCATTGTTTAGCAGCCCTCAGACACTGCAGGAGATCTGCCGTAGCATTGTCTTCCCCAACATTCGGATCAGGGATGAGGACGAGGAGCTCTTTGAGATGAATTACATTGAGTATATCCGGAGAGATATTGAGGGGAGCGACATTGATACCAGAAGAAGGATTGCATGCGAGCTGTTGAAGGGCATTGCGCTGAATTACAAAGACCAGGTGACGGCTCTGGTGTCAATGCAGATACAGAACATGCTGGCTTTGTATGCTGCGAACCCGTCTGAGAATTGGAGGGAGAAGGACTCGGCAATATATCTGGTGGTGTCCCTCTCGACCAAGGGGAGCACGAGCCACCTTGTGGATGTGGAGAGCTTCTTTGCCACGGTGATTGTGCCAGAGCTCCAGGGGCAGGACGTCAATGCTACACCTATGCTCAAGGCGGGCGCTCTCAAGTTCTTCACTGTGTTCAGAGAGCAGATATCAAAACAAGCTGCACTGGCCCTGCTTTCAGATGTGATTAGATTCTTAGCAGCTGAATCCAATGTGGTGCATTCCTATGCTGCGAACTGCATTGAGAAGCTCTTGTTGGTGAAGGACAAGGTCCCAGTCCCAACATCTGGGTTGAGTGTGGTACATTCACATGCTCGGTATGGTGCCTCAGACTTAGACCTTCTTTTACCGTCTCTCATGACAAATCTTTTCAATGCTCTGCAATTTCCTGAATCACAAGAAAATCAGTATGTCATGAAGTGCATAACGAGGGTCCTTGTTGTTGCCAATGTGGGTGGGGAAGTTGCGGCAGCTTGCATTGCTCGCCTGGCATCTGTGCTCAGCGAAGTATGTAAAAACCCAAAGAACCCAATCTTCAACCATTACCTCTTTGAAGCAATAGCTGCATTGATTGGGAAGTCCTGCGAGAAGGACCCATCTCTGATTGCTGTTTTTGAAGCCAGTCTATTCCCAGTGCTGCAGAGTATCTTAGGCAATAACATCACTGAATTCTGGCCCTATGCTTTCCAGATTTTTTCTCAGCTTGTTGAGACAAGCAAACCACCACTCTCTGAGAACTACATGCAGCTCTTTCAGGTGCTTCTCACACCAGAAACCTGGAAGAGTACAGCCAATGCCCCAGCACTGGTGCGGCTTCTACAGGCATACCTGCAGAAGATGCCACATGAGCTTAACCGTGAGGGTAGATTGAGCCAAGTCCTTGGGATTTTTAACAAGCTGATTTCCTCACCCAGCACAGAAGAACTTGGGTTCTTTGTGCTCAATACTGTGGTGGAGAACCTTGGTTATGATGTACTAGCACCATACATAGGACCCATATGGAGTGCCCTGTTCACACGGCTTCAGAAAAAGCGGACTGTGAAGTTTGTGAATTCACTCATCATATTCATGTCGCTGGTTTTAGTGAAGCATGGACCTAGAATTCTTGTTGACTCCATTAACGCTGTTCAGCAAAACCTATTTGTAGCAATCCTTGACCAGTTCTGGATTCCTAATCTGAAACTTATCACAGGATCCATTGAAGTCAAATTAACTTCAGTTGCTTCAACCAGGTTAATATGTGAATCTCCTATCCTATTGGATGCTTCAGCAGCGGAGCTATGGGGTAAGATGCTTGACAGCATCATAACATTGCTTGCGCAACCAGAGGAGTTTAGAGCAGACATAGAAAATGAGCCACCTGAAATTCAGGAATATGGGGGCTACTCAACATCCTTTGCACGCCTGCACAATGCTGGTAAGGAGGAAGATGATCCTCTGAAGGATGTACGGGATCCAAAAGAATTTCTGGTCTCTTTGCTGGCCAGAGTTTCAGCACTTTCTCCAGGAAAATTCCCAGCGGTGATTGAGAAGTGTGTGGATCCTGCCAATCGAAGTGCACTTGTCCAGCTTTGCAGTGCATATAATTGTGCAATTGCATAGTGTAAGTCCCTTTGTCTCTGAGTAATGTTTTTTTGCTCCCTCTGCCCATTTTTCAGCAAGATGTATTTTATTATTCTTCTTAAATGGCATGCCTTGTTACTTTCTAGTAGATCCTGCTCCATCTTCAGTTTCCATTGCTTTATGCTGCTAGTTATGTTCCAATAAGAACATTATAATGTCTGTTCCTTGGAAGAAAGCATCACAGCTTGCTTATTATTAGTGAATTAAATTCAAACTACTGCTTCAAGGGATGTAGGTATTAAGTTTTCCATTTGTTTATATGGGGCATACTAAACTTTTTATCAGTTTGCTTGTTGGCAACTTTTCCTGTTAGGGCATTTATGCATATTTTATTTGACTGGTATTATTCAAGTTTTGTTAGTCATTCTCATTCTGGTATGTTTACGATGATATACCATGCTCACCAGTCCATTTTGAGATAAAAAAGTTAAAAATTATTTTATGAAAAGTATGTTTTTTGTGTAATAGATTGAACTTGTGAAATTATTAGGGCAGGTGCTATATTATACAATAATGTAATTGTGATCCAATAAAATTTTTGAGAATGACCTACCATTAAGAAGGTAAACTAGCAGTATGCACCAGGACAATTTTCCAGCCTACATTTGTGTATGTTCATTGTATTTTCATTGGCAGAAGATGCTAATACATTTCATGGACATGTTTTAAGGCTAAACAAGAAAATTGAAGACCTTCACTTGATGAAGCCTACCAGAAAAGACAAGAAAATGATGTTTGTAGCCTTAAGGGTAGTACCATCTGTGGTGAAAATTCCTGATCCCTTTCTCTGCTAGTATTTTCTTATGGTGTACACCATACGAGAGGGAGACTTCTTTTTCAACCATCTTGATCAAATTTAGGTGCTTCATCAATCATTTTTCTTGTAGCTGTAGTATCCGTTTTTACCTGTTCTTTCCTGGCAACCTTGTCTCTGATATTCTCACTAGATTTGATGCTATTTTCATAGATAGCTGGATGATTTAATTCTATTATGTTAGCTGGAACATTATTGTGATGTATGCTGCTAGTTTTCCTTCTCTATGGCTGGGCATTCAAAAGCTTATGACCAAAAAAAGCCTTTAAGCAACCCCTGATCTGCCTTCATCACCTTGAGATAGGGGTGGAGTGGGTGGGAGAAATTCTAGACTTGTAGCCGGTGGGATCTTCCCGAAGGTTCATGAAATAGTTTAACATTTTAGTGGTCAAGCCTAGTAAATACTCTTCTTGTACATTTTCCTAGAGGCAAGGTTTTTAGTTTTAGTTTTCATATTGGTTTCATCCACACCCAAAATCAGAATGTATTGGAATTCTGACCAAAATGGAAACATGGTTTTGTTACATCATCTCCAAAAAGTCCAATTGTAAATAACTCCCTAAAATCTAATATAATAGGTATAGCTCCATGAATTTTCAATATTTGTGCTCATGATAAAGGTGGGAATGGAAATTATTTTGGAAATATGCCGGTGGGGATGAAATGTGGCAAAGCAAGTAGAGATGGGAGAAGAAGAGGATGGGAATAGAGTTCTAGAGTGAAACGTATTAGTTTTGAATAGTTGAAGATTTTGGTTACTGGAGATGAGATGATGATGGGAAGAAATAGGACAACAATAATTAGATATGGAAATAGAGAGGAACAGAATGTAGATGTCATGAGAAAATTAAGAGATGAAGAAAAGGATGAAGAAAATACAAGTTATGATGGAACTAATGAGTGATAAATTATTCCTTTGATTGCCTAGTTTATGGCTAACCAGGGTTAATTGGTGAATTACCATTGTATTACAAATAGTACCTCATAGCCATAGTGATACAGCGGGAGAGGGCACGAGGGATAGGGAGAAGATCACCGTCTTCTCACAATGATAGATCCTTTTGATGTAACAGGAGAAGACATGAGGGATAGAAAGAAAATCATCGTCTTCTCACCACGATAAATCCACGTGATATAGAGGGAGAGAGCACGAGGGATTGCAATAAGCTGGGGGTTTTATTGCAAAAAGCAAAAAAAGAAACATCCAATCCCAAGGCAAATCCCAATTATTAAGGCACTGATTCTTCAATCTCCTTCTTCACTCGCAAAACCTCCATATCTTTTCTCCGACAGTTCCGAAGGCGCCTTTGTTCCCCTCTTCGCCTTTGCCTCCGAGCTTCGTCCATGGCGGATCCGGCCGAGTTTGCCGACTGGAAGCTCCTTCGTCCCTCATCCCCTTCCCTCGACACCGAACCCCTCGCCGCCGACGACGCCGGCGCCATCCACCCCGACTATTTCTCTCTCTCACACGCCCCCCAGCTGCCTCGCCGACCCCCCTCGAGGCCGAAGACCGAAAGGGTGGGGCTAAGACTCTAGCTAAAACCTTTTTTAAAGTAGCAGAAGCTTGAGAGTAAAATGGTTCAAAAAAAAATTTGAACCACTAGTTAACCAGATCAACAGCCAAACATTAAATTTTTGATCAGATTATCTTTTTATATTTTTAGTCTTTATCTTGAGCTTGACCCTGACTTTGATCCGAAACAATAGATCATTAAATTCTCACCACGATAGATTCTTAAATTCACAAGGAAGATAGAAAAGAAAGTTTTTAAACCCAAAATAAGATAATATTATTGATAGAAAAATTTTTCTTTTGTTACAATTTCAGGCCGTATATATAGCCCTTTAATAAACTTAGAGTCCTATTTGATGTAGATTAAAAATAGGACTTAAATTTCATTAAGAGTTCTACTTAATATATATTAAATAAAAATATCTAAATCCTATTCCTTATTATGTTAGAACTGTTATTGACTCGTACTGATAAATAAACCTTAATTTTGAAAATATGAAATCCGAATTATTTAAAATAGTAAATAAAAAATTTGTAGTAATCGATCTTATCTTTCCAATGGATAGTTATTTGCTGGATTTGGATAAATATCTTATGAGATATGATTTTCAGACTATAGCTATACGAATTTCGATGGATTCTAATTGGAGTTGGAATTCAACTTGAATTAAATTTCTAATTTTACTATAAAAAGGATATAGTTGCTCTGCATCATGTAACAATTTATTTGTGATATAGGACAACTACATCCTTTTTCATAGTAAAATTAGAGATCCAGTCCAAGTTGAATTCCAACTTTAATTAGGATCCGTTAAGATTTATACAGTTACAGTCCGAAGGCCATATCTCCTAAGATATTGATTCAAATCCAGCAAATAACTATCCGTTGGAAAACTGATATCAATTCCTATAAGTCTCTTATTTACTATTTTGGACAATTCAGACTTTGTATTGGTCAAAATTAGGATTTATTTATTAGTCCGAGTCAATAACAGTCATAGCCAAATAAGGAATAAGATTTATATATCTTTATTTAAGATTTGTTAAATAGAATTCTTAGTAGAGTATAAGTCTTATTTTTAGTTTACACCAAGTAGGACTCTAAGTTTATTAGAGGGCTATATATACAGTTCAAGATTGTAACAAAGGAAAAGAAGTTTTCTTATCAATAATATTTTTTATTTTAAGTTTGTTCCCTTTTTATCTTCTTTGTGGATTCAAGGATCTATCGTGATGAGAAGACGATGCTCTTCTCCCTATCTCTCATGCCTTCCTCCCGCTGCATCAAGTGAAGACGGTGATCTCTTCCTCTCCCTCTTTCTCCCGCGGCATCAAGTGGTATTAGAGCGATGTTGTTCTTAAACTCAACTTCATTGATTGTAGTTGGTGGCGACAACTCCACGGACAATGATCTAGAAGATTATTAAATTCGAGATTTGATTAAATAAAATTTTCTTACTTTTATCACTAGGAAGTATGAAGTTTTGAAACAAATTGAAACTAAGAACCAAATTCATCAATTGATCGTCGAAGAGGCTCGCGATCCGATGTCTTGGAGATCAACAGACGAAGTTATTCAGGAAAACCAAAACCTTAGTGAGATGAATATTCCATACTTTTATGGTTATGAGAATTTATTTATTTGAATCGATAACGTTGAGAAATTCTTTAAGTTTATGGATATTCCTAAAGATAATAAGGTGAAAATTGTTGAATACAAGTTTAATGGTTATGCTTCATCTTGGTGGGAGCAAATTCAAGTCCAAAGAACACGTGAAGGCAAACCAAAAATCCGCTCATGGCCGAAGATACTTAAACTCTTCAACATAATGTTCTCAAAAGGGGATCAAAATCAGGTAAAACAGATCTCTCATCCAAAGGCTTCTGGAATTGAAATCAATGAAGACAACCATGAGGTATTAATTCCACATTTTAGTAACTTTTCTTTAATATTGAATTATCAAGTTAAAGAAGAGGCTGTGGATCGTATGGAAGACAAACAAACTAGTGAAGAATTTATTGAGAGCCCAAAAAATTCTTTTTTTGATGAGTTAGAAGATCATACAAGAGTAGTTTTGAATGTTATAGAAAATTTTCAACAGATTATCTATGAGAATTTATATGAATCAGTTGACAATCTTGAAAGCTGAAAGAAAGAGTTTTCTACTTGTAAAAATATTGACTGTGCTACTTAAGATTATTCTTTGAAGTCATCAAAAGCCAACTCTCTTGAACAACTGGAGAAAATTTCTACAGAAGCTGTCACTATGCAAGATTCAAAATTTGCAATGGTATATTCAAATTATTATCGCAATTGTTAGTAAACTTACGAAAAATACTTTCATTGCATGACAACAAATCATAAGTTGGTATGTATAAAAAATTTATTTCAAATAAGATCGAAAGAACTCCTGTAAAAGTGCAAGTGGTTATACCGAAGGAAAATAGAAGATCAAAGTACTGAAGATGTTTTTCAAAGAAATCTTATTGGTTTACATCATCAAGTTTTATGTTAGAAAGTGTTTGAAGAGAACATAACTGCAATAAAAAAGAGTTCAAGTTTTAACTTGAGGACAAGTTTTTTTACAGGTGGAGAGGTTTGATGAAGGACAAATACATCCTTTTTCACAGTAAAATTAGAGATCCAGTCCAAGTTAAATTCCAATTTCAATTAGGATCCGTTAAGATTCGTACAGTTATAGTCCGAAGGCTATATCTCCTAAGATATTGATTCAAATCCAGCAAATAATTATCCGTTGGAAACCTGAGATCAATTCCTACAAGTCTTTTATTTACTATTTTGGACAATTTAGATTTTGTATTGACCAAAATTAGGATTTATTTATTAGTCCGAATTAATAACAATCCTAACCCAATAAGGAATAGAATTTATATATCTTTATTTAAGATATATTAAGTAGAATTCTTAGTAGAGTTTAAGTCCTATTTTTAGTTTACACCAAGTACAACTCTAAACTCCGTTTGTTTTTGGATCAGGATCAGGATCAGCTCGTTTCAAAATTATTTTTCTTATAAAATTAATATTTATTATTTTATACTATTATTAAATTAAATTATTATAAAAAATTAAATAGTTTTTTGAGGTTTAAATTATTGAAGCCTTAATTTTGATAAAAAGATATTATGTTACAAAAGTGACTTACTAGTCTTGATTTTGATCTTAATCTTGACCTCCAACCAAACGGCCCCTAAGTTTATTAGAGGACTATATATATAGTCCAAAATTATAATAAGGGAGAAGAAGCTATCAATAATATTCTTTTATTTTTTGTTTATTCTCTTTTCATCTTTCTTGTGGATTCAAGGATTTATTATGGTGAGAAGACAGTGATCTTTTTCCTATTCCGCCTCTGTGTCTCCTCTCTCGTTATGAAACAAAGGAATTGGAGGAGGCTATTGTGATTCTGGAAGAGTCGAAGAGTTATATGTAATACCACAAGATTTCAAGGAATTAATTGTAATTAGGAATTCCAAAAATAGTAAGAGAAAACCCTCAGGCAAATATTTGAAGAGAAAATATAGAAGAATTACACGCCTGTATCCTTCATGTGGCTGTATATTCTATTGCATGGCACTGCTAGTGGACCAACCTAGATCAACTAAGAAGTTTCCAGTTCCAAGCAACCACAAGTTAAGATGGAGGCCGATCATTGTCAAGCACAAAGGTGTTCATTCACTTTGCAGTCCACATTTTTTAACCTCTTGTTATATAGCTTTCATGTAAAAACTAGTGCATGTTCAGGATAATTTTTTAGGCAGGTCACCATGAGAACTTTTAGAAAGCTAATATGCTAAGCTATGTGCCAATGCAGATGAATGTTTGATTTCTAGTAACATTGAAACAATCAATTTCTGCAAATTGCAGAGAACTTAGAAATTGTGATACAAACAAAATACATTTGGTCAGATATTTTCTTCTTAAAGTTCAGTTCCTTAGGCATGCCCTTGGCACTGTGGAAGCTCATAATTTTACCAGCTTTCATACTATGAAGTATTAGTCATTTAAGTTTGATTTTCCGTTTTGTATGAAGTTATTCTTGTTCTTCTATGCACTTCTAGCTATCTCACTTATGCTCTGTATCCTTTTCTCTGCAGAATTTAGAGGTGCCCTCTCTTCCTTTTGCCCCAGTTGTTATCTGCCTAGTACAGTGTACAAATGAGTGCCTGTGAAATGCAGTGTTGAGTATCCGATCATGATGTTTGCAGTGATTTATTTTGGTGGTTATCTTTGTACCTACGGCATACTGGGTGTGCCCTGAATGAAGAATGAGTTGCATTTTGTGCAGGGAACAGATTTGTTTGGTTCCCTGCTTTTTGTCCGGCGTCATTGTTCAATGGTGAAATGCACATGTATCTCCTGCTTGTTTCATGTTTTTCGCTTTTCCTTCTTCAAATACAAAGTTAAAACCAGTCAAAAAGGTTTTTGGGAACCCCTTAATGCATGCCATGGAAAAAGAAATTCTACAATTTTTCAGCCTTGATCAATTTCAGGCATTGTCCTGACATATGTTCTAGTATCTTTGATGATCACTCTTGAATTTTTTCTGTTGGCCGTTGGCTTTGTTGTTGGCCTCAAGGTGTATGTGTATCGTTGACTATCACTCTTGAATTTTTTGCTGTTGGCCTTAAGTGAAGCAATGCAGTTGATGATCAACTTGAATTTTAAAGTGAAACAATGCAGTTTTTAATTAAATGTCGATGGGGAATTTCTTACTGTATCATGGTTGAGTATTGCTGGAAGCAAGAGGAAGTGTATTTTTTGTGAATTATGGAATATTGCTTTATTGATTCTTCTTATACCTCCAGTCTCTGTTTTCTTTTTTCCTTTTTTTTGCCCCTTCGTCGCCAGGTTCTTTACTGATCATTTGGAGATGTGAATTGGTGAACAGGATTGAGTGACAAGGACGGTTTGCTCCACTTCCTCTGCCTTTGCTTGTAAGACATGCCTGCCAATGCAACAAAACGCTGGAAAGTCGAGGTAGAAAATCAGAATCTCCTAAAAGCCGCAATCTATATTTTGTATCAACTGAATCAGTTGTGAGCTACCGGGTCCATGGCTGGGGTAGCGAACCTGGGATGGATTTCTATCTGTCTGCATTATGGCCTCGGTCGTGCTCACAGCCATTGGCATCAACTGGGGAAGCATGATGTCTCACCCGATGCCTCCGAGCACAATTGTTGGCATGCTCCGGGACAATAGCATCGAGAAGGTGAAGCTTTTCGATGCTGACTCCTCCAGAGTCGCTGCTCTTTTGGAAGCCGGCATCGAGGTCATGCTCGGAATTCCAAATGACCAGTTGAGCCATTTGAGTAGCAAATGTAAGCATGCCCAGGACTGGGTCGAACACAATATCACCAAATATGATCGCCAGGGACAACAAAAAATCAAGTGGGATTTTGCTCTGTTAATCTAAAAACAGATTTTAAAGTTAACAGCATTACGTTTTATGTGTTAATTTGGCATTGATGAAATCGCTGTTCAGGTACGTCGCCGTGGGCAATGAGCCATTGCTTGCTAGCTACAACGGCGTCTTCATCGATGTCACGTTCCCGGCGCTCCGGGACATCCAAAGAGCCCTCCACAAAGCCGGGCTTGGCCACCGTATCAAGGCCATCGTCCCGCTCAACGCAGACATATATAACTCCCCGGCTGACAACCCTGTGCCGTCGCCCGGCAACTTCCGCAACGATATTCATCAACTAATGATCCGAATTGTCCGGTTCCTCCACTCTAACGCCGCTCCTTTCGTCGTCAACATCTATCCCTTTCTCAGCCTCTACCAGAACCCTTACTTCCCACTCGACTTCGCCTTCTTTGGCGGCAAGCCGAAGTCATTGAACGACAACGGCACAGCTTTACACCAATACGTGTTCGACGCTAACTATGACACCCTCGTTTGGTGCCTCGGGAAGGCCGGCGTGCCCGACATGAAGATCATAGTTGGAGAGATCGGCTGGCCCACGGACGGCGACAAGAACGCCAGTGCCAAGCATGCCAAGCGATTCTATGATGGGTTATTAGCGAGAATGGCTTCCGGCGGTGGCACACCAATGAGGCCCGAGAGGATTGAAGTGTACCTATTCGGGCTCGTCGATGAGGACATGAAGAGCATGCTACCGGGGAACTTCGAGCGGCACTGGGGGATCTTCACCTACGACGGCAGGTCAAAGTTCCCGATGGACCTAACTGGTCAGCGGCGGGGCAACAAGTACTTGGTCGGTGCGAAGGGGGTGGAGTACTTGCCCAAACAGTGGTGTGTAATGGATGACGAAGCAGGCCAGGACATTTTCGACCAGATACCTGCAAGCGTGAACTACGCGTGCTCGAACGCTGGCTGCACGCCGCTCGGGTACGGCTCTTCGTGCAATGGGTTGAACCAGCAGGGAAATGTATCTTACGCATTCAATGTGTATTTCCAGACGCAAGATCAAGACGAGAGAGCTTGTGATTTTCGGGGTCTGGCGAAGATTGTGAGCGAGAATGCGTCGGAAGGCGGATGTTTGTTTCCGGTGCAGATCGTTAGCAGCAGCACAGCGAGCGTGACGGCGGCGGCCGCCGGGCATTGGATACTGGTGGTGCTGATGTTCGTAGCTGCTGTAGGGAGAGATGAATTTGAAATACCGTTATGACTGTCGTCAGGTAAAATCTGAAGATGCCAGAGAATATAATCTGATATCATAGATTCGATTTAATTCACCAAATTTAGTTAGATTTGACCAGTTTTTGAGACCATATCTTGCAATTTGCAATTGAATAACTTCCATGATAGATAGGGCAGTCGATGAAATGCTAAAGCAACGGTGAGCATCATGTTGTTGGGGAAGTATCATTACAGAATCGCTCTAAAGAGTGGAGCAGAACAGAACCGTGCCACAAAGCGAAATTTTTATCATTTTTCGTTGGAAAAGTAGAGTGGATTTTTTTTCATTTTTCGTGATGAAGAGGGAGTTTTTTATGCGAATCCCAACTTTCCATGAGCCAAAGATGTACGGTTTCCTTTTCATTTTGCAAGTGAGTTCCTACCCTACAAGCTTTCTACTAGCGCCGACTGAGAATACAAACCCAAGCCTGAAGTTCCTTCCACCTCGGGGAAACAATAAGGGTTGTGAGACTTCGCCGACTGAGAACACCCTCGTTAAAGTAAAAATAAAATAAATGTAAGATCGTACTACTAAGCGTCGAAAGACAAATCACTATGAATCATCGTGCTTCCCAACGCCAGGTCCGTTGGAACCAATGTTGATCTAGACCCAATAGAATATTCTCCAGAGAGCGAGGTGCCCCTCCGGATACTTTAGGGAATTTAATTTAGAAAATGAGAAGAACAAAAGCAAGTGGCTCTTCCTCGTGAATTCTCGGTCCATATAGCATGGAACCAGATATTTTGTAATACTCTACCATTAGAAAATGAACTGAGATCCAGCCGTCATTGTTGTTGTTGTCGTCGTCGTTGTTGTAATGGCATGTTGGACTTTTGTTATCCACAAATAAAAATGATATAAATTAGATTATCACATCTTCAATTTTGAATAATGAGGATTTGTTGCAAGTGACAGAATCATCTCGGCCCTTAAAAATTAGAAAAAAAATAAATAAATGGCTACACTGAATCCTTACAGGTCAGAGAGGATCTCGTTTTTATGTAGATAGCAGCCGACTGTACGCTGCAGCCATTGCTCAAAAGTGTTCCTGTTTCTGATTAGGACACTCGCGAATTTTTGCGTCAAAATGGGCCTACCTCTTATTGGGACACTTTCAACCCCTCAATAAAAATATTTAAATTAATTAGAGACACTATTTTAAAATTAAATTATCTCTTTTTTTATTTCAATCCAAACGGACTGTAAGCTTCGATCATTTTCACCTATTAATTTTTTAGAAGTTTTTTCTTAATAAATACCCCCAAATTTTTTTCGTCTCGCCGTTCAAACCTACAGGAAAGTTGCTAGAATCATACAACACGAAGTCGGCATTCTGCATGTGTCGCAAAGATCAGAAGTGGGCCCCACTGCGTCTGACGTGGCAGTCAACCTCACCCTGTTTAAAGCCAGTCCTTATCCGCCACGTATTCATCGCAGCAAATTTCCACCCAACCGCAGCTGGGTCGCGCGGTCAGCGCCCCCTAAAAGGTCAAACTCCTTCGGAGCCAACGAATAAGAAAAGTTCCAACAGTCAAAATGGACGTCACACAGATCAGCCCCAACAAAGACCGTATCAGCCTTTTCACACCAAGCATCGTACGCACCACGTGTCCCACAACAACTCGTTTCTGTGTATTAGACGGGACCCACCATTGGGTTTCGAATTCTATATATTCACCCCAGAGGCCACCAGGTTCTCTCGTAGCAGAGCCACTGCGATCGCGCCACGTGGCAACATATATATTTATCTCTCTCTCTCTCGCCCGTTCTCCATCCAACGGCTATCAGCCTTTCTTCCTCCTTCCCTCGTCGGCTCCCGCGTGTTCTCAAACTCCGTCTCCGTCGTCCTCATTTTCTAGGGCATCCAGATCCCTAAATATCCAGTCTTTCTCCTTCAAAAATCGCCATGAAGCTTGCCTGCCTGCCGTCCTGCCTCGGATTCGAGGCCAAGAAGGTCGCCGTCGAGGGCGACGACCGGCAGGAAGCAGGGATTCCCAGGGAGGCGCGGCGGGTGCTGCACGGGCTTGCGGCCGGGTGGGCGGACGTGGAGGACTGCAGGGCGCTGGAGGTGGCTAGGCTAAAGGGGGCCATGACCAACGAGGTCTACCAGATCCGCTGGCCGAGCTCCGTCGGCGGCGCCTCCCGGAAGGTGCTCGTTAGGGTTTATGGCGAGGGCGTCGAGGTTTTCTTTAATCGGAACGACGAGATCCGGACTTTCGAGTGCATGTCCAAGCACGGCCAAGGGCCCCGGCTTCTCGGCCGCTTCGCCAACGGCCGCGTTGAAGAGTTCATCCACGCTCGGGTATGGTGTTGCTTCGATTTTTCCTTCTTTCATGAATTTTATCGAGAAAAGATTCCATTTTGAGGTGAGGATGGTGATCTGGACGTTTTCAGAAAGCTTTTCTTGTTTATTTGAGTCGTTCCCGTGAAAAGATTACATTTTTATTGCCAAAAGAAGTAGGATTTTCGATTTTGGAATTTCCGTGTGTGATTGCCGCTCTGATCATCTCCGCGATAGATTGGATTTCTTCTGCTTTGAGGAAATATCTCCTTCTGGTACTCCCAATGATCTGCCTATTCTCTCTGTTTCTGATGAGCAAATTGGACCGATTAGGTTGTGATTTTTTTGGTTAGCACTTAATGCGAGTTCTTATTTTCCTAAAATGATGTCATTCTTCCACAATAGCTGAAGTGGGCGATGAGTATTTTTTTTTTGTTTTGGTAGTACCGAAAGGCTCCTTTTGTTTCATCGGGACTTTTTCTTTTTATATTAAACGAAAACACATCTTTCTTTAATCTTCTTTTGATGGTGATATCCATTTGATTTCTTGTTGCATATTAATTATTTTTGCCAGAATCTTTGAGATTTTCATTTCTTGGAAACCAATTTGTATTTGTTTTACATTATCTGCATATTTTAAGCTCATCCAATTCTGAGCAGCAAAGTTTTCTTCTTTTTTATTTAAATCTTGACGAAAAGAGGCAGTTTTTTTTTTTTCTTTTCCTGAATCGATCGAATGTACATAATTGTTTATATCTTGTCTGTGATTACGTTTCGTCCGTAGGATTTGTTCCGACAATATTATTTTCTTGGAGTGCGATCTCTTGACTTTTTCCTGGTGGTCTATATTATTTCAGACACTTTCAGCCAGTGACCTGCGTGGCTGGGAAATATCTGCTCTTGTAGCATCAAAATTAAGGGAGTTCCATGATCTAGACATGCCAGGCCCAAGGAACATAGCCTTATGGGACAGACTAAGGTACTGCCTCCATTAATTAATTTGATGAATAAACATTGGATTTAGCCACTTTCTCAAGTACTAAAGGATCTAATTTTCTTTCAGAAATTGGCATAAATCAGCGATTAGTTTGTGCACAGCGGAAGAGGCCAAAGAATTTTGCTTTGATCGAGTAGAGGAGGAGATATCGAATTTGGAAAAAGAATTAGCAAGGGAAGATCAAATTCTGGGGTTCTGCCACAATGATCTTCAATATGGCAACATCATGATGGATGAGAAGACCAAAATAGTAACAATAATTGTAAGATCTCTTTCATGATGAGATTCTTTTTATTAGATCTCCTGGATTCTGAACAGTTAAAATATTACTGTTTCCGTTATTGTCCTCTTGTTTGTTCCCCTTATCAGATGTACGTGTCCTTTTCCCTACAAAGATTGAATTTCGAGAGGGAGATCTTTCAAGTATATTGTGGTTTTTTATGTCCTCCATTTCTTGTTCTTTATAGGATTATGAATATGCGAGTTTCAACCCAATCGCCTATGATCTTGCTAATCACTTCTGTGAGATGGCTGCTGATTACCATACAGACACACCTCACATCTTGGACTTCACTAAATATCCAGGTCAGTACTATTCTCATGATCAATTATTATTAGCACCATCATCCAAATCATATAACACAACTGTTTGCCTTACTTGGAACTAATATGGCACTAGACATGGAAGAGCGCAAAAGATTCGTGCAAAACTATTTGAGTTCTTCAGGTAAATTTGTTTGTGGTCTTTGTTATTAGAACTGGAAGCCATTAACGTGTAATGTCGCTGTTGCTTACCTAACAGGTTCTTGTTTTTTTTCATCCATTGTAGGCGAAAAACCAAATGATGTTGACGTTGAGAAACTACTTGAAAATATTGACAAGTATACTCTGGCAAGCCATCTTGTTTGGGGCTTGTGGGGAATAATTTCAGTAAGCCTAATTATAGTCTTCCTGATTACGTGATGAATTGGCTTTCTTTAAACATTGAGCTAAGCCATGTTCTTGGGGCAGGAACATGTAAACGACATCGATTTTGACTACATGGAATATGCAAGGCAGAGGTTTCAGCAGTACTGGGCGAGGAAGCATGTCGTATTAGGAACTGGAGCTCCTGTTAATCTCTATGAGGAATCTGCGGCGTAAATAAGCAGGTTGTACTACTTGTAATTATTTTTAATCTTCTATTAAGTGTCTTAATGTGTTTTTCAGCACGCTAATCCTGCGTGGAGCTGTGTACAGCCCTTTGTTGGTGCTAATAAAACTATACAAGTGCTTCGTCCTTCTTCACGAGCCAAAGATTTTGGGATTTTTCCATGTATCCCTACTCAACACTAAGAATTTGCTTCCTCATAGAAAACAAAGATTTTTATCATTTGTGTGTGTCGTGTGTCTGAACACTAAGAATTTACTTCCTCATAGAAAACAAAGGTTTTTTCTGCGCGCATGTGTCTGTGTGTGGGAACACTAAGAATTTGCATGTGCGGGTGCAAGGGCGGATGGGCATGTGCTTGCGCGTGTGCGTGTGATGTGCGTGTGTGCGCGCACGTACGTGAACACTAAAAATTTGTTTCGTCATAGAAAACAAAGGTTTGTGTCATTTGTATGTGTCTAAACACTAAGGCATTATTTGGTTCGAAATCAGGATCAAGATTAAGACAAGTGATCACTTTTGTAAATTAATATCTTTTTATCAAAATTAACGTTTTAATAATTTAAAATTTAAAAAATTATTTAATTTAATAACAATGTAAAATAAGTAATATTAATTTTATAAGAAAAAAATAATTCTAAAATAAGTTAATTCAGATCTTGATTCGAGACCAAACGGAACCTAAAAATTTGGTTCCTCATAGAAAACAAAGATTTTTGTCCCGCGCACGCATGTGTGCGTGTGCATGTGTGAGTAGAATTAGAATCAAGACTAGCGAATTATTTTTGTAAACTAATATTTTTTTTATTAAAATTAATTATACAATAATTTAAAATTCAAAATTTTATTTAATTTTTTATAATAATTTAATTTAATAACGGTCTAAAATAAATAATATTAATTTTGTAAAAAAAAGTTCTGAAACGAACTATTTTTCTCCCAAATCAAACGGTGTCATAATGATTTTCCCCTGGGAGAGTAAAAAATCTTCCGAAATTTTAAAAAATCACATAAAACTCTCAAAATTCAAAAAAATATATAAAATTTCTATAATTCAAAAATCACAAGAAATCTCCTAAATATTCAAAAAAACGATAAAACTTTTTGAAAATTCAAAAATCATATAAAACCACTTAAAAGTTAAAAAAATTACAATATCCTATATACCCTGGAAACTTTTTTCTTTCTTAGATATTTCTTTGGCTAAAACATATTAATTCTGATCATTAAAACTAACAAAAAAAATCCCCTAAAGTTAAAAAATTACTAAAAATCTAATAAAAGTTCAAAAAATAATACAAATCTCTGAAAATAAAAAAAGTACAAAAAAATCACTGAAAATATAAAAGAATAAAAAAACTCCTTGAAAGTTTAAAACATTATAAAAAATCTAGAAAGTACAAAAATCACAAAATAGATCCTAAAAATACAAAAAATCATTAAAAAAATCCTGGAAATATAAAAATAAAAAAATACTAAAAGTTCACAAAAATTACTGAAACCTCCGGAAAGTATAAAAAATTAATGAAAAATATCTAAAATTATAGAAAATTAAAAAATCCCCAAAACTAAAGAAAATCACAAACATCTCTTGAAAGTTCAAAAAATCACAGAAAAATATTTGAAAGCATAGAAAATCACTGAAACCCACTGAAAGTATAGAAATTGAAGAAAAAATATTAAAAGTATATAAAATTGCAAAACTCCTAAAATTATAAAAATTCACAAAAAAATTCATAAAAGTTCAAAAAATCACAAAAACTATTGAAAGTACATAAAATCATAAAATCTCTAAAAATATATAAAATATATAAAAAATTTTATAGTTTGTTCTCAATTAATATTTAAATTTTTAAAAAATAAATTTAATAATTATTTTCAATAAATTTATATTAAAATATTTAAAAAATTAACATTATCAAATCAAAATAAACAAGAAAATTTTAATTATTAAGATGCAATGATATTAATTCATTATTTTTAATATTAATTTTGTAAATAATTATTTTTATATGAATTAGTTAAAAATTATTTTTACAATTTAAATTGGAGTTCATATAGTGTTGCTCGAGCCAGTGATTTTGAGGCTCTTATTTACATTCCTAGTTCATACTACGACTTTTGATGGATACTACATATTTAGTGATAATTGTGTTGTTTTTACAAAAATATACATGATTAAATAATTTGTGACATTTTTTGTAAATATTTAGTGAAAATTTTATAAAATTTCAGAAATTTTTTGTGATTTTCTGACGGCTCAACTCTTTTTTATAGTTGTCTAAAATTTCATGGATTTTTTTTGCAATATTTTAACTTTTTAGGAGCCTTTTGTGTTTTTATGAATTTTCAGAGAGTTTTCTATAATTTTTTGTACTTTTATATTTTTTTTATAGTTTTCTTTAGTTCTAGGGGGTTTTGTGATATTTTAAACTTTTAGGAGATTTTTCTGTGATTTTTTAAACTTTTAAGTTTTTTTTTATATTTTTCTAAACTTTCAGGGTTTTGTGATTTTATATATTTTTAGTGGTTTTATTACTTTTTTGTACTTGTAGAAATTTTTTGCGATATTTTGAACTTTTACAAATTTTTTTGTGATTTTTCGCATTTTCAGAGGTTTTCTCTATACTTTCAATGTTTTTCTTCAATTTCCATATTTGCAAAAGGTTTAAAGTTACTGTTATACCTTCATGAGTTTTTTTTCTACTTTTTTTGAACTTTCAATGGTTTTTTATGATTTTTTTAATTTGTTTTTGGAAGGGGGGGGGGGGGAGGGGTTTACGATTTTCCATATTTTTAGAAAATTTTCTGTGATTTTCTATAATTTTTTGGACTTTCAAATCTTTTTATAATTTTTTATATTTTAAGAGATTTTTATGATTTTTTTGAATGTTTAGAAATTTTTTATAATTTTCTGAATTTTCAGGAATTTTTTCACTTTTCTACATTTTCAGAAATTTTTTTGTGAATTTTTTGTATTTCAGATTTTTTTTATTTTTAAAATTTTATTATTTTAATAATTTTTTAACTTCTATATATTTTTTATAAAAAATATTTTTCATATTGATATATGAAATTAGGGAATATGGTAATTTTAATACATTTTTTGAATTTGAACTGTCAGAATTAACACCATTTAACCAAAGGAGCATTTGAGAAAAAATTTTAAGAGTATATATTATATTACAATTTTTATAAGGGTATAAAAAAAATACCACTACTTTATATGAATATAGATGGAATTTTTTTATAACTTCAAATAAGGCAAGCTTACATCCCCTAAAACTAAGTGTTGTAATCATTTATTATAATACTATATTATAATAAATTATGTCATTCATTTTTCTAACTATTTATTGCATATTTTTTGTTGATTTGAATATAATATGATTTGATTATAAATACATGTGGTAGATACGGAGGTATTGATCAACATGTAAAGAACTATCTAAGTAGCCAAAAATATATGAAAAATAAGTAGTAGTTAAGCTTCAATCTGTAATCTGGCATCGTTTGGTTCGGTATCAAGGTCAAGTTTAATATTAAAATTAAGATTAAAGTATAAAAAGATAATTTGGTCAAATTTTTATGCTTGAATACTAGTCTGGTTAGTGAACGGTTTAAATTTTTTTTCTGACCTTTATGTCTTTGGATATACTATTTATTAAAGTTTGAATGAATAAATATAAGAATAGCATGGTAATTTTTTTTTAAAAGTAATACAAAGATAGTTTAACTACTTTTTTGGTGTTTAGATGGTAGATTGATCAGGACAATATGATCCTGATCCTGATTCTGAACCAAACGGTGTCTAAGGGTGCGTTTGATTCGGAATCAATATTAAGATTAAGGTTAAGATTAGTGCCCCATTTTTGTAAACTAATATTTTTTTATCAAAATTAACTATACAATAATTTTTTAAAAAAGATTTAATTTTTTATAATAATTTAATTTAATAACTGTGTAAAATAAGTAATATTAATTTTATAAGATAAAAAAATAATTCTGAAAAATACTGATTCTGATTTTGATCTCAAACCAAACAATAACTCAAAGATTAATAAGTACATGTAAGAGGGTCAGAAGCATTGATAATGATAGAGGCATTTTTGTAGCTAGATGCCTAGATCAAGAGAAAGAGGAAGAGAAAGAGGTTATGGTCTTAGACCTAATTTTTCATAGCTAATTTTGATTATATATATATAGAGAGAAAAAAAAAAACATAGCCTGAAAATTTACAGTATGTTGGGGGAGCCAAAAAAATGTCGAAATGGAATAATATAGTGGGCCAGACTGCAAACCATCTCAAAAACTTAAACTCTTGGGATATGAGTCTTTTTCACTATATATATATTGGATCCTATTTATCCAATATTCGATGTGGGACTAATTTATCATACCTGACATTATAACAATCTCCTCTTTCAGATGTGATTTGACAACATCAATTTTAACATTCTTAATTAAGAACTCTTTTACTCAACCAGTTCCACCGTGTGATTCATACCAACGGGTTTTTGTCTCATTCTTTAAATTTTTTTTAAAGAAACTAACATACGATTCAATTTAGTCGCATCATTACGGTAATTTTGATATTAAGAGTTTGCACAGTTTCAAACCTGAAACTCTGATACCATTTGTTGAGGGAGCCGAAATAGTGTCGAAGCTGAATAGTATAGTAGGCCGGATACCAAACCATCCGAAAAATTTAAGCTATTGGGATATGAGTCTTTTTCATTATATATATTAAACCCTATTTATCAAATATCCGATTTGGGACTAATTTATCACACCTGACATTATAACACAATATTCAAACTGTGCTTAGTGTCTCACTCCCGATCTGCGGGACAGGCATAGCCTGAGGCACAATTAGGCTGGGCACGGCACGATATATGGGTTAATATGGGCCGACCCGTGAATTTTTTTAAAAAAAATCAAAAAGTTTTATCTAGGGAAAGAGCTTTTTTTTAAAAAAATTATATATATATATAGGGTTTAGGGTTTAGGCCCATGCATTATACGGCCCACAGGCCTGTGGGCCATGGGACCGTGCCTAACGCCTAGAAAATCTCATGGGTCATGTGAGGCCAAAAATAATTTTGAACAAATTGTGCCGGTTTTGACATAACTCGTTTGACACTCCTAAATACCGTAGAGCTTCTCATGAAAATACAAAAATGGATGATATCATTTTTTTATATTATTTGTGAGTTAAATGGTGTTGCATATTTTCTTTTTTAATTTATCTATTTCACTCATAGCTTGAACAATCCTTTTTTAATCGATATACTTTTTTCTTTTAGCAAGGAGTCAAGCTTTATTTTTATGTGGATCAATGGAGCCATCAGCTCAACTACCCATTGACATTCCAAAATCCTTTTATTAACTAGTGGTAGAACCGGACTCCAGATTTTGTTCTAGAGTTAAAGAAGGACCAGAAACAAGTGATTCATACTAACTTGCTAATGCAAAATCTTTCGAGTCTAAAAAAAATTGGAACACTTTCTGAGATAATTACAGTAAGTAGGGCTTGATGTTGGACAGCATACTGAGAAATGCGATCATCAAAGACATACTAAGAAGTGGTCGGATGACTCACATTGGACGATGAAGAGGTCTCTAATGAAACTACAAGTTTTGTCCAGTTTGAATCGATCTCAATTGATCGGTCGTTATTACCCATACGATAAGTAATGGTTAGGGATGACAGGATTCGAACCTTAGTTCCATCTTTCACCACACACTTCGTCCCTAAAAAAAGGAATTATTGTATATAAAATCTTTGTCTTGTTTCCACATTATTATCTATATATAGAAATTTCTTGTTTTTGCTCTCAACTCATTTAAATTAATAATTAATCTGTGACTGTAGACTGATACGCACGTGCCAAGTGGTGCCTTTTTAATAGGGCTGTTTAAAATATGTCAATTTATTGAAAATCTATTTAAATATTATTTTACTAATAAAATATCTAAATTTATTTTTAGGCACTATTTTAACATATTATTAAAAATAATAAATATAAATATTAGTAAGTTTTAACAGGCTTTGATGGTTTTTAACCGATTTAATATACTCACAATATATGTATTTAATTGATTTGACAATAATAAAAAAGAGTTTTCCACACATTTTTCTTGAAAATGTCTAGAAAATGACCATGTGGAAAATGGTCACACAAGATTGCGTGAGAAAAACCAGAAAAGTTGCTACGATAAAAAAAATTTACAGAAGATCAGAAAATTGCTTGTGATAAAGAAAAGGCCGGAAAAAAAAATGTGTAGGGAACTTGTGGGATCAGCGGTTGTTGAGAGTAAGATGTGAAAAATAAATTCTAATTTAAAGAAAGTGATGATATCTATAGCTAGTTCAAAAGGGGGTAGTATTAAAAAAATATATATATATAGGGATTGAATTAAATAAATTTTTGTTAAAATATGAACTGAAAAGGAAAGCGAAATATGGATTGAATTAAATTGAAAAAAAATTGCAGAGAAAAACAAGAATTTTCCCTATAAATTATCGTCAACGCCCTGGTTTTCATTATTTTTCCTTAATCAAATTAAATAATTAAACTTTCCAACACATGGTTTGTTAGAGCCGAACGGTGATTAGATTTGGACTGATTTTCTTTTTAGAGATTCTGCATTGCCATCAGATGCACATATCCCATGAGTAGAGTAGAAGCATTTACCGTAAATATATTTTTTTTTCTATTTATTTCTCTCCATCAAATCGGTCACCGCAACTCACCAAGAAATATTAATGGATCGGCGCGGGAATTGAATGTGGACCAGCTAAGCAAATCAGATCAATTCGGTCAAGTGGATTAGCCCACAGAATCGCAAAGGACAATTCTGCGGCAGATAGTTCTACTCTCTCTTTCGCTTTCTCTTATTCTATTCTACTTTAATTAGAAAAGTGAAAAATCATCCATATAAAAATCAAAATCCTTTTCGATTTTAATTTTGTTTTGCCCTCATCGAACACTTCAAAATGGTTCAAGCACCGGCTGACCGTAACATATACAGTCTTTTTCAAGCTCAAACCTTTTGGATTGTGAGCGGACAAAAACCTCACTTCCACATTGTAATGAAAATACAAACGATCATTGGATTATGACAAAATAAGAATAACAATCATTAAATTATCACCAAATCAAGCTTAAGTGAAGAAAAAAAACCGCCTTGTTTCCCTCTTTCCTCTTCGAAGGTTTCCCGCTCGCTATTTATTTCTGTTCAGGGCCAGTCTCTGTCCATTATTGGTCCTCCAAGTAGGCCGATTAATGAAGGCCCCTCCTCCCTCCCTCCCTCTAACCTGCAAAGCTTCAATGCCATGTGACCACCTCCTTCTTCCTTCACTACTTCTTCTTCTTCTTCTTCTTCTTCTTCCTCCCAAGTATAAAACCTCGCCCTTCCCTTCTCCCTCTTCTCCTCACTCTTCCCTCTCAAGAAAACCAAAACCCTAAACTTCATGATGATCACCAAAACCCTAATCTCTCTCTTCACCCCCATCCAGCTCCTCCAGGCCTCCTTCTTCGGTCTCCTGACTTTAACCCTGACTCTCCATGCACTCCTCTCCTTCGTCACTCCCCCTGACCTCCTCGACCTCCGCTTTCTTTTTCTCCTCTCCAACTTCAGCAACAGGCTCCTCCTTTCCTCCTTCCTCTGGTGTACTCTCCTCGCTCTACTGGCCTACCTCTCCACGCGGCCCCGGCCAGTCTTCCTCCTCGACTATGCCTGCTTCAAGCCCGACCACGATCGCAAGTGCAGCTTTGAGGTCTGCGAGTACTTCCTCCGCCGCAGCCGCCGGTTCTCCACCGTCAGCGAGGAGTTCATGCGCGGCATTTATCTCAAGTCCGGCCTCGGCGACGAGACCTACGCTCCGCCCTTCCTCTTCCAGTCCGACTACGAAGCCAAGCTCCGCTCCGCCGTGCAGGAGGCCGAGGAGGGCATGATCACCGCCGTCGACAACCTCCTCGCCAAGATTCATCTGCCAGTATCCAAGATCGACACAGTCATCGTCACGAGCGGCTTGTTCAGCCCCTGCCCCTCGCTGGCCTCCCTGCTGGTCAACCACTACAATCTCGGGGACAATGTCAAGACCTACAATCTCAGCGGCATGGGCTGCAGCTCCGGCACCGCCGCCATCGACCTTGCCGCCAGGCTCCTGTGCAACGGCAGCAACAAGGCGCGGTACGCCCTTGTCATCGTCACGGAGAGCATCAGCTTGAACTGGTACTTCGGCGACGACCGCTCCATGCTCGTCACCAACTGCATTTTCCGCGTCGGGTGCGCCGCGGCGCTGATGACCAACGACACCACGCGGCGGCGCGACTCGAAGCTGGAGTTCATGCACTCGCTGCGCACGCACCACGGCGCCGACGAGGCCGCCTACCGCGCCGCTTTCCAGGAAGAGGACGCAGGGGGGAACGTCGGGGTGGCGCTCAAAAAAGACCTCGTACGCGTTGCCGCCGAGGGGCTCCGGGCGCACATCCGGGTGCTGGCGCCGAGGGTGCTGCCGGCGGGGCATCTGCTATACTACGCTTACCGGGCGTTGATGGGATCGGTGAGAAAGGACGCGAAACCGCACGTGCCGGACTTCACGACGGCGTTCGATCACATGTGCGTGCACACGGGGGGAAAGGCGGTGATTGAGTCGGCGAGCAGGGTCATGCGGCTGAACCAGGACGTGACGGAACCGGCCCGGATGTGCCTGCACCGGTTCGGGAACACGTCGAGCAGCTTGGTTTTCTACGAGCTGGCTTATTTCGAGGCCAAGAACAGGATAAAAACGGGCGACCGGGTCTGGATGCTGGCGTTCGGAACGGGGTTCAAGGTCTGCAGCGTGGTCTGGAAGGCGCTCCGAGACTCGTGCGCGGATCCGGATAATCCGTGGAATGACTGCATCCATAGATACCCTGTCGAAGCTTGGTAATTATTGTTTGTTATTCTACTACTATTTGCGCCTGTTTAAAAAGGAAAGAGGAAATAACACGATTACGTGTTTAAAACGAAAGCGTCAATCACGGGTGCTGTCAAAAATCAACCAGTGAGTTCCATCGACAAAGCAGATTGTAGAAATAATAGCAGTCAGACTGCGAGCCGAGCGTCTGTGTGTGCCTATCTGGTGTTCCAACTGTGCGAAAATTAGTTAGAAACGAAGAAAATCATATGGCTTTATTTGATTGGATGGCCACGGCGGCCGGCCATGCCATCCTCAGAGCATCCGCGCCAACCGGGACTGGATCTGTCCATAATATGTCCAGCAGTACTGGATCTGTCCATCATATCTCGAGCAGTACAAGTGTACAACACTAGTCAACACGCTAGATCCCAAAAAGACAAAAACACTAGTTACCATGCATGTTTTGTCAACTGGTGGGGCTACTTACATTTCTATCACGTTTTACCTTCTTCTTTATATGTGTTTAGGGCTCTATATTATTCGGACAAAAACCGAATTAATCGATAGACCGAAATCGAATAACCAATTCGGTTCGGGTTATTTGGTTCTCGATTCGATTCGGTTTTGAAAAAAAAAAATAATTTAAGTTCGGTTCGATTTTTGATTTTGAAAAACCATAAAAATCGAACCGAACCGAATTATATATATATACCTATATACTACGGTTAGGTTTCGGTTTTGGGTTAATCGGCTCAAACAGCCCTATATATTATCGCGTTCTCTTTAGAGCGGTTCGCCGCTCTCGCTCTCACCTCTCATTTCAGCCCTAACCCTAATCCCGAATTCCCGATCGCCGCTCTCTCTCCCGGCACTCTCGCCGCTGCGGACCTGCGGTGCTGCGCCTTCATCCCTGCAGCTGCAGTGCTGCGCCGTGTCGGTGACATCACTTTCGTCCACCCCCGGACCCCCCTCCTCCTCTGAGGCTTTGAGTCCCAACGCCTCTCTCTGATCGACACTCTAAGCTTCAATCTCTCATTTTTCTACGACGGATTAAACTGCAATGTGAGCGTATTTAGGAAATTATGAAATTTAAGGTTGATTTTTTGTGAAATTAAATTAGGGTTTTTTGATTTCTTATGATTTTATTGTTAGATTAGTAAATCATCAGTTCCGAACCCCCCTCCTCCTTTGAGTCTCTGAGTCCCGACGCCTCAATATCTCTCTGGTCGACGCTCTGAGCTTTAATCTCTCATTTTTTTACAACGGATTAAACTACAATGTGAGAGTATTTAGGGTTGATATTTTGTGAAATTAAATTAGGATTTTTTGATTTCATACGATTTTATTGTTAACCCTTTCGTCCACAGTCCACTCCCGGAACCCCCCCCCCCCCCCCCCCCCCTCTCTTCTCCCCCTCCTTCTCCTCTGAGGCTCTGACTCTTTGAATCCCGATGCCTCAATATCTCTCTGGTCGACGCTCTGAGCTTCAATCTCTCATTTTTCTACAATGGATTAAGCTGCAAGTTGAGAGTATTTTGGAAATTATGAAATTTAGGGTTGATTTTTTGTGAAATTAAATTAAGGTTTTTTGATTTCATACGATTTTATTGTTAAATCAGTAAATCTTCAGTTCCGAACTCCAGATTTTTCTTCTCCTTCATCCCCGGTGCCATCGCTTTCGTCCACCCCCAGATCCCCCTCCTCCTCTGAGTCTCTGACTCCCGACGCCTCAATATCTCTCTGTGATCAGCTTTCGAGGCTCTGTGCTTCAATATCTCATTTTTCTACAACAGCATCATCAGGATCAAATTGCAAGATTAGGGTTGAATTTTGTGAAATTAACTTAGGATTTTTTGATTTCATACGATTTAATCTGTAATTCTGTATTTTTCTATTGATAGATATTGAACGAGGATGACAGTCAGCAGCTTTCAAACACAAATCAAGTTATTCCAAGTCCAATGCCAATTTCTGCTTCTCAGGAAAGTTCTACGCCTATGGCTATCGAAGTTTCAAACGAGGGCAATACATCTACGTGCAGTACAAAGCCTACAATGTCGAGAAAAAGAATGGCAGCACGATCAGCTGTATGAGAGCATTACACAAAGTTCACAAACTCGGGCAAGTCAACCAAAGCCAGATGCAACTATTGTGGTAATGAATTCTTTTGTGATTCAAAAAAAAATGCTACTTCCTCTCTTAGACATCACATGAATCAATACAAGCAATATCCATATAATGTTGATACACATCAAACACAACTTGCTATGCAACTTATTCAGAAAGAAGTAGCAAATGAGTCTGTCCTAACTAGCTGGAAGTTTGATCAAGAAAAAATTAGAAAAGCACTGGCACACATGATTATTGTAGAGAACTGCCTTTTAGTTTTGTACAATATGAAGGCTTTCAATATTTTATGTCTCAAGCTTGTCCTAGATTTTGAATGCCTTCACGTTGGACTATGACTAGAGACTGTTTTCAACTCTACCATGATGAAAAGGTAAAGTTGAAACACTATTTCAGATAGTCCAAACAAAGAGTTTGTTTGACCACTGATACTTGGACCTCAATTCAAAACATAAACTATATGTGTATCACAGCACATTATATTGATATTGATTGGAACTTGAAGAAAAAGCTTTTGAATTTTTGCAAAATTACAAGTCATAGAGGCGAAGTTATAGGAAAAGCAATTGAAAAATGTCTCTCTGAATGGGGAATTGATAATGTTTTGACTGTTACTGTTGATAATGCCTCTTCAAATGATACTGCTATTTCCTATTTGAAAAAAAAAAATTTTGAATTGGGGCACTTGTTTGGTACAAAGAAAATATATTCATATGCGTTGCATAGCACATATTATTAATATTGTGGTGAAAGATGATTTGAAAGAGATGACAGATTCCATTGTTCGGGTTAGATCTGCTGTTAAATATGTGAGATATTCTCCAACAAGATGATAGAGGTTCAAAGAATGTGTGGAAATTAAAAAAATTGAAACCAGAAAATGTCTTTGTTTGGATATATCCACAAGGTGAAATTCCACCTATATGATGCTTGAAGCAGCTCAAACTTTTGAGCGGGCTTTTGAAAAATTTGAAGAGGAAGATAGCAATTTCTGTCATGAGTTTAATAATGAAGATGGAACTCCTCTGTCTTTTGACTGGCAGAATGTTAGGAGACTTATTACATTCTCAGAGCATTTCTATGAGTTGACTCTTAGAGTTTCTGGCTCTATGTATGTTACAAGTAATTTATTTTTTGATGAAATTTGTTAAGTTAATCTTCTTTTGAATCTGTGAAAAGTCAGCGGTGATACAAAAGTCCAAGATATGGTTGCTGTGATAAAAGACAAATATGACAAGTATTGGGATGAGCCAGAAAAGATTAATATACTTCTCTTTGTTCCTGTTGTCTTTGATCCAAGACGCAAGTTAGAATATGTTGAGTTTGGAGTTGAAAAAATGTATGAAGGTGAAAGAGGTGTTATGATGAGGAGAAAGTTGCATGAAGTTGTATATAATTTGTTCAAAGAGTACAGAATGCGACTACAGCCGGGAGGAATGCCATCTAGTGAAGGATCAAGTATGCCAAAGCAATCAGATAAGTACATCTTAAGCAGTTTATTTGCTGAGCATAGAAAAAGTTTCATGGTTGATGAAATGAAGTCTGAACTAAACAAGTATTTGTCAGAGGATTTTGAAAAAAATGAGCCAAACTTTGATGTTCTGGGTTTCTGGAAAGTGAATAGCTGCAGATTTCCTATTCTGTCACATATGGCTCGTGATATATTAGCTATACCTATCTCTACAGTGGCCTCTGAATTAGCTTTTAGCATAGGAGGGAGCATACTTGATCATTTTCGTAGCTCTTTGACTCCTACACTAGTACAAGCTCTCGTTTGCACTCAAGATTGGATTAAAAATTCAAAAACAGAAATCAATGTTGAGAAAAGTTTGGAAGAACTTGAAAAGATTCAAGAGAGTAAGATTTGCATTGCTAATATTTTTATTATTGCATTGTATATTTCTTTATTATGATCAAATAATCATTGAATGGTTTTTTATTTCAGAGTTGATAAAGATGAAATTGGATGTCACAACCATTGAATTTTGAGAAGTCATCTTAAGGTTTGAATATGCTTACTTATTTTTTATGCATTTTTTTTCATGTTTCTAATTTTCTATGGTCATCTCTTGCAGATTCATTCTTATATATCCTTATCATTCATGTGCATCACAGCATCAGTGCATGTGTGAAGTTATGATCTTACAGTCCTTAGTTCCTTACCCAGTTACCTACTTACCTGATATTTTCTTAATTGCTTTTATTGTGATGATATTTTACTATGTTTTTTAGGTTCAACAGTATGATCCAACTATCCAGGGACAGGTATGTATCCAACTATTATTTTGTAGGAGCAGCCGAGCAGGTTGATGCCTGAGGGGAGACATCTTCGTTTTTGATGATGCATCAAAGCCATCTGAGCCTCTTGATTTTTTACTTTTATTTGAGGTTTTTTTGTCTTTGGTGTTTTGATGCGGAGGTGTTCCAATGGTCCCCTATTTTGGCTTCGTCCTCTTCACTTTGTAGGCTTGTAGCAATGGCATGGTTGTTTGGATGGCATGTGAAGGCAACCACTACCTACCATTCGCTCACGGGGAGAGCCAGAGAGGGATGCTGGGTATAACGATATAAGGCGAATATGACGGTATGACCCTCTTGCTGAATTTTTCATAAGCTGTTTGAGGCGATGAAGATGTTGAATCATTGGCTCATTGCCATATGCTATGCTCGCATGTGGGTAATTGATTGATTGGACGATTGTCTCTTTCTTTGGCTTCACCCTAGTAATGTTATGCTGCTTGGAAGTTAGAACTTCTGGTTCTGACTTCTGTTGTGTTACTTCTGTACACGGGACTACAGAAGATTTCTCAAGCTTTTCTTAATGGACCATTTGGCATGATATAATCTTTCAAAGTTCAAATGCTAACTGATTACTGAATTGATCATATTTATTCTGAACCACATAATTACAGTTGTTGTCTTGCATCTTGCTGATGCTGAGTTATTTGGCTTGTAAGAATGATACTATAGCCTTATAAAGTTATAGGATTGTCCTGCTACTGTACATTGTCCTGCAACTCTGCAAGCATGAAGTTGAACTGTTGAAGTGTTCTGCAGCAGTGCAGCTTGCCAGTTTTTGCTACTATACAATATACATTGTCTTGTTGCTCGCTTGCTCCTGCAAGTATAAAGTTGAAGTGTTGAACTGTTGAAGACTTGGAACTTGGAAGTCTTGAAGTATCTTGCTACATGAAGTTGAACTGCTAAATTGTTGAAGTGTTTTGCAGCTTGCCCACTTTTGCTAGACTGCTACTATACATTGTCCTGCTGCTCCTGCTGCTGTGCTGCTCCTGCAATTTGAAGACTTGATTCACTTGAAGTCTTGAAGTGTCTTGTTACATGAAGTTGAGTTGTTGAAGTGTTTTGCAGCTTGCCCGCTTCTGCTAGACTGCTAGTCTGCTACTATACATTGTCCTGTTGCTGCTACTCCTAGCCTCCTGCTGCTCATGCTGTGTTGCTCCTGCAACTTGAAGACTTGATTCACTTGAAATCTTGAAGTGTCTTGTTACATAAAATTGAGCTGTTGAAGTGTTTTGCAGCTTGCCCGTTTCTGCTAGACTGCTGGTCTGCTACTATACATTGTTTTGCTGCTGCTCCTCTTAGCCTCCTGCTGTATTGCTCCTGCTGTGCTGCTGCTGCAACTTGAAGACTTGATTTAGTTGAAGTCTTAAACTGTCTTACTACATGAAATTGAGCTGTTGAAGTGTTTTGCAGCTTACCCGCTTCTACTAGTCTGCTATTATACATTGTCCTACTGCTGCTGCTCCTGCAACTTGAAGATTTGATTCACTTGAAGTCTTGAAATGTCTTGCTCCTGCTTGTGCGGTTGTGCCATTGTGGCATGTGAGATACTGAGATTAACTGATTATTTATTAGGTTGCAATTTGCAAACTTGCAATTGGACTGGGTATCAACCTATCAGGGTCAGATTTAGGGTTAGTATAATGTATATCTTGTATTAATTTTTTTTTTCCTTATGCAAATGACCAAATCCGTTCATCCAGTACTGTAAAAATTCGGTTTGCAATTCGGTTATAACCGAACCGAACCGAAATATTTCGGTTCGGTTCCGGTTCGGTTTTTGTACTATTCGGTTCGGTTTTGGATTTTCAAAATTTCTGAAATTTCGGTTCGGTTTATTCGGTTCGGTTTGGTTCGGTTTTAACCGAATGCACAGCCCTATATGTGTTGTATCTTCGCCCTCGAGCGGAGACGAAGGTGAATTCATGCCTCCCAAGTCTCTTCCCTGATGTACTATATTCCAAACAATTGAGAGCAAGAAACTGCAAAGGATAGCTGATCTTTCTGATATTCTTTGCATCTGCCAATCTGGTGGTAGCAAGCAGAGAGAGGAGACCATCCTTTTGTCCCCATGAGAAGCATGTTAATTTTATCAACATAATGGCGACAAATTTGTAGAATGTGCATGACAAAATCTAATAAGAAATTCAAAGAATATTCCGTGGATGCAAACTTGACAGGATGGAAAGTTGATAAAAGTTCTTGAAAGCATGCCTAATTAATTTCATAGATGATGATAAAATTGGAGAATGTGTATATGGATAAACTACGCTATTCACTAAACTATAGACAAACCAATAATCTAAACACAACATTCAGAGGACGCAAACTTCAGGGTTGGAAATGACAAAATAGAAATGGAAGGGGCTTAACAGTTTGATTTCAGAATGTTACCTGTAACTTGGCCAATTTTTAGAGGGGTCACTGGTAGAAAATTAGGGATCCCATCTCTCCTTTGGTAACAACTGAAAGGAGGAGAACCATCTTTTTGTCCTCATGCATTAACATAATATGCTTGGAAGCACCTCTACCTTTTCTCAAAGGTTGACAGAATTTGTAGAATGGATTCAAAGCACAGAATAGTCCATACACTGTAAACCAGCAAACAGCCAACATCTAATAGGAACATTCCACGACTACAACTTGGCCAAATTTTTAGGGAGTTAGCTGCAGAAATCCCATCTTTGTATCCATTGGGCGACAGGTCAAAAGAGGAGGGCCGTCAATCTCTTCCCATGCTATTGATGTGTTCATTTGGAAGCATGTGTATTTTGGTAATGGTGCCAGTGGTGGTTTTGGTTTCATTGAAAAAGGTGCCGAGAAAGAAAGTTAGTTTCCTGACTTGAATGCACTTGAACTAATGGCCTGGAGACTTCGTCATTCAAATCCATGCTCAGCAGAAACTTGCTAGGCTTGGTCCACTTCCATAACAAACTAAAGGTCTTTATGTAGACCTTTTGTTGACGTTTGTTCAAGCTCTACATGCGCATGGACAAGTCTATCAAAGTACAAATCCAGCAAATCGACAATTTATTCGATTTACCCTTTGAGCTCTGTTTCCAAGTGAATAAACCAAAAGGAAGCATGAAAAATGCAAAAAAAAAATAATAAAAAAATGGTTTTGGCAAGAATGGTATATGTACCTGATCAGGTGCCCAAGCTCCAGAACCCATTCAGCAACAGATGAAATGCACCATCAAATTGACAGCTATGTCCAGAATAAAAAGTAACACTAGTCAGAAACCAAGCTAGTGCTTCCTTGCATTGACAATGAAATGTACCAAATGCTAGCAAACTATCAAACATCACCTACCCTAAGTCATGATGTTATTAAGACGGGCCTCAAATACAACAGCTCAGCCAGAGCAAGAATTTTAATGTATGTGTATGCTAGAGTTCTGAAAGCCTTTTAACTTTACTCTGAGATGCTTGCTAGCAGCTTCAAGCCAGCATATGCAACAGGGCTTCCACAGAACTAGCATCATTAGTGTAGCTGATAAGAGGACTATGACAAAGCTGCATCAGCAAGAAAACAAAGCATTTATTTTGTGACCTAAATGTTTAAAAGGAGCTAATACATTCTCACTACTCGTTTCAAGAGTTAAAAAGTTAACTGCTAGCTGGCTTTCTTGACATGCACTTCATCTGTCTCACATCAACAATAGTGATCACTAGTTCCATTATCTTCTTCTTGACCTTTGGCATTTTAGTTAGGCTGATTTTATCAGAATGTGTAATCCTAGATGATGTATTTGCCTATTAAATTACTGAATACTAATGTTGATATTCCAAGGCTGCTTACACTGACATCAGCCCTTGACCTGGACTAAGCGACAATCTTTGAGGATTTAAATACCAGCTCGAGAAAATGAATCTTTGGACTGGGAATTCTCCAGCCTAGTAGGACACCCACACCTAGTTTAGCAAAAAGCATATCAAAATGAACCAGAAGTTACTTTTTTTTTCTTCTCAAACCATGGCCTAAAATTGTTATGAACTTCAAGAAATGATAAACTATGCTCAATTATTCAAGCTTTCATCTCTTCTACACAAGTTTCTGTCATTAAAAAGCTTCAATTCATATAAACCGCAATCTAGTCAATAAAAAACATTAGCATAAAACAGAATATAGACTTTGTGGAAGAAGATAGATTAAAATTCCATCCTTGGTGGTAATATAGAAAAACATCCATGAGGGCATGGGATAAAAGAATGGCTGTTAATTTCTAAAGTATAGGGTAAGCCTCAACTGACATAAGAGAAACAAAATCAGCTTTTTAATCAACTAGAGAAGCATCCGAAATGGTGAAAAACAACAACGAATTAGACTAGAACATAAAATGCACGACAAGAAAATAAAATTGCACGAGTACAGTTCCAGCTCAAAAGCATACCATTACTCAAAAACATCGACATTCGGATCATTAGAAAATCACTAAAGAACAATATATCGCACATACCACCATAAAATCTCTTGGTGTTTTTACAATATTTTGGATTTTCATTTTCTGGGAACTAGCATTCTCAAGAGTCAAGACCAATAAAATTAATATCCTTGATAATATGGCCAACATGCATCGAAATGCAAGGGTTGCCAGTGTTCTATTGGCATTACATTCTTTGCATCACAAACTATGACACATATCTTGCCATAGTTCGGAAACTCAAGAGTAGCCACTTCTTTGAAAAATATAATAACTTGTTGAGGTTGAGATTTACAATTCCAAAGTCAAATACCAATCCTTATAGCTAGTATAATATGGATTTATCCTGTTCGACCATGGGCTGATTTCAGATGCTTGACATCTATCTTTTTTATGTAGACTAGAACCCTCAGGAATTCCCAAAGGCAGGTTGATGCTTGAACAGTTATCAACAACGTAAAGCTCCCACTGCTTTATACTACATCTTTCCAAAGCAGAAATCAACCATTAGCCTCCCATCTCAGGAGAATACCTGCCATCAAGGGTAACAAGCACAGCACCAGTATAAGACTGCCCAGCTGCTCCAGCAGCCCCATGGTAATAAAACAAACCCCAGCTGAGACTTTCAGGTATATCTACTGTTGCCCAAAACTCTTCTGAAACTACATTTTGTAACACAGTGAAGAAAATTGTGCCAGGAACTGTAGCCCTCCTCACACGATACCTTCTTCGCCTTTTGAAAGACAGGTTTACCAAAATGTCCCTCTAGCCTTCCCCCTACAGAACAATCGGTATTGACAACGAAACTGATCATATGCAGGATTTGGGCCAGCTACAACTCACCAACTCCATTCCAGTTTCCCCAACCAACCAACAAAGAGGTCTTCTGCAACTTCATGGCTCAAATCCTCTCCCCTGAAATTTGATGGAGGATCAACAACAGGTTAGATTGGGATCTTAGCATCCAACTCAAGACAGTTGTCTTTTTGCAAAACACAAAGAGAGAAGGCCTCTAGATATGGACTCTCATAAGATGCAATGCTGTGATAGTTGCACACTTGATCTGTTAGAGAGCAGGCATTTAAGCACTGAAGTGCCTTTTTACAGTTAGGATCCAACAAACAATTTGATACCTCTTATCCACAATTTTTCAGCATACAATTGAGCATGGAGAGCCCCTTGGAGGGCCCATTTGTTTGGAACCAAAAAATGAGATGATCTCATTTTGAAATAGTACCTCTAGTTCAAGTCGAGACTAGCTAGTCCAACTAGAAAACGAGATCATTTTAACTCAAACGCTTCCTAAGTTCTCAAATATGGGAGCAAGATTTATGTAAGCATTGATAATAACCAGCAAACAGGACCTAATGTCATCAGAATTACTCATTTCCCAAGCATCTGACAAGGTTTTAATTACATACATGGATTCCCTTTTGCTCTTTGATTTGACGACATCAACCACTTTGCTGAACATACTCCCCTGACCCTTTCCATGAATGATAGATCCACCGAGTTTGTTTTCAAAAGCTGAAGACAAGTCAAAACAAATGACATTTGGGATATGTTCAGTGTTTACCAGGATCCAATCAACTGCTTCATTATTTTCAACAGCAACATTGACCAACAGATCAGCACCAACTAGTTCCCTTTGTATGTTATTCAAGCCTGTATCTTTAGACCAGATAAATTTATCACTAAACACATGCATTTCAAATCCTTCATCCACCCATTTTAGTTTGTTCGCCTGCGGCAGGACACAAAGGAAGCAAGGAATAGCTAAGTGAATCACAGTCTTCATTTACTTAAGTGGCTACCTTCATCTCTGCTATAACACAGAAAAGTAGGCATTCCTGAACTTTTTACTCCCATAAAAATAAATTGGAAGGATCCATTCCAAAAATTTCCATGCAGCACCTTATCGGGGGACTCAATGCAAACATTATGCTGCTGAATCAATGAAAATCATTCACAAGCTGGACACCAAGACAACATCAAAATTTGGGAATTCAGAAAATTGCAAATTTTGATCTCATATCACCATCAATTCCAGGCTCAAAAATGAAATTAAAAGAGAATCGAGGTTGTGATCTTAAGATATGGAGCATGACCACCTCCCAGGGAGTGTTCTTCAGCGGGCGGATGCTTCCGTCCCCTACAATCGCCACAATTTTCACCGTAGGATCCCGACTCGTTGGGTCATCGGAGATGGCCGGCACCGACGACTGGACCCGGTCCCCTGCGGTGGCTCTCGGATGGGCGGTTCCGCAGCGGCTGGGGAAGTCGACAAGCTGGGCCCGGGACTGTGGTGGAGTCATGGCTGGAGATGGGTGTGCTGGCGATCGTGTGTCGCCGGAGTTTGGGCACGGCGGCGCCGATGAGCACGGTTGCCGCCATTTCCAGGAAAAGAAGGTTCCGGAGCTGGAGTCGGGTTTAAGACTGGCCGTTTCGCACCAACATATCCCGAAATAAACGTTTTCTGCGAAGCCCTCAACATATAAATAATTTTACATAGCCCCTTGAATTTACATACTACTCCTCCAAATTCCCTTTTATTTTATAATATATATCTCAAACTTTTAAAATCTGACATAGCCCCTTGGAATTTACATACTACTCCTCCAAGTTCCCTTGAATTTTATGATAGACATTTAGGGCCCGTTTGGTACGGGGTCGGGATCAAGGGTCAAGATTAAAGGAAGGGGTAAAATGTAAAACGCTAATGCGGTCAACTAAATTCCGTTTGGTCCCTGATCTGGTTAACAGATGGTTAAATTTTTGTATTGACTAAAATGCCCTCGGTTGAGTAGTCTTCGTATTATTGTTCATCTTCCTCTCCGGCGGAGATCGCGCGCGGAGCCGACCGCCAGATCTCGGCCGCAGAGCCCGGACGGCCGAGCTCGCCCACCGCCCGAGCTCGCGCGCGGAGCCGGCCACCCGAGCTCGCCCGCGGAGCCCGCCGCGAGAGCTCGCCCCCGGCGGCTGGGAGGCCGAGCTCGCCTGAGGTCACTCGCGGAGCCTCAGCGGGGAAGGAGCATAGTCGTGCGCCGCCGACTACGTCGTCGGTGGGGAAGGGTGATACTCGTGCGGCGTCTGCTGCGTCGGCGGCGAGGAAAGAGGGCGGCGTCTGCTCCGTCGTCGGCGAGAAAGGAGGAGACTCGACTGGGAAGGAGCAAACACGTGCGCCGACTGCTGCGTCGTCGGCGGGGAAGGGGAAGAATCGTGCGCTGTCTGATGCGTCGGCGGGGGGGAAGGAGGGCGGCGACTGCTGCGTTGTCGGCGGCGTCGGTGGGAGCTCTGATGCGTGTTGGGTCGCCGTTGGGTGGGGGGGAAGCAGGAGGCGTTGCGGGCGTAATTGTATCTTAGGGTTTTACTGTTCATCGATCTGAGCCATCAGATCGAGATCCAACGGTTCAGATCAAGTGACGGTATTCGGCTGTTACCCGATCTGAGCCGTTGGATCGAGATCCAACGGTTCAGATCAAGTGAGGGTATTTTAGTCAAAATATGGTTAAAATTTAAATGAATAAAATAATGTTAGTGTGGTCAACTATTTGGTGTTTGGAAGATAAACTAGTCTGGACGGGGTCAACTTAGCCCTGACCCCGTATCAAACGAGGCCTTAGGGCTTGTTTGGTTTGGGGTCAGGGACCGGGTCAGCATTTTTAGAAATTTTTTTTTTATCTGTGAAATTAATATTTATTATTTTATATTATTATTAAATTAAATTATTATAAAAAATTAAATAGTTTTTTGAGCTTTAAATTATTGAAGTCTTAATTTTGATAAAAAGATATTAGTTTACAAAAGTGATTCACTAGTATTGACCTTGACCTTGACCATGACCCCGTTCCAAACAGACCCTGTCCTAAAGCTGATATTATTAGGGGTCGATTGGAACGGGGTCAGGGCTAGGCTGACCCCGTCCTGACCATATTATTTTCCAAACATCAAAAATTTGACCGCACTAATATTAATTTATTTATTTAAATTTTAACAATATTTTGATTAAAATACCCTCACTTGATCTGAACCGTCGGATCTCGATCCAACGGCTCAAATCGGGGAATAGCACTGTTCATCTTCTCCGCACGCGAGCTCGGCTGGCGAGCTCCGCTCTCGACCTCGGCCGTCAAGCTCCGCACTCGAGCTCGGCCGACAAACTCTGCGCCCTGGCTCCGCCGGCAACGTTGTTTACATGCGAAGAAGATAAACAGTACTGTGTGCATAGTGCCGACGCCGGAGGGTATTTTTGTCCACAAAAAATTTTAACCATCTGCAAGCTAGATCAGTAACCAAACAGAATTTACTCGACCGCATTAGCGTTTTACACTTTACCCCTTCCTTTAACCTTGACCTCGACCTTAACCCCATTCCAAACGAGCCCCTAAAACTTTTAAAATCTGACCATTAAAAAAATTTATTTGCATATAGTTTTTTATAAACTTATAAAACTGCATATAATTCATTTAAAATTTAAAAATTCTATATTTCATTGAATTATAGCTTACTTTGTATATATGTATTTTAGTTATTTTTAAAAAATATATATAATATTTTGTAAATATTCTCTTTAACGATGTTAGAAATTATATGAAAAGTCAATTTTAGATTTCATCATCTAAAAAAAAAAAAGTTCAATCATATGAACTTAACAGGTATGGAGTAAAAATTATGTTAATATGGCCTTTTCCCTAGATGCCTTATTTCTCACTTATTGATTTGACATTGACGATATCAAAATTCTTTGTTATTCATCTTATTGTTCCATATATCACCTCTAATATTGTCTTTTTTGATATGATTTTATCCGCAACCTTTTTGTCTCACTGTCTTTATCCTTTCAACCACAATTATTGTCTACTATTCCAATCCTAACCTTATTATTATTTTCTTTTTCGACACTATCTCTATCATCCATGATCTCTATGATATAATCTCAAAAAAAAATTTACCCGTCATCATTTTTTTTAAATTTCTATATATATAAATAGTTGATAGAGTATATTCTTCTAACATTTGAAAAAAATACCTATGAGAATCGAAGAAGGTACGGATGAAACAGAAAATAAAGGGCGAAGAGAAGTGCAAATAATTTTCGAGCACTAGAAAAATATATAAAGAGGAAAGAGTTCACTAATTTAAACTAAAAAGTTCAATCATCTATATTTAATTAATTTAAAAATAATAAAAAAATTTTATGGTGGCAGTGAAAAATCAGACGAATTATATATAATTTTAAAATTTTGGAGGAATTAGATGTAATTTCGCAAGTTTAAAATATGCAAATCAGCCTCAACAAATTGTCAAAACTTTCCTCAAATTCAAGCAATTTTGTAGGTCGGATTACCGAACAAATAATAAGCTGAATATACAGGCGGTTTGCTGCAACAATCCCATTCCACTAGCCAATTCCGGCGCATGCTGGCAGTCACCCGCTGGCAATCAAACGGATAGAAACTAATCGCCGTGGTATTTCCCCGCAGGCAGAACCGCCGCCGCGGCCATGCCGTACCACTGCGCCACCATCTTCTCCCCCCAACCCCTCTCTTCCCCATCTCACCATCTCCATCGTCTTCCCGCCCCATCCATTCTCAGGAGGAAAGCCCTCATCCCCCTCCTCAAACCCCATATTGCCTTCTCCTCTCCGGCCGACGGCCTCAAGGAGCCCGAGCCGGAGCTCGAGCTCCTCGGAAAGCCCTCCCCCATCCCCGTCAACGCCGAAGAGCCCCCCAAACCCTCCCCCGAGGAAGCCCTCGCACCCTTCCTCAAGCTCTTCAAGTCCGACGAGCAGGCCCAGCCGGATGCGTCCGCTGATCAAGCAGATGGCCGCCGATTGGTCGGCATAGAGTACTACGACCCGAAACCCGGTGATCTCGCCGTCGGGGTGGTGCTTTCTGGGAATGAGAACAAGCTCGATATCAACGTCGGCGCGGACATGCTCGGGACCATGCTGACCAAGGAGGCTCTGCCGCTTTACGAGGGCGAGATAGAGTATTTGTTGTGTGATTTGGAGAAGGATAAAGAGGAGTTGGGGGGTGGTGGGAGGATTGGTGTTGTGAAGGAGGAGGGGGCTTTGAGTCGGGGGAAGGTGCCTGGGAGGCCGGTGCTCGAGCCGGGGACGGTGGTGTTTGCTGAAGTGCTTGGGCGGACGCTGAGCGGCCGGCCGTTGTTGTCTTCCAGGAGGTTGTTCCGGCGGGTCGCGTGGCATCGTGTGAGGCAGGTTCTCTGTTATCCATCTCTAGTTCCTTCTCTCAATCATAGATCAGCAGGTGCCTCTAGTTTTAGATGAGCAGGAAACAACTATGAATACAGATGGTCGTCTTATAACACTACGACTTTCTTTGAGACCTATCCTCGAACACCTTGCGAACAAGGAATATCAAGAATGTAGTTACTTGTTTATGTATGCTAAGTTTCTTTTTAATGCTTGATTTTTTTTCCTTTAAAGATGCTATAACTGTAAATCGTTGATTGGTTGGTTATCTTTTTCATCTACTATACTGGATTAAAAAGTTATATGTATTGAGATTGGTTTGCTCATGCTTGTAGATAAAACAAATGAATGAGCCCATTGAGGTTAAAATTTTTGAATGGAATACTGGTGGGCTTCTCACCAGAATTGAGGTGAGAATCTTGTTTAGATATTCATCTCTATTTTGATTGAGTCTCAGGCAATATAAAATTGATTTCTTATTTGTCTCCAGGGCCTGAGAGCATTCCTCCCTAAAGCAGAAATGATGAATAGAGCCAGTAGCTTCATGGATCTAAAACATAATGTATGTCAAGTAAATTATTGTGATTTTGATGCTGCATTTTGCTACAGAATATCTGGATCATTATGATTGGTTGTTAAATTTGATCATTCGCCTACTAAATGTTTCAGTTCAGCCTATTTGAGTTTTAAAAATCAATTCATTATATTAAATGTTGACTTTTTTGGATTGGTCAACTTTGACATATGCTTAAAGGGGAGTTTTTTGTTTTGTTGGATCCTAGTGCAGGTTGGTCGTCGGATGTTGGTCTGCATTAGCAGAATAGATGAAGCAAAGAATGATCTAATAATTAGTGAGAAAGGAGCATGGGTTAGTTATTGTTTCATATTTTGTATTGTATAGCTTTTGTTGCTGAGGTTAGCTTGGGCCTACTTTCCGAAAAAAGGTGTATCTTGGAAATAGCCAAACACAACTTCCGTTAGAACACAGGTAGTGCATTTTGGCTTTTCATCTCATCGGTCGGAACTTGTACTTTTCAGGACATGTTATACCTCAAGGAAGGGACTCTTTTAGAAGGGACAGTTTGTAAAATTTTTCCATATGGAGCACAAATTAGGATTGGTGAGACAAACAGAAGGTTAGTAACATTTGTGACTATTGTTTCTTTGCATATGCTATTCTGCTACAGCTTATTTTGTCATGTTACTTGGTTGTAAGACAATTAGGTCTTCTGATTGTTCAAGTTCTAGACCATTTTAACATAGATGTTAGTTTAGCTATAGAAGAATTCTGATTAGTAAATGAAGTAGCATGCATTGTTCTTGCACTGCTAGTTTGAATCTTGGGAATTCTTTGTCACATGAACAGACAGGGGTTTGTTTTTCAAATTGAGTGTTGTTCAAACTGAATCAGACTGATCACAGTCAGACTAGGATGGACTGGTAGTGGCCAGTTTTCCAGTCTGGAAGGTGTTCAAGTTAAACAACTGCTCAAGCTGGGTGATTTTCTTGGCGAACCGGAGGAACCCATTATAGCATATATGCAAAGAATATTGGTTTTTTCTTCCAACCTTAAACCACCAAGGAGCATCTGAGCATGTATGACCATTTGTTGTTCTAACTTCATAGGGATATATACACAATTATAAATTTTAGTGGAGTATATATGAATTTCATGATTATGCAGGGTAAGGAGTCCTTTCTAAATTTCCAAATTCATCAATAAAAAATCCATTTCTCCTATAATTGTCTTTGAGTTCTTTCTGTAATCCTAAAAAAAATTACAGTCTGCTTCTGCAGGTAACCAAATCAAGCTTAATAAGGTTATGTGTTTTGGTCCACAACTACAATTTTTTAATGATCTGAAGATTGGCACTGTTATTGGAATATGCAGAAGAATTGTTCTCTTCATTCCTTTCAAATGAAACAAATTCTTTTGCTATTTTATCACAAATTCTCATAAGGATATTGTTAGTCTAGATTCGTGGCATCCGAAAACAGGGTTTTAGTTGTTTGGCTTCGTTATTCTGATTTCTAATTTTTAAATGCTATCCTTATTTTATCAGAGGATTGCTCCATATATCAAATGTAACCCGTACCCATATTGCTTCTGTGGATGATGTATTAAAAGTGGACGAAAAGGTTAAAGTCCTTGTCGTGAAGTCCATGTTTCCTGACAAAATATCTCTGAGGTGAGCATTTTATGAATTTCATATTAATTGATTTTCTTAAACTTCAGCATATGATAAGCCTCTGGAAGTACTTATATTTTGTTACAAACAGCATAGCAGATCTCGAAAGTGAGCCTGGTCTGTTCCTCTCAAATAAGGAGGTATTACACCATGAATCTTATCCCATTAATCCTCAATTTACCAGGAGAATGATTCGGAATGCTATTCTGTTACTGAATTAATGTCAGACAAAAATAGTTCTTGACTCCAAATCTTCGTTTTCATTTGGCAGAAAGTCTTCTCCAAGGCCGAAGAGATGGCAAAACAGTATAGGGAAAGACTGCCAGCTGTCTCTCGCAAGTTTGAACCCATGTCAATAGATACGCTTCCTTTTGATGATGAGGCTAGGTTGTATTCGAACTGGAAGTGGTTCAAGTTTGAAAAGGATCAGGAAGAGAACTCTAACAGTGACACTACTTTATGATTGTGGTGTCAAGAAGTTCTGTAAGCATCTGCTGTCTTCCTCTGCTTCGCACCCAGGAAACTCTCCTTCATTCCATTGAAGCAGACTGAATAACTCTTTCTGGTGGAGCTGTTCCTGAGTTATTTATTGTTCCAGAACATCTGTTCTTACTTTCTGATCTGGAAGGCAGCCTTAGGAAACGATATTGCTCCCTGTATTAATTTCTCTGTAACCTAATATAATCTTTCGGGTGGAGCTGTTCACGAGTTACTGTTCCAGGACATCAGTTCTTTCTTCCTGTTCTGGAAGGCGGGCTACGACCAGAGAATAGGGAAGGATCTTGCTTTCTATATTGATTTCTTTGTAATCTAATCCTGAAATGTATTTTGCCTTGTTGCAGCTGAGCATCATAGTGGATTTCCTTCTTGTCTGAGGTTTTGGCTGTTATATTCCTCGAGTCTTTTCCAAAGAAATTTCATTTCAAGCCAATTCTGATGTATTGTGTACTCTTAAGAGATTTTTGTATGGAGTTTAAAAAACTAGGATTCTAATATGTCGGCTTTATAACTTAGTTCTGTATATTTTATGACCCGTTTGGTCGTGGGAAAGTATAGAAAAGTGAAATTGTCGCTCCTCATTTCCCGTTTGGTTAAAAAAACTATAATCGAGAAATAATTTTCTGAAAATACCCTAAAAATATAATTTTAATGATAAGGAAACATACAATATCAATGTTAAGTTTATAATGGTAATGATGATTGATCTCTTCTATGGTTTACAAAAGCAACAAAAAAATTGCATGCCAATATGAAATCATTTATAATAAATATATGAGAGTACTTTTCTAATAATAAAAATTATTTTATTATACCCAAATAATTTCTTTATTTTTAATTAAGGGCAGTGATGAGACTATTTTTAAATTTTAAATTACATGACATCAAATAAAAATGTTTTTTACCACACCCAAAAACTCAAAAACTCATGTTATTACATACCCTTATTATACAGTAAATCGGCAAATAAGATACTTTCAAATAAAAGTTATTTTTTATTCATTAAATGATCTCTTCTTTATTTTTTTGCCCACTTTTCCCATTTTATATATAAAAAAGAAAGCCATATTTAGTGCAAAATTTACTTCCAGTAAAAGTGGAGAGAATTGCGAGAAAAAGTGAGTTCGTAACACGTTCTGGCAATCAAACACAGTAAAAAAATAAAATAAAAAACTTATTTCAGCTCTCCTTTACCTTCCCATAACTAAATAAGCGCTTAAATTACGAGTTTATTCTTTATAAACCATAATACGACCTATCCGCTATTTAGTTGACAGCTTTCATTTGGGACCATCGCGATTTATTAGTTGAGATTTTGAATTAAAATGAACTAAACGATATTCTTACAAACACTTGTTCATTACATTTGCTAGTTGCAAACCGATTATGTCTTAAAAAATTGTTTAACGAGCTGATTGATTTGACATAAATAAGCTAAAACGAGATTATTCAATCGTAACATAATCAATAAATGGTTAAGAGCTTGTATGGATAGCGGGTAGCAAATCGATCGTTGTTATTTGTTTTATTTGTTTGATTGATTAACAATCTTATATTAATTGTACTTGCACAATTGTAGTATTTGCTATTCACAATTCAAACGAATTCCTTTCATAACAATTAGATGCATTTTTTTTGTTTTTCGATCTATGACATTTTAAAATTGAATTTTGATAAGAAAAACATTTAAACTTGATTTTTCTTGAATTACCAACGACTTAATTTTACTTCTGTGAAAAATATAAGAAATTTAATTACAACGGATAAATTGAAATACGCTAGTTTTATCGCAAAAGTGATTGTTCATGAATAAAACAGAAAATGTGACTTATCCTAAATCTTCGGTGTTTTATGGAGTGAATAAAAACGCAATAAATTTAATATTTCGGTTTATCCATGGATTAACAGCCTACGAGGTCAACCAGTTTGTCTAGGCTTACCCGCCGACCAAACGGACCGCGCAGCGAGGGAAAGCCAAATGGTTTCGGATCTTCGGAGCAGATCCGGAATCAATCGGATTCGGATCGAAAAACCAAAACCGATAGTTTCTCGGATCCTACTCACAGCTCCCTCGCCTTATCGGATCCACTCGGCCACTTAACTTACTCAACAACCGTTAACCGTTAGATCGGACTTCAACGACCGAGATCCGCAGACAGCACGATCTCGGCAAAAGAGGACAAAAAGGCCAGAGCCCCCACCCCTCCCACCGGCCCATCGTTTCGATCGCCCCCTTCCCCGCCCCCAACCCTCGCTCTCTGCCCTCGAGAAACCCTAGCTCCGCCTCGCTTGACTGTCCCCTCCTCGCCCCCGACGCGGCTCTCACTGCCTCTCCCAGCTCGGCCGCTCGCTTTCCTCCTCTCCAGCGATCTCGCTCTCCCGTTCTCCCTGTCGCGGCAACTCCATCCCGCCGGCTGCCGGCTTGGCTGCCCCTCGCGGTTTCCGGAGTGCAGAGAGCGGCGTTACTAGGGGTTGTAAGGCTTCCGGTAGGCCGATACGGTACTCATTGTGGAGATCACACATTGTTCGTAGCTGAGCTGCCACGGGGCTTCTTTGGTGCTCTGCGAATGTAGGTTTGGCGCGGAGTGAAGTTTTGAATTACTGGTAGGTATTCGATACAATTTTATTTTTGCTATCTTTAAGCATACTATCCTGCTTGTGTCACGATATTGAAGGGCTCGTTGTCCGTCAGCTGATTATTCCAATATTTTTGTGATGATTATTGAATTATTACCCGTTGCATCTCAATGTGTGGAATTTATTGGGTTTTAGATCGGTATTTGGGGTTTGGAGCAACTTTCGAGTGATGTTAAGAGTTGGAGGGAATTTATTTGATTTACATGCCCCGCAGAAAGTTCCGAGTTTCATCATTCCCTAGTACAGCGAAGATGAAATATTCATCAAATTATCTATTGTGGATTTTAGAATGTATCAAGGGCCTTTCAAATTGCGCTGTAGCTGGTATGGTTAACGTTTAGTGCTTTCAGTTCACACTGCGTTACATTTTAACTGTTTGCCTTATCATCTGCGGTTAGGATCTTACAGGATATGCTACAGTAATTTGATTAGTTCTCTGTGCGGTGTGATGCATAACAACTGAAAAAATTGAGCATTTAACATTTTGGTCTTGGAAATAGAAAACTGATTTCCTGCATGATCTTGTGTTTTCATCTTGGTCCCATAAGGTCTAAGCTTGCAATAATTTAAAGGGAAAAGATGGAGTTGTTTCAAGAGGCTAACTTTCGTAACAGTGATGCTAAGACAGTCAAAATTGAGCATTAGGGAGAAATCTAGGCTAACTTGCAATACTGTCTCAGACTTTGTTCAAGAGTATCTGGAGAATAAATGATGACCATTTATCTAAATTTTGACTCCATTCTGAACATCAATAGAGCTATAATTATAGGTGGCACTGTACTAAGTTGTGTGTTGGGAAAGAATATTGTTGTTGATTATGATATTAAAACATGTGAAGTTGATATCTCAAAAGTTATAATAGCACCTGATTTTCATTGTCTAAATTAACTAATTAAGATGGCAGAAGATGTGACATATATTGTGAAACCAAAGGAGCTTCTTATATGGCACAAAACATATTTGATTGTATTTGAATCACTTGCAAAATGTTTTTTGTCCTCTTTTTTAAAGAACCTTCTTATTTGAACTTCAAGTAATGATATTTGCAACTGATTAATCTTCTTGCTAAAATTTCTTGCCTCTTCACTTGAAATAAAATTCTTGCACAGATTTTTGCATGTCCATGATAGACCAGATTGATCTTGTGAAGCTTCCTGGCAAGTTGTGATAATGCTGTTACTTAAAGCAAGTCAAGGTATCTCACTTATGCTTTATGAATGTTCTTTCTTTTCTGAATTAGTGTTACGAGCACCATTTTTTTTATTTAGTTGTGATTGGTGATTTCTATCTCTGTAGTGTCGATATTTTTCCTGCTATGTGTATCCTGCATCTTTATGTAGAAGCAGAATACAAAATAATGGCCTCAAAAGGTCCTAGATCAAAGCTAGATCACGACACAAGAGCGAGACGCCAAAAGGTTTGTTTCCAAAGCTCCTGAGTGGTTATTTTCGGCTGTTTACTTTATGTTATTCAGTAGACTGTCAAATGCCATTTGCAACAATCATGATCAGGCTATTGAATTATTTGTGTTTATCTTCCTCGATGTTGATATTGATCCATCGTGTAATGAATTTATGGATTGTTCATAGGATAATCTTGATTTTCTTGTCTTTCTTATTATATAAAATATCAATATGCGAAATTAATAATTTAATCCATTCCTACATACTTTCTAACAGAAGGCCTAAAACTTAGTTTATTCTAGAACGCCAAGTCAAATTTGAATTGATGACCTGTCCTTCTACACAAATTCCTGTTTGTAAATTATGCTCTTTTTTGGCTTACCTCACTGGCTTGGTTTCGTCGATAACAAGAGGCTCTTAGTTCAGCAGACCCAACACTTCCTTCTGTGCAGGCTCTTGAAGCTCCCAAAGAACCTCCTCGACCTAAAACTCATTGGGATCATGTTTTGGAAGAAATGGTTTGGTTGTCGAAGGTAATGGTCTTGCTACAAAAAACTTCTGCTTCTCATCTGCAACTCACTTTGAAAACTCAAGTCTTTTTAGGATTTGCCTGTTGCTCATTCTGCCTGTCTTACAACTAAACTTGTGCAGGATTTTGAATCTGAAAGAAAATGGAAATTGGGCCTTGCAAAGAGGGTCGCTATAAGAGCCAGTAAGAGTGTCCTGGATCAAGCAACAAGGGGAGAGAAGAAAGTGAAGGTTTGACTGTGTTAGATTTGAAGAGATGATAAATCATTATGACTTTTAACAATCATACTTGATGCAGCCTTTTCAATTTTCTTTTCAATGTTATCTATCTCAACTACGTTTGAAATTGTGCCCCACATTCTTGATACATTCTCATCTTTTAATTGAACTTGTTTGATCAGGAAGAAGAGCAGCGGGTGAGGAAGGTTGCTGTCAACATTGCCAAGGATGTCAAGAAATTTTGGATGAAAATCGAAAAGCTGGCAAGTTCATGTCTCTGTGCTATGCTTGAGAATGCACCCTGTTGTACTTAATTGAGATCATGGTATTCATTTACTGTGTATCTATTTTTTGCAAATTGCATTATAGGTGCTTTACAAACATCAGTTGGAGTTGGAGGAGAAAAAGAAGAAGGCATTAGATAAGCAGCTTAATTTTCTTTTAGGTCAGACTGAAAGGTGAGATATCACACTCTTTACCATGGAATGAATTCCTGAATGATGCTAATTGCATTACCATAAAGATTGTCTTGCTTTTTCTTCTTGGTTTCGGCCACTGGACATTCGTACCTTATTTGTTTATCATTTCACATCGCAGGTACTCCACCATGCTAGCTGAAAACCTTGTAGATAAACCAGATTCTTTGAAACAAGTTCCTGTAGATAGTGGAATAGAACAACAGTGCATTTTAAATAGAGAAGGGGAGGAAAATGACATGACAGAAGGCAAATCAGATCCTGGTAATTATTAGCTTTTCTAATAATTTCTCATCTCAGTGTACCATACAACTGTAGAGAGTGAATTTCTGTCTTTGGCTTTGTGCAGCAATCCTTTTGGATGAAATGGAGACTGATGATGGTGATGATGGTTTTGAATCTGAAGATGAGCCTGTGAGCTTTCTAATTATGTTATTTCCATATAATGTTGTCTTATTTCTTCAGATCTTGGTTGCAGATAGCGTCTGAACTTTGGTTTACTTCTCCACTGAATGGTGTATTCTTCAGTATCATGCCGTCTTTTTTGGTTGTTTCCCAATAGACTATCCTTGGTGGATTTGTTCAATTTTGCTCTTTCTTATGCTTTAAATTGATCAACACTGTACTTTTTTGGAACCTTACAAGTTGAGTATTTTTTGGCTCGCATTGCTTTAATCTAGGTATGATTAAGAGGTTAAATTTTAGAATTGAAAAGCCAATTAACAGAACTTGAAATTTCTTCTATACTTAGGATTCAAAAGTGCCAATAAGAAAGCTTGCATGATGAAAAATGGTGAAGTATAACTCAAAACTAACTATATATGACTGCTGAAAGGACATAAATTCATACATCTTTCTGACAGACCATGTCCTTGATATAGAAACATCAGCTTTCTTCTCTTTCTTGCATGGCCTTTCCATGATTTCCAAGTGCTCCTGTCACTAATACCAACCCCCACCTCAGCCTTGTCTTGAGTTTATCTGTGTTTAAACTTTCTTCTCCATAATATGTACGTAGCTTGTCGCCCCCTCTCTTAAAACAGAAATCATGTGCCAGTTTGATTGGTAGAGGAATCTTCTATTCAATCACTGTGAAGAACTGTTGGTGCTATCATGGTTATATTTAGACCCACAAAAACCTTGATAATTAGATGGTTTGGGCCTTATGTAAATGATCTGAGATATGAAATTCGATAGAATTTGGATGGCCCAGATGGGTGCTTTGACAAATATATTCAGCATTTTGATAGGAATGCTAGTTTCATAAGAATTTGCATTATTAAATCTTTAGACATTTTGGACTAAGATTTGACATTTAGACATTTACCTGAAATAAGGCCTAATCTTATACAAATGGATTGGTCATTCTTATTAACAAATATTCCTACTATCTTTGTTGACTATACATCAATTCTTTGGCATTCTACCATTTTCATTTCATCTATTTTAACAAGCTACTCTGCAAGAGGACTTTAGGTTTACATGATACAGCATCTGATCACTAAATGCATAGTGGTGTGACATTTTGTTGGACCGGAGTCATATTTTCTTCTCTATTTGCTGTATGGTTTCCCAGCCTAAGTTTGTTGTTCTTCTGTTCCATTTCATTGGCCCTTATAACTATTATGACATTTATTTGCCATACATTAAATCATTGCACACTAGTTGCATAAGCAATGTTGTTGATGCTGCATTTTCTTTCCATCAAATATTCGAACAATTTAATGATCTATGCTTTATGCTGTTGCAGGAAGATGATGAACAAACACTTGAGGAGGACGAGGCCCAAATAACTGAGGCAGAACGGAGAGAAGAATTAGCTGCCTTGCAGAATGAAGCTGATCTACCATTAGAGGAGCTTCTCAACAATTACATGAAGAGCACAGGTAAATTTGGTTTTGCTTCCTGCAGATCATTTTGCTGGCTGGTTTGATTAATCTGGATCAAAATCCTTCTAGATCATGATCAATTTAAGCATTCTCAGTTAACAGGGAGATCAGTCCAGAATGCAGTGAAGTTGCGGAACCAGTAGTGAAGATTAAAGATCAGATTACTGGTGGGAAATTAGTAATTTTAGTGTTCTGGGCATTCAATACAAATATCTGATCAAAGTGATTCATTTTGATTCTCATTTAATTCCATAGGTTCAAGGAACCATATAAATGGTTCAGTGCATGTTGAGAACTTGGGGGGTATTATTCCTGAGATTGCAGAAACTGTAGAGAACCATGCTGTTGATAGGGTGATTGGAAAAAGAAATCTGACCCTCAATTCCAAGCATCAGCATCATGTAAGTTGAAGTCATTGACTTTACTGACTAGCAGTGACATGTTTATGTGGGACTAAAATGCAATTGTCAGTTAGGAAGCAATGGTAACATTTGCTTGGAAAGGGATCTGACTATGAAGAAGTTGCACTCTTATTGTCACTCAAAAGATTTCGGTACTTCAGCCAAGGAATACTTGCCTCATAGTTCCGATGATGAATTGGTATAATTTTTTCTTTTATTTTCTCTTCTTTTTAGTTGGTACTTGAAATTTGAGATTTTTTATTGGTTAAGAAAAGCAAAACTCTGGTTCAGCACATCGCAGGTCTTTCTTTTACATTTTGTGTCTAGTTCAAAAAGAACCTATATAATCCTCCGCCATAGATTGGTTTTCTTCATACATGGTATACATTAACATTCATTTCTTCATACATGGTATACATTCACATTCATTTCAATACTGCTTCCTATTAATACTCTCAAATGAAAGTATCTTTACTATTAAACCAAGAAAAAAGAAAAATTTTCCTGCCTCTGAGAAATCAAATAATAATGCTGTGACTCATGTGAGGTCAATCATCCCATGTTTCTCTGGATTTGTTTACTAGAACCATATGTCCACTGTTTACCTTATTGTAGTTTGCTGTTTTATGGCCCAGTGTCTTATCTGTTTTCAATTTTTTTCATTTACGTATTTATGTAAAACTGCATAACTGCTAATGGAAGTTATTAACTGCATGCATAAGCCTTTAATTGCTTTGAAGATGTACTCACTCTCATTCCTAATATAGATTTAGAAGTTTGGTTGATGAGAAGTTAATAATTGTATTTATTTTGATAGATAACACTCAAATGAAGTTATTAGTTTAGGATTTGTTTGGTTGTTAGAAAGTTGGGAAAAGTGGTTGGAAGTGAGACCACTTCTGTCTATTTTTGGTTTTTGGTTGTTCAGAAGTGATTTCGTGAAAGTTAGTGCGCTTTTGATTTGAAAGTGAAAAATGAACTAAATTTCACTTTTGTATTTTTTGATTCGAAGTGACTTGTGAAAGTGAATCTAATGATATTTTGAAATATAATAACATCAATAATATCATATATAGTAATAATATATTTTTTACATTCTTTATTTGTAAAAAAATTAAATAAATAGTATTTTATATATTAATAATTATAAGTTTGAAGTATATTTTCGTCCAACAAAATGCCAAAAATAGACCACTTCCAACTATTTCTAGAAGTGGGTTAGAAGTGCAGAGAAATGACTTCTCCACACTTTCATTCATTTTCAGGCAACCAAACAATCCTTTAGATCTTTCTCCTATTGCTTTTTCATGTTTTGTATGATGATTCTACCCTTTAGTCGATAAAGGTGCATGTAGTCAACTATTTCAAATTTTCAAGTGCAACCATTCAAATTGCTAGAAGGGCAACGATGCAAATGAAAAAAAAAATGTTTAGTGATTCCTGCATAATCAATTTTGAGACCAGAGCATCAATTTCTTGGTCTTCAGCTTCCTGATGTTTCCAATAACTTATTCAGGATGGTGAGGCAACATTGTTTGAAGAAAAAGGGTTGGCTAAAAAAGAACCACAGTATCCTCTAGATGAGGTAAAGTGGTGACACTTTAAATGTTTTATTGTGCTTGCTTTTTGGCACTAAACTAGATATTTTTCTGCCAGTTTGGTTCCATCTCTCATTATTTGTGTTGAGTGTAATTTATAATGGAAAGTACATTGGAGTGCTCAGAATTTCCTGAAAAATCGGTGCACCTAACTGATTCATTATGAATCTCTTCTTCTATGGCATATCATCTTCAAAGATCCCCCATGATAAAATTTCACGATTTCCACTAGACCAAAGGAAAACCAAAATTTCTGAGTATTTACCAGAATTGCTGTATCATGTGGTTCTAAATGTTCATGATCATTAATTTACATTATCGCCGATGTGAGTACAGGCAGCATTAAGATTCCTCTTAGTGATTTGTGGCTTTCATGGAACATCTTGTTTAGCTAATTTGCCAAATCATTCCATTTTTCATCTCAGATCTCCCATGTTAAATTCATGTCAACTTGCCGTAAAACTTTAGTTGAAACTTGCACTGTGTTAGGCTTCAAGTAAATCCCTCATTCTGGTGGTTTTAAGAACATAATTTCTTATGCTGGCATTGAACATATATCTTGATATTTTTGGAAAACATTTTGCAGTTTCATTGTTTCTGCTTCTATAAGTTAGTATTTTCAATTTGAGTATAGTCCTCACAAAGAATTGCACTTGACAGATTAAGTTATTTCAGCAAGAAAGTGAAGTACCTGTTGGGGAGTTGCTTGCAAGGTATACAAGGGTAAGGTTGCTCTCACTTTAACTAATTGATGTGTTTTCTCATCATTTTATCTGTATGCATTCCAATCAGAAATATCTTGTATTTTCTAGGATGTCTGTGTTGTTGATCACTCAGCTGAGTCCAAATCTGCTTCTCCTTGTTCTGATGATCAAGTAGATTCTGCTAGAAATCTGGATAGTCAACTCAAAACTTCACATTCTTCCTTGGGTGAAAATGTATTCCAGTTAGAGCCCAAGGAGTCAGACCCTGCCAGTGATGATGCTAACATTAAACATGACAACATACTAGATCAAAGGGAGAGTGAGGATATAATTGCTGATGCAGCTGCTGCGGCAAGGTCTGCACAACCTACTGGCAATACTTTCTCAACAACCAAAGTTCGTACAAAGTTCCCTTTCCTCCTAAAGCATCCTCTGCGTGAGTACCAGCATATTGGTTTGGATTGGTTGGTTACAATGTATGAGAAGAGGCTCAATGGAATTCTAGCAGATGAGATGGGTTTGGGCAAAACAATTATGACGATTGCTCTTCTAGCTCACTTAGCATGTGAAAAAGGAATTTGGGGGCCTCATCTCATTATAGTGCCAACTAGTGTCATGCTTAATTGGGAAACAGAATTTCTTAAATGGTGCCCTGCTTTTAAAATACTGACATATTTTGGGAGTGCAAAGGAAAGAAAGCATAAGCGACAGGGTTGGTTGAAGCCTAACTCCTTTCACGTGTGCATCACTACTTACCGGCTTGTTATCCAAGATTCAAAAGTTTTCAAGCGAAAGAAGTGGAAATACCTTATCCTAGATGAGGCTCATTTGATAAAAAACTGGAAATCTCAGAGATGGCAGACTCTGTTGAATTTTAATTCAAAGCGTCGGATTTTATTGACTGGGACACCCTTACAGAATGACCTCATGGAACTCTGGTCTTTGATGCATTTCTTAATGCCTCACATTTTCCAGTCCCATCAGGAATTCAAAGATTGGTTTAGCAATCCAATTTCAGGAATGGTCGAGGGCCAAGAGAAGGTTAACAAAGAAGTGGTAGATCGTCTACACAATGTGCTTCGTCCTTTTATACTGAGACGACTGAAGAGAGATGTAGAGAAACAACTACCGAAAAAGTTTGAACATGTCATATACTGCAGGCTTTCCAGGAGGCAAAGAAATTTATATGAAGATTTTATTGCTAGCTCTGAAACGCAAGCAACACTAGCAAGTGCAAATTATTTTGGCATGATAAGTGTTATAATGCAACTCCGGAAGGTTTGTAACCATCCAGATCTTTTCGAAGGCCGTCCGATAATAAGCTCATATGACATGGCTGGTATTAACATGCAATTGAGCTCCTCTGTTTGTACTATGCTTTCATCCGCCCCTTTCTCTGGGATTGATCTCAAAGACTTGGATTTTGTGTTTACTCAACATGATTTCCACATGACTTCTTGGGAGATCAATGAAGTTACAGCAATTGCTTCTCCTTCACAATTGCTCATGGACTGTTATTTGGGCACTTCAAATGGAGTTCTATGTGGTTATGGAAGACATGGCCGGGCAAGGCAAATTCCTGGAATAAATATATTTGAAGAGGTTCAGAAGGCTCTTTGGGATGAAAGACTGAAAGAGGCAAAAGAAAGAGCAGCTTCTGTTGTGTGGTGGAATACTCTTCAGTGCAAAAAAAAGCCAATGTATGGTACTGATCTAAGGGAGCTTCTTACCATTAAGCATCCTGTTTTTGATATTCATGAACAAAAGAATGAGCCATCGTCCTTCTTGGAATATTCATGCAAACTGGCTGATGTTGTTCTCTCACCAATCGAACGTTTGCAAATGTTCCTTGAGCTGCTTGAATCTTTTATGTTTGCAATCCCTGCAGCTCGAGCCCCATCTCCTGTTTGTTGGTGCAGTAAAGGAAGATCACCTGTTATTTTTGAACAGGCATATAATGATAAGTGCACAGAAGTCTATCCTCCCCTTCTAACACCCATCAGGCCTGCCATTGTTCGAAGGCAAGTATATTTCCCTGATAGGCGTCTGATACAATTTGACTGTGGGAAGTTACAGGAGCTTGCGATCTTACTAAGGTGTTTGAAATCAGAAGGCCACAGGGCATTAATATTTACTCAGATGACGAAAATGCTCGACATCTTGGAAGCTTTTATTAATTTATATGGCTATACATATATGCGATTAGATGGCTCCACTCAACCAGAAGAAAGACAGACACTTATGCAGCGGTTCAACACCAATCCAAAATTTTTTCTTTTTATTTTGTCCACTCGCAGTGGAGGTGTAGGAATTAACTTAGTTGGGGCAGACACTGTAATTTTTTATGACAGTGACTGGAATCCTGCTATGGATCAACAAGCACAAGATAGATGCCACAGGATTGGACAGACAAGGGAGGTGCACATTTATCGGTTAATCAGTGAGAGCACCATTGAGGAGAACATTTTGAAGAAAGCAAATCAGAAGCGTGCACTCGATGATTTGGTCATACAAAGCGGCAGCTACAACATGGAGTTCTTCAAAAAACTGGATCCGATGGAGCTTTTTTCTGGTCATAGAACCTTCTCTCTCGAAAATTTAATAGCTAAAGAAAGCTCTGACACTGCTGAATTTTCTCAGAATAAAATCGGGTTGGATTTGTCGAATGCAGATGTTGAGGCTGCTATCAAACATGCAGAAGATGAAGCAGATTATTTGGCTCTTAAAAGGGTTGAGCAGGAAGAAGCTGTGGATAATCAAGAGTTCAGCGAGGAGGCAATTGGGAGGCTTGAAGATGATGAGTTAATTAATGAGGATGATGTGAAGGCTGAGGAGAAAGGCCATGAGGAACAGAACTGCTTGGCTCCCTTTACTAGCAAGGGTGATGACTTCAGTATATTCGGGGGTTGTGCTAATGAAGAATTGGCTATCACTTTGGTTGAGAGAGATGAAGATATTGACATGTTAGCTGATGTGAAACAGATGGCAGCAGCTGCGGCTGCGGCTGGTCATGCTAGTTCATCATTTGAGAATCAGCTCCGGCCAATTGATAGATATGCAATGCAATTTCTGGATCTATGGGATCCAATTGTCGATAAATCTGCAACAGACTTTCAGGTTGATGTCCAGGAAGAAGAATGGGAGCTTGATCATATTGAGAAATTTAAGGATGAGCTAGAAGCGGAAATTGATGAGGATCAGGAACCATTCCTTTACGAAAGTACGTACAGTTTATTGTATCAGAACATTCTATCATGCAAACTCATAGGATTGTTGTTTTTTGTTGTGGATTATGCAAGAAACCATTTATTTCTGACAAGTCTGTACCTACTATCTTATGCTCCATCAGGTTGCTTTTGTGCTGGGCACTGCTGTCATCTGTGTTCTTTTAGAGGCCATTTAGACTGAGCTTTTATGTAGTTTGCTCTTGGTTCTTAATATCGTCGTATGCATTCATACTTAAAACCAAGCCCTGATCGTTTATTTAATTTTTGAGCTGTTCTTAATCTTGCATATTTTTGTCCATTGATATTTGCTATCTTGCTATTTTTCCAATTTTTTGATTCTAAATTCATGATGGTTGTTGTTAACAGGATGGGATGCTGATTTTGCAACCACAGCCTACCGGCAGCATGTGGAAGCTTTGGCTCAGCGTCAGGTATGGCATGATAATTTGATTATTGATTTGTTTTGGTTTCAATTTTTGTCTTTAACTTTTCCCTCTTTTCTGTAGCTGATGGAAGAACAGGAACGCAACAATCAGATGGCAGATGATGGTGGTGATGAAAATTGTAATATTGCAAGGTATAGAAGCTCTATGTTTTAATATTTCCAAATTCCTTGATTTCATGTTTTACTTTTGATTGTTTTCTATTATAGAACTTTGTCTTTTTTATGATGTTCAAAAATGTTGTTGAGATTATTCTGCTAGACATTGTATACCTATAGATGTCATATTTCATATTGATTCATTTTATAGATCTTAATATGTCATTTTTGTTCTTGATGGTTATCCAATTCTCCAGATTACCCTTTAATCTTATTTACCTAATTTACTGCTTTTCCATTTAGGAATGATACATCTATTGAACGCAAACGAAAGCCAAAAAAGAAGCCAAAGAAGGCTAAGTTCAAGTCTCTAAAGAAAGGATCTCTTGCATCTAAACTGGATGTGGTTCATGAGGAATCACCACTTGGTTCTATATCTGGCAGTGACAAGGTTCTTTCTCTAGAGGTCTCATCTCCTGAGTCAACACAACATTTGCCTGTCCTGAAAAAGCGTAAGCCTGCATTAGAGGAAGAAAAAGGTTCAAGAAAAGCCTTCAAGAAGCCAAAGAAAACCTCTGACCACAATCACACTGTGGATTCCATCTCATTAGTGAAGCAACATGGAGAAATCAAGGATATAAATATTGGAGAGGGAGCTAGCGACCTTGACCTCAAACCATCAAGCCGAGTCAAGGTTAGTGGCAGGGTTTCTGTTACGGCCATGCCTATGAAACATATTTTGGTGGTCAAGCCAGAAAAGTTAAAAAAGAGAGGACATGTTTGGTCAAAAGATTATTTTCCATCTCCAGATTCTTGGTCGTCCAAGGAGGATGCTTTGTTATGTGCAACTGTACATGAGTATGGCACAAATTGGACCCTTGTCAGTGATGTAATTTATGGTATGCTTGGTGGTGGATCATACAGAGGGAGGTACCGACATCCTGTTCATTGCTGTGAAAGGTTCCGTGAATTATTCTTTAAATATGTTATTTCTACAGTGGATGCTTCTAACACTGAAAAGATCAATTCTGCTGGATCTGGGAAGGCTCTTCTCAAAGTGACTGAGGTAATTGTTCTTTTTTGGTTGTCAAACATAGCAAGAGCTTCTACTTATGTGGAAAGCTATGAACTCTTAATTAACATTGGGTCTCACTCTTACCAGTGTTGCTTTTTTTCTTTTTTATTATTCAAGTTTCTGCTCAGATATATGCACGTCCAATCTGATTAGATGTCATATCAGGCTTTCTGTGCTAGGCTAAAAGAAAGTGGCAATATAATTAGTGCATGCATTTAGATATTATCAATAGTTGGGATAATTACACCTAACTCCCTGATTTGTTCATTATTGCATAGAAATTCCCTTGTCACAATTAGTTCCATTACTTATGATGTTCTACAGCTAGGCTAATCATATCTAAGAATTCTTTTCCAGGTTGTGATTTTCTTTTTCCATTTGCTTCTGCCTTCTTTCACGCAAATTGCTTTCTTGGCCTTTGGAACTTTAGGTTCATAAATGCCTCATTTTTCTTTCATCTCCTCACAACTTGGAAGTTCTGCTTCACCCTTTTATTGGTTGTTTGTGCGTGCATTCATTACCATCCTTAGCTCCATCAAAATACAAGGGTTTACTGTTTTCCTTGCAAGAAAATTGAATCACAATATGCAATTTTGCGTCATCTGCATTTTGTCAATGGTTCTGATGTCACTTGAATTTTCCTTTATCCTTAAATTTCTTGACTGCTTATTATTCCATTTCAATTAGTATTTTCCTCTATTTTGGCTTAAACCTTTCTAACATCTGAGAAACTAAATACCAAGGCATTTTTCAGGATCATGTCCACACATTACTTAGTGTGACGAGCGAGCTGCCTGACAATGAATTACTCCTTCAGAAACATTTTGTAGCTGTGCTTGCTTCTGTCTGGAGAGCAAAGTGCCGCCTCGAGCGATTCCAAAGCACCCCACTTGCTCGAAATGGTTCTCAACTAAATCAGTTTTCCTTGTTTTCTTCTGGGAATAAGCGTAGAAAATTGACTGGAAAGCCAAACTTGATAGATCTATCGCAGAGTAGTAAGCTTATAATGACAGCACTCCATGATGTTGATAGGAAACAGCAGGAAGAATTGCCATCTAATGTTGTACAAGTCGAGGCTCCTACTTTAGATAAGTTGGATTTGATATTGGACTTCCCTATTGACCAAGATTACTTAGAAAATGCTTTTCCATCAAGGATTAGTGTCTCTATTTATGAGGGAGATCACCGGCAATCAGCAGATGAACCTCAGGGTTCAAGATTACTATCAAAATATTCTTTGAGGACAGCTGAGAACCGATTCAGGTAACTAATCACTTTCTGAAGTTCCAAGTTACTTCATTCCTAAATTCCTAAGCTTTGGAATCTCTGTTCCTTTTTTGATTTTATGTTGCTTTCTTTCTGGTGTATTGCCTAATGAGAAAAAAAAAATCATTTCCACTGTCTACAGCTGTATCATTAATATTGGTGATAAGTTGCAGCTGTAGGGGAAGACATGATCTAGAACATATCCATCATACTTGCTTCAACATTGTTCTCTACATGCTTACACAGTTACAACCATGTCAGGCTGAGTGATTCTTAAATGAATACCACTTTTCTTCTCATCTGCATACACAAGCAGGGTAGTGACAAAGTCTTCTCTTGGATGTCTCTGCTGCAAGATATTAGTTCCATAATTTGTCGTGTCAGGGTATTTCTCCACTAGTGTTTTGTCAATTGTTAATCGTCTGTTGGAGTTCCCGATATATATCTCATTTTATTGGGAAAAGGCAATTAGACAACTCACTACCCGTCTAAATAATAGAATTGTATTCAGTAGGGTATTACTGACTCCTATTATTTGCTATTGAATTAGTCTATAAATTCCATGTTGGTTTCTTTTTTGTCAGGTGTTATCCAAATCCAAATGACATTTCACTTCAGTTTATGGGAATTAATCCCACAAATCCTTGTTCTGTGTTCTGGACTTGAAGGAAAAAGAAGAAATAATGCTGAGATTATTGGGCTCCTGGTAATCTCATTTTTTGTGCTTTGGAATACAGGTTGGCATTGGAAGCTTGTCTTGAAGGTGAAAGTCAAGCGTGGGCATCATCAGCATTTCCCCCTAGTGATGTTTCTAGGTACAAAACAGGTACGAAGCCACACATTCTGGGCAAGCACAAGTCTATCTCAGGTTCAGCCAAGATACCAAAATCCAAGGTCCCAAGGACAACAGAATACAGTGAAGGATGTTCTTCTATTACAAGTTTCCCTTTCCTGTCACATAAACCAACTCCTGATATCGCGGATGAACCAGTCTTATCTTGCTGGCACTCTTGTTATGACGAACTCTATCACTTCCCTGCTACAGATGCATCTCATCAAGAGTTTGCCATCCCTCATCAGTTTGATCCAAATTTTGTTGGAGGTCTCAAGGACCTTGGCACGCTGGAGGATATTATGGATATCGGCTGAGGCTTATTTAGAGCAGCTTGTGGGGTTATACATCACCACTTGGAAGACCATTTGCAGCCAGATTCCAGTCAGCGTGCACTTTTTGAGGATGGATGGCATTTCGAGAATGATATGGCAATCAGATGTATCCCTTTTCCATTGGGATCTGGCCCAGTGCGTCGAAGGGTGTGTTGAAGGGGAAATGCAGATGATGCAGCACGCCTCAACAGAATGCCACGTGATTTTTTGCTGTGAAAGATGGATCAGTATGGATGGGCAAACGGTGGCTGCTGTTTAGAGGGGGATTGTATAGTAGTGGAGGATCTCAATGATGTAATATATTTTTCCTTTTGCATGCTCAGGGAAATAGTGTAATTCATTAGCATAGTTGCTCCCTCTTCGTTGCAAGTGGGCCTTTTGCTGGGTCAAATTCCCAGAAGAAAAAGGAAAAGGAAAACAAGGTTTTGAAATTGGGGGAACTTTGTTCTTGCTCTTGCATGCTCACGTTAAGGCCTCTCATGTGGCCTTCACTTCTGTTTCTTCAGGAAAAAATGAGTTGATATTATGTTGTTTTAGAATGAGGGAGAACAGCTGATGCACAGATAAAGCTGGGAAAAAGAAAAGGGTTATTTATTTTTCGTATTTTTCCTCTATTTTCTGTCAACTAAATCATATCTTTCTCTGAAATGGATTTGTTGTAAGCTGCTCGTCTCCCTACTGTTTGCAAGTCAAAACAACTCCACTGGTTGCTGCCTTTATATATACATCTCAATCTGATGGTTATGGCTACAGCACTGCTGCGGTTGCTTCAGGCAAGGCTGATTTTGGACTCGTGGCTGCTCTTCTGCTCTGTTGCCTCGCATTGATGATGTGTGCCTCCCATTCAAGGAGGTGGCGACAACGATCCATTGGATCTGAGCCGGTTATAAGCATGCATCAGGTCCAGCCCTGAGCCGGTTATAAGCATGCATCAGGTCCAGCCCGGAGTTGATGGCGAGGTTTGTCTGTGGCAGAAGAGTATACTGATGGGGGAGAAATGTATGCTCCCAGACTTTTCAGGCATCATTACTTGCGACTCTAGCGGGAACCTTGTTGACCCTGATGGTCCTCGCACAGCGAAGTCCAGGGATTCGCTGCCGTGAGATATTTGCCTTTTTGTTTCTCTGTTCCCCACCCCACTGGGGTTTGATGAAGCAGTTTCTCATGCATTTGGGACTTTCTTCTCTTTATATGTAATGCATTTGTGACTTTCTTCTCTTTATATGTAAGATTTAGTAGTAATGCACAAGGACGTTCGCATTAAAAGTCTTAAAGAAGTGGAATACACGTCAGATAATTCTACATTGTACAGTGGAATCTTCCAAAATAATCTCGAGGCTTTTTCTGAATTTGACATTGAGTTTTTCCATCCAGCTGATCTCAATGCCAAACATGCAAACTGTGATATTGATCCAGTTAATTGGAGAACTTATGCAGCTTCTCACTTCAGACCACATGTTCTTCAACCTCCTAGCCCCCACTTAATTGGATTGATCAGATAGAAAAAGGATTTGTCTTTAGCTCCATAAACAATCCATTTTCTTTGAAAAGCCACAGAATGATGCAAAGGAGTGAAGGCTTACCTCGAGATATCAATTGGCACATCGTTCCTCATTTCAACTCTACGTTGATCTGAATTCAGAGGACAAGCAAAATGAAAAAATAAAGTTGTTAAACTTTCATTGTCATTGTTCTAAAAGTATTGCTAGTAAACAAATTCTTCTTGCACATACCAAGAGAACCAAACCTCTATTCCTTTTACCAGAAAAAACCTCCCTCCTAAAGACGGTATCCAATCAAGTACCTGATTGAACAATCCTGGCAAATCTGGCTTGCAGTGAGTAGAGATGAACCCCTTCGTGAGCAGATGATGTTCTCCATCAAATTTGTACAGCAATTATGATCATCATAGACAACATTGGTGAACTATTTCTGCACCTCCCAAGTTCCTAACAGCAAAATGCTGTAATCAGTGAAGAGTTAGCAAGGTTGAGCTTGATAAGATCTTTCCCCACAGTCAACCAACGTTCTCACTTGTATGGAGCTTTATGGATCACTTTAAGCTCTTTCAGGAACAATCCTGAGGAGGCTTCCATATGGATGGAGCTTTTGGAAACACTTCAAACTCTTCCAGGAACAATTCTGAGGAGACTTCACAATGGATAAGATCAATCCTTCCTTCATGAAGGACAACACCATGAACTGGCCTTATAACTGCTCAGAAGTGAGTTAAAGACCCGACGCTTGAGGAAGATTAAAAGGACTGCGCCTTAATACCACTAAGAAATGAAGATGGAATTCACCTGAACAGGATGTCAAGCTAAATCAGTAGCTATCAATGACAGACCAAGGACACTAGCCAATTAGGAGCAAGTTTGCATTGACAAATTAAAATACTGTGTCTTGCATAAAAAATGATGCTGAATCACATATAATCAGTAGAGCAGATGGTTATGAGTAAATTTGGGTGTAGTATGGGTAATAAAAACAAGTCGAAATCAACGGCCGAAAAGTATGGAATTTGGTTATACTTTTTACCATTCCTCAGATGAATGACTGATGGCATTTACATAACATCCAACCATGGATTTGCATGAATCTTACCATAGTTCAGAAATCTCAATCCAGCTGCATCCAGGTACCATACTTGAGCGCAATCTGTTTTTTTTTATGTGACTTCTCATTTTCTCAACATAATTCCACCTACCATTGGAACCGTAAATGCTGATAAGTTGCAAATGAGGCATAGGATCCGTTGGATTCTTTGCAAATAGTTTACTAGCAGCGACTTCTGCTACCTTGACATCGCAGTTTACTCTGCTTCCACTTAGAAGTGAAGTCCATATAGCAGAATCCGGCTCAAAAGGCATCATTCGAACAAGTTTTTCAGCCTTCTCAACCATACCCATTCGACCCAGTAAGTCAATCAGGCATGCATAATGTCTTAAATTAGGCACAATTCCATAGTTGCATTCCATAGAACTAAAATAGTATTCGGCTTCTTCTAGCAGGCGATCATGAGTGCAAGCAGACAACACACAGGTAAATGTAACATGGTCAGGTTCAACATGCATCCTTTTCATCTTCTCAAACATATTAATAGCATTCCTGCCAAACCCATTGGAAGCATAACCATAGATCAATATATTCCATGTAACTACATCGCACTCAATCATCTGATCAAATATAGATCTAGCTATGGACATTTCGCTGCATTTACTGTATAAATTAATTAATGAATTTGCAACTACCAACGACATATCATGCCCTAGCTTGATAGAAGTATTATGGATTTGCAATCCGGTGGTTAGGGAGCAAAGCCTTGCAGAAGCTCTGAGAAGACTGGCAATAAACAATTCAGTCGGCCTCATTTCAGACAACCCCATCTCCTTGTAGAGTCCAAAAGCCTCGACATATAGGCCATTTTGGACAAATCCAATTATCAGAGCATTCCAGGATGAAGCATCCTGATGAGGAGACCTGGTGAAGAGTGCATAAGCTTCAGCAACCTTGCCATGCTGCAACAAGCCTGATATCATAACAGTATATGTAACCACATTCTTCTCAGGCATCTTGTTGAAATAGTCCCATGCAACATCCGACATTCCTTTCTCCATATAACCATGTATCATAGTTGTATAAGCTGTTACATCTACTTGAGGCATCATATCGAACAATTTCCGTGCCTCCTCAATCCTGTCATTCTTTATATAACATGACATTAAAGCAGTGGTTGCCTCTAATGTTGCTTCGGGCATCTTTGAAAACAAATCTTTGGCACTGTCAATTCTGTTGGTCCTTACATAACCACTAATCATCAAATTCCATGTAATGCTGTCTTTCTCAATCATACTGTCGAACAATATACGGGCCTCATCAACCTTAGCGTTATCAATGTAACCACATATCAAGGAGTTCCACGAACCAACAGACTTGTGATCCATCTTGTCAAATTCTAATTTTGCTTCTTCTATTTCTAAACATTCACAGTACATAGATACCAATGAGGCTTCAACAAGCTGGTGACCATGGAATCCAAATTTTATTGCATAAGCATGAATAATTCTCCCTTCTTCGGGATTTTGCAAGCCAGAACAGGCGCTTAATACCTTTATCATGGTTATTAGGGTGGCTCTTATGGGAGAATTCATCATTTCACTGAACAGTTGAAGAGCTTCATGAAATTGTTGGTTGGAAACGAGTCCTCCTATCATTGCGGTCCAAGAAACCACATTCTTGATTGGCATTGATTCAAACAACTCGAAAGCACTCCTGATCTTCTTAGCCTCAAGGTAACCACTAATCATAGCAGTCCAAGAGATCACGTTGCGGTTTGGCATTCGATCAAACACCACACGAGCATCACTTATTTGCCGGTTCAAGACAAAACCTGATATCAGCGCATTCCACGCAGCAATATTCGGGCAGTCCACATCATCGAGAACACGAACCAAGCAATCAAGCACACCACATTTTGAATACATGGTAATCAGTGAAGTGCCCACAAACACGTTCCTAGAAGAACACAACTTTGTCGAGAGCCCATGAATCTGCTTTCCTTCAAACAGAGCCCTCAGGCTAGCACAAGACGACAGAACAACCGACAGAGAAGTGAAATTTGGTTTCAAACTACTGCGTTGCATCTTGGAAAAGATTTTGACTGCTTCGTGGTAGCAACCGCTGCGTAAATGCGCAGTTATTATGGAATTCCAGGATACAACATCTCGCTCGGGCATTTCATCGAACAGCTTCTGTGCGGAGAACAGATCACCATTTTTGGAGTGCTCATTGATCAATCTATTAACGAAAATAATGTCCATATTGAAATTTCCCGAAGAATTTGTAAGAAAAGATCGAGATTTTACATAGATAAACAGAAACAGTGGTCTGATTTTGCATTTCATGATGAGCAGTATGATTATAGCGACGTGAATCCCAGAAGCGGGCGGGATTTGCCGATGAAAAAAAGGATCGGGGGAGATTATGTGATTTTCACGTAATTCCCCCGAAAATTATGTTTACGCGTTACCCCTTGACATTCTGAAAATTACTGAAAAAGTAGGACAAATTTTTTTGTAGGGGGCGACCTGCATAAAAAACCAGCAAAATGCAACAATCCAAAGGCCCATGGGCATTTCCGCGGGTCTGGACGGGCCCATGGGCCTTTCCGCGGGCCTTCTATCGGCTGTTGTTGGAGTTCATTTTTGTTCCGACATATTCAAAAATTAAACGAAACAAAACTTCGGTTTGTTGTGTGTATCGTCAAATGGTCTTATTTTGTTTGAAAGAAGGAAACGTAAACAAAAAAAAACAAGGGACTTTCTCTCTCTGGAGACGAGATCTGCTCCAATCATGACGCCTCGTGATACGCGGACAAATCCCGAGGCAATTCGTCCCTAATCGTTTCCCGAATTCAATGCTGACGCGACTCGCCCTCGCCGTCCGAGCCGAATATGCCATTCTGCTATCTTAAGATCACACGCCAAACCCAGCATCCATTCATCGAGACCGTTAAATCCGCATCGCGAGTATCATTCGACGATTGGCGCGAATCGCGATGCACCAGATATTACGCGTCCGATCGGATGGTAATGACGGCTCGGCCTCGTTTTTGCAACGCGTGCATTAAATTCTCGACAGCACGCGCTCGATCGGCTCATCTCATCCGACGGCGGATATCCCACTCCGCCCCTACATCGTCTCCCGATCTCCTCGATAGCTCACTCGTGCTAACTAACAGCGACCTCCCTATCAACCACGCAATACACAACACAGGTATGTTCTTCGTATTTTAGGATTAAAGTTAAGACGTGGCATAATCTTAATCGGTAGTGTATGACCAATGGTCGAACAAGTGCTTGGTGAGGATCGGGGCATGGTGACAGGAAAAGCCGGGAGGAGCGCGTGAAAGATCTAGGCTTGCGGCGATTCGCGTGACATGCCCGACGCCTTGCTGACGCCGACGGTGACGTCACAGATCCTCGAGGGAAACTTAAATTAATCCTAATTCGGATTAGCGCGTGTTTGACAGTTAAGTATCGTTCTTAATGCATGACCGGTCTGAAAAGGAGGTGAAATGGCAGCATAGTATGACCTTAATTAGGTGTGCTGACGTGGATTTCCATTTTTATTTTGGTTATGTTCTTCTTTTGGATTCCCAGGCGAGAACATTACTCTTGTAGATGCGCGCGGCACAATGCATAAAATTCTTATACATTTACGAAAAAATAAAATAAATTAGTTATCGACTTATTTAATTGACAAAAATAGGAAAATTTTGTTTAAAGTTAAAAAAATGGCGAAACCAGAAAATAACGGTATCTCCTTGTCGGGTCGGATCGGGAAAGGGCGGGCGGGCCCATGCCCACGGCGCTGGACGCACCCCGGTCATATTTGCTTATCGAAAATATTTATTGCACACAAGTCCTCGAATTCTTTATATTTACATATTGCTGCTTAAAAATCTAAACATATGTTTTTGAAAACTCGTTGAAGAGGCATGAGAAGAAAAATCTTTTGGACCATCTCTTCTTTAGGATTATTAAGAATTGTGTGAGTTTTTTATTTGTGAATTTTCAATAACTCACCATCAATATTTTTCTTTTTTTTTAATATTAATATTTAACTTAATTTAAAATTTATTATCCTCTAATTATTTAAATCTAAATATAAGATTTTATTCTCCCAATTCCTCTTATCCTCTTTCGTAGGAAATCTCGTGTCCTAGGAGAGAAAATTAGCAAAATTAAATAGAATAACATTTTATACTTAGTGCATGTTTATTTTGTGAGATTTTAAAATTCTCAAACTTTCGAATTCTAAAAATAATAAAATTTATTATTTATTATACGAAATTTTAAAATTCTATCCCTTTTAAATTTTTGTAATTGTAAAATTAACGGGTGAAATTTAGGATTTCAAAATCCTAAATTAAAAAATTCAACATGTGAAATTACGTACTGAACTTTATAGTTAAATGAAACACAAAACTTATCCTTTTAGAACTAAAACAACAAAATAAATATAAATTTTTTAAATTCTGAATTTACATGTTTTATAAAATAAATATATATTCCTAACTTTCAAATCCAGGATTTTAAAATTTTAGAATATCAAAATTTTCAAAATTTTTAAATTTTATTAAACAAATATACTCTTAATTTTAAATAACTACAAACATTATGTTTTTTATATTAAATTAAACATAAAAAAAAACAGTTGATGAAGAAGTGACTTTTTACAAAGTTACTATAATTCATTGCGGTGAAAAATCAAACGTAAATTAAGGGTGCGAATTGAATGCAATAATAAATTATATGGAGAATAATAGCCGTTAGGTTTATCCGTAAACACTGCACAATAAAGGGGTTATTACAAAACATCCCCAACTTTAAGACAAAGGAAAGGAAAAGCCCATCCTATCTTGACCCTTCGTTTAAAAAGTTACCAGTCATCCACCGTTGATCATCGAAGACCACATCCCGAGATAAGGATCTCATAATAATAATATTAAAAACCGAAGTCTACGCAAAACCGCAATTTTTCATTTTAAATTTATATAATATAGGAGGGCAGTTGACGCCCAGGCGTTGCGCTCGCTCCGTTTCCCTCTCTCTCTCTCTCTCTCCACAAACTCCATTCTGCGCTTTGATTTCATATTCCAGATATATAAAATATAAATATATTTGATTAGAAAGAACGGTTCGGTGGGAGCAGGGAACGGAGAGAGAGACGAGACGAAGAGGAGATGGATATTAACAATAAAACGGAGAGAGAGGTGGAGGATGATGAGGAGTTGGGCTCGTTGCAGAAGGGAATGGAGGCAAAGAAGCGCTCCAGGTTCCGCAGGATCTGCGTCTTCTGCGGCAGCAGCCCCGGAAAGAAGCCCACCTACCAGGAAGCCGCCGTCGCCCTCGGCAAAGAGCTGGTATTCCGATTTCAACCCATGTTTTCCTTCTCATTTTTGAGAGAACCCTCTTTATTTTTGGTTCTGTTTTAGTTTTTTTGATAAAATGGCCGTGTTCTTTTTGAGGTTTTTGGAATGTAAAAATCCGGTTTTTTTTTTTTAAAAAAAATTTTGATGAGAAGAGCTCGTCCGTTTATTTAGCATTTAAGGGTTTTCTGTGGCTTTCAGAATCTTCGTTTGGCTCTTGTGTTTATAGTTCATGCAGACCTGGGACTAGGTGGGCTTATCTTGTTCTGGATTTTGTTGTCGTCATTGCATCTGATGCATGGAAAAAAAAGGTAGTTTTTTTCGCCATTCAGACTTCAATGGAGCCAAAAAAGAAATTCTATTTCTCTGTGGGACACAGGTCATAACGCAGTTGTGTTTTTGATTTTCTTTCTTCCTTCCACTCCAAAATGATTTTCTTTCTTTGTTTTCTTTTCAGGTATTTTGGTTTTATCCAATCTGATGCGTGAAAAAGACAAAATTTTTGGCCTTTTCTTTGGTGGAGAGAAGAAAAAACCTACTTTTCAGTGCCGTTTGTTGTTCAAATTTTCGTTGTTTTTTTACATTTGTTTCTAGAAAAGCTGAAGTTTTTAAAGGGGAAAAGGTAAGGTGTTTCGCCATTTTTAACATATTTTCTCTCCTTTTTCCAAAATTTTTTTTGAATTTTGATTTGAGTTTTGGTGTGTGCCAATCCTGAGCTTGTTGGCACGAGGGATTGCTAGCCTGTCATCAGCCTGGCTGTTGAGCAGGCTTCTTGCATGATCTCTGTCAAACAGTTATAGGCAATGCCAATTTGCTATATTTGAGATGGAAACAAAGAAGCTCTCATGTCATTCCATTCCAAATGACAAAAGCGTACCCTCTTGGATGTCATGACTCCGAAGGCCATTTCCCAATTCATTCTCATGGCTTCATTCTGTTCTCTTTTTTGGTGTTTTCACGCTTCCAAGAGAAATTGCAATTTTGGTGATGGCGGTGCTTAAGTAGGGAGTATCGTTGTGCGTGGTGTAATGCGCATGTGCTTTGCTGGCTTTAACATGTTTATGCTTGATCTGCAGGTGGAGAGAGGCATTGATTTGGTTTATGGAGGAGGTAGTATAGGTTTGATGGGTCTTGTTTCTCAGGCAGTCCATGATGGTGGCCGACATGTCCTAGGGTTGGCTCTTTTCCCATCCCTTTTCTCTGTTTTAGTCATATTTTATCTTTTTATCGGGCATTTTAGTTGAATTAATCTTCTTGTTCTTCGCTTACTTTGGGAGAGTAGTTTACTCAACTATCTCCTTTCTTAAGATTTCAGCGATCGAAGGGTAGTGGTTGGCTTTTAGCCTAGGTGTCTAGGAACGGGAGCAGAAAAGCATAATAATGATTTCAGGATAGGATTTTTTTTATTTTGTCATTTCAAAGGGGATCTTGTATAAGATTATTTTCAATTGAAGACACTGTTTTATGTGCTTAATCTTGTTGCCTGGCAGGGTAATTCCGAAGTCGTTGATGCCTAGAGAGGTTAGTCTGACTTGGTAACAACTTTTCGGTGCTTTATTTTTATGAGCTCTTGCTTTCCATCTCTTGGTTGAAGGACTTTTGTGTTCTTAATGGCCATTGGGGTCCTTGAATTGGTGTATTTTCTTTTGGCTTATTGGTATCCTCATGTGCTGCGTTGTAATGTTTATTCATCTACGTAGCCAGTTGCCATATATAATACCAGATCTACTAATTCAAATATGAGAACACGTCGGCATAGGCTATACATTTAATATCATCTTATATTTCATGAGTATTCCCATTATCATTCCTTGCATTCCAAAATCATTGTTTATAACTAAAAAAATGTTAAAAAGAAAAAAAAAGAAAAATTCTTCATCAATGTAACAATCTCACTAGTCATGTCTTCCATCCAGGACAGTTTATTGAACTGAGAAAAATCATTCTTTTACGCTGTCCTTTTCTTGGACACCATTCATCCCCATCCATGTAAAAGTATAGTCGATGCTAATATAAAAAAATGATAATGGATATTTTCCTGATGTTTACTGCATATTATCCCTGTAACACACAGAAAAAAACTATTATTTTTAAATTTCCTTTTTGTTCATTCGTTGTAAGTCAGGATAATCAGTTCTGTCAGTTTTCTGAAATTGGATTTGATTCTTATCATATAGACCATGTAGATTAATCTTAATTTTTTTGGTTGACACATTAATCTTAATGGAATGTAATTCCAGCTTACTGGGGAGACTGTTGGTGAAGTAAGGACTGTGGCAGACATGCATGAGAGAAAAGCTTTGATGGCTCGTCTAGCTGATGCTTTTATTGCGTTACCTGGTGAGTTGCCTTCAGGAACAAATTGGATACTTCCATCTCTACAAACAGAAATTTCTGTTAGCATTACTTAAATGACACATGAAAAATTGACCAGGGGGGTATGGCACACTGGAAGAACTGCTCGAGGTCATCACTTGGGCTCAACTTGGTATTCATAATAAGCCGGTATATTAATTACCTTGCATCAATTTCTTTTTATGAAGATGAATTGACCATAGTTTTCTTTTTACTTTCTTCAATGGTTAGTCACATTTGAAGTAGTGGATTTTTCAATGACAGGGTTGAGGTTGGCCTTTGTATATTAAAGTTCTTTGTTGGTGGATAGTCCTTGCACTGTCCAATACCAAATCTATCTCTATTTTTTTTCAGACCTAATCCTGAAGTATGATATAGTCCTACACGCAGGAACTTTTTAGGCCATTCCAATGCTTCCTTTATTAGATATTTCCCATCCATTATTTCGGCATTTAACCAAATATGTGATCGATTGTTTGAAGTGGAAGCTTCAAATGGTTTAGAACACCAAAGTTTTGGATAAGTGACTTATTTTACCTCCCCAAATAGGCCCTTCTGGCTCTGATTGATAGAGGCAATTAACTAATTGGAGATTGTATGGCATGCAAGTCATTGTTTATGTTTCTTCTCATAATTTATTGATTTGTTTTAGGTAATGCTGCTAAGAAAGTATCTTTGATTAAGAAGATGATTGTTTGTGCATGGTGCAACCCTCTTAGATGCCTAATAAAATTATGTAGGGAGAAACCATGTTCTGCCCCTAATACTCTTTAGATATTAATAGCATGAATCTATGCTCTTTAAATATTAATAGCGTGAATCTTTACCCTGCAGCCCCCTTTGGATATGAAACGATCAATTGCCACGAACACTGGCCTTTGGATATTCAAAAAATTTGGAAGTTGTTGAATTTAAAATGTCTTTAAAATTTATGTTTTGGAAGGCATCGAATCATTGGCATTATTTTACCGGTGTTTTGCATTAAACAAATAGAGCATGAGAAGCTCAAGAGTTGATGGCATATTAAAATGTAGCAGTTTGACAACAGGGAATATGCAATCTTCTTGTATTTATATTTCTGAGGTGACTTAAAGTGCATATATACCCCCCCCCCCCCTCTGATGATATGATCAGCTCTAGGCATCAACAAATTCCAACATAGTTTCATATTAATTAGTTTACATTACATGGCCCTTGAGTCATGATTCCTGTGAAATAAAACTTTCTGCGTGGAATCTCCCTTTGCAATTTTTAGTGTGCCTACTGAGAGCAATTTGAGCTTAAACAGAAGGAAACTATTAGACCAAGGGGTATAACTTTGACAGCGCCCTTACAAGCATGTTTCCATTCTCGTGGCAATATGTTTATCGAAGGGCATGCAATGCAATCTAGTTTTTTAATGGGTCTCTACGAGGCAATTTGTTTGTTTATCCATACATCATATGATTGCACTATGAGAAAGTAAATTTTTTGCCAGGCTGGGGACCTCGATGCATGTTGATGATGGCTTATGTTGCCCTTGTGATTTTGATTAAAGCAATTTGTTCTAACGACTTGTACCACTTGTCAGGTGGGACTTTTAAATGTGGATGGGTACTACAACTCACTGCTTTCTTTCATCGATTTGGCTGTTGACGAAGGCTTCATATCCCAAACAGCTCGGCATATAATTATCTCCTCTCCATCATCCAAGGAACTCGTGAGGAAGTTGGAGGTAAGTATCCTTTTTCTATAAATCATTTTCGTTTAGTAAAACATTATTCATTAATCAATAACAAACACTGTCGGCATTGCTGTTTTAAATCGGGTTAGCTGATCACTCTATCCTAATATCAGCATCTATTTTGGTGTCTGGATTTTGTAGGAGTACATACCTCAGCATGATGAGTTTGTGTCCAAATTGATCTGGGATGGGGAGCAGCCACTTGCCTTGGTTCTCGAGGCAGAACCGGGAATTGCATCCTAAGTCTTGTCAAGCTTGCTGCTGCACATCCTTACATAGCTTTTGGCGACGCTAACTGAACAGACATATAGAATCATGATACAGCTCCATACCGGTTGGTTTTTGCTAGTCTACGAAAGACGTCATGTTTTTTGGATGGATACCTGTTAATCTGCTAATGCTATTGGCATTTGAAATGCTTTATTGTATGTAATTTTTTTGTACAGCTTTCTTGGTGGAAGCTGGTTCCATTTACATAATGATATGCTTAATGGTAGTTGCCAGTTCTGCTCTTCGCTGGTGCTGGTTGCGATTAAGGAATATTATCAGCGCGATTAGTACAACTTAACAGGGCTAAGTTTGTTGATTACTGCTTTAGAGACTGCGAAGAATACCGCAGATGTTTTTCGGGCCCACTTATACACGGGGGTACCTACCGACTGATTGGTTCGCCAAAAACATACTTCCGCCCAGCTCGTCACAGCAAACCCAGCAACGATCCGGGCCAACCGGGCTTCGCTTACCATCCAAACGACCGATCTTTCAACGTACAGCCCCAGTAACTCACAGTTCAATGCATCAACCTACCAAATATCATTGCACACTGAGATCCCAACGGCCACGATTTTCTCATTCTCCGTAAAACGAGATCTGATCCGTCCGACCAAATACGGGTGCGTATGTATCATCATCATGAAATTACTGCCGCTGGACGGTAATGTAACAAAGAGAGTCCGCGCGAATCGCGATCCGATTGGCTACGCCGCGCACTTTGTGGTCGCCACATCGTGATCATGCCGCTTGCCATGATGAGCGCACGAGATCTCCTGCTGCAGCGGTTGGTGCCAGCTGCCCCAGGGGCCACCTCATCACTCTGTCCAGGTGCCAATTCATTCGGGTATTCTCCAGACTCCAGCTGCCCCAGCGGATTCAGACCGTTCGTCACCAATTCAATGATCCAGATTCGGTAGATTCAAACCAGAATCAGCTACTGCATCAGTTGCGTCACTATTCTGGCGGAATAGGCGCAGTTCTGAAACTGATGCGTCTCCTGCCAGCGTTGCCATCCACCTAAAGAGGCTTGAGGGTCACAATTTTCCAGGAACACTGGTTGAACGGTCACGATCGATTGATCATCGCACGCTCAACCAGTTATCATTGGGCATTCAGCCTAATAAACCAGTCTAGCACCTCGGGTTCTAGTTCTAGTACACCCGGAAAAGGATCCGATAACGCCATTATATAGATCCGGATTCGACAGCGGGGGTCGTGTTGTCGGGTAGGAGTAGTTGCTTCGCTTTCCAAGCAGCGTGTTTTTCCGCGGTTTCTTTTTTCAAAATTAGTTTCGGTTGGAGAGCGCGGGACCCGCGATTATTGCCTCCGGACCAGTTCTCAAGTGATAATGACGATCTCGGAGCAGTTTGGACGGTGAAGATGAGTATAACGATCTCGGAACAGTAAACGATGTGTTACTTCCGGTCACCGTTTTCCCCTTCTGCGTCATCTACTTTTTTTTTTTTTTTCAGCAGAGAGAGATCGTACTACATTTTTTAATTATTAATTTATTTTTCTTTGTCCGTGTAAAGCTTTCGCATCCGTTATTCGGGTGTCTTTTCAGTCTCTGCTTGTGTGCTTCTTTCTATATATTTTATTTTTCCCATTTCCCGTCGAGGCGGTGCAGGCCGGGAGACGAGAAGCTAGGGTTTCGCCCTGATCCTCCCGGTGAGCTCCAGATCTGATCGATCTCGTGCTTCTTTAATCGTTTCTGTCCCAATTTGTTGCTGCATTATCTTTTGATGCTGCGGATGTTGGTGTTTTCTTGGTTTGATTTGAGTTTTTTGGGGTTTTCGGTGGTTTCAGCTTTGGATTCGTGGGCATTTTAGCTGCAAAATCTTGGATCTTTCTTCTTCAATTTTTTCCATTTTTTTGTTGAAATATGAGAGTAGTTGAGCTCCAATTTGGTTTCTTTTTCGTTTAGGAGAGTGTTCCCTCAGGAATGGTTTCGATTTAGCTGTTTAATTTCATCTTGCAGCTCACTGAGATCTAGGGGTTTTTTTCCCGCTTCTCACTTTGTCTTCATTTCGTTTCGGAGATGTTGATGTGCTACTGATTTTGTTGTTCTGCTAGATTTTGTAGTATATTTGAGCTGGATGGTCGATTTCGTCTTGTCTCTTTTTTCCATTGCAGGTAATGATTGTTTGCATCGGTTCAATTGGTGCAGGTATTGGCCTCTGAGGCTTGGAGACTTAGGATACGTGGCTTTTGGAGATGGGGAAATCTCCTGGGAAGTGGATTAAGACATTGCTCTTTGGGAAGAAGACGACCAAATCTCATTCTTCAAAAGCGAGGGACGCATTGGTAATTTATATTTTTCTCAAAAGCTAAAAATTGAGTTGAATTGTTCGTGAAATGAGTTGCTTTGTCAGGGATTCTGTAGATTTACTCCGTTAAATGATTGCTCGCTGTCAGATCTGGATGTGTGCTACTTTTGCATTATTGTCTGTTGACCTGAATCTGGTTTACAATCTGTTTTAATGTGTCATTGACTTATTTTTGTTTGTTGGACTGGTGTTTGACTTGTGTAATTTATTGTAGTAAGATGTGCATGTGTAGTGCTTTATGAACATCTTTATAGAATACCAAGTGAAGGGGGGAAGAATCATGATTCTTCAAAATAAGAGAAGAATGATCAAATTAGGCAAAATAAGGAGAATATTGACTAGGTCTGGCTTAGCTTGGATTTTAGGTGCTGTTGGGTTGAGCTGTTGGGTTTAGGACGTGTTGGGATTTTGTGTGTACAACACCCGAGACATTCAAGTATTTTTCTTTTTTACCCATGAAAGTATCACACAAGACAAGAGTTGGTGACCTGGTGTAGGATAGATAATGTGGTTGACTGCATTGACTATTCTGAAAGCAGTCAATAACTTCCGCTTTCACCAGAAACTGTAAAGTTTGAAGGTCTATTCTCTTCTGTACTTCTTATTTCTTGTTATGTTGCAGTTGATATCTTGTTAGAGATTCTTTTCACTACTAAAGCAGTATATTGTTATCATGTAAACTAACCTGACTGTGAAACTTTTGGATTTTTTTTTCTGCTTTCCTTGGTTATATTTCCCTTTTTTTCTGCTTTCTTTTTATGGCAAATTTATGAGCTTTGACTGTTGGTGTACTTTTATTCAGAGAGCTGAAAGCAATAAAGATTTTATTGGAGCGAAAGGTCCACCCTTTCAGGGTGTGAATTCTCCAGTGATTTCTGAGCCAATACTTGTTAACACTGACAGAAGTGGAATTATCACAGAAATAGACCAAGGGACACATTCAAATGTGAGGAGTGACAGAGCAGTCATAGCACCAGTCCATCAAGATGCTGATAAATTAGAAAATTTGGGATCCACTGCTTCAAAAGATCCTGAAAGACTCAGGGAAGAGCAAGCTACTGTAAAGGCACAAGCAGCCTTTCGAGGTTATCTGGTAATTTCCTTTTGAAACTGCTGAGAAGCTCTAGTTTCGTTTTCTGCAAATGCAGAATTATTGGCTATGCCCTCATCTTGTTGAGTTTGGATCATAATTCTTCTGTACCACAAATATGATATATGCCAAATTTTATATAGGCACGCAGGGCATTTCGTGCACTGAAAGGCATCATACGGCTGCAGGCACTAGTTCGTGGGCATCTAGTGAGGAGGCAAGCTGTTGCCACCTTATGTGCTATGCAAGCAATTATAAAGTTCCAAGCACTTGTTCGTGGCAGGAAAATCAGGCAATCTGGTGTTGGCCTTGAACTCTATACAAAGTTTTGCCATGTAAAGGCTCTGGTAAGCATCTTGAAGACTTGAACTTCGGATCAAATACAGTATGTAACATCTGCATAGCTGTTATGATCTTCATTTAGATTTCTTTTTTGATATCCTTGTTAGCGACCTCAAAATCATACTTTGTTACCTTATGTTGAGATAGGAAGGTTATATGCTTATAGTTATTGGCATTGTTTCTATTTCTGCAAAACTGTAGCATAATCATGACTAGGGGAAAAGTCTGCAATGACAATTTTTCCTGTAGAATGAAAGCTGCTAGTATGATGCCTAAGAGAGTCTATCCGTATTGTCATCTGCTTGTATTTAGTTCTCTATAGTTGCGGCTGCTTTGTTTACACAAGAATGTGATAGTAGTCTGAAGCTTCTTTTCCAATGCAATATTTTTTATTATTCTTTATTTCTCCCTTCCTAATAAGATACTTTTTTGAGGCACTGTGAATGCTTCAATGCTGATGTGTGTTTTTGTTGCTTTGTTATCAATATCTATTTTGAAATTGCTTTTTGAGTTTGTCTTTAACTATGGAGCCTAAGGCTTGAGTGGCTACTATTCAAATAAAAGAAGAAAAGGTCCTGAGTTGAGTTTCTAGTTTTGTTCATTGCCAAGCCCTGTTTGGTGGGAGCTCCCAAAAAAATTGAAATAATAAAAAATTTGTTTGAGCATGTGATTATCCTGTTTGTGACTTGTACTTGTTGCCTTCTATGTCACCTGAGTAACTAAGATTGGTAACGTATTGCTTCCTTCTACCTCAGGAGCATAAACCTGCAGGCACTTGGAAGGAGAAACTCATGGCAAATGCATTTCTTTCCAAGGTATGTTGCAAATCCATTTTTAGCATAAATATGAAATATGTTTTTAATATAACAATGATGACGTTTTGAATATTTCTTTGACAATAATTTTAATATTTTACTTTGCATTGCTCTTTTTCTGTGTCCGATGTCTACTGAAACTGTGCTCATCCACATCTATTTTTTGTTAGCTTCTTTCATCATTGCCTGGTGCAATGCCTCTGTCTATCCCTTATGGTCACGAGGAACCAAACTCAACCTTAATCTGGCTGGAGCGGTGGACCACCTCCTATCCAATAGGGAAACTGGCATCCCAACCCAGAAGGCCTGTTGATTCAAAACCCCAGCCGAAGAAGCACAGTTATGTGATGGAAACTGAATCAGGCAGGCCAAAACGTATTCTCCGGAGAAATTCATCTGCCACTACTGAATCAGTTCCAACAACTGTCACCTCTGAGCCAGAAAAACCCAGATGGAACCTCAAAAAATTTTCTAGCTCTAATGTTGATTCAGTGCAGGAATATCCACAGTCTGAGCTTGAGAAGGTCAAACGTAACTTGAGGAAAGTTTCTAATCTCTCTGCAGAACCTTCAGATCGGCCAGCTGTAGAGACTGAGAAACCTATCTGCAGCTCAAAAAAGACATCAAGCTCGCCTTCTGAAGTTCTGGAGCAGGTGGTGGAAGATGTGGCTGAGAAGCCAAAGAAAGATATACCACCTGCTCCTGAGACAAAACCAGAGGCTGTAATCATACAGAAAGTGGTTATGGAAGAGATGCCAGTTGATGAGGCAACTGACAATGGTGCTGCAGTTGAAGCAAATCCCTCACATAATGATGATAAAGATGTGAATCTTACTCTGATGAATGGGAATGTAAGCCCTAAGGAGGAGCAAACCAGTCATGAGAACTCCAAAACTGGGAAAAGGAGGGCTTCGTTTTCAGCCAAGTCAGAGTACGTAGAGAATGGGTCACCAAACACTCCAACATTGCCAAGCTATATGGCAACAACTGAATCTGCAAAGGCAAAACTACGGGGTCAGGATTCCCCCAGGTTTGGATCTTCTGATTCAGGTGACAAAAACAACGTCACCCGGCGGCATTCTCTGCCATCTTCTACCAATGGAAAGTTGAGCTCACACTCTCCACGGACGCAAAGACTGATTCAAGCTAGTGGCAAAGGAGTTAGAAGTGACAGATCTCTCTTGTCTTCCAGGGATGCAAATGGTATGAAATCCGAATCTCTTAAACTCCTTTTCCTGCTCTCCTTCAACCTGCTTTTCATGTCAATGAATTTCAACTTAAGGGTGCCTTCTTTTTTCAACCTAATACTAAAAAATAGAATCTATTTATTTTCTGGCCTTTGTGTCACGTTGCCCAATTAGAACATGGTAACTGGGTAAGGCATCTGAATGTTGATTTCAACCCAGCCTTCAAAACTGTGGTTTGATATTGATTTTAAGGCCCTAAGTTTTGGCTGCCATGTTCTTTGAACAAGCTCAGCAGATTGGGGTCTTGATCAAGTCTGAGTCAAGGGTATTGGCTGCATCTCTTAGAACTATTCCCAAACCCAAGTCCAGTCCAATTTAAGCTCCCATCAGCCTATGTTAAATTAATTATAATGCATTTTGTTTGTTTTTTGTCAACCTATCTCTATTGCTCTGGAGGTGCTCATTTTATAAATGGCAAGGAACTCAATTATGGTATTTTTATGTTCTTTTCTCGGAGATGAAATTTGTTTGACACCAAAAGTTTGATTTTCCAGATAGACCCATCCAAGTAGAATGGAGAAGGTAATCTTGTGGAGACAACTGTAATCAAGTTGCCCATAAGGTGTGGATCTAATGAGGGTACTTTTCTGGGAGAAGGCAATCTGAGTAACATGCTAAGAGTTAAAACATTGAGGTGTACCTGAATTTTATTGACTTCGTTGGTTGTTTTGCAGTGTAAAGTCGTGCTGTACGTTCCTTGTTTGTTTTGGTGTTTTGGCTGTGTATGTATAGTTCTCAGCAGTCTTTGTTTTCTCCCCAAAGCTGGTTGTCCTGGTGTTCTTTTTGGTTTCTTGTGAGGATCATCGTGTGATGTCAAATACGACATTTGAGATTTGGATCTATCCGTGGCTGCTTCTTTCAGTTTTTGCTTTTGGTAGAATCATGTCCGTGCAGTCACTCTTTATTTTTCGGTTATTACTATGTTTCGTTCTGACTCCAGCTTTGATGTGGGATAAGACCAGGACACGTCAAAAGGAAAATTGCAGGCCTGAATTTGAGTGATTCAAAATTAAGGTGAAAAAAATGAAACTTTGAACTATGAAAATGACTTATCACATGTCAAATTTGATTATCAAATGAATCAGAGCTGACCTCAAAACTGTTTGACAATAGTGAAAATGGAGAATGAAATTGGATAAACTTAACTGCCACTCCAAGAAACCCCAAACCCAATAGCATATATAATAATAATAATAATAATAATAATAATAATAATAATTGGATACTATAATAGTATTGTATATTTGGAAACTAAATAATATGAGTAAAATGGACATTAATAATGAAAACCAAATCAATATAAGCAGCAATAAAATAAAATGATAAAAATTAAATATATATATTTAGAAAATAACTATTATGATTCAACTTAATTATATATAATAAAAAAATATTTTTTATCATAATAATTGATTTCTAGATATATATACTACTGCTACAATTCTTATAAATAATTCACATAATTTTATAATATTATATTATTTTACAGTATTACTATTGTATTTTTATAATATTCTTAGGTTTTTAACAGTAACAGTTACTAACAGAAAGAAATTTTTAAAAATATGAAAATTTTTCAGGAAATTATAGAAAATTTTTCCATTCTTTATGTAACCATATCTCAGTCAAATTTTGAGTGAACAACCATGTCAGTGGAACAGCATACGGTAATCTACGAATCGCAAAGACATAAAACTAGCGGGGATTTTTATGTAGATATGGAAAATTACAGGCGGTATTTGCAAAAAACCTATTGTAGACGTGGACCAATAAAAAATGAGTAACCCTGCTAATAAAATATAGTAACCCAATAACCGGTACAGATGGACAAGGATCCAGACCGGATTCGGCCGGTGAACAACTGAATTTACTTCAATGCCCTTCAATGTCCAAAAGTCTAAAACAGCTGCTTCCGTCTCTTTCGGCTTTGTTGGAGGAGAGTCCGGCGCTGATGGGAAACGAGATGCGAGCCGACGACGAAGCGGGAGAAACGATCTCCGAGGTCGCCGAGAAGCCGGCGTCTGAGCCAAACCCTAGCCCTAGCGGCAGCAAGTTGGTGAAGACGAAGGTGCCGGAGGTGGAGGTGCGCTTGTTTCGGCGGGGCCGGGGCCCGATCGACGTCTTCCGGTCGGGGCTTGGTGGATGGGACCAGGACCGGCTTGAGGTTCAGGACATCCTTGACAAATATGGGTTCAAGTCCATCTTCGCGTTCAATCCCTCCGCCGGCCGCGGCGTCCCGATCCGGTTCAATCTCAGGAATGGCCGCTCGATCCTGCCGTACACGGATGGGTCAGTGATCTACGTCGACGGAGAGCCCAAGGTGAAATTTTTTTTGTCGTTCGTTATTCAATTGGTTTTCTATTGGTTTGATTCGAGATTTTTCTGAATTGAGTTGAATCTATTAGAATTATGCTATTAATTGTTGCTTAGGATTGGTGGTGGTTGTTTTTTTTTCACAAAGGAATTTAATCTAAATTCGAGTGATCAATTGGATCTTGATCGCTACTGACATGTTTTAAGTATTCGTAATCAACGGAGGAAAGTATCATTTCAGGATTACTAAACAACTGCGCAAGCTTATTTTGCACATATTGCGTGAAAGGCCAATCAATATCTACTAAATCCTAGTTTTGACCCTGTGAAATGTGAAGAAAGCCTTGACTTGTTGTGAATTTAATTGAGCTTGTCTTAGATGTGATTCAATTTACATATTTCCTGAACTCTGGTTCAAGTTGATATTTTACTTCTATAAATAATCAATTGATTTTAGTGGTCAACTGTTTAAACACAAAACCTGTATGAAATATTGTTAGATTGGACAGTTTAAACAGTTTAAACACAAACTGTTTGAATTTTCATACAAATAATAGTTTTTTGTTGGATTTATTTTTTCTGTCCCATTTACTGTAAACTATAATGAATGTGATGTTTGATTGATTCCCTGATTTTCAGATAATTTTGATGTTCTGGATCAATTTGAACACCTTGGCCTCTACAGTCCTTTTTTTGCCCTTAGCTTTCCTTTATTTGAACACCTAGGTGTATAAAAGTAATGGTTTAAGGTCATCGTCACCAATCAATAAGAAAGTATTCTTTGGCATTTTTATTGAAGCACCTGATGTGCTAGCTCTTTTCTGAACACTGATACTTTCACTCGACAAGATACTTGGGAGTATCAAGTTGCACATGTAGTACTTCAGATTGAAATATGTGTAACTTCACATGTACATCGAGCCTCCTCATCTTCCAATACTTGACACCCATGTCTGTGCCAGTGTCCCTGCCAACTATGTCTTTTTAGACCAAGCTTAGACTGCACGATTATATACTTCGGACTTTTTCTCTGATTATCTTGTTCTCCAGAATGGTATTTATTTTTCATCAATTAGTAAGTAGATAAAATACATTGTGTTTTAATAGTTTTGGAGTGATTCTATGGATTAATAGTAACTGATTGAATGTATTTATTTTTTGGAAATAATTGCAGGATTCCTTGGTGAAACCAATCACTAAGATTTTGGTTGGCGTCGCCATGCTTATGCTTTTAATTGCAGTGATTGTGAAGGAAACTCCTGAATGGTTCAAGACTAAGTGGTCTACAAATGCAACCTTCCCTCCATGGGTTTTTGCTTGTGCAGTTATAGCTTTCACTCGCTTGAGGAAGAGAACTAAGGATGTGTTGAAGAAATATGGATGGTGATTTGGCGGATGTTTCTTTGCTTTTAGAGAACCTGAAGCTAGTTTCTTGCACTTAATATAGCCTATGTTATTTGCAAAAGAGGGTGATCTTCAATTTTGCAGTAGAAAAATTACCAACATCAATCAATAATCAAATAAAGACCTTGGCTGAGTTATGTGGGATATTTATGCATCATGAGTATCTTGATTATCTAACAGTTGATGTTTTTGGTTACAAATGACTATGGGAGTCCCTGTTTGAGTCTTCATTCAGATGGTTTCAACAAGTGTTTGCTTTCAAATTCTTAAATCCAAATCTGACAGACTAAAATCGATGGTTTTGAAGTGATCATATTGCTTAGATTTATCTCGTAGCAATTATTTGTGTTTGGATGCCCTTTAGTTCTCATTTCCTAGTACTATCCTTCTGAAATTTGGATGGGATGAAAAGCAGGACTCTACTACGACTAATCTAAAATCAGGCTAAAAAACAATCGGAAATAAAAATTCTTTCCTGCTGAAAGCCTATTGCTCATACCAAAAATTGCTTTGTAAACACATAAAAGAAAGAACTTTTTTCATACAACCCCCAATGATTTGTTTTATTTATTAAAAATATCTCGTGATTTTAAAAAATTATTACCTTCAATCCTTAATTATCATTTAACTAAAATTTTGACAAAAAATTTCTCGTTTACCTTTTGTAAATTTTTGTTTAAACCCTCAAAATTCTTAACTTTTGATTTTTCACTTTTTCTTTCAAATATTTACAAATAAATCCTTAATCAAATTTAAAATTATAATTTTCATATTTGTATATTTATAAATAAAACCCTTGAATATTTTTATTTACAAATAAGTCCCAAATTTATTATTTTTCAGACAAAAATTTACAAAAAAGATCTTAAAGGTTTTAAATTTTTTATAAATAAATCCTACATAAAATTTTAAATCACAAGTCTAATATTCAAATATTTACAAATATATCCCTCGAATATTTTTATTTATAAATAATTTTATTATTTTTAAATAAAATTTTACAAAAAAAATTAAAGGTTTTAAAACTTAAAATTTTAAACTATAAGTTTAAGATTTATACATTTACAAACAAACCTTTGAATTTTTTTTATTTATAAACAACTCTAAAATTTATCATTTTAAAATCAATCTTATAAAAAATTATTAAAGATTTTAAAACTTAAAATTTTAAATTACAAGTTTAATATTTGTATATTTACAAATAAACTCCTCGAATATTTTTTTGTAAACAAGTCCAACTTTATCATTTTTAAATAAAATTTTACAAAGAGGACCTTAAAGGTTTTCAAACTTTATAAAATTTTAAGTTACAAGTTTAATATTTGTATATTTATAGATAAATCCCTCAAATATTTTTATTTATAAATAAGTCTAAAATTTATTTTTTTAAAAATAAAATTTTACAAATAGGACCTTGAAGTTTTTAAAATTTAATAATTAAAATTAAAATTTTGATTATAGACCCCTCAAATATTTTATTTATAAATAAGTCTAAATTTTATTATTTTTCAGATAAAATTTTACAAAAAAGACCTTAACTATTTTAAATTATAATTTTAATATTTGTATATTTATAAATAGACTATCAAATATTTTTATTTATAAATAAGCCCAAAGTTTATAATTCTCTAAATCAAAATTGGATCACATCTACCCACATAAATATTTAAAATTTAATTTGGATATAGATGAGATATGCTGGATGAAATTGTACAAATTTTAAATTTATAGTATTTCACAAAATCACAAAATATAGGGGGTTACTTGCAAAATTTTCATTAGAGAGCTGATTTATAATTTTGATAAAATCAGAAACTTTTTTATAAAATTAGTTATAAGGACTTATTTAAAAATTTTAAGATTTTTTTTTGTATGATTTTATCTAAAATATGATAACATTTGAACTTATTTATAAATAAAAATATTCAAGAGATCTATTTGTAAATCTACAACATTCGTTTTAGGGGGTCTATCTTAAATGTTAAATGTAACAAATATTAACTTGTAATTAAATTTTATAATGTTTGAAAACCTTCAAGTTCTTTTGTGGGAAAATTATATTCAAAAAAAAAATCCTAAAATGAGATTCACAAGAAAGTTATAAATAAGTCCTATGCAGAAATCTAAAAGATAACTTTAATCTTGCTGGCGTGTCTTTCGGTCACATTTCATTAACGCTAATAAAATTTTGGCCTATTTTATCAATAAGTATTGTAACAACGGGACTATTGTAAATGTTACAAATATTAAGCTTATAATTTAAATTTTTAAATTTTAAAATCTTCAATATTTTTTTTGTGTAAAATTTTATTTAAAAAATGATAAAATTATTTGTAAATAAAATATTTGAAGAACCTATTTTGTAAATATAATGAATATAAAACTGTAATTTAAAATTTATGACAAAGGTTATTTGTCAAAAATTTAAAACTTTAAGGTCTTTTTTGAATATGTATCTGAAAAATAATAAAATTTAAACTTATTTATAAATAAAAATATTCTAAAAATTTATTTATAAATATTGAAATATGAAAATTATGATTTAAAATTTTATTGAGAGATTATTTGTAAATATTTGAGAGAAAAAAAAGATGAAAAATTAAGAATTTTGATATTTGAAATGAAAAATTACAAAAAATAAAAGAGAAATTTTTTGCTAAAATTTTACTTACATAACAATCAAGGAGTCGTATATAATAAATTTCAGAAGAAAATGAATATAAATAAAGAATGAAATCACAGAGAAGTTTTAATAAATAGAGCAAATTTTAAGAGATTATATGTAAAAAATCCTCAAAAAAAAATTACAGACTAGAGGGAGTTCTAAATCTTTAAAATATAGTACAGACCGTTGTCTTGCAGTATCTGATTTTTACAGAACAAAAAAAATAAAGCTCAAAGTTCTGGCTTGTATTTGCCCTAACACTGCCAACAAGCTGCAAATTCACCAAAGCAGAAGAGGCCCATCCTGATGCTGGCTAAAACCAAAATATTGGATCCCATTCCTTTAGAAAAATAAATACTTTCTAAAATCGGCAACTCTAAAGTGATACACCACGTTACATAAACCAGGGGATAGGCCAGTGCCTTCTACATCTTATTCGAATGGGACTGGAACACCTTGCTGCTTATTAACAATTGCCATAGCCAGATAACGAGTTCCCATCCCTATGGGTGTCTGTTCATCAGGACCCTCCCAGAATGACGCTTCACCATCTCCAACCAGTTGCCAATATCCAGTCCTCAAAGATTTTGCCTGCTCTTCGGTGCAGTTCTGCAGTAGTGCTTCCACGCGAAAGTTTATGCCAAGGGAACCCAAGAACTGGGATTGAGTCATCGGACCGTGAACTGAAACTTCTTCTGAAAAGAAAATGATTATAAGATCAGATACACACTGATTGCATGTACTTCTCACATTCCCTGATAAGTTTCATTATTTGAATATATTTGCATATAAGCTTCTACTTTGCCTCCACTAGAATATGAAACTTTTTAAGGTATGTGTTGATTGAATCCTAAACATATAAATGTCCAACTTTTTTGGCTAAAGTCAACAAAACCAGGTTCAGGATATGTAGGCAAATATACAACTACTTTTCATAGAATGCAAATAATATGATTTCATAGGGGGTGCCAAACCACAAGGGGCACCATTCCTCAAAGGAGAGATCTTGGATTTGAGTACTCCATGATGTGCAGGGTCAAAATTATGATTCCTGGTTGAGGTCCATGCCCAATTTGCTATGCTGAGAACTACTAAAAAAGTATGATTTAGATGGGTGTAAACACAAATATCATTTTTGCAAGTGTGTGTGCGCAATTTTGTGCATATTCCAGGGCATAAATGCAATAAAAAGTATTGAATAACTACAAATAATAACAAATGAGCACCTGATGTTTCTTCTGCAGAATGCCTGATAGAAGCAAAATCAACATAAGCACTCAGATCAGCTGTTCCAGGATCATCTAATATGCCAACAAACTTGTGCTTTTGAATAGCCTGCAGACAAATAACAATGCTCAATATTGACTCATGAATGCCTTCAAATATGACTAAAAACATAGGACAAAATGTTGATAAACAAATGTAGGAGCTGTGAGAATAACAGGTTGATATTAACCAAATTATATTAATTGATGAAAATTGGAGGATAACCATACAAATGCTTAAAAGAAGTTGACGGATGTTAAAAAAAAATTCCTACAGTGGATGCTTTAACCGCAAATTGTAAAGATTTTTCATTAGAAACCAGAGGTGAAAATTCTTGACCTGCAGACTGTCTGAAATAATCCCATTTTTGCCATAGTCAATTATTAGTGCCCCACCACCATCTGAATTTATTCTATTTGCAATTTGCTGAGTCAACTCCATTGCTTTGGGACATACTTCTATGTGATCAAGTTTTGATATTTCTTCAGCACCAGCCCATCTACAGCGCTTCATGAGATATAACAAAGATGGAGAAGGCTGTGAAGATAAAACAAAGCGAAACCTGTTAAACAAGGGGAGAAAATGAAAATCTGTTATTGCTGAACTCAGCTGAAAACTAAATATAACTCTTGAGGATCATGTCCAATCTATCAAGCACTTACGATGAATCTTCTGACACATCTACCATTTTTTCAGACCAGCCACGTGCAGCTTTCTGCAAGAAGAAAGATGTAGATGTAATATATCGTCAGTATGTCCGCAAATTTTAAATCGGGATTAGATTATATTTGGATGATATGCTGGGACAGATAACACATGTCCATGACTTGTGTGACAGTTCTGAGGGAATAAATGAAAAAAAATTGATTTCCACAAGACATGGAGTAAGAATTATGTTAATGAGGCAACCTAGTGTTTGCAGAAATCAACTGCTGAGATCTTAACCATAAAGTTACAATCCTAGCAGGGTCCCAAAGAAAGGTCATAAAATAAATCCAACAGAGTGATCACCGGGCCACAAATGGCCAAGATATTCAAAAAACAAATGATTTGTCAAAAATTTTAGCATAGCAGAAATACTTTATGTCAGATTGAAAAGAAACTGCAAACGAACCTGGAACTGATGGACTGGCAAAGCATCATAAAACTCATGTGCTATAATTATGGTAGGTACTGTCAAATCAGGAAGAAGAGGAAGGAAAAAAGTTAGAAGCCAAATTGAACATAGAACTAATTAAAAAAAGTTCAACATGAATCCAAGAGAAAAAGAAGACTAATTATGCCTATATAGAACTACAAAAACAGCTCTTGACAGATACAGTAATGTCTCAAATTGTGCCCATGTATTTTTTTAAAATTTTGAAAAGCTAAAGGATTTTTTTTTGGGAAGTTCATCTGACCTATGGCCTTCTTTTTCTTTTTGTATTGCTATCAACAGACATGTAAAAGCAAAATGTAAAAGCAAAACAGGCTATTTCAGCTTGTGGATGCATAACTGATGTATCAACCTTGAAGCATATAGACTAGGTGCATTCACAAATTGAAAATTGAAAATTTAAGAAGTTCAATACAACTCCATACATCCAAAAGGAACCTGCTCCAGTGTAGCATGCCAAGAAATAGGGACACCCGAAAACATGCTAACAGTCTTTTTGGTTTCATAATCTTGAGTTGTAGCTTCATCTGCACACTTCAATGTACCATACTGAATCTTCTGTAGGGCAGGACTACACTCCACCATGTGAACCTGCAGCGACTTTGTGAACTTTGCAATCTTTGATGAGCCCTGCAGGAAAGATCTACATACCTTAGCACCTTGAAGAACAGAGAGAAGCTTTCAGGAAATGAAAAAAAATTGATGTACAATCAAGAAAAAGTAAGATGAGTGGTAATATAACCACGTTTCTTACACGAAGAAGGTCAGCCATGAGGGTTCCTCGTCCTGGACCGAGTTCAACAAGGTTCACTCTTTCTGGCTGACCCATCTGTTCCCAGAGGCACATGGTCCAAACCCCAATCATCTGAAACAAAACACAAGTTAAATTAGACCAATTTTGGTTGCTAATAAAAAAATTCAATGATGCCTTCCGAAAAGAAAGACTTCACAAAGACTTTACTATAAGTCACATGCTTCACATGATTTCTTGTAAATATAAACATTGTTGCCATATCATTTCTATTAATCCGATCTCTCACTGATTTTCCAAGCAACGACTATCACTACTGAATATTGAGAGCAAATATAAAGGGCAAGTCTATGAGATAGGCATGTAACCTCCTTCCTTATTCCATAGCAAATTAGTTCAAAGATGACTGAGAAAAGAAAAATTATAAGAATTAAAGGCAAACCTCTCCAAACATCTGGCTCACTTCAGGCGAGGTAATAAAATCACCCCCAGATCCAAACACATCACGGTTCATATAAAATCCCGAAGTAGGATTTGTTAGCACCTCCTCCATATACTCTGCGACTGAAATGGGGCCTCCACGGAACTACTCAGAAAGATCAAGCAATCAAAACTATAGTTTTAACGCAATCGCAAATTCCAATTAACATAATCTTAATCTTCATGAGGAATGCAGTACTATAGAGGCGGTTTATAATGGACAAAAACGAAGTCATTGAGACAACTGGAAGGAGAAAATCATTGAAAAAAAAGAAGACCTTGATTATACTCTTGAGATGCTTGACGAGCGGCGAATCGAAAGACGGCTCGTGCAAGTGCTCTGTAATTCCAAATCGAAGCTATGAATTAAGGGAAACACTGCAACAAACACATCGCGAATATTACCTGGAGGATTGTAGAGCCCGGAGCGGTCGATGGAGATGGAGGCCGTCGGCGGGGAAACGTGAAGCTCCTCATCGGCTTCCTCTCGCTGGAGAGACGAAGGGTTTAGGGTTTCGGACGAGGGCGAAGAGAGCACTCGAGATCGATTCGAATGAGAGAAGAGCACCGGAACACCTCGCCGGAGGCCACTGGAGAGCAAGGGAGAGAGGGACCTTCGAAGCATCATCTTCTCCGAGCACTCTCCAAAGAGAGTGCGGTGCGCCGCCCTCTCGAATGTAGAAGGGTCGTTTGATAATTCCGTAAGTTTTGGGATATTTTTAAAAACACCCTGTGCCTTTACATATTTACAAAAGCACCGTGCGGTCTGCTTCCCGTGACGCCGTCAAACTCGATCTCGAGGACGTAGGATCCGGATAAAGCGAAATGGCTGAGACGGGAGCACGACTCCCGGAGCATCACGGGGGTTGACCGGCCCGCCCTGCCCTCGGTCTTCGCTAACGATATGTTTGGGTGAATTTTCAATTTAAAATTAAAATTTTAATTAAATTTGTTTATTCCGAAAAATTGAAAAAATTATTTAAATTGTTTAATTTCGATATTTAAATAAAATTTTTTTTAGATAAAATTTAAAATTGATTAATTTCTTCAATTTTTAAAATATATTAAAATTAATATTAAAATTACTTTAAAATAAGAAAATATAAATATAATTTTAATAAATATAAAATATATATTTATTTTTTAAAAAATATTTTTATTTATAAGTAAATAATATAATATAATATTAGAACATATTAAATTAATTAAAATTAATATAATTTTAAAAATGGCAAAAAAATAAAGAATTCTATAATTATAATATAATTAATTTAGGATTTTTTAAAATATTTTTTCCTGTTAAATAGTTTGATAAACGTATGTACATATATATATTAAATTCGATACAAAATACAAAAAAATATAAATATAATTTACAAACATAATATATATACTATTTTTTAAAAAATAAATACTTTATTTATAAGTAAATAGAATAATATAATATATTAATATTAGAAAATACTAAGTTAACTAAAAAATTAATATAAATTTAACAATTGCTCAAAAATAAAAGATTCTATAATTATAATATAATTAATTTAGAATTTATTTAATATATTTTTTCTTATTAAATAGTTTGATAAATGTAAAATACATATTTTCTTATAAATATTAATTTTAATTTATTATATTTTAACTAACAAGTTAAATAATTTGATAAATTTTTTTAAAAATTTTATTTTTTGTTAAATAAAGTTTTTAAAATTAAAAGACTTAAATTAATTTAAAAATTAAAAATTAAAAAAATAACCTAAGAATTATATAAGGTTATTATTTAATTTGTGGATTCCATTGTAATTTTTAGGAATTGAATATATTCTACTGAAAATTTCGATATTCAAAATTAGAATGGAGAAAGAATTAAAATTGTCTAATTTTTTCAATTCTAAATTTTTTAATCGAATCAAATACTAAAATTAAAAAAATCAGACTTTTATTTCCTCTAATTTTTTAAATTTCACAATTTTCAAGTCCATCAAACAGGCCCTAAATTTCCACCTATTGCCCCCCTCATTCCTACTTTCCTCTGCTCTCCCTGCCCGTTCTGCCCGTCCTCTTCTTCTACCTCCACCATCCCCGCATCCCTCGTCCTCTCTCTCCCCCCTCTCCGCTCTGCTTTTCTGCTAGGCCACCGGAGAACAAGCTCCTGCGGCAGAGCTGTCTATGATATCGGAGCTGCAAGGTCTTGGCTTCGATTCGACTTGGCCGGATTCCTCGATTGGCGGTGTCGAATCTTCTATGGGTTGTATGGAGTTTTGAGTCGAATAAAGGTTCGGAGGAGATGGGATTGGGGCGTCGGACAGTGGAGGCGTGGGGAGATGGTGGGAAGCCGAGGGGAAGTAAGTGCAAGAAGAAGACTGGGAACGAGAAGGCTGAGGGCGAGGAGGGGACTGGGTGCTGGGTTAGGTTTCGCTTGACGGGGATCCGCTTGTCTTCGAGATCCAAGGTGGATATTTCGATTAGCAGCAGCGCCGTGACACATGGTAGTAGTTTGATAGAAAGCTCGCAGCTTTTTGTCGTGGTTTTGAGTGCATGGCTTATTTTGGGGTTTAGACAGCAAAATTTCGTTTTGGGAGTTATGTTTTGGGTAGATGGTTTGCTAGAAATAATTTGAATTGAGATTTTAGTGTTTTGAGTACGTAGGAATTCTGTGAAGAATTTCATATGTAGTATTGTACGTTGCATGTGCTCATCAAATATTACCTTCCTTTTTTGTGTTTTATGTTTGGAGTTAGTCCGGATAATTCTAGTTTTTACAATTTAGGAGATTGTTTTCCCGAGTGTCATTCATTATTTGCCTTTTCTTGTTACATAAAATAGTTTCTAGCTGTTTGACTTTGTGTTTGGACATGGTTATACTCCATTTATTTAGGCTTCTAGTTTTACTATACAATCTGATTTGTGCAGATGCTATCAATTAAATTTCTTCAATTTCTCTTGATGAGAACAGACCAAGTTTGGAGAAGATTTCTAGTCAATAAGTTTTTAGTAAGGATTGGTACTGGCAATTTTGCAATGCACCTTTCAACCTTTCATTAAAATCAGTACAAGTTAACACTCCATTCTCTGTGCAACATCAAGAAGGGTTCCCTACTGAAAATAGATTTCCTATTTAGTGTGATAGCTATTATTTTGGAGAACAGGCATCTAGAAGCTTTTTTGCACTTCTGTTCATTTAAAGACAATGGGAGAGATGGACAAATGCATCTAATTCTATATTTACTAAAAAGATTATAAAAAGTTCCAAACAAAGAGAATTTTAGTTTTTAGATCTTCACTCTTGTTTTCCAGCAATTTAACTGCATAATGAAAATGCTACTTTACCTTTTGGATTTAGACAAAGTGGAGAGTGTGAATCTCTTAGTTGAAACCTAGGTTTTGTTTTTCCTTTCTTGATATTTCCCTATATATTTATATCTATCTATCTGTCTACATGTATCTCTCTCTCTCTCTCTCTCTCTCTCTCTCTCTCTCTCTCTTAAAAGGCGTCTGAAAACACGAATGACAACTCTCCATGTGTTTCTCGTGCACACTCTTTGGCAACAAGTTATGCTTAAACGCTTCTCTGTTGCCAGTGTATCATGTGACAAGGATAGGAATGTTCTTGTTCTTTATTTTTATCATTTTGGATCTTTACAAAATAGCCCCTCGAAATCTAACAAAGACATATTCAGCTTGCTGCCTTTGGTATCTTATCGAGCACCAAGCAATGAACAGTGAGACTGAGGTAGGTTGGTTTTAACTGTACATAGTACATCACCTTACTTTTTGACTACTATTTGCACCAATATTCACTTAATAACCTTTCTGCATGGTAATTAATAGTTTCAATTTGAAACCAAGCGTATCATGGCATATTTGGAGCAAGACTCAACATAAAGATTGTCATCTCTTGAAACTCATCAAATTTATGGATGGTTATTCTTCTGTGCCACTTGTTATTTATCATTTCACATGATTGATAATTGCTTTATGAGTTTACAAATTACAGCTACCTTTTGCATGATTTTTTTCATCTTTCAAAATTAATTCTTTTGCTGATTTACATTTTTAGAAAATAGTGCTGTGATTGCTTTACATTTGCAAGTTCTGAAAGCAACATATTGTACACTTGCATTTGTGCATGGAGTAGAAAGTGAATCAACAAATGATAACAGCAGGGATCAACAAGCCACAAAAATAGTCCCCGGATCGACAACTGCTAGTAATACGAAAGTTCTTCATCTATTTCCAGAGTAGGAGAGGATCTCAAAGCTGTGTCTCAGCTCTGGAAGTTCACTTTCAATGATCTTAAATGTGCCACTAGAAACTTGAGACCCGAAAGTCTTCTGGGAGAGGTAGGTTTTGGTTGTGTTTTCAAAGGATGGAGTGAGGAGAATGGAACTGCACCTGTAAAACCTGTCACTCGGCTTATGGTTGCTGTCAAAACACTTAACCATAATGGACTTCAAGGGCATAAAGAATGGGTGGTCTGCATTTCCAAGTCCCAGCTTGAGCTTTCTTTCTTTTAGTTTCCAGGCATTAAGTTGGTCACCCTGATATTAAACAACCTTTTGCTTCTTATTTATGCAGGCAGAAGTTAATTTTCTTGGTGAATTGCTCCATCCAAATCTAGTCAAGCTGATTGGTTATTGTATAGAATATGATCAAAAGTTGCTAGTCTATGAGTTCATGCCTCATGGTAGTCTGGAGAGCCATCTTTTGTGAAGAATGTGAGAAACCATTTCTCAATATCTTCAATTTGTTCTCTGTGCTGATATATGTGCATGTGGTGTCTCTGTACTTTCCAACAACTTCTAGTTGTTGGGTACTTGTTTTTGTAACTTGAGTTTTTCATTCCATCATTTTTGTTTTTTCCCAGTATAGTGTTTACTGTGCTTTTTTTTTTTTTGAGAAAGATCATTTGTTCTCTTGTCAGCTATTTAATTTGACAAATAGTTCATGACAGGAAAATTAGTAGGAAGTCAGACTAACCTAATATTTAATCTTGGGAATTCACATTCGAGCTAGTTGAATACAAACCATGTATCTCTTCTCTTTGTCAGATGGAACTTTCCTATGAAAACAGAGGGTCCCATGTCCTACTCATTTGATTGGAAATACATCTTGGGTTGATGGTTTGTTCATGATTAAGCTTTTATATTTATTTCTATATTACTATGATGTAATGGAAACTGAAACAATTCCACATAGAAAGTTGATCCTATTTCAGATGACACACTACATACCAAATCAATAATCTTGTTACCAGATCTTATTTCATCTAGTGTTGTATGGACTACACATAGGGGTAGTATTTGTAATTGCCTATAGTACAGTAGCTGCTTTTGGAAATAATGGATTCGTTTATCTGTAAACTTTGGTTTTCTCTCTGATTCTTTGGAATGACTACTGAAAAATGCTATGGTACTTGGTCAAACAATGAGTTTTATCTCATTCTTTCAATCTTTTCCAACATAACCAGTCCATTCTTTGCTATCAATGATTACAGTCTTGGAGCCTCATGAATTACGTAGTTGATGTTTAACTTAGTCATTTGAGCTTTGGTTCTTATTTTAAGTGCTTCATGAGATTCTATGATGATCAATCTCTCTCCTTTTTATTAATTTTTTTACAAACCATGTTAGGGTCCCATGCTGCTTCCATGGGCCATCAGTATGAAAATTGCAATTGGTGCTGCAAAGGGCCATGCTTTTCTGCATGAGGAAGCAGAAGGATCAGTCATCTATTGTGACTTCAAAGCAACAAATATCCTATTAGATGCAGTATGCAATAAATCTTGCTATCAGATCATATCTTCTGTTGATTTTTATTTATTCTTTTGTCCTAAAATCTCTTCTGCAGGACTATAATGCCAAGCTTTTGGACTTTTGATTTGTGAAGGATGGTCTTGAGGGAGATAAGGCTCATGTGTCCGCAAGGGTGATGGGTTCCTATGGGTATGCTGCCCCGGAGTAGGTAATGGCAGATAGATGCATCAAGCTCTAAGGGCCCTCTGATTTTTGTTAAGATTATTTTGGCCTGTCATTATTGCTCCCGTTCATTGCTTGATATAAAAGTTTGTGCTTGTAGGCCTTAAGTTCAGGATATTTGTGCAGTACTGCTGAGAAATGGGCAGCCACCTGTTAGGACCCTCTCTAGTGGAGCAGTTGCTTCTCCAAACCACAGGTTTCAGAAAACAAACAGTGTTATGACCAAAGGTACAAAACTAAGGTGAAACTCAAGGAGCAAATGCCTGAGTTGATGGTGGTTCTTGCTTGGGCTCCCTATTCAGGCTGTGAGATATTTGAGAAAAGTAACTGTAGAGGATTTCTATGTTGGTTTCCCATGTTTTGAGTGTTTATCAGCTGCTTGACGTGGGCAAATTGGCTTAGGAGGAAACAACAGGACGGTTCCTCCAGCTTTTTTTTTTTTCTTTTTTTTTTCTACTCTTCCGGTTTCTGGCCACTTGTTTGTGATGTATATTAAATTAATCAATGGAAAAACAATTTCTTCAGTTTCTTTGGTTTTCATCAGACATCATCAAGTAACATGATGAGGAGGAAAGGGATATTAACATGTTTTGCCATTTAATTTTTTTCAATCGCAATGATCGTGTGTACTATTCATAGTCTAAACAGGCTTCGATTGTGTTTTAAGCTTAGAAGCTAATCTTACTGAATTTATTATGTCTCTTTTATTTCTTGAGAAGGGAGATTATTATGTCTTCTTGAATGTCAAAAAAAAAAAAAATAGTCACATTTAATAAAAAGAGTGTAATTTTGTAATTTTCGGAAATATGTGCGAAAAAATAACAAAAGAAAGTAATTATTGATCATGAATTGGTGAGCCTGGCCGTATCGGATTCGGATCCGACGTTGGACAACCAATAAGAAATTGAGGATCTCGGAGGAATAAACCTTGTGATTGATTTCTCGAAGAGAATAAACCTTCTAGATGCTTTTCATTTCGCACGTGCCTGCCAAAAGACAACAATCCAAAAATAGATCCGACGGTCAGTAGTAGAGGAACATCTCGATCGGACGGCTGATCCACGGTAGGAAAGGGCTGAATATAAAATTTGCCCATAAATTCCTCGCTCTCTCCCATTTCTCCTGTTGTTCCGGTGTTGCTGTGATCAGGAGACGACGATGGGTCCCGGCTTCTATTCCGAAATCGGCAAGAAGGCGAGAGGTCGATCGGTCTGATTTCCTTTTCTCCTGCTATTTGCTTCGTTTCCCCCCCTTTTTTTTTTCTGATTTTTTGTTGATTTTGGTGTAGATCTTCTCTACAAGGATTACCAGACTGATTCTAAATTCACTCTCTCGACTGTCGCCTCCAATGGAGTTGTGAGTTGCTTGTTTCGATATTTTGTTACTTCTATTGTTTAGATTTCGTGATTTGATCGCCTTGTCATTGACTAATTATTTCAATATTTTCGCTTCTGTGATCTGGATTTAGATTTTTGCTTGAATCAAGAGATCAATATTGTGAAATCTTGTTTTGTTCAATACTAGTGTCTTTCATGTGTTTTCTAAGTAGTGGTTGCTCTTTTGGTTGATGGAGCAAACGATCTGGTCCTGCAATGAAACCATGGATTGGTTTGGTGTGTGTTGGCCGCTGTAGCAATTGGTGCCGGAAGATTTTGAAACCAATATTTGTTGGCAATTTTACTTATGATTCGGACAACTTCTGTTATTTCTTTTAGTTAATTTCTGTGCTATACGGTGCATACTTTCTGTTCTATGTACTATTACTTGCTTGTTAAGTGGTAGATTAGAATACTACCGCATACCATGTTTATCTTTGGCAACAATAGAGGTGAATCATGGTATCGAATGACCATATACCATGTCGTTGCAAATTGGAAATGGTGGTGTTGTTTGTAATATACCTGTGTTATTGTTTCTTTGCCTAGATAAACTAAGACTGCATACTTCAAACTTGGTTTTCTTTATGTATTTGTAATTGATTAGTACTTATGGAGCTGTATGAAGCCTATATTGAATTATATTTTCTTTGTTCAGAAAATTGCATTCTTAGTCACCTTTCAGTTGCCAAAGAGTTTGTCTGGTTGCTGAAAAAATGCTGTGTCTCACTTAATAAATATTAAGTGTTTATTTGGGTATCTTAATACATTCTGGATGATCCACTATAATGTGTCTTCTTCAATCTGTCATGGCATTATTTCCTAAATTTGGTTGGACTTGTAGGCAATTACGGCTTCTGGGACAAAGAAGACTGATCTAATTCTTGGTGAGATCCAATCTCAGATAAAGAACAAGAATGTTACTGTTGATATCAAGGCAAACTCAGACTCTAATGTGAGTTTGTCAAGCGTACACCTAAGCCAGCTATTCTGAGTAATTATGGTTTTTCAACATCTTTCCACTTAGCGTGCATGTATTCTTACCAAAGTATCACTTCACCACTTTTTTGACAAATTGTTGCCCTTATCTTTATTATATTTATGTGAACTTCACATTTGTTCAACTAACACCGGATTTACTTGTTGATATCTGTTAGAAAAAAGATTCAAGAAATTTATCCTTCTATGCTGAATGTTTTTCATGATTATGCAAATACCATGTGGACTTTTTTATTGCTTTTTCAGGAGAAAACGTTATAATCCGAAACTCTTCCTTGTTTTTGAAAGTAGATATTGCCCATTCTATAATCTGCACATCACGCAATGGCTCAAATTGTATTTGTTACCTATTTCCCCTTCTCTGCACTTCATTCTATCTCTTTAGCGGTCGCTTTGTCTATCAACCTTGTTATCACTCTTTTGAAATCACACTTTTAAAAGAATGAGCGAAGCATCCTAAAAGGTTTTCATCTGTCAACAAGCTTACTAGTATTCTAGATAAATACATCAAGATATGCAGCATCTTTTCCCCTCTCTGTTGACATTTTGATTTAAATGTTGACTGGCTTGACTATTTTGTTTTGTTGCCAGATTTTGACTACTATCACTGCCAACGAAGTTGCTACTCCTGGGTTGAAGACAATTCTCAGCTTTAATCTGCCAGATCAGAAGTCTGCAAAGGTAAATAGCTTCCTCGGTTACTCAGATTTTATAACATATTATTTTCTGAACACATTTTTAGCTTGGCAGTAGTTTGTGACCTTCTCCATCTCTTGTTACAAGTTCAGGTTGAGTTGCAGTACCTTCATGATTATGCTGGAGTCACTGCAGGTGTAGGGTTGACTGCAAATCCCATCGTCAACCTCTCTGGAGTTATCGGGACTAAAGCCTTCGCGATTGGAGCTGATGCCTCATTTGATACAGCAACAGGGAACTTCACCAAGTACAATGCGGGGTTCAATGTCACTAACAATGACCTTGTCGCATCTGTGGCCTTGTGAGTATATTTCCAGAAATTTAGTGTATAGTGTGTATGACATTGTATGATGGAACTTTATAAATATGAGTTTGTAACTTTGGTTATTTGTCACCTTGTTTGCAGGAGCAATAAAGGAGATAGTCTTAGTTCTTCCTACTACCATATGATCAAACCATTGTCCAACACTGCAGTCGGGGCTGAACTCACTCACAGCTTCTCAAGCAATGTGAACACACTCACTTTCGGGACGCAACACGAGCTGGACCCACTAACCATAGTTAAAGCACGCATTAATAACCATGGCAAGGCCAGTGCTCTCATCCAGCATGAATGGAGGCCCAAATCATTTGTCACTCTCACCGGAGAGGTTGACACTACGGCTCTTGAGAAGGGCTCCAAGGTTGGTCTCTCTTTGGCACTCAAGCCCTAGTGGAACGTTTCACGGTTTCAGAATTACACTTCCACTTCAGAGTTACTCGGATGGGCTTTTTATTGGAGTAGTTTGGAAGTCACTCTCAAATTTTATTTTGATTCCTTCAGTTTTAGTATTTTTACCTTGAGTGGCGGCAATGGTAGGCCTTGACTTTTCTTGAATGAGTTCTGAAATAATATTGGACAAACACTTTAGACCTGAGGTGTTCTCATGTTTTGTCAGCTGAAGCCTCACATATTTCAAATCTGTTGAAGATTTGATTCAACTGGTTTTTAAATGCATGGTACTCCTGTGGTTGAGTGCCTTCCATATTTTGCATTTATGTTATAAGGTTTGCAATGTATCTTCGTTTTTTTCAGTATGTAGCTACTTCAGTTGACAGTGAACTTCATGCTTCTTTGATTCACCAGAACAAATGTTGAGAAAATGTAGCTGTGTGCTGTCATATGTTTTCATTCAATTTGGCGAGAATATGCATCGCAGATTTAAGGTAGAGCAGCACTGGCAGCGGCTTACGGTTGTTCCAATCATCCAATTTCTGAATTTTCACCAAAATTATGTATTTTTTATGTCATTTTTTTTGAAAACCGTCTGTCATTTGAGAAAAGCTTTTCAGCAAACTTGCTTTTCCCGTAAGACACGGAGGAGAGCGACTTGGCTCTAGTCTTCTCTAATTAATGCAACATTGATATGAAAAACAAAGACCCGTTTGGAAACAGGCCAAGACTAGGGTTATCCTAGTTTTAATTTTTTATAAAAAAAGTAATACTAATTATTTTACATTACTATTAAATTAATTATGTTTTTAAAATTTAAATTATTTTACAGTCAAATTTAATAAAAAAAAATATGAGTTTATAAAAATAGTTTATTAACTTTAATTTTAACCTTGATTCATTATTAAACAGCTCAAGTTCTCTTTACATTTTCACAAATATCAGGATTTTTTTTGCACATATAACAATGATCATACTCCAATAAAAAGGACAATGCGGTTTGTAGTTCGTACAATTTACACATTTGAGAGACCATCGAGTAGATAAAAAAAAAAAAAAAAGTCATTTTTTATTCATTAAAACTGGCATGTTGACATGATTTTAATTTCCTTGTCTTTATTGCTGAGATTGCAAATTTGTCAAGATGTTAAATTAAAATTTTAATGTGGTTTTAGATAATACATTATTCGACGATCGTATGTTGGATAGAGTTGTTCAATCTGTTTGGTTTCTTAACATAGCAGAAGGAGGGCATTTGGGTTAAGTTCTACGCTTTTCAGTGGATTAGAGGCAATTTCAATTTGTTGAGGGACGCAAATATAATAAATATTGTTCCAGGGGTTAACGGGCAAATTTCCCTCTGTTGCACGGGACGAGGCAGGCGCTTGCGAGAAGCCCGCTGTCCCAATATCGGTGTCTTCAGGTGCATAACAGGGAAAAAAATCTACAACTATTATAAAGGGCACAAGGGCGTTGCTCGCCACTGCAGCCCCGACGATCCTTCAGCGAGGTGACCGATGGCCATCTCTTCAGCAACATCCTCCTCGGCGACCGAGGTGGCACGGTACTTCCCTCTCCTCTCCTACTTCCATCGTCGATCTCTTCACTTTCTCTTTACTTCTAGGGTTTCCTCTCATCTCCTCTTCGGCTTCGTTGCCCTTCTTTCTAGACGAAATCATCTAGGGTTTCTCTTTCGGGTCCTCTTTTTCTGGTTGTCGGTTCTGGAAACATGCCAATCTTTCTTGTTGTTTGATCCTGTTTTTAATTTCTCTATCGGATACTGAAGATATTAATTTTACCCTTATTGCTGTTTTTTGTTTAATTCTTTTGATTATGATGATGGTTCCTTGAAAATGGATTGCAATAATCTTTAAAAATAACGCAACCTTTTGATTTTTTTCCTTAGGTCAGTGTTTAGAAGTTTCAACTGCTTGATCAATGGATTTTAAAAGGTGGAGGCTACAATTGCTGCTTCATCTTCCGATGAAAAAAAAGCTGTGTAGTTGGAATCACATTTTTGTACTTCCTTATTGCATCTCATGCAGAGGTGCGTTTCAACTGTTGTGGATAGATATATCCATAAAATATCTGTTACTGCACCAAAGCTTTTGGAAATGTTGTGCACCTTTCTGTGTAGTTTATTATATAATTGATTTTAGGAATTTGAATGTTGCACTTGAACGTCAGAGATTTACACCTTTGGAGTAAATGCCTCGTAATCATGCATACAATTTTTGGATCTAATGAGTAGACATTATGGTACTTTCCTTTTTCTGTTCTGTTGTCAATTTTCTTGTGTTGATTCTGTTTTGTGTTCAATGATGGGGATGATTGCAGAACCCAGGGCAATTAAGGATGCATTCAGGAGGAAATGCATGGAGAAAGCAGGGTGGTGGAAAGTCAGTTGACATAGACAAAGCTGATATCTATGGGCTGACCTGGATGAAGGTTCCCAGATCACATCAGCTTGGGGTTAAGGATCGTTTGTTTTACAAATTCATTGGCTTTCGAGAACAGGTAAGAATCCATCATAATTGAAAATTCTTTTCTTAAACTAGAAAGTAGTTAAACATCAGTTCATCAAAATTGGCTCACCTGAAATGTGAGATTGAAGCTTTGTCTCCAAAAAAGCTATTTAATGATGGATGACACATGAGCGAGTGCATGTAACAATATCTACGTCTCTTTTCTGCTTGTTAAGTTGTTGACATGCATGTGTTACTCTACGGACTTCTGAGCTGGAGATAATTGGATGTATTTTGCATTATGGATTTTAAAAGTTTTCATTGTGCAGTTGTTAGTTTATTTGGTGGTATTTTTCATAACGTTGGTTTTTTGGTTTTTTCTTTCATCATACCTTTTGGACTGTTCTTTTTTTCGTTTATGCATCTCATTAATTCGAATTACCTGTGCAGTTTTGATTTGAATACTTACACTAGAATTTAGTTAGTTTTCATTCTACATGGTTTGTATTGGTGATTGTTTTCACCTTTTTTGTGCAGGATGTGACCAGCTTGACTAGTTTCATTCAAAAAAATATTGGAATAACTCCAGATGAGAAGCAACTTTCACTCAGTGGCCACAACTGGGGAGAAGTTGATATAAATGGTTGGTAAAACCACTCTAATTATGATTCTTTTAACTACAGGAGCAATGACCTTCATTCGATGGTTCCATTTAAGTATTCAGGCATTTTATTTAGCTCTCGTATGTAGCATTTATAGTCATACATCTTTCATTGGGCTTGTAGTAATCTGTGTGCTTCGTGGGATGTGATTGGAGATTTATCATCCATACTGAATGATGTATTTGGTTGGTCTGACAGAAATAAAGTTGTGTTCATATATCTGGATCTTGCGGCGTCTATTTTTAGTGAGCTGTTTTTAGTTAATTTAAAACTAACCCCAAATACACTGCAGGGAATATGCTTACATTTTTGGTGGGTTCAAAGCAAGCATTTGAAGTTTCTCTAGCAGATGTTGCACAAACACAGCTCCAAGGAAAGAACGATGTCTACTTGGAGTTCCATTTGGATGACACAACGGGTGCCAATGAGGTCTGGTCCATGCTCTCTCTGTTCTATATATATGTATATATGTATGTATGTATTTGTATCTACTGATTGCTAATTCTGTAATCCAAAACCAACTATTCTTTAGTTTGTGGAGATTGACTGTGCTTGCATTCTAGATATTGACTGGTTGGTATGTTGTAACCATTCCTATGCATAGGCCTGTGCATTATTCGGTTAAAACCGAATAAACCGACCGAACCAAAACCGAATAACCAATTCAGTTCGGGTTATTCGGTTTTCAATTCTGTTCGGTTTTGAAAAATAAAAAATTTAAAATTTGGTTCGGTTTCGGTTTTTGATTTTGAAAAACCGTAAAAACCGAACCGAACCGAATTATATATTATATATAAATACATAATATTGGTTTTGGTTTTGGTTTTTTATTTCAATTTAAATATAATTAAATTTAAATTAAAAAATTAAAATTGGTTTAAATTTTCGGTTTTTGGTTTAAACCGAAGCGAACCGAAAACCGAAATATTTTGGTTCAGTTCGGATTCGGTTTGTATAATATTCGGTTCGGTTTGGTTTTCATTTTTGAAAATTCGAAAACTTCGGTTCGGTTCGGTTCGGTTTTAACCGAATGCACACCCCTACCTATGCATGTGCTTGAAACAGTCTTTGTTGTCTTCATTTAAGTGGGTGAAACATAATGAATTTAAATATTCTTGAGATGCTTTTGCTTAAAAAAAAGAACAGAAAGCAAAAGGGAACTTTACTACTAGTTTTAGGCTTAGAGGCATCGTTCTAAGTCCTGAGAACAACCACAGTATGGATAAACTACACTATCCAGGATGTAGGCTTCTTAATACCTGTAGAATTATAGTTGTGTAGAATTTTTGCTGGCTCATTGATTTTGCTTGTTTTTGCTCTGAGGGACTTCCTAACGAAAAATCTTTCAGTGTACAACGTGGGGTATTTCTGATTCCTGTGGAATTTCCTATCTCCACTTCCTTTGATTGGGACATCAATCTGCATATATATAGGTTCCCTTATAACTGCCACAGAACGAATCTAATTTCAGATGTCTCTGTTTCCTTTGGTGTTGTGATCTTTTGATCTGCATATAGATTTTTTAGACTGTAGCACAGTGAATTTGTCACATAGGATTCAGGTGAATGTTGTAACTAAGAAAAATTTAGCTGTCTGTTCTTTGTGGTAGTAATTTTTTTCACCAACATTTAAGTTTATATTAGAGTTTCTTATAGTTTATTACGAATTGTCTACAGTTATCATGCAGATCAATTTTGAGTATGTTGTTTTCTTTTTAATTTATTATGAATTGCTTACAGTAGACTTAGCTGTGGAAATTTCATTTCAGCATAATGCTGTTCTTTTTCCTGATTTCCTCATTATCCTGTATAGAAAGATTCTTTGATGGATTAAAGCTTTCACATTCCAAATTCCAACATTCAGTTTGCAGGTGATGAAAATCAGCCTCTGGCCCAGGTATAAGTTTGTAGTATGATTGTTGATATCTGAATGATTTACCCAGGATCTTAATGTTAGGATTTTTTTAAACAGGTACTGCTAGACAAAATTTTGTCTATGGCTGATGTTGGATCTAGTGACGTCGTCGCATTTGAAGGAATTGCAATTCTTACACCTAGGTGTTTAGATGTTCAATTGACTGGATGCTTCCCAGTGACATTATTTCCTGCTGCACTTCTATTTCTCAAAGTTTTCATCATTTTTTTCTATCATTTAGCTGACAAAAAGGAAAATATCTCTCTTTTCAGAGGGCATTATAGTGTTGAGCTTCACCTCTCATTCTTCCGTCTCCAGGGACAGGCTAACGACTTTAAAATACAATACAGCAGTGATGTTCGGCTCTTTCTACTGCCAAAGGTTTTACTTTTACTGATAGGGGATGCACTTTGGCATTTATCTACTAATCCTCATTTTGGTTCTGAGCTTGTTTGCTATTGTTTTTAGTGGTTATATACTAACCGTGGTTGACCATGGACTGCGGCAATGCTTTTCATTACTTTACCCTTCTATTGTGATTTCTGCAGTCTAATCAACCTCATACATCTGTTGTTGTGACACTCAATCTCCTATTCACAAAGGACAAACTTTATACGCCCATATTGTTCTTCAGGTATTCACTCCTGCTTTTCTTGTAGTTGAGTTCAGAATGGATCTATTCTGATTTTCTGGCAGGATGCATTTGATTCTAGCCTTTTTCATCTTACAGTTTGAAACAGTAGCTGTAGTTGAAAGTAACCTCTCAATAAGTGATGAGTTGTTGGCTACCAAATACAAAGATAAGCTGGAAGCATCGTACAAGGTGGCACATTTGGTCTTCTATTCTGAAGCTTTAAGTTCATGTGGCCAGATTTATCTGTTTATAAAACATAATAAACCAGATATAATTAATTTTATAAATATCTGGTTGTAGATTAATGGTCTCTTCAATCAGATGGGCACTTGGCTGCTATAAGACTTGCTTTTGGCAGAGGTCATTATAGATCCTAGCATTCTAAACTAGGAGTCTGCTGGGAGATCATTTGCATGACTGATTTTACAACCTTGTTCTTGTTTGATTACAAGTGATTTTAGCACATCTTATTGGTTCTTTTGATTTGGATTATGTGACAATGTATAAACTTCCTTTTTGTGAGCACTCAATAAAGTTTTCTAATCCAAGCAAGATTACCAAAAAAAAAGATCTGATAACACACAGAAAGTTGAGTCTTAAGAAAATCGAAGTCCAGTTTAAATTCTATTTCAATTTATAGATCATCGGCAAGTGACTCACATGTAATCTACTTTTTCAATTTTCATTGTCATCTTTTCTACTGAAATTCCTGTACAGACTTGTTAAGAAGCATCTTTTGTTGCTTGTACTCCCTGTTAGAATGCATCATGTGGTTTTGAGCGGTGTGCCCTTTTAACTTGAATGGAGCCGGTCTGTATAGATGCTTCTTTTTTATTGCATGTGACATAATTTTTCAGTGTCTTCATCATTAGAATTTTGTAAATCAAAATATGGAAGATTCTGCCTGAAAATTTCCTCAAATGGAAAGCTTGATTCTAACTCTTTCTCATACTTGTTTTTTTTAAAAAAAATAGAATGCAGAATTGATGATGTACTACTCATTTCTGCCCTATTCTAGTGCTGCTCTACACTTGACTCTTTCTAGTGTTTGTTTTAACTGGTTCTCTTGAATACTTTAGGGTTTAATTCATGAGGTTTTCACTATGATCTTGTGTGGGCTTTCTGGAGCGAAAATTACTTGACCAGGAAAATTCTGCAGTTGCCAAGATGGGTATGCAGTAAAATCATCATTGAAAGCTGAAGATGGTGTGTTGTATCCACTTGAAAAGAGCTTCTTCTTTTTGCCAAGACTTCTGACTCTCATACTTCATGATGAGGTATTAATGCATGTGAATTTTTTAATGACTTCTTTAGGCCAAATATATGACCTAATATTGTAATATGAAGAGCCAGTTCCTCAAGAGTTGAGTGGTTTGTGCATTTCTTGCAGAAAGAATATGTTGAGTTTGAGCGGCATGGTGCTGGAGGCTCAAGTGTCTCTTCCCACTATTTTGATCTCCTTGTAAAACTCAAAAATGACCAAGAGCACCTGTTTAGAAACATTCAGAGGAACAAATATCACAGTCTATTTGACTTTATTAGGTACATACTTTTTGCAGTCTTTCTTGTAGGCCCACATTTGGATTTATTTCCTGTGCTTTGTTTGGATGTTGCCTGAAATTAGTGGGAAGGGTCTGAAAATCATGAACCTTGGGGACGCACAAACTACGAATGGTGTTGCTGTTCTTCAAAATGATGATGATGATGCTGTAGATCCACATCTTGAACGGATCAGAAATGCAGCTGAAGAGAGTGATGAAGAGGTGCCCTTTTCTCTCTAACATCTACGAGTTGCAGGTATTTGATATGGATGTCCGAGGGCAGGATATCTTTTTTGCATTCGCAGGATGAAGATTTTTTTGCTGAAAAGGACGATGGGAGATCTCCTACTGATGATTCTGAAGAGGAGGAATCGGATGCCAGTGAAAGTGGAGATTAAAAAGAAGTAATTGAAAAGCCTCATATTTTTTTAATTTGTTTCCTTATGAGTCATAAAATTTTGTCAGAAATATTTCTAGTTCTGAATATCAGCATTTCATTTCCTGAAATTTGCACGATGAAATTTTAGCACTTAAGTCTTGATAGTCTTCATAACATCCTCATGTGGTCCTTCTTGTCAAATTAGAAACCCGTGAAAAAGGATTTGAAGAAAGAAGCTGCTGCTGCTAAGGCTTCATCATCTAAGAGAAAAACCAAAGATGGGGATGAAGATGTTTCCAAGAAGAGAAGGCCAAAGAAGAAAAAAGATCCTAATGCACCAAAAAGAGCAATGTCTGGTTTAATGTTTTTCTCAAATGCTGAAAGAGAGGTATTTAGAGCATACTTGACACTTCACTATTATAGATAGTTATCTGAACCTTTGTCTCCGTTGCTATTTCTTTTTAAATCTGAATCGGCATGTCAACTGAATTTTCCTTTTTGGCATACTTAATATCACCACGCTATGCTTGATGACTGCAGTAAGTGTGAAGGATCAAATCTGTTGAAAGTTTTTAAAGAAAACGAACAATGATATTGTCTTTTATGATGGTAACTTGTGTATTTGATGCATACTATATTTTCTGAACTCCCAACATATATGGATATGTTTATATGCTAGGGCTGTAGATATCATTAGTATTCGTTTGCTTTGTCAAGTTGTTCACGTGTGTTTCAGTAAATGGGATATTTGCAACATTGAACTGCTGCAGAAGTACCGGCTAAATCATTGAGTTTTACTTTTGTCTTTGGTTATAGAGCAGGTTTTTGAATTGTATGCATATCAACAATCAGCGATCACATTAGAAAATTATATATGACTTTACTTAATAATGAATATATCCTTGGCAAGGCCCCCATCAGTGCACCACTTGTGATGGACTATATCTAATGGAAATACAATATGTTGTCTCCGTATAACAAGAGACAGGATTATCATGATGCACAAACTGTTGTAAGAATTAGGTTTATTAATTTCTGCATTCCAACTGTATCATTGGTCTTCTACCCATAATATGACTTGGTCTTCTTTCTTTAACCACTTCTTCAAGAGTGAGGACCTACTTTGAAACAAAGAGTTACTGCTTGTGTGTGGATTTTTTGAATAAAGGTGGTTTGTTTCAGCTGGGCAAAAAAATTGATTTCTTGTGCTATGTATTGTTGCAGAATCTAAAGAAAAACAACCCTGGAATGTCATTTACCGATGTTGGCAGAGCTCTAGGAGAGAAGTGGAAGAAGATGACTGGTACAGTTTCTTCAGGACATGTCCTTTCCCCAGTCTGAATAGAATCTATCTTTTTTCTGCTAGTTCAGTTAAAAATTAAAGGATTGAGATTCTTGACTTTGTGTTAACATCCATTTCTATTCATATCTACATATGAGCAGTCATCCATTGAGCGTGTGGATTTGCATATTCATTTGTGTCTAACAATCCATGCTTGCCCAAAGGCTAAGTAGTATGTGGATCAATTACGCCCTGCCTCTAGCTTTATGGTCATGATCAATTAGCCAATCTAGTTGCACAATTACCAAGGTTTCACTTGTGAGCTCATTGTGGATTAGGTTATCGAGATAGTTTCCCTTTCTCAACTATGCTAAGATGCTCATCTTAGACTTTGTTTTGTCTTGAAATTTGCTGTTTGTTTCTGACCTCTTTTTCTTATAAAGTTGTAGGGGAGCAATTCCAAGCTAGTTGAAATAGAACAACTTGTGTAATTTCAGTTAATGAATATTTTGTTTTCTGGAATCAGCTGAGGAGAAAGAGCCCTATGAATCAATGGCACGGGTAGATGCGAAGCATTACAAGTAAAGCTATGGCTGGATACAAAAGTGGAACAATGTGATGAGCATTGACTCTGGCAATGAGTCCGCAAGCGGCTGTGCAGGTGTGACTAGACCTAGCAAAATGCTTCATGCTTTGCAAGAACATCTAGTGTTCTGGTCAAGCTTTTTTTTTTGGCTTAAATTTGTTTTAGGGTCTGGATTTGTTGCCTACTGTCGCAATGTTAGTGATTAAATTTGGTTTTCAGCTCACCAATCAGAAGTGTTAAATTTTTACATATTTGACCATGATGTGGATGTAGGGTTAGATGGTCCGACATGCCAGACATGGACCTTGATTTTCGGTTGGCTATTTTATTTTTCCCCAGTTTGTACCAAAGATATTATTATATTTTGTAAAATTTAATAATTCGAGAAAGTTAAAAGAAATTAGTAAACCATATTTTATCAGAGGAGCTGATTTTTTGAGTCTTGTCTAGATGAGTTAACCAAATGAAAGCTTAGATCGCTGGAGAGCTCAAACCACATTCGAAAGGCGATCCTCATGGGCCCGCCCGCCCTCAGCTTCAAAGTGAACGACGACTGGCTGTTCCGCTCAAATCGGCTTAAACAAAATGTTAAGTTTTGGCTTATTTGGTCTAAAATTCTATTTTGAATTTTTAAAAATATTTTATATAATCTTATACATTATTATCATTTTTTAATTTTTACTTAGATAAAGATGGTTAAGGTGCTCATCTTGTATATCCAACACCCTGGTTTGAATCCTTGGCTTTATAATTTATTTTTTTTTTATATTTTAAGTAATTTTTTACAAAAAATTATGTATTTAATAATTTCAAAACATATATATAATTTTTTAAAATTGCTTTGGCTGAAATGAGCGAAGTACTTAAAATATGTCTCGTTTCGAAATCAATCTCAAAAACGAAACTCTAAATTTTATCTTAAACAGTGAATCAAACCCGATTTAATTTCAGTTTACCCTTTATTAAGTTTCAAAGTACCCTCATGCCACCGCAAGCCAGCGCACTGACGTGCTCGCCATCTGGACCACTGCGCCCTACGCTCCAACTTCTGCAATATAATCTCCTCTTCCTCCATATTCTTCGTTTCCTTTTTTCTCTCCCTCACTTCTTCTGCTCCCCCCTTGCTTGCTGCTGCTGGCCATTGCCTCGCCACACCATGTCCTCTTATCCTTTTCACATGCCTTTGTTCTCCTATCACTGCTACAACTTAATTCTGACAACGAAACACATAAGGAACCTCAAATATCAATTGCATCATTGCTCCCCACGCGCCACTTCTAAATATCCGGAATCATCACCGGAGCATTTCACCTCCATCCCCAAACCTCAAGCAAGAACGCCTTCCTCCCTCTTTCCTCTTTTTCTCGCCGGCGCCACTGCAGCACCTGCGTTCGTCATCATTTATCTGCCCACCTGCAATCGCCGTCCTTGACCCACCACCGGTAGCCCCCAATCCCGAGGCAACACCCGCAGGCAGAAGGTATGCTTCCCTTCTCCGTGATCTTTCTTGTCTACGGTTATCTTTTTGGTAATCTTCAAGTTTTTTTCCTCATCTTTGAGCCAAGCAGGCAATTTTCCCATCGACCCAAGCTCGAGCTGGGTTCAACTTTTGCTGAGAAACCTAGCCTCCTCTGCTTTGTCCAAAGGTTACTACAGACTGCTGGGAACTATGAGAATAACCCAAACCTAAAAACTGGAAGTGGTAACCTAGAGCTGGAAGACAAACTCGAAGCATTTGGTCAGAACTTGGGAAATTCGACTGGGAAAGAAGACCTTGAAGTTGAAAATGCTTAAGAAGACATGAACGTATGAAGATGATAACCCACAGCTAAAAGATAAACCCAAAGCATTTTCTTAGAACCTGAGAAATTTGACTAGGAAAGAAGACCTTTGAAGTTGAAAGTCATTATGAAGATCTTGAAGTTGGTGAGGGATCAAGCAGCGCAACTGATGACACAGACACAGAAGCTGCATGTGAGAATTTGGAAGATTTAGGACAGAACCAAGAAGATTTGGCAAAGATCCTGGAGATTAGTGGGGCTGACAACAACGAAGACCAAGAAGCTGGTGCAAGCGCGACAATGCAGATGGTGCAAGAGCAAACAAAGCAGCTGGTGTAGGAGCAAACAACCCAGATGGTGCAAGAGCAAACTAAGAATGAATATTGAAATGTAAACACCTCTCGTGTGTAATATGGTATGTAATACCTAACTTCCAATAAAGAGCCCAAATAAATCAATACTAAGGAAATCTTCTACATCTCTTTTCTACGATCCATTGTCAACTGGCATGAGTGTCTCCCACCTTGTGGGTTCCAAGCTTGACACGCCTGTAGTGAACTGCTGCTCATTACCCTATTCTTAGGATGCTTCTGTGTCAGTCCCCACTTCTGTCCCCACTTCTGCTTAATTAGAATGTCCTAGCTTAAGATGTCTTGCTCTGAATCCTAAGACTATGTTTATTAAAATGTTAAAATTAACTAAAATTGTATAAATATAAGCATAATAATTTTATTTAGCCGCATCCTTTAACTAATTTTAATATCTTACCAAACATAGGCAAAACTTCTTGATCTGCCACATGGTTGTTTGGAACGCTGGTTTTGTGTTCAGTTTGGTTCCCACTTCAATATGGTCGGACCACTTCTGCTTATCTTGAAAACTGATCATTGAGAAGCAAACGCAAGTTGGAATGTCAGATAAAACCTGATTAGCATAAAGCAAACAATTGTTAAAACCTGCTTGGCATAAACCAACGAATTGCCCCTTTTCCTTGGACTTGGAAGAAGTCCCCATGAAAGAAAAAGTTAAGCATATAACCCATCTAAAGAGAAGCTATTGTCTGCATGTGTATATATAAAAACAGGTTCTCTGCCAGATTGACAAGAAAAAAGATTAAAGCAACTTTTTCTAATGGAAAAAAGAATTAAAGTATGGATAAGGCCCCATTTGATTTGAGATCAAGATAAAAATCAGTCTTTTTCAAAATTATTTTTTTCTTGTAAAATTAATATTACTTAATTTATACTATTATTAAATTAAATTATTATTAAAAATTAAATATTTTTTCAAACTTTAAATTATTGGAGCATTAATTTTGATAAAAAATTATTAACTTACAAAGTTAATTTATTAGTCTTGATATTAATCCTGATCCTAATTTTTAAACAAACGATGCCTAAGAGCTCTCCCAACCAACACCATCCAGCGGCAGTTTGAATGGATTCAACAACCATCAAAACATGTTCTTTTCACTAGTTTTGAGGTAGATGTTCTTCTCACTAATTAAAATAAAAAATAATAACCTTTCATTTTCCTTGGAAAAAAGAATAAAACATATCAGCGCATTTTGTGAACTCTCATGACATCCTTTCTCTTGCTTTGACAGAATTCAATAAAGCGGAGCTCACTGTCAAAGTTTCCAACACCAGAATGCTGACTGTTAAGGGCAAGAGGAAGGCCAACAGCAACAGGTTCGAGCTTGTGGATCAAGTATTTGACGTGTCCAAAGACTCGAACCTGGACAAGATCAGTTTAAAGTTTCATGAAGGAAATCTCACCTTGATCATGCCGAAGTTGAAAGTCGGAGAAAAACAGCAGCCTCTGCAGTTGGTGGCAAGACTGAAGAGTTAGTAGATCATAGAATGGTGCCTGGTCCAATGGGAATGATCAGCATGGCCATCGTTGTGGCTCTTGTAGCCTTCTCTATTGGGTTTTATGCCTGCATGCTGGGAAAATAGCTGCAAAACTCACAGGGGTTAAAAGCAATTTCCATATAGCATAGAGGATTAGATGGAAAAATCCAGAGATTTTATTTGCAATAATAAAGAATAAATTATGATACATAAATTATAAATAATACATTGTAGTTTTACTCTCATATGTCCTGGTACTCCAAAATGCTGAAGAGCTTATTGCTTTTTAGCTGCTTCTGATGAGATTCAATTTCACTTGCATCACAAATATTGTATTTTGGGCATCTTTTCTTCAAGAATCTTGGTAGGTCTCCTCTATGCGCTAATTAATCGCTGCTGGGTTTTAGGGTGATGAGATGACAATAAGGCTCATGATGCTTCCCAGACTTTGTATTCTCTCCCCTCTGCAACAACCTTCCATTGTTTAGGACCAGTTGGCAGTTCATAATGCCCAGGGCCAATCTTAACTGCCAATTTCTCATCAATCACAGCTGCATACACATCCCTCTCTGCCTTGGTTATGGTTACCTGAATTAAACCATCACAAGGTCAACTCATTGTATCAAATAGAGAAAAACAATAAAAACTTAATCACATCATCAAAAGCATCAATTTTTTCCTTGTACAGCAAAGGTTGATTTTAGTAGTGCTTGCTCATTTCTTCCTGAATATACGCCAATGAAACTAATGATGCTTCTGGTAGCAAGCATGAAAAGAAACCGAATCATGATCAACTAACCAATACTCACTATATGGTTAGTAAATAAACCAATCATTTGTCATGCCACCTAAAGTGTTATGAAAGATATCCATTATAACATTTAAGTGCTCGACCAGATTTCTCTAAGAGCACATGCAATATTTGAGACATGATGAGACATGATCTACATTATGAAGATTCCAATAGAAGAAATGTACCAAACTCCTGCAGTGGATTTTAAGGTGATGTCTGAGTGAAATCAATCTGCATATCTCTTGCTGATAATGAGAGAAAATGTGATCAAAGAAAACTGCAGGTGTGCCAGGATGTGTCAGGATGTATGCATATCCCTGCATCTCCTTACCAGATGGAAACCTCCAATGGCCCTGAAGAAATAACAATAGGAAACATAAAACTACAGTAATAACATTCTGAAAGGAGCTAAATTTCTGTTCACATGGCATCATATTGCACTCTTGACTTCCACAGACAGGCTCACAGGTGCACACATGCACAAAAAAGAAGAATGTCAATGCAAGCAACTCCTGAATTGCCTAGGACATCATTTTAAGAATGTCAATGCAAGCAACTCCTGAATTGCCTAGAACATCATTTTCAGTTTGTCCAAAGACAAAGATAATTCAAAGAACAAATTGAAATAAGCCAAATGCAGGAAGCATGGTATACCTGAGTGGAACCAGTGTCATGATTCTCTATAAATGTAACAGCACGTGATGGCCACCAACCAACGACTCCTGGTGGTTTTCCTTTCTCATCAGATAGTCGCCAATATTCACATTTCTCCAAAGCCTACTTGACGGCAACAAATTTAGTTAGCTCGTGTCATGTTTTCTAAATGAAAGCATCAAAACAGTGTAATGTTCTGATCTATAATGATTGACAAGAAGTACAAAGACTAAAAGCATAGTAAAGATTTCTAACATTACCGTGTGAAGGATCCCTTTAGTAGTAACATCAAATGCACCAGCAGTTCCATTTGTTGCATTTATCCAATCAATGATTCTTTGCCTGTGTGCATCTTGATTATAGTCCATTTCACCATAAGTGTAGCTTAGAGAGTCCCAGTATTCACCCACAGCAAAATATGGTTCAGTTGCTTCTAAATAGTCTGTCACATAACCACCCCAGAATCCTCTAACAAAATCTAGCCTCCACCCATCATAACCGACTTCTTTCCTGAGTCGATAAAAAAGTAGTTGCGGTTTACAGAAAGCACTAGAAAGAAATAACTATGTGCTGACTGAAATATGGTAAAATGGTTCTGCTTACAATTGATAGCGAGAAGTCAAGAGAAAAGAGAAATCTAAGGCACTATATAAACTAGACACCAATAATAGCTTGCTCGTCTTTGGTATCCAAAACCCTAAATATCTGAAATATAGAAAGAGATCTGACCTCAACCAACAAAGCCATTCTTTGAGATCCTTCCTAACAAATTCTTGAGAGTGATCAATGTTTGGTGCGGCATGGAAATTATCCCCACTGCTTTTGTTGCCCTTCCCCTGGAGAAAAAATGTGCACACAACTAAGGGAGGAAGAAAGCAATAGAATTAGAAATAGATGGGTTTGACTACAACACAAAAGATTCTCTATAACATAATTTAAGAATTCTGGGCAGTCAAAGAGATATGGACAACCAGGTAGATACCAATAAATACATACAGGAATCTCTGACCAGAGAAGCAGCATGAATGGAAGTTTTTGCATTGGAAGATAAATTTCAGAGGAAACTACATTTAAGCAAAAGAAGACAAATCTTACATGTAAACATTAAAAACAAATCTAGCAAAATTGCATCTAGTACTTATCTAAAAGCTATATAATTACCTGGAAATGAGGATCATCAGCGACAATAGCCCGGTCATCCCAATTCAAACGACCTCCAAAAATGTTCCAAACTCCATTATTGTTCTGATAATGAGCGCAGCGATGGTTTAAAACAACATCTCCTAGAACTCTGATCCCCACTTCATGAAACCTTCTCGCAAGATCCTTCAATTCATCCATGTTTCCGTACCTGGCAATACTCAATAAAGGAAGTTATGAGCAACACAATTTTCAAAACCAAGAAGAACTACAACATGACTCAATGTGGCTTCCATTACATCATATTCTTTAATTTGTTTTATTGAACACATGCAATTGGCAACAATGGAAGATGATGCCAAATACAGAATATCCTGATACCTTGAATTCAAATTGTATAAATCTGTTGGCATATAGCCTTCAGGAGATACAGATTCAGTAGGTGGAGGCAGCCATAGTATTGTAAAACCTAGAGAAGACAATTCACTGGCCTTTGCACTGAGCTCAGAATACCATCTTCCTGATTTGTGGGATTCCCAGTTAAATCCCTGACAAAGTACTTCAAACCCTGAGCCAGTTCCAGAACACACTTTTATTCCGGGCTGTGAAGTTTCTGTATCAGTAATGGATTCCTTAAAAGTTGGAGTCGAGCTTCTAAAGATGCTGTAAGCTTCTGCAGCCAATTTTTCAATTTCTTGTAGGATATTCTCTTGCATTTCTTTGCTCTTTGTTCTTTTGCTTTTTCCAGATGAAATATCAGTCGCAAGGTTTCTTATATCATTGATAATTTCATCAGTATAAGCAGTAGTGGCAGTATGATCACTTGATAAGTACTCCTTGGTATCTTTAGAGCTATCAATTAAGTTAGATGAAACATTCTCAGTTTGATTAGCAGAAAGCCCTCTCTCTTCCTCACTTGTGAGAGGGATATAGAAATCAGTTCCCATATTATTCACCCATACATATTCATTAAGCTTGAGCACAAAAAGAAGACCTGCAACATCCTTATCCAGCAGAAATGATGCCCAACAACCAATATCATTCTCTTTTCGCTACACCATAGACAAGGCCACAAGTCAGAACTAACAAAAGAGGGACAAAAGTTCTTAAAGCACACTCTATATAGGGAGACTTTGAAATTTAGAGCAGAAAAAATTACTATACCAACTTTATGAAAGACAAATATTAAATCTCCACATTTATAAGCATTTTATCTAATCTATGAATATTCATCCTTTTAATTTGGTTATTATTGTCTGGTGCCCATTAACTGAACTTGCCAAGAAATCAATCAAAAAATAAAATGAGATGTAAAAGAAATCAAGGAAAATTATATGTCTGGTGCCTATAAAGTACCCAGCACTCCACTATCCTAAATAACAGCAAATCAGACGAAGTTGGAAAAAAAAAATCAAGAATGAATTCTCCAATCCAGAGTGCCCATATGGAGAAAAGAAACTGCAACAAATTCTAAAAGGCCAATGGATAAAGATAACCCAGCTTTGATGTGGAATCCATGTATGATTTTCGAAAAAGACATTCCATGTTGAAGACATTAGTGTAACTTGCATATATCTATTACATAAGAAACAAATTCATCTCCATCCCATGTTGAGAGGGCATTAAAATGTGTAATCAAGATAACCTTGGAATGGCAAAAAAATGGAAAAGAGTGGGGAAATAAGAAAACTGTTGATGTGTGAGTTGGTTCTCGAGATAAGATAAACAGTTGAATTCTGCTCTACCTGTAACAAAGTCCGCAGAGCCTTTTGCCGGAAAACCTTGGTTGCAGGAGGATGTGGGGTGGGCGGGATTTCCCATTTCTTGCTGTTATCCTTACAGACACCCCAGTGCATAACAACATCCCCAGGAATATCGGTTTCAAAGCATATGTGATTTTTATCTGTCTTGTCGCTTCTTCTTGCAGTAACTGTAATTGTATTTTCAACCATTTCCTCTTTTGAGATAGGATATTCTTCATAAAGTTCTTGACTGCACCAACTCTGTTGCACAGCACCTTTTGGTTTGAGACCAGTGTCGTTTTCTTTGGAGTGAGGACCTTCAAATTTTAACAGCAAGCTATAAATTTGGTCAAAAGCTCTTGACAGGAAGTGTCAAAAAACTTTGTCATCAAACTACATTAATAGAAGAGTTACTAATCAAGGCATACGACAAACGAAAAAGGAAAAAAAATGTGTAAGCAGTCAGTGAAGTCAAAATGATAAAATTATGCAATTCATGACAAAAAAAAAACTGTGATCTTAAGGTGCAAACACCATGGGATCAAGGTCTGGTCTGGTTCATTTGACAAGTGAAGTAGGGCAAGTACAGCCAATCACTTTCATTAGTTCAGCAGCTGACAACATTTTAAATTAATCAAAGGTCTTATTCATTCTCATATATGTCTACTGTTAACTTTTTCAGGTCCTTTATTTTCCGTTTTAGTTTTCATGATTTGAAATATCCAGTGCTGCTAAAATACCTTCCAGAAAAACAAATATAGTTCATTTCAATTACAGTATTATTTGTTTACTATACAAGACTTACATTGTACTTTCTCATAATAAGCAAAACATTTCGTACAAGTCTTTGAAAAGTATGCCATTCGTCACACTGCACCCAAGTGCTACATAGCACCAACTATATAGAAATAACATTTAGAGTCCATTTGGATACCCCAAATTCCATAGGAATTGGGTGTTTCATAGGATTTTTCCCCCCATAGGTATTTTTCCTATGTAGGTGTTTGACACCATTTTTTGACAACCAGAAATTCTTACAGAATAATGAAATTTCTTATAATTTCATAGGAAAATTAAAAAAGAGTCCCAGACTCTTTTTTTCCTATGGAATGGAGCTTGTATGTAAGCTACTCTCTACCATGATCTTACCTACCAATTATAGGATCTTTTATAGAAAGTTTGAGTTGCATGCAACCCCAAATCCTATGAAAAAAATTCCCATGGACTTTTTTCCTAAGTATCCAAACAGGCCCTTAGAGGGAATTGTTAAAAAATACATGAATTTGTGTTAGCAACACTTGCATGAAAACAAGATCAAGGTTCCTATTATGTTGATTGTTTTTGGCAACAAGTTCTAAGAGCTTCAGGTTACTATTATGCTTTTGAGATCTAGGATTTGCGAACTTCTGAAATAGGATAAGCATACTGACATCCTTATTATATACTTAATGTGATGAGATGCCTGGAAAACAATGTTTTTAGGAGCTGAGATCAATTTACTTCTTTGGCACTTGACACTGTTTCCAATGTGCAGATACATAATCTGGGTGGCCATCACAAAAAAATTATGCTAAAGTATTCAGTTCAAAATTTGGCAGATGGATAACAATAGAACCTGTCCATATGCTGAATTTTTGCTTGCCTCCGCCCAGGTTTTCTTTTCCTTCAAGATAATTTCTTTCTTTATCTTCTTCAAGATCACCCATCAAAGGAACTCTAAAATCTGTTCCTTTGTGCTGAAACCAGGCTCCTGTACGTTCTTCCTAGAGCATCATGTTATAATTATATAACAACAGAAAGCATCAGACATGATCCTTAGAACTTAGAACGCCAATAAGCAGAAGAAGACATCATAATTATAACAACTATAGAATGGAATGCACCAAACCACTCTTGAATCATTTTCAATACCAACTTATTGTTGAAGCTTATGCAAACAGAGATTGGATGACATGAAGCTGGCTATCAAGCCCCGTGTAAGGCTCTCATGTATCACTCTCTAACTCTGCTCCTATAGGATTAACACAGGCTGATCTTGTCAATCCTACTCTAACCCATTGCCAAATGTGCCATCAATGAGGTGACCCTTTTTTCAATGAAGGCCTAAAGCAGTTATTATTCAGCCTTCTCTATAGAAAATATACTATTTTGGGCACATAAGCTGCTACTGCTATGTCTATAGGTTAATACCTTGAGAACAAAGTGAATAGCTGAAATTGTAGTACTGCAGCCAAGATCAATCTGCAGTTCATATAGCATTTGTCCTTGCTCCGGGGATGAAGACTTCACCAGTGGTGTTTCTATTGCATAATCCTTACAAAAGTTGTGATTCAAAGTTAGAGAGAAACAGAAATTGACAAAAATCTTGTCCACCTGCACCAATATACCAAATGATATAAAATGACCTTAATTGTGATCGAGCCAGGAGGCCTCATTTCAGGAGGTGGTTGGTCCCATTCACTGCAAACTTCCACAATAGAAACTCACTAGCTTTGAAAATAAAAAAAAATTCCAACAACAAGAAAAGCGTCAATTTCTCAACTATTCGGAGAGGAAGAAGACTACCTGCCCAACTCATCGCAGTAGGTGACACCCCAGTGCAAAATCCAATTCGCTTCGAGACTACACCCCACCGTGAGCCGCCTTCCGGATCCCTCTTCCTCCCCGCGATCCAATCTCACCGTTATCTTCCCCTCTACCTAGCATTCCACTCCCATTTCCCCAATAAGCATCGACCAAAAAATCACTCAGAGTCCAAACTCAAGTTACAGTTCTCCAACTCAACAGCTGATGGAGCTTACCGTCTGGATCCGCCTCACCGGGAACGTCTCGGAGAAGATGATCTTGTCGTCGGCGACGGAGGGGGTCTCCGTGACCCCAGCACGAACGATCGGCAGAACCGTAAAGGAATCGGAGGCGCGGAAGCTGATGGGATTGCAAGGGAAAGCGGCAGATCTCGGGAAGCAGATCGAACGGAAGGGCTTGGATATTCGGCTCAGAGGGCGGTGGAGCAGCCCGGGGTTCTCGCGGTGGGGATCGTGGGCGGTCGGCTTCCATCGAATCGTCGCCATGGATGAGAGCTCCGGAGTTCGGGGGAAGTGGTGGCGTGGCCAAGCTGAGAAGAAGATCAGGGGCTGGCAATTTGAATGATCGAATTTGATAAAAATAAATACTTGATTTTTGTCTAAAATATTCAGATAATCAAACGTAATAAAAATATATAATTTTTATAAAATTAAACCAAATTTGATATTTTATTAATTTATTCTGGCAACTTTTTTCCGATAAAAAATATATAATTGGTCTCGAGTCTTATTTTTTATCGAAACTAATAATTTTAATCTTTTTTTAGCCGAAATTACTAATTTAAAATTAAACTCTCAAATTGGGAGAATTGGATCTTCGAGTTCGGATTGCAATCAAACGTGGCGTGGAATCTGAGTTTTGGGGCGTCGAGCAAGGCGAATGAATCAGACGTGCTTTGCGAAGATGCCAAATTTGCTTATGAAATTTAGGCTGCGTGGATAAAATAAGCAACTAATTGCGTGACACCGAAGAAAAAAGGATGGGTCCCACTCCAGAGTGCCTCTGGCGGTATTTGGGATGGGTCTATCTCATTTTAAATATATAAAAATATCTGATAGCGAATTTACTTTTAAGTAAAAATTATTTAGATACTGTTTAAATTGAAATCAAAATCAATATTTTTTATAAAATTAATATTACTTATTTTACATCATTTATTAAATTAAATTATTATTAAACAAATTAAATATTTTTTCGAATTTTAAATTATTGTAATATTAATTTTGATTAAAAAATTAGTTTATAAAAATACTTCACTGCTCTTGATTCTGATTTTGATTCAGAATCAAACGGTACCTTAAATTCGATTCGATCCATGAAAAAGTAAAATAATTATAATATTATTATTTCTACTAATATTGATATATAAAATTTAAATTCATACAAAATTTAATTTTTTTAATGAAAAAAGTGATCTAGTTTTTGTTTCTAATGTTTATCATGCATTAAAGAAATTTTAATAAGAGATAGGATGTTAATTTAACCAAATAAATAAATTTTTCGATGAAACTTTAAATTAATTAGGCTATTTCTTAAAATCAAGATGATTAGTTTCATGAAAGATTTTATAGTTTATGCTCTAAATATTAATGGAACTAATTCATATTGATTTGAAGTGATTTTAATTTACATGATGCATAAAAAAATTGTTTGAAGCTCAATATTCGTGAGCAAAATGTTAATAATGAATAAAAAATAAAATTAAAGAAGTTGCTAAGAAATTTGAAGTGAAAGTTGAAAATTTAGAAAATTAGATATATTGCCGGAGAAAATAAAATACGGGAGAGGAAGGAAAAGAAAACTTGAATGCTAATAATTTTTCTTATAAAATTTAATTCATGTCCTGTCTTACACAGACTTGTTAACCCAATCTAAACCTTACTCGAATTAAACAAATTCTAATTTGTTATAATGGGTCATAAATGGGTTAGGTCGAGTGAGATCAATCCACTTATTAATTAAAGTTATTTAATTTTTTAAAAAAAAATAAAAAATAAAAAATATTTTTATAATGTAAGTATTTTTATAATTATATTTTTTAAAATAGATTAAATTTATTAATATTAATTAAATATGTCAAATCAACTTAAGTCAATTTGAACCCATTCTAATTGGTTTGAGTAAATTAAATAAATTTAAATTAGGTGAAAATCATGACCCATTTTATTAAAAAATTAATTCAGGTGAAATCGAATCATCATTCAAATTAATTAGATCAAATTATTTATTTAAAAATTAACTTATTTAATAAATGAGTTAGATTAAGTTGATCTGTTTGGTATAACACTATAGATTTAATTCCATTCGAATTTGAACTATGAACTCGAAATACCAGTTCTACTTACACATCAATTTTATAGGTTGTAATCGTTATCATAATACACAATCATGCAATATATCAGACGTCATGGTATGCGTCTAAACTTTTGCCTCTGTGGGCATTTTTTTTTTTTTGTTGCGTATATCTCGAAGCACAGACCAATTTCTCCTTCGTCGGACGTCGACCTGGTGGCGGAGGCATCCAAAGCATCCGGCGAAATTCCCCCGCATGAGAATTCGAAATTGGACTATCCAAATAATTCGAGACGAAAGAAAAAATTCCAAAAATGAATATCCCTGTATAAAATTTGCAGAGGAAATTGGAGCTTTTTGTTCGTACAAATTTCGATTGTGAAAAGCGCGGGAACCAACACCCTCAACCCCTCTGGTGTGAAAGAAGAAACGAGAAAGGAACGAAAGAGCAGCTTCCTCGACACGAAATCCATCGGAATCCCAATCTCCATCCGCAAAAGCAAAAGCCACCCGCCACCCTCCATCCCGCTCCTCTGTCCCTCTCCTTTTCCCAAAATTCTCCACCACCCCCTCGCCGACGTCCAAGTGCCAAAGCCGATCCCTCCCTCTCCTCTCCTCCAGTCCTTTCCCCATCGCCAACGAATCCCAGATTCCGGCGGCGATGCGGCCATGACGGCGACGGTGCGGAAGCTCGCGGTGGAGGTCGCGGATGCCCGCGATCTCGTCCCCAAGGACGGCCAGGGCACCTCCTGCGCCTACGTCGTCGTCGACTATGCCGGCCAGCGCAAGCGCAACGGCACCTGCGCGCGCGATCTTAACCCCAGCTGGCATGAGCGCCTCGAGTTTGTCGTTCCCGATCCGTCCTCCATGGAGACCGATGAGCTCCTCATCGAGATCTACAACGATCGCCGCCTCTCCGGCGCCTCCCGCAAGAACCACTTGGCCGCGTCCGGATCTACGGCACCAAGTTCCCCCGGCGCGGAGATGACGCCCTTGTCTGCTTCGCCCTTGAGAAGCGATCTCTCCTCAGCTGGGTCCGTGGCGAGATCGGCCTGCGGATCTACTACTACGACGAAATCCCTGAAGAGAAGAAACCGTCCAATGCCGCTGAAACACCGCCCCAAGCCGATGCACCTCCACCTTGAACGCCGGAGTCGAAGGATCCGCTACCGTCGGATATCCCGGCTCCGTCGGAGACGGCGGTGGAGGCCCAATCTCCGCTAGTCATCCCTGTTGTCGTGGTCGAAGAGGTTCCCCCACCGCCCGAGGCGACCCCGCCTCCGCCGGCGCAGGTGGAGCCGCCGGGGGTGAGGAAGATGCAGACCATTTCCAGCACCGAGAGAGGCAGAGTTTCTCGAAGGCCCAACGGCGCTGACTACGGCCAGAGAGTCATCTCCGGCCGGTTCGCCCCATTGGCCGAGCCGGTCGACCGTTCCACTGGTCTACGACCTCGTCGAGCCGATGCAGTATTTGTTCGTCCGGATCGTCAGGGCCCGCGGCCTCAGCTTCTGCGAGGCGCCGTACGTGAAGGTCTGGTCTGGTCCGCACAGGATGCGGTCGAACCAGGCCCGGGAGGCGAACGGCCACCCGGAATGGAACCAGGTGTTCGCGCTGAGCCAGCCGAAGCTGGAGATCTCTGTCTGGGGCCGCGGGCGGGGGGGTAGCATTCCTTGGCGGCGTGTGCTTCGATTTGTCCGACGTGCCAGTCCGAGACCAGCCGGACGGGCCACTCGCGCCGCATTGGTACCGGCTCGAGGGTGGCGAGGACCGGAATCCAGCCAGCCAGGTCACGGGCGATATCATGGTTTCGGTCTGGTTCGGGACCCAGGCCGACAAGTCCTTCCCGGAGTCGTGCAACTCCGACGCGCCGTACATCATCCACGCCCGGTCGAAAGTCTACCAGTCGCCCAAACTCTGGTACCTGCGGGTCTCCGTTATCGAAGCCCAGGACCTGCGGATCACCACACCGCCCCCGGGGACGCCGACCCACATACGTGTCAAGATCCAGCTAGGCTTCCAGTCCGCCAGAACCAGAAAATCAACGGCTAATAGCAACTCGTCGTCTTTCGCGTGGCTGGAGGATCTGATGATCTGATGTTCGTGGCAGCCGAGCCGTTGGATGAGCAGCTGATCGTGCTGGTGGAGGACCGTTCGAGCAAGGAGCCTTCTCTGCTAGGTCATGTGGAGATTCCAGTGGCCTTGGTGGAGCAGCGGGTCGACGAGCGGCAGCTGGTGCCGCCGAAATGGTTCAATATCGGGGGTGGAGAAGGCGGGCATCCTTATTGCGGCAGGCTACATTTGAGGATTTGCCTGGAGGGAGGATATCACGTCCTGGACAAGGCGGCGCATGTGTGCAGCGACTTCCGGCCGACGGCGAAGCAGCTGTGGAAGCCGCCGGTGGGGCGTTGGAGCTGGGGATTATGGGGGCGCGCGGGTTGGTGCCGATGAAGACGAAAGGTGGCGCCAAGGGGTCCACCGACGCCTACTGTGTCGCCAAATACGGGAAGAAGTGGGTACGGACCCGGACCATCATGGACAGCTTTGACCCCCGGTGGAACGAGCAGTACACGTGGCAGGCTTACGACCCCTGCACCGTGCTCACCATCGGCGTCTTCGATAACTGGCGGATGTTCCCGGACGCTGGCGACGAGAAGGGGGATTACCGGATTGGGAAGGTTCGGATCCGGGTCTCGACGCTGGAGAGCAACAAAGTCTACAAGAGCTCCTTCCCGCTGCTGCTACTGTTGAAATATGGGGTGAAGAAGATGGGGGAGGTACAAGTGGCGGTGCGGCTCGTGTGCCCGGGAATGCTGCCGGACATGTGGGCGTTGTACACGCAGCCGATGTTGCCGCGGATGCACTACCTCCGCCCGATCGGGGTGGCGCAGCAGGAGGCGCTGTGGGAAGCGGCGATTCGGATGGTGGCCATTTGGCTGGCGAAGTCGGAGCCGGCGTTGGGTAAGGAGCTGGTGCGGTACATGCTGGACGCGGACACGCACGCGTGGAACATGAGGCGGTGCAAGGCGAACTGGTTCAGGATCATGGGGGTGATCGCATGGGCGGTGGGGCTTTGCCGGTGGATCAACGATATCCGGCGGTGGAGGAATCCGGTGACCACCGTGCTGGTGCACGTGCTTTACTTGGTGCTGGTTTCGTACCCGGAGCTGATGCCCCCCACGGCGTCGCTGTACGTGGCTTTGATTGGTGCCTGGTATTACAGGTTCAGACCGAAAGTGCCGGCCGGGATGGACGTGAGGCTGTCGCAGGTGGAGGGGGCGGAATCGGATGAGCTGGACGAGGAGTTTGATGTGGTGCCCAGAGGGAGGGAGGAGAGGGTGGTGAGGGCGAGGTATGAGAGGCTGAGGGCGCTGGGTGCGAGGGTGCAGACGGTGATGGGGGACCTGGCGGCGCAGGGGGAGAGGGTGCAGGCGCTGGTGAGTTGGAGGGACCCCAGGGCCACCAGGTTGTTCATCGGAATCTGCCTGGTGGTAGCGCTGGTGTTGTACGCGGTGCCACCGAAGATGGTCGCCGTGGCGCTGGGGTTCTACTTCTTGCGGCATCCCATGTTCAGGGATCCCATGCCGCCGGCCGGCCTCAACTCACTCAGGAGGCTGCCCAGCCTATCCGATAGGCTGCTATAGGTATGATATAGAAGTGATTGGGTGTTGGTTGCTAGCTTGTAATTGTTGTAAATTAATGATACCAATAATGAGTGGGAAATTTTGATTGAATGAAACAGAGGGAAGAGATACTAAGTTAAATAAAATGAAATGGAATGAAGAAGACTTTTTTTGTTTCTATTTTTATTTTTTGGGCATGGAAACAATTTAGTCCACACATATTGCTGAAGCTGGCCCGCTTTGTGGTCCTGTGGTGGAGAAAGATTATGAGTATGCCTATCTTGTCCATCTCCCCTGCCTTTGAATTCAATCATAATGCTCTCTATCTGCTTCTCCACCTCTCTTCGTAATAGTACTTGTGTTCTCCTCAGCAAATGCAGATCATGGAGATTCCGAGCAGCCCTGAACTCCAGCCAGAGGCTTGCCTTTCTTTCTCATCGGCACATAGTCTCTTCCATGAAAGCAGATGACAGCAATACTCCTGTAAGCAAATGCCCAGCTTGCTTTCTGAGGTTAGCTCCTGTCTTATATACTGACTGTTATATACCCGTTTTGGCAGCTTGATTATGATCCAGCCGGGGATCTTCTTGGGCTAGATGTGACCCCTCAGCAAAGGTCCCCTCTTTGTAGAACTCCAAATGCCTGTTATATTGTTTTCTTTTTCTACTTTTATTATTTATATTGCTGATTTTTGTGTTTTCATGTTTAGAGATATGGTTATTGATGACACAACAAAATTGAGGTCCTGGTTTGGCCGCAATGGGCAGTACATAAGGGAATTGCCTTGCCCCAGTTGCCGGGGCAGGGGTTATACTCCTTGTCCTGAGTGTGGTATAGAGCGATCAAGAGTTGATTGCCTGCAGTGCAATGGCAAGGTACTTTATTCCATTCATCTCTCTACTGCGGCTTTTTGACTTTTAGCGTCTGTATTCTCCACTTCATCTTCATCTTTTTTTTTTCCTTTTGTAAATTACCATTTTCCAATACCCTGTTTTGACATGTTCTTTGGATGCTATGTGAAGGTTCTATATAACATAGATTTGAATCTGATTCCTCCGTCGCAATGGAGCTTAATTTTCTGATTAGCGCACAGCAGTTCACCCCTATTACCTCCCTTGGTCATTGAATCTTGATAATTTTCTACGCTGAAAAGTTACGTAGCTATTTTGTTTGTAGGCTAGAGTTCTTCTTATGAGACCCTTGTTCTACCTTTTTATTGTTTCATAATTCCAATGACTGCCACATTTGTTTAATTTGTATGCTCATTGTCAAGCTTCTCTCTAATGACCTGAATACCAGATATCATTTGCCTGAAGGTTAGCATGCTATGCTTCTATGCTACTCCGTTCTTTATTATTGGTCATAGGGCATTCAAACTTGTCAACAATGCTTGGGAGATCGTGTGATATGGGAAGAATCAATCGATGAGCAGCCATGGGAGAAAGCTAGGTCAAAGTGGGTGTGCTTGTTTTATCATTCTCTAGTGTTTCTACTTGGTCGTGCATCTTTTTGCAGTTTATCTTTGCGTTGTTTTGGATTTACCTTGCCAGTATTGCATTTTAAGTGGCTGTATTGCCACTATTGCATTTTATTTACTATGCCTGCAAGATAAATTTCTGTCCAAACTTGATCTAGAAATTGAGTTCAAAAAGCAACCATTGGGAGACTAATTACTAATGATTATAAATGTTTATGGATAGTAGTCACACCCAAAAAACATCATACATACAAGGTAAATCGCTGACAGTTCAGATGATGTTTTAACCAGTTCCCATCTCATCTAAAATACATTTGGCTTTCTGAATTATGACATTTACAATGGGATTTCTTTGCTCTAGTATGTAGGATCAGGACAGCATACATGTACCTACTAATGGGGATCAGTACAAACAATTAAGTAGAAAATATTACTCTTGGAGCACAATTTGGTTTCCTTTTCAAGTATATATTTTGAATTGCAGAAGCCAATGCTCCTATTGAGTTTCAAATGCTGAATAATTCTCCAATGAACCATTTAATAATCATGCACTATCTGTGTTTGAGCATCATATCTGACTAGCTTTATCTTGCAAAGATTGCTTCAGGACTCATGCTTTTGTCTTTTATTTCTCTATTTTCCACAGATCTCCTCTTAAGGTGAAGGAGGATGATGAAGTTGACGAGCTAGAAATCAAAGTTGATGCATCGAGAAAAGCAAAACGTAAATACCAGTCACTGTCACCTGAAGTTAGTCTGAAAATCAGCAGATCTTTAAGAGTAAGTTCTCAGCTGAAACTCATTACTATCATTCTACAGATTTGAACTAATAATATCTTACAGCCGATTTCTCTTAATTTTATTCATGCTTGGTTTTGTCGCATTTCATGCATTTTAAGTAGAAGTGGAAATCAATTGCTCTTTCAAGACAGATAATCTATAGAGAACATTCATAGACTGTTGGAATCAGCTCTTGATGTGGAGATCGATAACATTCATGAAAGGAAATGCCTTATTCCATTTGTTTCAGTGGTATACATGGAACACTTTTACCCTTCAGATTTTTTAGATATGCAAGTTTCCTCATTGTTTAATTTTAAGAAAGATGCCAATACCGGGTGGAAGAATCACCAATATGGGCAGAGGATTCAGACCATCCAAAAGTTAATGCTTTTTGTGTGATATTAATTTAATCTTTGTTTCTATGTTATCAATGTATTATGGTTGTTTCATGGGCTTCCCTAATAGTTGTGTCGTTGCAGACCCTGAATGCAAAAACAGGATTGTTTAGCAAGCGAATGAGGATTATTCACCTGGACCCAATCCTGCATGCTCAAAGGGTAGCAGCAATCAAGGTCTGTTTTTAAGTATGTCGATTTCCTGGTCTTCTGCTCGCCATGTGTAATTTGAAGTATTTCATATCACCCAGAATGTTCTTATTATTTGGTACTGCCACATCATCTATTCTCAGAAAACAAAAGGGACAGCTGCAGCAAGGAAGCAAGCTTCTGAAACTATGAAAGCTTTCTTCAGCAATCCAGAAAATCGGCTGAAGAGGAGCATAGCCATGAAAGGTCGGTTGTTACTCTACTCATTTGTCTGCTTTCTTGTAGCAAGTATATATATCATTTAACAGCTTAAGCATGCGTCTTATTTGTGGCCTCATGTTCATAGCAAAAATATTTGGTGAGTTCTCCAAAATCCATTAATCATTAAAGGATTGCTCATGAAACATTTGTTTTGAGCGTGAATTTTTCACTTTAGTAATATTCTTTTGGCATACTGGTAATTTTTCATTTCAATTAACCATGAGCTAATTGCAAATTTTTCTCATAATTTGGTGGAATTTTTTCGAAATCCCAAAATTCTTCATCTTGGCTAGTTATTTATGGACTTCTGATATAAGCCCTGGTCCAGCCTGAGCCCGACCATGTACTTATTTTCTGGCTCAGGCCCTTACAAGGAAATTCGGGCTTGTGTAGTTGCGCTCCACCACAGCACTACTAAGATTCCAAATTCGATTGCTTTCTGTCATCATAACGTCTGGTTAACTTTTCTTATTGCAGGCGTGAAATTTTACTGCAGCTATTGTGAACAGGAAGGGCATAGAAGGCACTACTGCCCAGAGCTGAGGAAAACATCAGGAAGCACCAAGACCAAATGTCGCCTGTGCGGTGAGCAGGGGCACAACAGGAGAACATGCCTGAAATCTAAGGCAGGACAAACTATCGAGTCTATTTCTCACCGCTGCAATGTTTGTGGTGAGACCGGCCATAATCGTAGAACATGCCCCAAATTGACCCGTGATGAAGGTGTCAAATTAAGGCCTAAGAACACCAATGGGAGAGCATATTCATGCAGGTTGTGCTTGGAAAAGGGTCATAACATCCGGACATGTCCTAACACAACTAGTTGAGAGAAATGATAGGATGACCATTTTAGTAACTGAGTTAACAAAATTAGTTTAGGTTGTTCGCAGATCATTCAAATGATTTTGCCTTCTGATAAGCACCCAGATGTCCATTTGGATTTCAAATTGTAAGTTTCCTTTGAATGGATGCTTAAAATCATTAGAAAATTCTTAAAACTAATTTTTTGAACACACATTGCATGTTATATTAATTGTAAGATTGGTTGCAACAGCCATTAGAATGATTGCTGCCTACCCACACATTATATCTAGGATTGGACATGAACACTCGTTAGAAAAGGGAGGAAACTTCATCAGAGCCAATTCAAGCCAAGAGAGGCCTAAGCGCGGCCTGCCCCTTTCACAAATATGCATGGTCATTGGCCTAATTGAAGTAGAGTGCCAGACCCAGATATGAACCCACAAAATGGGCCACTGAGAAATAATGAAGGAAACGACCACTGAAAAGAATGCTCAATAGCTTTCTGCAGATTTGGATTCAGACATTCACATATTAGATATTCCGTCTAGGCACAAGCCAATTATTGTAAAAGCCAATACACATTAATTAATCAAAACATTTTTTTCATACTAAGAAGCAGAAAATATCTATTAAGCAGAAGATGAGGGCAACAGCAACGCAAAGGCAGACAACTGTGAGACCAAGTAAGAAAGCCGGCCACAGATGCTAGAGCAGCTCAATGAGATATTCGACAACAAAAGAGCAATTTTGTTGTACACAAAAATAGAGGGGGGCAGAAATTCTTATCTGAAATGAGCATCAGAATAATGAAGATGAAAGCTTCACGTGTCATTTTATGCTGGCCAATTGGGTCCTGAGAAGCTTTGCAGCCTCCACCGTATTGGGGAGGGTTGGCTTGACTTCAGTATTGTCTTCGGGCCACAGTCAGAGTTCACCCAAAGCACATTCATCTCCAAGATAGGCAATATCTTGTTGCTCCGATAAATAATCTCCTTTCGTAATACCCTAAATCCTAAAAAGATAAAATATTAAAATAACTAAAAAAAAACTTTTAAATACAAATATCACAATTTATTTAAAGATTTTACAACTACAATTTCACCGGCAACAACATAAGCCTTAAATACTAATAACAAAAAATCAAAATTAACTCCTGAAAAAAAAAACGTTTTTTCTCGTCCCAATACAACATCACCTATTATGGTACCTGAAAGAGTTAAACAACAACTTCATGAACATATCAATACGCTCAATAGATAAACTCTCTACCTTTAATCCAAGAAATACATTAAACTTACGAGTGAACAACGCCGTTCCGTTCCTCCGCAAAAACCCTAACCCTAACTCCCCGTCGTTTTTGCCGGTCACTATTGCCGAACAATCGCCCATCCCTTGTCGACAAGTCGCCACTGTGGCTTGCGTAGCCCATCCCATGGCCTATGCACCAATACACCCTATGTTGTTGCACCCTGCGGTCCCGCTCCAACCTGCCGCCACCCCAATGCCGTCCAAACCCCCAGCCCTTCTCCATCATGCCATAGAACTTGTCAATGGCACACGATGGAGAAGACAACCAATTTGTACAAAAGCCCCTCAAAAATTTAAATATACTTCTAGGTTTCAATTTTAATTGTTCTATCTTAATCAAGTTCTTTTTATATCAATTTTTACACAAATAAATCTTTTTTCAAAACAATTTCAAATTTTTTAAAAAATAAAAATGCATCTACCCTAAATTTTAGATAAAATTATTGTCTATACACACAAATAGTTATCTATAAAATTTTCATCCGTAATTTCATAAAAAAAATAGAGATAAATCAAAGAATATCAAGGAAAAACATCAACAAATGAGGCTCTCGATATAAAATAAGAGTCTCCTACCTCTAATGTCGTCATCATCGATATTTCACGTTGATGAATTCTTCTAATGTATAGTTATCGACGAATTCTCCCATGGCTCTAACACAAAATCGAAGAAAAACTGCACAGGAGTTAAAAAATGTATGAAACAGATCAAAAAGTTCCCGTGGATGACTTTGCACATAACACTTTGGAAATGAGATCATCATTAGTCCCCAGGGGACAATATTTTCACTTCGTAGTAGAACAATGCTTGCCAATCATTCAATGGACAAAGACAAACGTTCCGCCGCATTGTTCACATAGATTCATATGAACTTTCAGAATAAAACAGATAGCTGTTCAAATCAACCGTATCGGATTAGCATAGCACTATTTATATTCATTTCTACGCACATTATGAGTATCTAGGCAGAAAACCAAACAATTATACCAAATTGGATAAGGGACGTCATATCTGAGAACAGAAATCAAACTTCTCTAAAATATAGGCATAATTAGCAAAACTAGAGCATCAGAACCAAACAAAAGACGCAGAAGATCTGAAAGTCAGAACTAGAAATCATGTGCTCTGCAATGATCACGTCAACGATAACAAAATCAATAACTACGGAGGCATTTAGCTCCAATCTCAATCAAATCCCAGCAGTAAATGCTAAGCGACGTCAGATCTCAAAATCAGAAACATATGCGAAAACAAAGGAGTAAGATCGCGATCAGCGGTGAAAAATTTTGAAAAAACGATCAAATATCCATTTGAATCGAGTCTGGCACATGATCCAAGGGATGGATCCAGGAATCAGTAAGAAATATAGAAATCGAGATTGGGGAGCAAGGGTTTCACACCTTCGACGAGAGAAGAGAAGGGAAGAGGAAGAGAGCCGGGAGGAGTGGCCGCGCAGTGGAGCGGAGGAGAAGAGCGAGGGTTTTATACCCGGCATCCAATGGGGTCGAGATGGCCAATAGGTGGCGGGGTAGTACGGTAAATTTCTGACGAGTACCAAAGACAGACAACCCACCGCCTCAGGGGGCACTTTGAACAAGCAGAACCCGGGGGAAACCGAGCAAACTGGCCGAACCAAATTAGACTTTTGAGGTTCCATTTTTTAGCTAAAACTAAAAGGCCTGTTTTGCTGCAGACAAACACCTTTCTTTGTAAAGAAAACTAAGATGCATTAACCATCAGAGTTTCACGTAACTCGGCCACCTGAATCGATTCCTGAGCTTTGAGCAGAACGGAGAGATGGTTTGCAGAAACAGATTAGGAAGACCGTAGATCTAATCTCTTTGGCGCTCTGCAGTGGTTAATCTGTATGGAAAGGAACACCAGAACTTTTCATAATAAAGTTGAAACAAAAAACATTCTTTCTGATCTGAACTGCTGGATGCTCGCATGCGCGAGAAAGCACAAGGAAAGCTTTGGGGGATCATTTTGACCTCCTGGAAAGATACTAACACAAGTCTGATCCTTCTTTTGCAGCGGAACCAGCTCCCAAGTGACGCAGATTTGATGTAGCAAGTCACTTGATTTCTGAAGAAGAGACGAATACAATAATCACGGACCAAGTCAGGCCTGCCGTGCTATTTTTGTTGTTAAACCACTGGTAGCAACAGACAACACTGCCCGGGCTGTTCACCTTCACAGAGAAGACCGGTGTGGGTTCTTATTGCCCACCCAACTCCGCTGGTGCACCCTTAACAACCATCGGTCCAAATTATCATCGTAAACGGCACAGATCCCGAAGCAGTTTCGACGGTGGATACCATTTCTTGTCGCTTTTCGCGTGTGGAGTGCCGCATCCGAGCCGTTAGTTATTTTCGGGTCAGGACAATTGATAGTTTGAATCTTGTTTTAGTTCTAAAATGAAACTATTTGACTATCGTAACCTTTCTATTCTCTCTCAATTCTCAAAAGCTTTCTATTCTCTCTCCACTTCCTCAAAAAATTTCCCTCTCTCTTTCATGCACTATTATCGTGGAGTAGACTAAACAATGTATTGAATTATTGAGATGCAACCTGTTATACATGGCTGCAGGTTGGACATCACCCATCATATCCTGGATCACGGTGTTATTTCTTGGTCAGGAAAGAGGAACTATGAGAAGACATGTCATACCGCAAGTGTGTCCTTGCTGTTAGAAAATTTCACCCATGTGTGCTCCTCTGGTTGCAAAGAAACTGTATAATAAACAACTCGTGTGGCATTTCTGCTGCAGCTTGCCATGACTATACCTTGCTTTTATATACCCTCTGTTATTTTGGGACATTGAAGGATAACTCGTTCCCGTTGCCTGGCTGTGGCCTCTGGAAGTTCATTTTTATCATGCAACATTGTCGCCTAGGTCCAGATTGTGAACTTCGGTGGCTGAAAGAATTAAATGTGAGATGTTCATCGTCCATCGAAGCTTTAGTGTTTTGGAGGCCATATGTTAAAATTTTTGACATTTAGGCAGTCCAATCATGACCTGTACAGCCGGCAATTTTCTTATCTAAAAAAAGGAATGCCGGTGCTTCAGAATGTAGAAGCTTCATTTTATTTTGTTTTGTAAACAATGTTGTAAGCGTTGAATTCTTCAGCTGATCTATTCTTTTTGGAAATAAAGCTCAATGGTGTACTATGTGTTGTTTTGGAAATTTGATTTCCAAATATCTGCAGGTCTGATAACCAGACAGTTTATCTATCGGATCCTTGGACATATATAATACATTTCAGCTTTCATTTTCTTCTTCAGATTAAAGATATCTCAACTTTCAAGACAGTATAGGATTTCACTGAGATCAATGAAACTTGATGCCTTAAGAAGCATGCAAATCGATTGGAGGTACAGGTCTTTACTCTCGAGCTCAGTAGACTGAATTCAAAAAATAAACCTCGATGAATGTACATGGTAAATCTGTAGTTTTTCTATTCCTGTCAAATGCTAGAGCAAAGAGGACGCATTGTCAGGGTAGCTCATCTTCCCGTTTATTTATCACCCTATGCATATTAAACAAGAGAAAGCCGCAGCAGATAGTAATCTCTACAACGACGAGCATTAGCTTCCTTTCTGTCTACTATTTCATCCACCTCCCCAACTCAAGCTCTTCCTTTCCAGAACTACTGCATGGAAGCCATGGAACTAATGCCAGTGCTCTGTAAATTGCCACCATTAGAAGTGCAGGAATAAGGCACTGCAGCTATTCCTTCATAAAAGATGCCATGATACTTGTCATTAACAGCCACCAGCTGATCCGTCACATCAACACTACCTTCGCTCTCTTCGGAAATTATTTGAGAGTTCTTCTCAACAAGCTCTTTAAATATTGATGATCTTAGCAAGAGGCTAAGAGCGGTAGGAGATGACTTGCTGCACGAAACACTGCCTTGGATTTGATGGCAAACGTGATCTTGTTGGATAGGTAATTGCAAGTCATCGGCGGCAAAAGGGTTCTGTGGCAAGATTAATTCAGTTTCACTGTTTGCAAAGAGATTGGCATTGTTGGGTACTGGCCTAATCCATCTGAAGTACGTGCTCAAGTCGAAGTTGGTGACCGCATTGATTCCACGGCACTCGATGGCAGCTATGTCATAAGCTTGCGCAGCCTCCTCTTGTGTGCCTGTTAACAAAGTTTGTGTACACATTAAGTAACGAGTATATAATTGGTGTAAACTTGGTTTGAACTTTGAAACAAAGTTGAAGGGATCACTGTAGGTGCCAAGATAAAGGTACTTGTTGCCGAAAACTCGCCCAATCCTTGCTTCCCATCTTCCATTGTGATGATGCCTACATTATGTTTCAGAAACTTTCTAATAGATTTGTAATCGACTTATTTTGAAGATCTAATTTTTACCTTGCAACTCCTCTGTACTTGGAAACTCCTCTTGAGAAACCACTGCTTTTCCTGTTACAGAAAAAAAATTTATATCCGAAATAAGTTTCATCCTTTTGATGTTTTCTCTGGAAATAATGAGATGAGTTAATTACCTTCTTAATGTGGCAAGATACTCTTCTTTGGTCATATTGTGCATTATTTGTAACTCATTTTCGTAGTCAGATACCTGAAGTAAGTCCACTAGTTGTATTAGTTTTCAGATACTTCAAATATTAAGGACTAAATCAACTTCAATCTGAAACAGAAATCTTACTGGGAAGTTTGTGATGGTGGTAGGCCCCCAATACTTGAGCGCGGCGAGATCATAAGCTCTTGCTGCTGATTCCTCCACATCATATGCACCAAGATAAACTGTTTTGCATTGATGAATAATTGTATTAGTTAATATGATATGATATAATGAACTGCAGCATGACATGTTATTATGCTAACTCACCTTGCTTTCCTTTCTTCTTTTGTGTTACATTCCATGACCCCTTGTCCCACAGATGCGCTTCAAATCTTCCTGTCCATCTATGCCTGCAAAATTATTCTTCTCCCATCTTGTTCTTGAACGAAATGAAGTACCATAACGAGAGAAAAGGAAGACGTTTTCTAGATTTTTGACATACTTGCTAACACCGCGAAACCTTGAGCTCCTCTTGATAGTGCTGCTATTTCCTCCTCCCGCAACCGGAGGCAATGCCGGCTCCCGCCTTCTCCTCCTGATGCACTTCACTGCACCACAGCTATCCGGCATACCGTCTACCACACCGAGGAGTCTCTTTTCACTCTGGTGGAACTCGGCTTTCGCAAACACGACATCCATGGTAGAGTTATTAAGTGCTTTCTCAATGGTGTCAATTGGTGTAAGGCATATGACTTGGAACACATGGGTATATAAACAAGCAAAGACATGATCTGCGAGCTTGTTTTCGGGGAAGGGACAAGAAGAGACGATGATTTCAGGACAAGTCCGGCCATGGATTTCTTGTCATGGTCCACCCTGGCGCGCTAATCCCCACAGCCATTTTGTTTCTTCCCCTTGCTCAAAAACAGTTTCTGTTTTGTGCAATACTATGTGTATATATACTGTTGTTTCTCTTCGCGGTTTTTTAATCTGTATTTTTGTTTTTAGTAAGAGTTCCCTTCAATTAATTCTCCGTTTGACTCTTGGCTGATTCTAAATTCTCTCCGAAGTCAATAACTATTAATCGCTGCTATCTGAATGACCTAGAAAGTATATCGATGTAAATCCATTTTAATTCTTTCTCTGTGTATGTGTTTCATGAATCTTGCTTTTCTGCTGTAATTTCTCGCTTCTAATATCATCTGAGTTTGGATTATTATTGCTGCTGCTACGAAGCGAAAGATAATCACTAGAGTGAAAACCGGAAACGAAACAAGAATCGGGGGTGATGAATACTAAAGCAAAAGCAAACAAGAGGAAAATCCAACACGAAGCAGTAGCGGCTCGAAAACGTCTCCTGCGCGATGCACTGGAATTGGATCTGTTCCACAAACTGAAGCTTCAGAAAGGATCTGTTCATGAGAAGACAAACTTCAGCAGAGTGAAATTGTGAGATTTACGCACGAATCCAAATTGAGGCTTGACCTTTCGGAGCAAGGAGAAGTCTAAATCCTTGGCGAGTTCGCCGGGATTCAGCTCTTAGCTTCTCAAGAATAATAATAATAATAATAATGATATCTGCTAGCCGGCTTATGATTTTGATGTGCGGGTTCTCGTCAAGAAATTCTCACGCGCAAGCATGCAGGACAAGAATGGCGGCGTGCTCTACTATGGCTTTTTAGATTCTTGCATGGCGATTAGATTCGTGACGTCTGCTTTCTTTAAGACTTCAGATCAATTCAAGTATAGCTAAAGATCACTGGATTAATTGGGCAAAAGGAGTGTTATTGCATGTATTTTCCAATTTAAAAAATCTTTGTTTAAAATATTGTGTTTTGACTTTGACAATTTTGACTGTGAGTATCGCTTGACTCGTCACCGGTCGCTGGTTCGAGGTTCGGTCCGACCTTAAACCAAAATCAAACTCAAACCTGAAGATTCGGGGTCACGTCACCCGGATTCTTAAATTGCAGTGAGGTTTAAATTGCGTTTTTCTTTTTTAAAAAAATCTTAACAAATCCTGTTAATTTAAAATTTTGATGAATTGGCCATAAATTAGATTCTTAAATTTAATTGGCGATGTTTCATTCGACTAATAATCTAATAAACCATAAATCGTCAGCCATAATCAATCAAGACCCTCCATCACACCCATCCGGTTAAGTTCGAATCTGTGTGCATACCGCACCCGATCACAGAAAGGGTACGATCGTCATTTCAAGGAAGGCTATAAATATCCCCTCCACTCCGTTTCCAGGGTTTCAACGCCTTTTTGGTGGCGATCTCGCGGGGCCGCCGCCGGTGGCTGCCGATAGCGGCGCGAATGGAAGTCGAGATTTGATTTCTGTTTCTCTTTCCATTCCCTTGATTGATTTGCATCTATCGGCCGCTAGATTCATGCGAGACTCTGATTTTTTTTTTTTAATTTTTTTAACCTAATCGGATTATAGTGATCCGAATACGCTTGAAAAATCTTCATTGAATTCAAAATGGATCGCGAAAGAGCAGAACTGGAGTTCTATTTTATCAGTTTATTGCTGATTTTTTGTTTGCCCAAGGCCGGGCGCTTCCCTCTTAAGCAATGGGGTGGCGTGGTATTCCACGGGAGAGGTTATAGTCGTGGCGCACTCTGCGTTGGGCATACATTGTGATCGGCCTTCCTATGGCCGCTCTGCTGTGCTGAAAGAGCAGTCTGAGCGAGGGGATAGGCCAACATCCTTAATTATTCAATAATTTCTTGTTCTTTTTGTGTTCTCTCCTTTTACTTGTTTGTGGTGTGTTTTTTTTTATTCTTTTGGTCAGATTTGTAATGGTCTTTGTTCACTGGTTTGATTAAAATTGTCCTATTATGTTAGTTTCTTCATACTAGCCTCCTTGGTTACAACTTTGATTAAACTTTGATTAGGAAGCAATGCATTTGTATACAGCATATCCATCTGTGATCTTATCTTGCGATGGATCTGATGTTTCTTCTCTCAGTTGTTGTAATTGTAATTGTAGGTGCCAAATGAGTTCAAGTTTAGGTTTCTAGCTTGTGTTGAAAATTAGGTTTTGTGTTAGTTTCATTGATGCCGCGAGGTGAGCTAGTTGAATCACATGATTGATTCTGAGATTAAATGTGCCTATTTATTTGAAGTTGTTCCTGAACTTATCATGATCGTCACTACGAGCATTAGCTTCTCCTACGGGTAAATATCCTACCATTTTCTACCACATTTTGCCTTTTTCATTTTTCTGACCTCGATGCCTCCTAGGAGTTCCAAGTTTGGTTTTGTTTAACCCTCCTGAATCTTGCTTATGGCCAAATGCAACTCCTTGAAATCTTCAGGTGTCTGTATATACAAAGAATCCTGGATGTCTAGAGATATTCCCTCTATATACAAACTGGCCTCTTGTTGTGATGCAGTTTCTTTATTTATGTTCCATTCATTTTAGTTGTAATGCAAGTTTCTTTATGTGCCATTGTCTCTACTGTAATGCAGATCCTTTATCTAGCTTTCTTTCCATAAACATGTCTATCAAAGAGCTGCAGATCAGAAACTTGATGTGGATTCAGTGCTTGACTCTGACTTAGAATCTAGAACTGTTGATATTGTGGTATCTTCATCTTGTCAAGCAAGACATGTCAAACTCGCATATTTAGCCTTTCCATTGTCATGACACATTCCCTGACTTCTGTTGTGTAGCATAGTTTCTTTGAACTTGTTCTAATTATTTATTATGTAACTAGTAAACTAGTAGTTGCTATGCACCTTGTTTGTGTATACTGTACTTCAGTGCATGTGCATATTCCTCAAGCAGATTTTTTTTTTCTGAAAATTTTCTTAGGGTGACCATCAGACATATTTATCTTCTTTTATAGTGCTATCTCTAGGATTAGTTTGGGCATTACCTGTAGCTTCTAAGCTTCTGATCTTACTAGATCTTTTTGATATTGTTATACAGTTTTTTCATGGGACATATTGTTATACAGTTACTCCATTGAATTTTTGCTATTATGCGATTTACTGAAGCAGAATAAAACCATTTTGGGCGGTCTTTCTATGTAGCGTGTGGTAAATCTTCTGAAAATCAAAACGGAGTAGTCTCACAATGCAATAACAACTCAACAATATTTCTTAAGCATGTTCGGATCACTACATTCAATTAATTGAGCAGTTGAGTTATAAAAAAATCTCAGAATTGGGCATAAATCTAGCAGAGGATGGAAATAAGCTTGAAAAGATTGCTGTTACTCACCACCATTGGCAACCAAGTGGAGGTGGGTATTTATAGACCTGCTTGAAGTGAAATCATACCCTTCTATCATTGGATATTTTGTGAAAATTTCTTTGTTAGATGTGTTTATCTTCTTTTATACAGCTATCTCTAGGATTTGTTATGGAGAACTACCTATAGCTAGAATAAAGCCATTTTGTAGCTCCTTTTTATATGGTATGGTTAGTCTTTTGAAAATTGAAATGGATTAATTCATAACTTTCTACTAGTGCATCTTAAAGCTGTGTTTTCTAGTGCCTTTACCTTTTAATCTTTATGAAAGTTTCATTTTCCTCTTTCCTACCTTTCTTCTTTTTTTGTATTATTAATGGTTTTATTTGTGGCTAATAGTGTGAATTATATCATAGTTTTGTATGAGTTTTTTCAAAGCCTTTTGGTCAAGTTTTGTATATATACCGCAGCTCGCCCATGGCGCCCACGGCGAGCTCAGAGCTCGAAACTGGCATCTCTGGCATGTCCGGCATCCCCGCGCGACAGCTCCGGCATCTCCGGCGAGCTCAGCAGCCCGGCGAGGGCAGCTCCGCCGGTGAGCGTAGCTCCCCCCGCGAGCGCAGGTCGGCCGGCGACGATGCTTGCCCCTGCTCTCGGTTCGGTTTAGAGTTTACTGTGCTGGTTAGTATAATTCGCATGGTGGGCAAGATGTTAATCAAGGTCCAACAGATAATGCGAGCTATAGCTACTATGACGGTTATTAGAGCGAGATGTCTTCATACAATCCAGGATATCATCAGTCAATGCAGGACCATACCACTTTCTGCTATCCGCATGCTAAACAATACTATCGATCACAATTTCATCGTACTGATGAGTATGGTGATCAAGAATATCGATCTCTTCAAGATCCACCTCGGAACAGCATGTGGTTATAAGACGTGGATTTATATCATGTATGAAATGATGTTTTTAAATTTTAATCATATTCATATCATTTCTTGTATGTTTTTTTAATACACTAATATATATTAAAAGTAGATAATATGAGTGACTAACTATCAAAATTAATTTTAATTAGATTAAATAATATTTTAAATTATTGTAAAATTAAGTATAAATTTATTCATAATTTTTCAAATTTTTTCAAAATTTTTTTAATATTTTATCGTATTTTTAATTTGAAGTCAAAGTAGTCAAAATATAGTCAAACTCTGGTCAACGCACAATTAATAATTTAAAAAATTCTTTCGGCCGAAATCGAAACGGCCGAAACTGAAATCGAAACGACCGAAACGTATCGGTTTCGGCCAGTCTCGAAATCGAAACTGAAATCGAAATCGTAAACCTTGGTAAATATCCTACCATCTGTTACCCTATTTTGCATCCTTTTTTTCATTTTTCTTGATCTTGATGCCCCCTAGAAGGTCAAGGTTTTGTTGTGTGTACCCTCCTTGAATCTTGCCTAATGATGATGCAAGGGCAAAGTTACATGATGGAAGAGATGGAGTGACTGATTTTTCATCAAAATTTGCATCAGAATTGGATTTTAGTGATGGTGTATGTGTTATTAGATCTGTATAGCATGTGTCCTGTATTTTTGAATCTTCTTGTATCAGACTCAATGGTCTATTTTTTTTCTTCAGATATAATTAATGCCAAAGCTCAAAAAAAACGAAGAGGAGATTTATTTATCTTTGATCCTGTACTACAAAAAAAATATATGAAAGAAAGTGGAAAGTGATGAGTAAATATGGAGGTTGGGCGTCAAATCTATGGACAACAAAAGCTATTTTGAGCAAAGTTTTAAGTTTTGATTACGTCATTTGTTTTGGTTGGTCTCATTTCGATCGTTTCAGCGTTTTGATTTTGATAAAAATATTTTTTTAATTATTAATTACGTATTGATTAGAGTTTGATTATATTTTGATTATATTTTGATTTTAAATTAAAAAATATGATAAAATTTTTTAAAAAATTTAAAAAATTTAAAAAATTTAAAAAATATTAATAATTTTATCATAATAGTTAATATAATTTAAAATTGATTTAAATTGATTTTTATAGTTAATTACTTGGTGGATATGTCAATTTTTAAATTTAGAGATAATAATATTCATAAAAAGATTTTTTTTGTCTATAAATTCGATTCTAGTTTAATTTCACGTAAATTTTTTGAGTAATTTATATTTGTGTTTATGGACTTTGAGTGTATATTAATCTTAGTTGATCAGTAATATTAATTCTTGGATTTAGTATAAATGACAAATTTATATAATTGCGTCAGAGTCTAATGATAAATTTGTATGACAAGACTAAATGACAAACTTAAAGAGTCATCACTTTAGTTGCTCCGCGGCTTCACATGCAGCCTATGCAAGTAGCCCATACAAACCTCACATATACTCCTCTAGCTTCACTATCCACTCCAATGTGGCTATCACTCTCACAGAGTGAGGGGGCAAGTGTGAGTGCAAGACCAGCGAGGGTATTGACACGCGTGCGTGCGCCAGACAGGTGAGGGTGCTAGCGTGAGTGTATGGATGCGAACGCCATAAAGGCACGAGTACAGAGATGAGGCTAATGTGACACAGGGACGTGGGAGTCAGGGCGGTGAGCATGTGGACGTAAAATCAAAATCAAATAGGAAATTAAAAACCCTGGTTTCGAGGACACAACCCACTTGAAACAACGGAAAGGAAACAGTCTCCCATCGTTCAAATGTGCTCCCGAATGGCCCCTGGTTTTCTCTCCCAAATCCACGGCTGTTTTCCACTGCTTCAAACCCCCAACAAATCCGTCCCCCGCTCCTTTTAAATTGACCATTCCAGTCTTCCAGACACCCACCATTCAGTGCCAAATCCCGTCTTCGCTATCGCCCCCATCTCATCCCTTCTCCTTCTTCCCTGATCTGATGATAAAGATCCCATCTTGCCCTTTCCGTCACCCGATTTCTAGCTATGTAGTCCTCCGCGAACCCTCCAAACCGACGTTTTCTGGGCGGATTTTGATCGGGGTGTGAGTTCCTCTGTTTCTTTTGTTGTCCTCATGAGGGTCGAGGAAAAGCTGATCCAGAAGCCCTAGACGTCGTCCAAGAATAGCAGGAGGCGGCGGCAGCAGAGGAAGTCCAGCGCCATGCCTAGAGTCGTCCAGAGGCTCTACGAGGCCTGCAAGGAGGTGTTCTCTGAGAGCGGCGCGGGCATCGTGCCGTCCCCGACGGGTATGGCAAGGATTAGGTCCATTCTGGGTATGTGGATTGCAAGGCGAATTCTCCCTATTCACAAAATTCGCGTCTTTCGATTTGTTTTATCTTACTCTGAATTTGGATTGTAATACCAAAGTAGTTTGTTCTCTTAGATTGGACGATTAGTTTTGGGTGGCAATCCTCTTGCTCAATACTGATTAAAAAGTTTATGGTTGTGAAGGAAAGAGTTTAAATTTGGGTTAAGGTTCAGCAAGAATATTGATTTTTTTATTTTTATTTTTTATTTTTTTTAATTGCTTTGGTTCATTCTAGCATTTACATGGTCTTCTTTTTTCATATATATATATATATCTGTTAGAACTATTAGCTTCGTCTCGATGAGTGTTGCATATTAGTGCAATGCCCGACTTAAGAGTGATTGATCTATAGTATTATGAATCTTGTTCCTGTTCATTTGTTGGACATGCCTTCCAAAGTCATTTGATTTGAACAGGAACACAGGCCTAGCACTAGCAATAAGAACCGAGTGCATTTTTGGACACTGATCCTCACTCACCTACCACTAGCAATGATCTGTTATTTCACATTCATGATGGGTGGGTTCTAATTTTTAATCAATGAACATCTGGAGGATGTCACTTTTGAGCAGCCACCTGTCTCTTCAGCTATTTTTATAATTATCGTAATTTTCTGCAAGTAATGGTGTGATGAAGTGTTTGTGGAGGTTTTAGCTGTCCATTTCTATGCTGCCAAGTTGCCATTGCTCTCAGCATGTTTAGTTTTCAAACATTTTTGGCCCTTTGTCAATCATGAAATGTTTACACAGAGCAATGAATTGTAAGTGAACATGTCTATCTTTTGCAAAGTAGTTCCTTATTTTTTTCATTTTTTTTCCTTCGGCAGATAGTCTGAGTCTGGCTGATGTTGGGCTATCTCGAAACCAGCCATGTTTTAGGAGAACTGGATCAGAAGGTCTACCTGCTGTGACATATCTGCATGTATATGAGTGCCCCCCCAGATTCTTGGTATGGTACATCCTTCAAAAGCTAGCTCCTTTGATTAACTTATTGTAAATTAATGTTTGCTAATTTAGCTGTTCCCTAAAATGCTGATTACATTTCTGCAGATTGGCATATTCTGTCTGCCATCATCTGCTGTCATCCCACTTCATAATCATCCAGGGATGACTGTGTTTAGCAAGCTTCTATTTGGCTCCATGCATATCAAATCATATGACTGGGTAGATGTTCCTCAAAGCTCCAATGGTCGTAAGATTCTATCTATTACGACATACATTTATAGTAGATAATTGTTATAACTATGCTTTATTTTCTTAGTTTACCTCTTTTTTAAATGTTCAAATTGTATGTGCTTTATTGATTTGCACTGTGTAATTTGCCCATTGCTGCCTTCTTTTTCTAATGCACCTATGATATGCTTGGGTGACAACTCAACCTCCAGGCATGCGCTTGGCAAAGGTGAACACAGATGCCATTTTTAATGCACCTTGTGAGACCTGCATATTGTATCCAGCAGCAGGAGGAAACATGCACCGTTTTATTGCTGTAACCTCCTGTGCTGTACTGGATGTGCTTGCACCACCTTATTCAGAGCCTGAAGGAAGGCCATGTACATATTATAACGACTTTCCTTTTGGAAATTTTTCTGGTATGCTGAAATTATTCACTGCAATTTCTCATTCAATACTTGTATCTGAATATACCCTGATCATTGACTTGAGAAGTCCTTTTGTTAATCTAGATTTCTGCATTTTTTTACTAAAAATGTTTAAGTTCTAACTAGAAAATGAGGTTACCTTTGTGTTCATTGTTGTTATTAGGGCCTTCATCAAGTTGGATGGGTGTGGTTCTGTTGTAAAAGGTTGGGCGCAAGCTTAATTTCAAAAAAAAGTTAAATAAATAAAATGAAGAGGCCAGGTATTAGTGACAATCCAACGCCTTGAGCTCAAAACTAGGCATGTGCCCTGTCACCTATTAGCCCCATTACAAATCCCCTATATTTGTGGCATCTATTTGCCCTCTATGTTCCAAAATGCAATCTGTGGTTGAACTATTGATGCAATGGGAGAGGGGGCATAAGGGGTAGGAAAAGATCACTGTCTTTTCACAATAAGAGATCCTCTTGATGTAGCGGGAGAGGACACGAGGGATAGGAAGAAGATCACCGTTTTCTCATCACGATAGATTCACTTGATGCAGCGGGAGAAGACGCGAGAGATAGGAAGAAGATCGTCTTCTCACCATGATAGATCTTTGAATCCACAAGGAAGATAAAAAGAGAATAAATCCAAAATAAGATAATATTATTGATAGAAAAGTTTTTTTTTTGTTACAATTTTGGGTTGTATATATAGTCGTCTAATAAACTTAGAGTCATACTTGATGTAGATTTAAAAATAGGACTTAAACTCTACTAAAAGTTATACTTAACATATCTTAAATAAAAATATTTAAATCCTACTCCTTATTGGGTTGGGACTGTTATTGAATCGGATTAATAAATAAACTCTAATTTTGAACAATACAAAATCCGAATAATCTAAAATAATAAATAAGAAACTTGTAGGAATCAATATTAGCTTTTCAACGGGTAGTTATTTGCTGAATTTGAATCAATATTTTAGGAGATATGTCCTATAAACTGTAGTAGTACGAATCTTAACAGATTTTAATTGGAGTTGGAATTCAATTTAAACTGGACCTCTAATTTTACTTAAAAAAAGATGTAGTTGTCTTATATCAGACCCCTCGACTTGTAAAAGACTTGTCCTCATGTCAAAACTTAAACTCTTTATTGTTACAGTTATGATTTTCGCAAACATATTCTAACATAGAACTTAATGATGTAAACCAATAAGATTTATTCGAATAACATTTTCAGTACTTTGATCTCCTATTTTTCTTTTGCACAACCACTTGAACTTTTGTAGGGTTCCCTTCGATTTTATTTGAAATAAATTTTTGATACGTACCAACTTATGATTTGTTGTCATGCAATTAAAGTATTATTCACAAGTTTGCTGACAATTACGATAATAATCTGAATATGTCATTGCAAATTTTGAATCTTGCATTGTGATAACTCATGGAGGAATTTTCTCTAGTTATTCAAGAGAGTTGATTTTTGATGACTTCAAAGAATAATCTTGAATAGTATAATCAATATTTTCACAAATAGAAAATTTTTTCTTTCAGCCTTCAAGATTGTCAACTGATTCATATGGATTCTTATAGATGATCTTTTGAAAATTTTTTGTAACATCCAAAGCCACTTTTGTATGATCTTCTAATTCCTCAAAGAAAGAATCTTTGGAGCCTTTAATAAATTCTTCACTAGTTTGTTTGTCTTTCAAACGATCCACAACCTATTTTTCAACTTAATAATTCAATATTAGAGGAAAACTACTAAGATGTGAAATTAATACCTAATGGTTGTCTCCATTGATTTCAATTCCAGAAGCCTTTGGATAAGAGATTTGTCTTACTCGATTTTGATTCCCTTTTGAGAACTTTATATTGAATAGTTTAAGCATTTTCGGCTATGAACGAATTTTTGGTTTGTCTTCATGTTTTCTTTAGATTTGAATTTGCTTCCACTAAGATGAAGCATAACCATCAAACTTGTATTCAACAATCTTCATTTTTTTCTCTTCAGAAATCTCCATAAGCATAAAGAATTTCTTAATTTTATCGATCCAAATAAACAAATTCTTATAACCATGAACGTATGAAATATTCACCTTACTAAGGCTTTGGTTTCCCTAAATAGCTCCATATGTTGATCTCCAAGATATCAGACCGCGAGCCTATTTGACGATCAATTGATGAACTTGGTTTTTAGTATTAATTTGTTTCAAAACTTCATACTTTCTAGTAATAAAAGTAAGAAAATTTTTTTTAATCAAATCTCGAATTTGATAATCTCCTATATCACCGTTCATGGAGTTGACACCAACAACTACGATCAATGGAGTTGAGTTCAGGAACAACGTTACTCTGATACCATTTGATGTTGTAGCAGGGGACGAGGCGCGAGGGGTAGAGAGAGATCACCGTCTTCTCACAATGATAAATCCTCTTGATGCAGCGGGAGGTGAGGCACGAGGGGTAGGAAGAAGATTACCGTCTTCTCACCACAATAGATTCTTGAATCCACAAGAAAAATAGAAAGAGAATAAGGTCAAAATAAAATAATATTATTGATAAAAAAGCTTTTTTTGTTACAATCTTGGACTGTATATATAGCTCTCTAGTAAACTTAGAGTTCTATTTGATGTAGACTTAAAAATAGAACTTATACTTCACTAAGAGTTTTACTTAACATATCTTAAGTAAAAATATCTAAATCCTATTTTTTATTAGGATAAGACTGTTATTGACTCGGACTAATAAATAAATCCTAATTTTGAATAATACAAAACCTGAATGATCTAAAATAGTAATAAGAAACTTGTAAGGATCGATATTAGTTTTTTAACGGATAGTTATTTGCTGGATTTGGATCAATATCTTAGGAAATATAACTTTTAGACTGTAGCTGTATGAATCTTGATGGATCCTAATTAGAGTTGGAATTCAACTTGGAGTGAATCTCTAATTTTATTTTAAAAAAGATGTAATTGTCCTACATCAACAATCCTTTGAGAAACCTTGTCTATGGTGATTTATATCAAGTTCATACTTATCCGATATTGAAAGTTTGCAACAGAACAATACTTTTGTTGTATGATACTTACGTGCTTTGTGATCATATTTTAGTCATCTTTTTTAATTGCAGGCGATGTTAATATTGGGCCTAGGGAAGGTGAGAAGTATGCATGGCTTGAAGAGAGGGCAAAACCTGATGACTTCTTTGTACTGGGGGCACCATACACTGGTCCAGAAATTGTAGAACCTTGATTGTATACAAAATGTTAGTTTTCTGTCTGCAACTACATACATCATCTCCAATCTGGGTGTAAATACAGAGGAAAATTTTGAACAAAAGAGTACAAAAGTGTTCCGCAGCTTCCTCTGAAACAAATCCCAATACATCTGTTCTGTACTGCTGCAGCTTGTTTGTTTCTCTAATTCATCAATTGTTCTTCCGCCAGTGATGTTCCAATTTTGAATTATATGGTTTCTGGTTTCTGGATGGCAATATTTGATTTGCCTCTTTGCAATGGCTTGTTTAGAAATAAGTATGCATAAATTATCTCAAGCAATTAACTCTAATGGACTAATGGAGGACAACCTGCAGCCTGCGGGGGTTATTTGTTCATAAACTAAACTCGTAAAGAGGTTATGTTGCAAGTTGCAACTGAGGCAAAATTTCATGGGTTATTGTACTATCTCTAAGACACAAGGCGCTCGAGTAAATCTGATTATTCTGAAAGAGTAAGCAAATAACAAATTAAATTGTTGAATTGGCATAAAGAAATAACTCACAAGTAACCATAAATCCTACCTTGAACTATTCTCGAGACATTCAGAACAAATCGCAAACTGCCTTTTATTTCAAAATCACCATAATAAACGATTTTTTTTTTTTGGTACAAGAAAATTAAAAGATTTCCCCTTCCCCACTTTTTTCCCCATTGTTTTCTTTTATTATCACGAAAATAAAGAAGGAGAAAAAACGAGATAAATAAAAAAAAAACAATAAACTACTAGATGGAAGCCATTGGTTAGCTCCATTCATCCCATTGTTCCTCTGCGTTTATGTTGGAGGCGGCAGTTCCCACTTGTGTGGCAAGGGGCCCATGTCGAATATAATCTCTCTGTGGCAAGACCAAACAAGTTTGATTGCTTCTGGGGTTCCGATTCCTGCGCCCCTTGGATCACCAGCAGGGCCAAACCTGCAATGTCGATAATTATTCAGAATTCATCAGAACCATTGCCAAACCTCAAAAAGTAAATAAATAACGAAATTATTAATTGTGGCAAACTCATGCCGCTAACCAGTGGTTCTGTGGAGCTCCTGTTGTTCTGGCTTTGATTCCGGCATAAGTTGTCCCATTAACTGACCTCCCAAGAACTTCCTGTGGAGTAAGTTCAAAGATGTCTGGGTTAGAACATAAAAATTAAGATGAATAATATGATGAACAGGGAACAGCAGCAGCAAAAGTAACAAGAAATGCAATCAATAGAACTTGATGAAGTAACCAAAATTGTTATTATCATTCTGATAAATCATGATAATGGCAGAAAGCAGAATGGAAAGAGCTACTTTTGCTGGAGTGATCTAAATCTTGCCTGAAGGAACAATTGATCATTGGAAACCACTGCAGCTGTCAAATGGCATGCATCCTCTCACAGGCATCTAAAACCAACGGAAGCTCCTCTTGCTTGTAATCAGTTACAATCTGAACTCAAAACCAGTGCCAGTGAGCTACAGTTGCTTTTGGTTTAGAATAGCAAAAGAGAACTTGTTCATAACTATAAAATAAGTTGAATGACTGTCAAATTAAGCTCCTACCAATTATTTTATATTGCAGAGGAAAAATAGTACTGTTGACTTAATTTTACCTGAAAAGGCCCAAAGATCTCTGTTGTAACAAGGTCAAAGTTATTGTCTTTAAGAATTTCATGTAGAGGAACAAAAACAGCCGTTGGTTTCAAAGCACCATAAACTTTTGGAATGGAATGATTCTCCAGAGGTTCACCCCCAAAGAGTAGCCTTGCTCCTGGTATTTCAAGCAACTTCCTTATATGTTCACACATTTCTTCTGTTGTAACCTGCAGCAAGAAAATTAAATCTTCAAATCACCACACTGGAAACTAGCAACCCCTTTTGTGTTTAGTTAGATGAATAGGCAACATGCATTATAAGCTCGCACAAAAAAAATGCAACATCAAAAGGCACATGGATATGAAACTCCAGTTCTGCTCTATCCAATCTCTTACGGGAGTCAATTATCAGCAGTACTAAACAAAATAATAACAGGGTCTGAGGCATCAATATCAGCTTACTTACAGTAAGAACAGGACCAATAGTAAGATCTTCAAGCTTCCTTCTCTCGGCAAGCTCTTTCAATTTCGGAATAAAATTGCTTGATGCCCAGTTCTGCGGACATCATAGAGACTTATGAAGCAAATGTAGTATAAAGTTAGTCTACTTAGTGCCCACAAAGCATATTTAAGAACAAAAGGACACCACTTTAGTGTCTGCAAGCCAGTCTGGAAACTTGTATTCTCACAAAGTTTTAATTCTTTCTCGCACCTGTTTTTGTCACCACTCTACAACTTATTGTGCTAGAAAGTACCTTATGCATAAAAAGGATTGATTGCGCAGAGCACTTTTGTCCACTGCAAGCATAGGCATCCTGGTCACAAACCCATGCAACATAATCAACCTGCCATTAAAGAAACACCAGCAACAACTATCGCCTGTTAGTTAGGTATGGCCAAAGACATGGAAAGTTGCACAAGCAAGAAGCTGTATGTTCTTTTCAACAGAGACCTCCTGAACATCTGGACCAAGGATTTTCCAGTCAAAACCCGCATCTTCTAATTTAACACGCCCCCTCAGATCAGCAGCCAACTTTTCTGCCACCCGTGAGCTTCCAGTAAAGAGTGTCATTTTTGGCTTCGCCTGTAGTAAGTTTACATCAGATGAATAGGTTGATGTGAGATGAATTCAACAAAGTCCACATGATCAAATGATACAAACAGAACTAGAGGAAAGTTTGCATAAATATGCATCCATTGGTCCCAGAACTAGAGTTCTCTCTATAAAAAGTAATGATAATGAAATACAGATGAAATATTTGTGTTTAAGTGTGAAATTTTTTTCAGAATGTGATGGAATCTGCTATATATCTTTGCATTTTTCTTAGAACACTATCATTGTGGGTGTTCTAAACAACCTTCAGAAGGAACTTGTTCATTGTTGTGCCATCAGAATTTATGAAGTCAACATCATCCTTAGGCAAACCGCACTCATGCAGCAACCGAAGCATCTGCTCCATAACAATGCTGACCTAGGATGTGAAATTGAGGAAAGATGCAGTAAACAAATAGGTTAAACAATAACAGAGAACATTAACAGTGTACTGAAGTCTATAGTAAAAATCTGGATTGTATTAACAGTAACAAAAGTGTCATAAAATAAAAATATGCCAAAATACGCCAAAATCAACAAATATATAAGGTTTAAGAAAACGGGGGAATCAATACAAGGAAATGTAAGAGACCAAATTCCCAAAACTTTGCAATAGTAGCAAAAGCAATGAGTTGAGGTGGGTACTCCAGATGGCTAAATTGCAAAACTTATCTCCCAGGAACTTTTTCGTAACATAGACTAGTCATTCTGTACTTCTTTTATCCAAATATGAGTCAGAATGCCACATTAATGTATTTTTCTTTTATATCAAACTCAATTGTTCATGTGAATACCTTGCTATCGACTTTAAGAATTGGTTTGTTTCCCATATATAGGGCACCCATAAGCTGCAACAGAGGAATCTCCAATGGAAAATTGAACGGGGTGATGATTGCAACCTGCATAATTAAGACAAAATCTCTGATTATCTGGAAAATAATAGAAAGTTTCACCTCCTGAGTAACACAAGACACAGAATATGCTTTCAGGAGAGAATGGAAAACTCATATTGAGGACCAGAAAGATGTGAAGGCTTAAAAGGTTCCTTCGTGAAGAACATGTTTTGTGGTTGAACCCTCAAATTTTCCATAAACAAACATGTTTTGTATAAATTTTTTTCTGCACAAATATTATATAGAACGGTAGTTGTAGACATGCAGTCTCTGTTAGTCATTTCATTAGCATCTGTTGGAAAGCCAGATAGCTGCCTATGGCATTGCACAAGACATTTTTAGTTGCCTGCCCACTTCAATTCATATACAGCCAAAAAAATCTTCCATAATCTTGAGACAAACTGAAATTCTCATAAGGGTAGATCTCCTGATTGATCAAAATGCAGGTTTTTGATTCAATTTCTGACTTCAAAGTCATGAAAAAAGTGAATTTTGTGAAAGGAAACAACACAGAGAGTAGTTAGTTTAGTGCAAATAGAACACACAACCATTTGTTAAACAAAAAGAAAAGGTTTTTCAATTTAAATCTAATCATAAAATCACATGAATAAACCATTCTAGAGTTTCTCTTTTTTCATTTTTTATCTCCCAATGAAATTGTTGTTCCTGACTGCAGCAGACATACAGCAATTCATAAAATAGCCAAAAAAATGTAATAAATTAAGGGGTATTTACCTATAACCACCAAAAAAATTTTTTATTCACCAAAAATCCCCTGTGATTTCAATATTTACCTACAACTTCCTCTTTTTCAAATTTATTATTCACAACGCCCTAATTATTATTTAATTAATTTTTTTTCTAAAAATTTTATTTTTATCCTTTATAATTTTACAACTAAACCCTTAAAATTCTTAATTCTCAAATTTATTATTTACAACGCCCTAATTGTTATTTAATCAAATTTTTTTCCAAAAATTTTATTTTTGTCCTCTATAATTTTATAACTAAACCCTTTAAAATTCTTAATTTCTTACTCTCTACTTTTTTTCTCAAATGTTTACAAATAAACTATCAATTAAATTTTAAATTATAATTTACATAGTTATATATTTATAAATAGACCCCTCAAAAATTTTTATCTATAAATAAATCCAAATTTTAATATTTATCGAGTAAAAATTTACAAAGAGAACTTTAAATTTTTAAATCTTTTACAAATAAACCCCCATAAAAATTTAAATTATAAGTTTAATATTCATATATTGACAAATAAACCTCTCAAATATTTTTATTTATAAATAAGTCTAAATTTTAACTTTTTTTAATAAAAATTTTACAATATTGAGAATCTTAAAACTTAAAATTTTAAATTACAATTTTAATATTTGTATATTTACAAATAGACTCCTCAAATATTTTCATTCATAAATAAATCCAAATTTTATCAATTTTTTTAATAAAATTCATAATATTGAAGGTTTTAAAAATCAAAATTTTAAATGACAAATTTAATATTTATATATTTACAAATAGATATCTTCAATATTTTTATTTATAAATAAGTTCAAATTTTATCATTTTTAAAATAAAATTTTATAAAAAAATATTTAAGATTTTAAAATTTAAAATTTCAAATTACAAATTTAACATTTATATATTTGTAAATAAACCCCTTAAATATTTTTATGTACAAATAAGTCAATTTTATTATTTTTTAAATAAAATTTTACAACAAAGATATTGAAAATTTTTTAACTTAAAATTTTAAATTACAATCTTAATATTTGCACATCTATAAATAAATCCCTTTGAATATTTTTATTCATAAAGATGTCCAAATTCTATAATTTTAAAAATAAAATTTTACAAAAACATATTAAAGTTTTTAAAACTTAGAATTTCAAATTATAAGATTAATATTTCTACATTTTGAAATAAATCATTTGAATATTTTACTTATAAATAAATTCAAATTTTTCATTTAAAAAAAAATTACAAAAAGATACTAAAAGTTTTAAAACTTAAAATGTTAAACTACAAGTTTAATATTTGTACATTTACAAACAAACCCCTTAAATATTTTTATTTATAAATAATTACAAATTTTATTATTTTTAAAATAAAATTTTACAAAAAAGGCATTAAAATTTTAAAACTCAAAATTCTAAATTATAAATTTAATATTTATATATTTTTAAACAAAATTTTACGAAAAAAATATTGAAAGTCTTAAAATTTAAAATTTTAGATTACAAATTTAATATTTATATATTAACAAATAAACTACTTGAATTTTTTATTTTTAATTTAAACTTATTTATAAATAAAACATATTCAATGAATTTATTTGTAAATGTACAAATATTAAACTTATAATTTGAAATTCTAAATTTTAAAATCTTCAATATTTTTTTAATAAAATTTGATTTTAAAATGACAAGATTTGAATTTATTTATAAATAAAAATATTTAAAGATCTATTTGTAAATGTATAAATATTAAACGTATAATTTGAAATTCTAAGTTTCAAAACTTTCAATATCTTTGTAATAAAATTTTATTTTAAAAATGATAAAGTTTGAATTTATTTATAAAGAAAAATGTTTAATATTTGAATTTATTTTAAAATGTTCAATATTTTTCATAAAATTTATTTTAAAAATGATAAAATTTGGATTTATTTATAAATAAAATTATTCAATGAGTCTAATTATAAATATACAAATGTTAAACTTATAATTTTAAATTTTAAGTTTAAAAATCATTAATGTCTTTTTTATAAAATTTTATTTTAAAAATAATGAAATTTGAACTTATTTATAAATAAAAATATTGAACAAGTCTATTTGTAAATGTACAAATATTAAACTTGTAATTTAAAATTTTAAATTTTAAAATCTTCAATATCTTTTTTGTAAAATTTATTTTAAAAATGATAAAAATTTAATTTATTTATATATAAAAATATTCAAGAGAACTTATTTGTATATAATAGTATTAAAACTGTATTTAAATTTTAATTTTTAAAACTAGCAAAATTGTGAAATTTATTAAAAAAATTTGATAAAAATTTAAAATTATTTATAAATAAAAATATTTAAGAGATCTATTTGTAAATGTACAAATATTAAACTTATAATTTAAATTTTTAATTTTTAAAACCTTCAATTTTGTGAAATTTTATTAAAAAATTAATAAAATTTGGACTTATTTATAAATAAAAATATTTGAGAGGTTTTTTTGTAAATATACAAATATTAAACTCGTAATTTAAAATTTTAAGTTTTACAACCTTCAATATTGTAAAATTTTTGTTAAAAAAAGGTAAAATTTGAACTTATTTATAAATAAAAATATTTGAGAAGTTTATTTGTAAATATATGAATATTAAATTTATAATTTAAATTTTTATGAAGGGGTTATTTGTAAATAATGTTAAATATTTAAATTTCTCTTTGTAAATTTTTATTTAAAAAATATTAAAAATTGGATTTATATATAAATAAAATATTTGAACGGTCTATTTATAAATAAATAAATATGTAAATTACAATTGAAAATTTAATTGAGGATTTATGTGTAAATATTTGAGAGAAAGAGCAGATTGTGAGAAATTAAAAATTTTAAACGGTTTAGTTGTAAAATTATAAAGAATAAAAGTGAAATTTTTGAAAAAAAATTTTGATTAAATAACAATAAGAGGCTTGTAAGTAATAAATTTGAAAATGAGGATATTGTAGATAAATACAAAAATCACGGGGGGTTTTTAATAAATAAAGAAAATCTTGGGAGTTGTAAGTAAATACCCCTAAAATTAATGATACTCCAATTATTTATACAATGTACAACAAAAGTTAAATAGTCTTACAGGACCATATGGCCAGGGATAACCATGACTGTGTTGCCCAAGATGGTTCCCAGGTACTGCAAAGGAACGTGCAAGAAACCGGACCTGTCAAATTAGGTTAGGACTCTTCCAGGCATGTGCAGATGAAAGTGAAAAAGGTACTATTACCAAGAAGTTCAAAAGATAATACAATGGAAGCTATCATATACCTGGTCTCCAGAAAAATTCTCCAAAAACTTCTGAGTAACATAAACTTCACCAATTGCTTGCTTGTGGCTCTTTGGAGAAACTCTTTGGATAAGCCTCGCAAAGAAATTTGAAACCTAATGTCATGGATTTAATAATAACATCAAGTGAATGTGGTTGAAAGTACTGTGCTTTGTTGTGATGCACATCAGCGAGGCCTTAAGCCAAGACAGTTGCAATGCACACCAAGAAAAAGTACATATTACTACTATTTTGACATTAAGCTGCTTTCTTCCAGAAGAAAATGCTACCTCAGGTTGGCCAAGCATATAACCAGCTTTTGCAGATATGTCACCATACATTAGATATCTACAAGAAATATCCCAAAAGTTATTAAGAACTTTACCAAGCTAACAGCAATTAGAATATTTGCAAGTAAAAAAGGATATCTCAAAAGGAACTAGGTATTATGCCCATATACTTTTTCTACAGTAATCATAATTCACCAATGAATACATCTATATGTTCACTGAATGCCTAACTCTAGCATCAAACCAAAGCTTTACTTTCTCGGGTGCTTGTGCATCTTGAAGCAATTGTCTCCTAAGAAGCTTAAGGTGTCGTGTTCCTAACTCTCCGAGCAATTGTCTCCTGTGAATCAATAGTAGTATTTGTGGACTGTAATAAAATAAAGTCACAATAAATGAAGAACACACCTCTCCTGCGATCTAAGTGGATTATGGAGGCCATACTTTGGACATTTTGACAAACTTTCCATAAATGGCTGCCAGCAAGTACACCAACCAGTCAGTCAGTATCTGAAGGCACCAAAAATTATTTCAAGAATAAAGTTGCTGGTTGTAAACGTATGATCATATACCTCTAGCTCTGGCTCCTGAACCTCAGCAACTTTAATAAAAGGCTCTCCATTCAAGGGATCAACAATACAATTCCAATTATTCGATGCCTTCCAATTACCCTGCACTAAACACACATGCTCATGTTCAGCAACCATTACAGAAAAGTTGTTCATGACATGAATTTGATATAAAAAAAAAGGTTTCCCAAGTAATATATCAGTGTTTTTGGTGTCCAACAGATATAAAACAGAGAGTTTTCATCAGCAATTTCTCAACTACATCTGAGTTTTTCTCATTATATTCGGGTGTATGTGTGTCTGCTCACACATTAGCAACTAACCCAAGTTTTGCACTTGAGCGGGGTGAGAGCCAGAGATCTCCTCAGCAGCTACGGTGGCAAAAGGCGGCGAGTACAGGCACCTATCAAGCACGAAGAAAACCAAAGGATTCGTGACAAAATCTACAAGTGAGAGCGTCGATCATATACAAAAATAAGCAAAACTACTCGAGAAAATACATCAAAGGTTGTCTAATAGATAACTGGCAAGTACGAAAGCATCCGACTTACAGAAGAAGAACAAGGATCGATGAAGTTGGATACCTGGAAACGTTGAAGAGAGAAAGCGGCAGACGGGGCAGCTTGGAGGCGATTTCCCAGGAAGATCGAAGCCGATGCATGATTCAGTCGCAGCTGGAGATGAGAAGCGCGAGAAGAAGGTGGGGGCGAGAGAGAGAGACAGAGAGATCGGTTTTGCCTATCAGGTGTTCGGGGAAATGCTGCGGAGAAGCGCTATGACACGAGCATTCGGTCGGTTTGGGCTCTACGCCGACGATGATTATTTATCTCTCGAAGAGAAAACGGTAATATGACGATAATGACGATCTGTGTGATCCGGACCGGTTTGATCGGACAGGGCCGGGTTCGTCTGTTTTCCGAAATTTCAGATGCTTGAAATCAGAGGTAAACACAATTTATGCACAGTTTTTATCATTTAAAACTATTTTAGCTGATTTTAATCGTTCGGTTAATATATCTCACAAATAATTGATCAAGTATATTTGCCAATTGACACTGATGGACTACTGATAAAGTAAATCCCAGCACAATGGGCCTGGGCCAAAATTGGGCCTAAAGCGTAGTGGGCCTAATAGTCCAACTATGGCCCAACTACTTGGACCTTTTCCCTGCAAGCCCATGTATCAAAATTTTATCAATTGAAGTATTTGACTTTTTAACCCTCGGAATATTCAAATTTCTTTGTATTTGACTTCGTACACTCTTGTGTGTATACATGTACTCCTTGAAAATCAAATTTAATGATTTTTCTCAATAAAACAAGTACTGTAGAAGTTTTTTTTATGAAAAAAAAAGGTAAAATGCCAACGTGGCTCGTTGAATTTTAGACATTGCGTTGGATTTTATACATAAATATTTTATGTAGGCAGCAAATTGTTGCGCTGAATTCAGCTCTTTTGAGAGAAACACAAACCACACGACAACAAGCTTTCAGAAGAACAACATAATTCACATGGAGTCATTTGGTGGAGTAAAAAACTTATCATTAGATCTAAATTTTGATCATTCATTTTTATCAATATCACGTTTTTCGCTTGGTTTTTTCTGGTTTTTTTATAGCCCTTTTAGGGACAAGTCTTCGGTCAACGTTTGATGAGCCGTTGACCTTATTAATAATTATATATAGGGCACACAATTTGGCCACGACGCCAATGTCATCCATTGGATGATCAAAATTACATGTGAACCCTTGAGAGATGAATAATTACATGCTACTCCCTGAGTTTTCAACTTGTCTTTCACTTATTTTTTTTAAGGAAAATTTCAACTTTTTTTTTTTTTTCCAAAAACCCCTACTATGCATGCTGTTGCCACGAAATTCATTGTCAAGTCTATATATCAGTGGTGTAACTCGTTCAAGATGTAATTATTTATGATTTTTTTGTGAGGTTTTATGCAAATGTATGCTAATTATTTTGATAGTTCAGATGTTCTTTCAATAAATATGAGATTAACAGCCTTTTTTATTTCAAGTCAATAAACGATAGCTCACAAATGTCATACTTTTAAAGTATTACAAAGTCTTTGTTACTGAGTAAACAATGTGTTTTGCATATCATGCTCGCTGTACAAGGTCGTGTACAACTACTGCAAGGATGAGAATTGTAGACATTAGTAAGATTCATTTGAAAATCATTCAAATTGACAGTTCAATATCCAAAGGACAATATCACAAGGTACAATCCATTGAAAGTGGAATTCTTATTGTTCAGCAGCCAAGATTTTCTATATACACCTAACACAATGAAAAATTTATTTTAATTTTCTCAAAGTCAAATTAAAAATCTGAAAGAGTCTTCTCTTGTCAGCAAGTGGGTGCCTCCCATATGTCACCAATTTGACAAAGGCTTCCTCTATTGAGTTCCTCATATTCCTTCTCCACTCTCCACCTTTCTCTTTTTTGTTTTTTTTTTCTTTTTTGGGTAATCTTTCCCAGATGAAGTTTCTCCCAATTTTGGTGCAGCATCTCATCTTTGCAATCTTTTTTTTTCTTTCTTCTTATCGAACCAAAACTCTTCTCGTATTCATCAAAGTGTAGGATTTTTCAATTGTATATTCTCTCTTAATTATACGAGGATTTTCACTAGGAAGGTTTTTGCATGCAATTTCATGGTAATGCAGAGTTTGAAAAAAATTCCCAGAAAAAAAAGATTGTAGTCACCGTGGTCAACTTGCGAAAAGAATCAGCTGGAGAAAGAAGCCTAGAATCTTCAAGCCGAGTTGGCTCATTACATGTTTCAACTCTTTGGGATCTTAAAACAAAGAACCATAAGAAGAAGGAGAAAAAGAAAGAAGAAAGAAGAAAAAGAGTCTAACAACTTCATTCGATATGATTTTTTTATTGAGTTACTTTCAACCAAACGATTCATCTTGGTAAGATCAACATCACTTGTTTATTCCTGCAGTCAACTGCATTGTCTGCATTCTTCGATCTAAGTGTTCATTATGTTATGCAACTATTGAAGAGATCTTGGATCCTGAATCCTTGCTAACCAATCTATTTCATTGTCCTGCTCATTGGCAAATGAAAATTTTGATAAATACTATTGGCTTTCTCTTAAAGTTTCTCGTCAATTAGCATTGAAAGAGCAAAGTCATTCCAAGTTTCTAATGAACAATTTGCAAAAAATAATGTCTATGGTGTCCAAGAAGAATTAGACTTGGACGCTGGAATCTAACAATCACTAGTCTGAGTTTGACCTGAGGCAAGAAGCACATGAGGAATAGCATCAAAGAAAGTTCAACGAGGAGCCGAGGAATGCGGCTTACGGAACTCGCCGCGACGTTGAAACCCTAGTTTTCTTTAGCTTCTTGCAGTACACCTTTTTGGGGGTTGACATTGTGTTTATCATGGTGTAGAAGAGATAAGAACTTGGATTTGTATTTTTATAAACGAGTCGCACTCTTTGCTTGAAATTTTATAAGCAAGTCAGCAATGGAGGGCTAGTCTTTATAAAAGGGGAGTGGAAGGACAGAAATAAAGAGAAATCAAAGAGGAGACCTTGGTTTTGCTTCCCTTCTGTGTTTGTTAAAGAGGAGGAGGAGATGGTTGATGCGGGTGAAGAGAAGGCTGGAGATCAGCTCGGAAAGGTGTGTCTCATTATTTTCGGTTGTTTTTCTTTTCTTTTAATTGTTCACTTGGTAATCTTTTCGTGATGAGATCTTAAAAGTTCTTAGCTAGCTTGTATTCAATCGTAACAAATTTTTATAACTTCAAACTTGTATTCTGTATGTCTGCGTGTGTCTATTCTTTGGTTCTTTATCCTTAAATTCCTAAAGTTCTTATATTTGGTGATTAAATTCCCGAAGTTCTTATATTTGGTGATGGAGAATGATCTACTTGTGCTTTCCATGGAAGTTAGATTCTTATAAAACTTGAAACTTCGGCAAAAAGGAAAACCACTAGATAGTTAAATCATGGAAATAATCAAGTCTGTTTATGTTGTTCTTCGTGGCTAATGCGACGGAAAAATCTTTATGATTTGCAGTTTGGAAGTGAAGCAGGGATCCCTTTTGACACAAACAAGCAGGATTCAGACATTTACAAGCAGGTGTGCAACAAACTTGCATTTATATGAACCAACAAAAGAGCAAATTTCTGAAAGAAAAATCTGACTAAAGAGTATTCAAAAGAATCTAATATGCTTATGTTCTGTTCACCTGAAGCAGGATGATCAGCTTGAATCTACCAAGGAGCAGATGAGTGAGGTGAGAGAAGAAAATGAAAGACTGAAAACCTTCTTGTCAAAGATTGTGAAGGATTATCAGTCTCTCCAAACACATTTGTTTCATATCATTCATGGAGAACAAGCTAAAAAAGCCAGAGAGGAATCTCCGAAGGATTTTGATGTTGAAGATACTGAATTAGTGTCGCTTAGCCTGGGAACGAGATCCAATGGACATAAGATAGAGGAGAAGACAAGTGCATGCAGCAAGAGCAAGGAGCATGATCAAGTTAAGGATGCCCTAACCCTTGGGCTGGACATGAAATCTGAAGGACATAGTAATGCTCGAAGAGAATCTACCTTGTTGAATCCGAGTCCCATGAACAGCTTTGAGGAGCCCAAAGAGGAAGCTTCGGACATATGGCCGCCAAGTAAGATGACGAAGAACTTGAGAAATGGAGATGATGAACTATCACAGCAGGTCCATGCCAAGAGAGCAAGGGTTTCTGTGAGAGCAAGATGTGATGCTCCAACGGTATATATTAAGCACTTCTCTGATTCATAATTACAATCATGTACCTGTTGTTTTCTTCATGAACCAAGCTTTGATGCATCAAATGCAACTTCAAAAAAAAAAAAAAAAGAATATAAAGAAGGCAAGTTTCAACCACTTTCTTTACAGATGAATGATGGATGCCAGTGGAGGAAATACGGGCAAAAGATCGCAAAAGGAAATCCATGTCCACGAGCGTATTATCGATGCACAGTTGCACCAGGATGCCCAGTAAGGAAGCAGGTATGTAGCATTTTCCACTGTCCTCAGTGAGTTAATGGCTTTGAAATGGTTGCAAACCCTAACACACAGTAAACTCTGTATTAACAATGGATCAAATGCAAAACTATACTAATTTGATGTAGATATGATGTTCTTATTATTGAAACCTTTTCTCTTGTGCAAGATGATCTTCTGCAATTACTGAAAATCAAGTTTTTTCTTTGAAGTTGCAACACTAAGTTTGTTTTGTGTAGTTTTTCCATGTCTAGGGTTCTAAAGGCATGCATATATTTCAGACTATGGCAGCACATTGAATTTCTTTATTGGTTTAACAATCCATTTCATTGGACCATCATCTCTTGACAACTTGGTCAATATCTTTTACATAACATTCAACACCTTGCTTTTCCTTTATTTTGTCCACTCCCTTTTATCTTTTACATAAGATCCAAAACAATTCCAAGCAAGAAAACAACAACAATATTGACTTTAATCGCCGCAATTTATATAGTTTATTAAGTTGATTACTCAGCATCATTATCCCTTACTTGTACGACTCAAATATTGTTAACAAGGTTTGTACTATTCATTGATTTCGCAGGTGCAAAGATGCGCAGAAGACATGTCCATACTGATCACCACCTACGAAGGCAACCACAACCATCCACTGCCAGTCTCGGCCACCATCATTGCGTCAACCACCTCTGCCGCCGCCTCAATCCTCACCTCCGCCTCGTCGGCCTCCTGCCCGGTCCTCGCCCCTGCCTTCCCCGGCCTAAACTTCAGTCTACCAGACACATCCAGACCAAGCCAGCATTACCTACCAAACCTCACATCCTTGTCTTCCAACCCTTCTCCCACCACCATAACCGTAGACCTCACTGCACCGCACTCACAGCCCTCTCGATCCAATAGGTTCTCTTCACTGTCCTCAAACTTCGACTGCAACTCAAGATACTCCGCTGCAAACTTGAACTTCTCATCTTCTTCTTCGGAGTCTACTGCCTTCCCATCTTCTTGGAGTAGTGGCTTTTTAAGCTATGGAGCTCAGCCGTACCAGCCTTGCTTGCAAAAGGATAGTAGTGCAACTATGGGTGCAAGTGCAACTCAACATGTGTTGACAGATACTATAGCTAGGGCTATCACGTCGGACCCGAGCTTCCGGTCCGCATTGGCGGCGGCAATCACGTCGTACGTTGGAGCCGATGAAGCACGCGGCAGCTGCCGTTCAGGCCATGTTGGCGAGACGTTTGCGTCTCTGGCGGCAATGAATGGTGATGGTTGTGGTTCTGGCTATTTGAGTAGGCCCGAGTCTTTAAGTTTGGATCAACGGCGAAGTGACTCGATGATTCTCCGGGCGCCGCAGTCTTTTTCCGGCAGCCGAAGTGCGTCTGCCTCGCCGGTTGGTAACATGGAGCACGTCGGCTGAAAAGTGAGGGCATTGTAGCCTAGTGGATTTTTATTCATGTTCTAGTGCAGTTATTCTACGGTTTGAGATTGAATGTCGGGATAAATATTATTGTCTCTGTTCTTCAAATTTCAAAAAACTTGCACAGATACACGTTGGGTTAACTCTCATCTTCTGCAGCGGTTTATGATGACACAATATACTCGAAAAGTCGATTTTATCTATTTACGTAAATATCTTTTCTAATTTTACATTAATTATTTCCTACTTACGAGTACAAAATATATACGGAAAGCTAAAATTTTCTTTTATCGATTTAGGCAAATTTTAACCAGATTGATTTATGTCTAAACTAAATGGAGTGTAACGGTCTCCCGACAGGGCTATTTAATTAAGCAAATCATTTAAATTTGGGTCAATTACTTGAAATTTTGTCTAAATGGAGTGGGAGCGGGTGCTGTGGGTGCGCTGCGGTCGGTGGCTTTAGGCGCCCCCGGTCCTAGTGCTATTGCTGGTCTAGCCGCCGCCGCTGTCGTGGGGAGAGATACAAAGTTTTGGTTGAAGTGTACGTGCTGTGCTACTGCTCTTTAGGTGTTTGATGATTAGCCCAAAAAAATGTGTGTTCACTTCTTGTATTTTATGCAAAAATTGATTGTCTATCATCTAGTCTAAGAGATAGAGAATGTAGCAGGTGGCAACGTTTGCCGGAAACAAATTTTAGGCTGAACAGTTCCTGTTATAGGATAGATGGGGATCCAAATCCCAGTGAATATACCGGCGAGGTCTAAGAAAGTGGCTCCATATTATTCATAGCTACATTTTGAGTTGGAAGATCGACATATAAACATGGATACAAACATTGTTGGATTACATGCTGTCAGTGCTTTTAACAATCTAATCAATGATGACATTTTTTTTTTTCTGATAGACGGATGAACATTGGTACAGTAAACGTTTTTATTAAGTGATTTCTGTTAAAAGCGATGAGTTGATCTTGGAAGCCTTCGAGCACACGAAGGACAACAAAATCGGCGGCCTTCCCAGTTACAGAGGGACTTGAAAGAAAGATGGTCAGAAGTGTGAGCATGCATGACAATAGAAACTCGCTGCCCATGCCTGGGCTGTTCTCCGATTTCAGGTATCAAATCAAGCATTTCAAAACATGGATTCCCAACGCGAATCACCTTTTAAGTGTCGTCAGTCCGCAGGCAGCTTACCGTGACAGATTTTTTGAAGGCTACCGGTTTGTCTCATCTGATGCAAGTCTTGGGGATGTGATCAATGTCCTTGCAGATCAAGTTCACGTTGTGGAGGGCTGCAATTCTGAAGTGGTCGGTGTAGTGACACCGAGGGATGTGATCTCATCCTTCATCTATGAGCCTCCTGCTCATTTGGATGCCTACTTCATGTTTGCTACATGAAGGACACGTTTGGCCAGTGAGTTTTGCACCGGACACCACACTTGGAGGCTTAGTCTAGTTAGTAATTTAGTTGGAGCAGAATTTCTATACCTATAACACCGGACACCACACCTCAAACCAAATGAAATTTTTTTTTCCATTTCCCTAACCCGAACAATGGTTACCAACTCAAAGCAATCCAGAGAGGAATCAGATCCAAAATGCTCCCTATTGGAATAGCTTTGATTTTTCAGCAGGTAAGCATTCAACCTGACATCATTTCTGATTATAAAAACAACTCATTTTCAATTTGATGGATAGTTCATTCAACTCTATGACATACTTGATCAAAAACTTGTGTCCTCTTCGCACAATGCCAAATTTGATTGCAATTGAATACATTTGCTTCCGGAAGGGCATACAAGTCCTCCTTCATCAGAGAAAAAAAATAGGGAGGGCATCCATATCCACTTTCATCATCTATAGAATACAGAAGATTCATGTGCCAAAAGACCCCTGAAAAATCAGACTATAGCAAAATAACTTCCTTGTGTTCTACCAGTTAACAGCACTTCTCTGGCTTCATGCTTTGCTGATCAAGACACCCTTTGCTGCATTCAACCTTTCCCAAAATTTTCCTGCATTAGCTTCTCAAAATGGATGTCTAACAAGCCCCAGGGCATAAAACTTGCACCTAAAAAAAATAAATTAAGGAAATTGTGATAAGCACTAGATCTGACCAGGTCAAAGTCATTATCGGGTCTAAAATAAAAACTTTCAACACTCAATTCAGCAAGCCATCTCTAAGGAACGATGGTGATTGTTCCTATGGCTAACCGGGGTTGATGGGCCGGCAGCCAACGAATCTTGAATAACTCAGCCAATGTCAAGACCTGCAAGCTACAGCTATAAACTAAAAAAGCATCAGGAAAAAGCATGCCCACCCTCATTTTAACAAGACACACAACCAGCTGTTAGCGACGAATCTATGGTGAAGCCCCCTTGTTGCCTTAGCAAGGCACTGCTATGGCCATCTTCACTTTTTATGTGTGTCATCTTTCTCATGTACAACCATGGCAGCTCCTTGCGCTCTCCGTTAGTCCATTCCACCACCATTACTTCAGTTCCTCAAGGAAGAAATGATGTCAATGATGGAGAAGCACTACTGTTCTTCAAGTCCCTAATAACTGAGGACCCTTTTGGAGCCCTGACCTCATGGAATCAGTCTCTCCATTACTGTTCCTGGCAAGGTATCACGTGTGGTGACATGCTACAGCCGCAGAGAGTCACCTCCTTGAAACTAGACTCCCTCAGCTTGGAAGGCTCCATTTCACCATGTTTATCCAACCTCACATTCCTTGCAAGAATCCATCTCCCAAACAACCGCCTACATGGACTGATACCAAAAGAGCTCGGCAGTCTATTCCATCTGAAATATCTCAACTTGAGCAAGAATTCTCTGGATGGGCAAATACCAACGACTTTAGGCAACTGCTCCATGCTTGGGGTCATTGCTTTGAATGACAACAAGCTCCAAGGACGGATCCCACTAGAGCTCAGTCACTGCATAGACCTCCGGGTCATCAACTTGGGAAACAATGCATTAGTAGGAGGCATTCCTAGTGAGCTGGGGTATCTTTCTTCTCTCTTCTATCTTAATCTGTCAAATAATAGTCTTTTAGGGGAAATACCGGCTGCATTGATGAATATCTCGACTCTTGCTAAACTTATTCTATCCTACAACATGCTTTCAGGAGAAACCCCAAAATCCATAGGAAAGCTTTCCTCTCTTACTTTCATGGACTTGTCAACAAATTCTCTATCAGGAGTCATCCCTCAAAGCATCGGAAATATTTCCTCCCTAACTACTATTGCTCTTCTAAGAAACTATTTGATAGGGGTCATCCCATCTTCTCTTGGAAATCTATCATCTCTCGCAGGTCTAGGTCTATCATACAACAGTCTCTCTGGAGGCATCCCTTCTGCATTGGGGAACCTCAACACCCTAACTCGAATTACTGTATCATACAACAATCTCACTGGAGCCATCCCATCTTCATTGTGGAACATCTCATCCCTCATAATGCTTGATCTGCCAGGCAACAAGCTAACTGGAACAATTCCATTGGATGTGGGGAGCACACTGCCTAACCTCCAAATCCTAGCTTTGAATGTCAACTTATTACATGGCCGAATTCCCATGTCAATCTCCAATTCTTCTAGGCTTGCTGAGTTACAACTCTTTGACAATGAATTCAGTGGGAAAATCCCACTGACTCTGGGAGCTTTGCCTGAGCTGCAACTAGTTGTTCTAGACAAGAATAAGCTGGAAGCTAGAGAAGCAAGCGACTGGCGATTCATCGATGCCTTGACCAATTGCACAAGGTTAAGAGTTCTGCAACTAGATTTCAATGACCTAGAAGGCATGCTTCCAAGCTCTATGGCCAATCTATCTACAAGCCTTGAGTTTCTATCAATTGGAGACAATCAGATAGGTGGAGAGATTCCTGTAGGAATTGGGAATCTAGCTGGGCTGACCTACTTGGACATGGGTCCAAACCTACTTCAAGGTACCATTCCTTCCTCTGTTGGAATGCTACGAAGTCTGCATTTCGTAGACCTGGACTCCAACAGACTCTCTGGAGAAATCCCACCCTCCATTGGCAACCTCACTCAAATAGTCCAACTTTATTTGTCTTCCAATTACTTGAATGGAAGCATACCACTTGAGCTTGGGAATTGTCAGGGCCTTGAGCTTTTAATCCTTGACAATAACAAGCTAGCAGGTAATATACCAAAACAAGTCCTGACCATCACAGGCCTCACTCGAGTGCTTAGCATGTCACAAAATTTGCTGACTGGTACACTACCTACAGAAGTTGGGAGCTTGAAAAATCTTGTCACATTTGATGTCTCTAGTAACAGACTGTCTGGTGAGATCCCTGGCAGTTTGGGAGAATGTCAACTGCTTCAATATCTATACATGGAGGATAATATGTTTCAAGGAACCATTCTTTCATCTTTTAGTGCTCTGAGAGGTATTCAAGTGCTAGATCTTTCTGGTAACAACTTGTCCGGCCCAATACCACAATTCCTGCAGGACTTCACTGATTTGTATCGCTTGAATCTCTCTTTCAATAATTTTGAGGGTGAAGTACCACAAAATGGAGTCTTTGCAAATGCAAGTGCAGCGTTACTAATTGGAAACAACAATCTTTGTGGGGGTAATCCGAAACTAAAGTTTCCTGCATGCCCCTTTCAAACTCAAGGAAAGAAACATAGTTTTCCCATGCGAGCAGTTATTATTTCAGTTGCTAGTGGGATTCTATGCCTGATGCTGATCTTCTTTGTCCTTCTTACCCTTCATCACATGCAGAAGTCACAAGTATCCTTATTCAAGGACTTCATTGTAGGACAACAACTAAAGATTTCCTATGCCAAGCTTTCAAAAGCAACAGATGGGTTCTCTAGAGATAACCTGATTGGAGTTGGAAGCTTTGGTTCTGTATATAAAGGAATACTGGATGATGGGCAGATTGTAGCTATTAAAGTGCTCAACCTTCAACAGAAAGGATCTGCAAAGAGTTTCGTTGCTGAGTGTGAAGTCTTGAGAAATGTCCGCCATAGAAATCTCGTGAGAATATTAGCATCATGTTCAAGTGTAGATTTCAAGGGTAATAATTTCAAAGCTCTGATTTTTGAGTACATGTCCAATGGCAGTTTGGAGGACTGGTTGCATCATGAATCAAGTGAACAACCTCAGTCAAGGAACCTACATCTAAGCCAAAGGTTGAATGTAGCCACTGAAGTGGCTTTAGCATTAGATTATCTTCACAACCATAATCAGGTGCAGGTTGTCCATTGCGATCTGAAGCCAAGCAACATCCTTCTCAATGATGACATGGTAGCCCAGGTGGGTGATTTTGGCCTGGCAAGGCTTCTCACTGGAACATCCAGTAAGGTGTCGCATAGATCATTCAACTCAATGGATTTGAAAGGCTCCATTGGATATATTGCTCCAGGTAAGACTCTTGTGTCATTTTCTTATTCTTGCATATATATTATGGAGATAATAGTAACTAAATAAAAATTACAGAAAGAAGCACAGTCAAACTCATATTATGAAATAAAACTCCAATGCTTTGCAATCTACAGTAAATAATAAATCGGTTTCTTTTGGCATGATTCCTAACCTGTTCTCCTCCATGTTGACCAAACCACAGAATATGGGGTGGCAAGCAAAATCTCAACCCTTGGGGATGTGTATAGCTATGGAATTCTTCTGCTAGAAATGTTCACTGGAAAGAGGCCTGTTGATGCTGCTTTTAAGGAGGGCCTAACCCTCCCTAAATTTGTGGAGATGGCTTTGCCTGAACAAGTCATGGATGTAATCGATAATCAGCTGATTTTAGAAGACTCAGACGAAGCCAGGAACAAAATCAACGAGAAAGCCAAAGAATGCATAGCTTCGGTATTACAAATTGGCCTCCTGTGTTCAAAAGAATCACCAACAGAGCGACTGCGGATAGGAGACGTGACCAACAGGCTGAAAGCAATAAAAGATGCTTACAATGACGTGGAGAGGGGCACCAAAGCTTGAGCAAGGCATGGAATTATGTTATTCAAACTAACAAAGCTTCACTTTTACTTTTTCTACTGTTTATTAAATCAAACTTAAAGGTAATTCTGAATCTTAATAAGACGCCATGAATCAAATCAAAGAAGATGACACCAAAAATGTGGTCTAACTTCCGACAGACCAATACGTCGTTTTGAACTGCTGCTGCATACAGTGGCAGAGAGACCACTCTCCAAAAGAGACATCTTTGGCGCAAGAGGGTCAAAATTTAGGTTCCTACTTGGTTTCTTTCCTAATCCTCAAGCATAACTAGATCATGCAAACAGATTAAAAAGCCAAACATATAACACACTCTCTTCTACGTCTGTCTAGCAATTCAAACTACAAGAAGAAAGCTAAATACAAACTAAGCACCAGAAATTGCCGCAAAATCTACAAAATTGAACAGCGAAAAGAGGAATTAGGGCGAGTACCCGGAGAACCACGGACGAACCCAGCAGCAAGATCTTGCTCTCGGAGTCTCGACCAGCATAACAAGAGACCTCAGCGTGCTACCCATTCGATTCTGTTCTTCCGAAGACAAGCATTGCCGGAATAATCGCGCCGACGGACCTGATTGCGGATAGGATAAATCAGCCCCTGTAAGTCCCATCGCGTATGGGGCCTCAAATGGGCTGGTCCCGGCTAGGGCCATCTTGTTTTGCAAATGGAGCCCGACGTTACCAGCCAACACAGGGTCAGCTAGGGCTGTAAACGGGCGGGAATTCGGCGAGACTCATAAGCATCCGGGTCCGGACCCAGATGGACTTTACTATTGACAATCGAGTCCAAATCCGGGTCCTAGAATCAATTCTAAGACCCGGATCCGAATTGAAGTTCGATTTAAAATTAATTTTTATATCTAAGCTATCTCAAACCACGGCTCCTCAATCTCAGTTGTGATTCGCCATTTCGCTGCTTCTCGGTTGCAATTCGTCGGTCTTCGATTTCGGACCACCGCGAGCTCCTCTATCTCAATCCACTGCGTACTTCAAGACTCCAAAAGGTCTAGATTGAAAATTGAGATTTGCTATAGTGTAAATTGTTTTCTGATGCATAAAGATGTCTTCACTGACTGCTGTAGTAATTGGATCCAGGTCGGATCCGTATGTACCCCGATCCGGGTTTAAAATTAATTGGGCTGTTATTTTATGATTGGGTCCGGCCAGCCCGTTGGATCTAATTTCAGCTCCATTCCCATTTTAAAAAAGGGCCGAAGCGTTTCGGGTTCGGACCAAATCCCGGGCCTTTGACAGCCGTACCCGGGTTCAGGACCGGCCCTAACCGCTACAGCCATCTAATCCGGGGATACGGCGACTTCCGTGTTCATTGGCACATTTCTGAGAAAAAACAAAGTAGAAGAGAAACAACGTCAGCCACATTCCAACCAAGCTCTAATGGCCACAGACGCATCAAAAAGAAGCAACAATAGATCAAAATATAGCCAGAAAAATACGAAAGAAAAAATCAATGGCGGCAACCACGATAGCATCCGCCGCCCCCGTGTGCTCTTCTTCTTCTCCTCCTCCTCCATTTCGTCGGCGCTTCCCTGTCCGGACTAAGATCATCGCCATGGCCACCAAGAAGAAGGTAACCTTCCAAAAATTCCAATTTTTCCAAAATCAAAACCCCAAATAAGTTGGGATACTTTTTTTTCCTGAATCGGGGCTCGTCGGCGCAGGTGAACAAGTACGACGAGAACTGGGAGAGGCAGTGGTACGGCGCGGGCATCTTCTTCGAGGGAAGCGAGGAGGTGAGCGTGGACGTGGTGAAGGAGCTGGAAAAGAAGAAAGTGTTGAGCGGCATGGAGAAGGCCGGGCTGCTCTCCAAGGCGGAGCAGCTAGGCTTCACGCTCTCCTCCATCGAGCAGCTCGGACTCTTCTCTAAGGCCGAGGAGCTTGGCCTCCTCAGCTTCCTCGACCGCGCCGCCGGATCCTCCCCCTCCGCTCTCGCCTCCGTCGCCCTCCCTCTCCTCGTCGCTGCCATCGCCATCATTGTGCTGATTCCGGACGACTCCGCAGCGCTCGTCGCCGCCCAGGCGCTTCTTGCCACCGTGCTCGGGGTCGGCGCTGCTGGCCTATTGCTTGGCTCCGTAGTTCTGGGCGGGTTGAAGGAGTGGGATTAGGCCGGATATGGACCGTGTCGTTTTGGTTCTGGTTCAGAGCCGGTCTGGCTTGGTTGATGTTTTGATGTTGTAATAATTGTTTAGCTCTTGATAATTCTCGAGTGTAACTGGAAAAATGTGTTCATGTGATCGTTGTAGTATTTGGTATATTTATTTTTGTGGAATTTGTGCAAGGATATTCGCGGTTTGTTGTTCAGAAATTGTAGAATTCATGTTTTTTGTAGATGACTTCATGTTGTTGGTTAGATATTCCAATTTTATTAATCCCGAAAAAAAATTTATTCTTCTACCGAAAACACTCGAGAACAAAATTATTGATTCCTATTTGCCAAAATCAATTGAAACACACCATAAAAAGTTTAATTGTATATAATTTTTCCAAATTATTGAAATTATATGTAACTTTTTTATTTTTTTATTAATTATATATAACTTTTATAATTTAAGTCGTTATTAAAAAAACTTTTTCTGTCTATTTCACCAGTTAACCAACAGTTAATATTAATTAAATATGTAAATTTACCAGCTGATGGATAACTTTCACCCCCCACTTTCTCGTCTCCGTCCTGCTGCTGCAGAGGCACCACCATCACTGCTCTGGAGAATAACTCACGTGTCTAGTGTCTACAGTGTCTGCGACATCGTCTACTCTGAAGGTGTCCACCGCGACGAGATCCTCACCTATGATGCCGCAACTACCACGCCCGCGTCCTCTTCTCCGAGTTCTCCTCTACCCTCGGCCTCTCCGGCCGCCACGCTACTGACGCTACCGACATCGACTGACGCTATGGACGGCCGCCTTCCCCTCGTTCCTGGGGTCGCCGCAGCCTCCATGATAGCATCCCACTGCCTTTGACTTCGGTTGTCACTGGTTGTCACTGTCGTCGATGAAGAACCTCGCGACATTGGACGAATTGCTTTTCTGCTTTCCCAAAACCTCAATCTCCCCCCACCTAGCTCCCCCAGTCAACCCGACGCTCTCCGCACTCGATCGCCAAAAAACCAATGAGATTGTCGACCTGGGAAGGTTCTTGTTCCAGTGAGCGACCAAGCGGTTTCTGCTCACCGGACGCTAACCCATGTCTCTGGTCGCTGCCGTGACGGCTTTCATTGTGGAGATCAACAAGATCGATGCCTCTATCGAAGAGATTCCATGGGAAATTAATGCTGGAGTGGCCGCCAGCAACCAAATGTACAAAGAGCCTAGTTCGGGTAGCTAAGGTTCTTCGGCTCCCTTGCGGGCAGGAAGTCGATGCTTCAATGTTCGATTTCAATGCGTTTTTGAATGCAAATCCAAGGTTAGCATTGGTCTCGTGCTAAGCGACCTGCAATTTACTGCTCGAGGAAAGCAATCGTGTTTCGCGTTAAATTAATACTGTCAAAAAAAATATTTCAAATGCATTCGCCTCTGTCAAGTTTAACTCGAGAAGTTTTTTGCACGCCAATAAAAAATTATAAAGAATTATATATAATTTTTTTAAAAAACAGAAAAGTTATATATCATTTTGATAATTTTAGAAAAATTATATGCAATTAAAGATATAAAAAATAAATTTAATAATATCTTTATTATTAATCTAGTGATTATATTTATTTTTTGTATTTGACAGATGACGTGTTCAATTTTTATTGATTTTGTTATTAGCAACTAGTGAAATCGTCATAATTTTTAGACCAATTAAGATTTAGAGTGTTTCATGTAATTAGCGTGGATAAGATTAATGAAAGTATATGAGTATATCATTTTTAAAAAATACTCTTAAATTAAATTAGCAGTAAAATAAATGTGTATTATGAAAAAAATGGTAGCCGAAGAAATTTAGCAGATGGTGCCACATCAAATGGGCCGAGATCATGTTAGCGTTAGGGCCAAGACCCAATGGCCCGACCACGGCCAGTTTAGGCGACGATCGCGGCGATTCTGGTTCCAGAGTTGCCTCCTGCTATCGAGCCATGAACCCCGGTCATGCGGCGGCAGCGCCGGCGGCGTCCGTCCGGCAGTTCAGTCTTGACAAGGAAAGCGAGCTCAGGGTGGAGGTTGGTCCCGACGCGCCGCTCCGTGTCCGTCTCCTCTCTGGCACCGCCGAAATTTTCGGCACTGAGCTCCCTCCAGAGAACTGGCTCACCATCCCACCTCGTCTCAAATTCGCCGTGAGGCCCTCTTCTTTATTCCGCTTCCCACTTTTCTGCTGCACAAAAACATAGTTTTTTTTTTGCCGTTTCTCTGATTGGGTGTTGATTCCTCTCTATCAGATCTTCACTTGGAATGGGGCAACCATCGAAGTTGATGGGATCAGCGAAGTTTATATTGCTGATGAGGTTGGGATGTAGATTTTCGGGGAAAGGTGTCGTCTTTGCAGATTGGAGTTCTTAATTTTTAGGTTTTCACCGTAAATTATATTTTGTCTCTTTTAGACGCCGATGGTGAGCTATGTGAATGTTCATGCTATTCTTCATGGGAGAAGGACTCGCGCTAAATCAGCGCCAAGCACTGATTCAGATTCTTCGCAGGTACAAGTGTTTTTTTCCCTGATTCTGCAAAATCCTGGATTTTCAGTTTGATGTTAGGCTGCTGTTGCTTCAAATAAGCCTTGAAACATTGTAGAATCGATGGTGTTATAGTTCCTGGTATGTTTGGTTTAGAAAATGATTTTGACCCAATTAGATATAATATTTGGTCGTCGTTTGTATTGGATTTTGGTAATTGTCTAAAAGATATGCAAAATGATTTGTTAGCAACTTTTGGTGGCATGCTACTTGGATCCTTTTGTGGTCCATTGAGGGGATAAACAACAATATCTTTTGGAAGATATGAGCAAGCCTGTTGAAATTTCTAAAATCTGGTGCATTTATGTTGATTTATTCTTGTGCCTAGTTTTATTCTTCCCTTAATATTCTATTCTGCATAGGTCAAATAATCTTATTTAGCAGTTTATTGCTGAGTTTTGGCAATTGTTATTGTAAATTATCATTGTTTTTTTTCAAATGTCTAATAATTATATTGAAGTGAAAATTGTTATCTAGATCATGATCACAAAAGCACTTGTCCCCTGCATCTGTTACACTGTCTTCTGTAATTCTGTCCTCTTGATTGGTCTCTCCTTTGTGTCTCTCATCTAACAGAAAGGCCTACAATGTGCACGAGTATCCTTTTTCGAGTGTTAGGGGTCATTTTTCTGCAAGTTCTCCTTGCAGCATGTTTCAGTTTTATTTTTTTTCCAAAATCCACTTATATATTTCTAAATCCTGATATACCTTAACAATCTCTGTTTTTTCTTGTTTCTTTGGTTAACAGTCACAAGTGTTTTTTTTTTTTCATCTTCAACATGTGTCTTTTAGTTGTTCAGGGTCCCCGAGTGATTGTTGTAGGACCTACAGATTCTGGTAAAAGTAGCTTGTGCAGGATGCTTCTGAGCTGGGCTTGTAAACAAGATTGGAAACCTACTTTTGTAGATTTGGACATTGGTCAAGGATCTATCACTATTCCTGGCTGTATCGCTGCTACACCTATTGAAATGCCAATAGATGCTGTTGAAGGAATCCCTTTAGAAATGCCAATTGTATATTTCTATGGCCACACAACTCCTAGGTAACAATCTAAAGAACTTTCTTTTTATCTATTTGAGTAATTTTATATTTATTTATGTTCAATAGTTATATTCTGTCTCATATTTTAAATTTCAAGCTCTAAAATAAATATCCTAGTTTTCTGCAATTATGCAATTGGGTTTTTAAAAGCTTTATAACTCATGGAGCTTCCTTGAATTTTCTCTGGATAGTGTCAATGCAGAGTTATACAAGGTGCTTGTGAAGGAATTGTCCCAGACCCTTGAAAGACAGTTTTCAGGCAACGCTGAATCTAGAGCTGCCGGCATGGTGATAAACACTATGGGATGGGTAGAAGGTCTAGGATATGAGGTACTTTTTGTCATAGGTATTTTCTATATCATCTACTATATAGTTGGATCTTCCTAAGATGTAGCATATGACCTCAGTGTGGAGAGCTGATTATGGATGTTATCTGCCTCCTAATTAATTTTCAATTCAAATATATACTTCCCCTCAGTAGCTTGTCAGTTGTTGCCATATTCATAATTCAAGGTGGATAAGCCACTTCTAGGAGGGGTCTCCATAAATCCTGTTGAAAAACTATTGATTCTTCTATTCTGTATTTGTGTTGCAGTTACTTCTTCATGCGATTGATACTTTCAGTGCTAATGTTGTGCTGGTCTTAGGACAGGTAATTTATGGACTATTTATTGAAAAGATTGTCATACTTTAATCGGAGTATCACATGCATGTTTCTGTCATTTTTTTATATGGAATATGAATCATGTTACATTTCTAAAATGCATGCTCTTTAGGATCGCCTAGTAACATAAGATATTTTCAGAATAATTGAGATTCTCTGGGAAAGCATTTTTATTTGCTACCATATTTTGCTTGCATACCTTTGCGTGCTTATATATCCTCAAAACTTTTCTGCAGGAGAAACTTTGGAGCATGTTGAAAGATGTACTCAAGAACAAGCCCAATGTAGATGTTGTGAAACTTCACAAGTCAGGAGGTGTTGTTACAAGGAACATAAAGGTCCGCCAAAAAGCTAGGAGCACTAAAATCAGGGTGAGCTTATTGGCTTTTGCAACTGTATTTTTAGCTTGTATGATATGTTTGTTTGCAAACCAGTTTACAGTGCCTTGGTATTTTGTGGAGCAGAATTACGAATTGATTGTCATTTTTTATCATAGCAAACATCCACCTAAATTATAGTTGAAAATCCTGGGAGTTTAAGCACTGCTGGGTTTAGTAATAATCATGCTTCCTGAGCAAATTTTGCAAGATCCATGGGAAACAATATTTACTAAGAAAATGGCATTTGATTATTTGGTTTTAATATTTTTTTTCCATTTTTCACTGTTTTGTTGTATTATTTATTTATTTTGCTCAGCATTTCTCTTGGCCTATATCCTCAACAGAAAATTATGATTAAGCAGTGGTACTTTCAACTATTCTACTGAACTGCAGGAGTACTTCTATGGGGTTACAAACGATCTTTCTCCACATTCCAATGTTGTAAATTTCAGTGACATATCAGTTTATCGAATTGGCGGTGGCCCACAGGCTCCTCGTTCAGCGCTTCCCATTGGTGCAGAGCCTTTAGCAGATCCTACACGACTTGTCTCTGTCAGCATAAACCGTGACTTGCTTCATTTAGTTTTGGCCGTCTCATATGCCAAGGAACCTGACCAAATAATCTCTAGGTAAATATTCTAGGGTAAAATAGGATATATATATATATATAATCTCAAGAAAATCTCATTATGGATCACTCCTGATATTTATATGCTGATCTGGAACTGTGGTTGTCTTTAAAACTTCACAAAGATATCTTCTTTCTTTGCTTTGCAAATATTGTGCTTGTATTGAAGTTCTTTTACTGTGCCTTTGATCTATTTCAGCAACGTCGCAGGGTTTATCTGCATCACTGATATCGATATTATGAGGTATCATTGTTCGCTTAATTCAGTATTCTAGGTTATGGTAAATTTGCAATAATGGTTGTACTATAACAGGAAGAAGATCACTTATCTTGCGCCCTGCCCTGGTGAACTTCCAAGCAAGCTATTGATAGTTGGAACATTGACATGGTTGGAGAACTAGACCTTGTACTTGCAGAAAGCCAAAACTTGCCTATGTGCCTCTTTCTTGATCTTTGTTTTCGGGGTTTCGGAATTTTTGTGCAACAGCAGCATGGGTGTACGCCATTACTACCTTGTGGAATATAGCAAGATTCTAAGATTTGGTCATGGTCATTGGAATGTAATGTAATCTTGAGCAAATTTTCTTTTAGATTTTGCTAATTGCTATGGCAAGTGTCACCAACTTTCAGAATACATCGTCTTCCTCTTTTATCATAGTTTTTTATGCTATATTACTGAGACGAGATGGGAGAAAATCAAGAGCAGTATGAAAAATTTAAAAGAATTCCAATAAAAATGGTGAAAGAGGGTATAAATCAATAGTTATTTATAAGTGGTTCTTGGAATACGTACAACACATGTTGCTAGCAAATTTAAATACAAGAGTCGAAGTAATTGGCTTCCTCAATCATTTCGTTATTCATATATGTCGCGCATGGTTGAAGATAATTCTCATCCTACCTGTTTGGCACTTGAACAAGCAAACTAGGAATTAATGTTCAATGGATCGTTAAAGATCTAGTAATCTTTAACACAGACCACTGCACTCTAACATTTGTAGAAGCACAAAAATGTGATTATAAATTATTTTTATAAAATTACTTTTTAACTATTGCACTGATGTTGAAGTAAAATCCATAATTTAAAATTGCTAGATTTTTTGCAATCCATTATATCAATAGTAGTTTATTATAATCAGTCAAGTTAATTATAATTGATGTGATAAAACAATCTCTCCAATTTATCTCTTGGAAGAATTTTAGCAGTAAGCATGTATGTTGGCCTTTGAGATTCGTGCTCGCAAGCCCTTATATCCTTCTAGCAGAACAGACGGCTGAGATATTGTCCTACACGTTCCATATACAACACGTGCCACCTAAAATACGAACCAATTGCGCCGTTCCGATTCCCTCCTTCATGCACAAGCGATGCCGTCCATTCCTCCCAATTCCTCCGTCTCCCCCCACTACAAACCCACCGACCGCTCGTCACTCTCAGTCTCTCGCTGCGGCAAATCATCGAACATCTTGAGCGCGCGACTCCTCTCCCTCCCTTTTCCTCGCGATCATCCACAATCGGTACATCAGTGGCTGGCGAGAGCCCTGCGACGCCTCTGTCCGCCTTTCCGGTCGTCGTGATCCCGTCGCCGTCGGAGGAATTTTTGTTGTCAATGCATCTGGATGGCTACAAGGTATACACTCGCTACAAGCAACTCTAAATCAGTTCATTAAAGTCTTTGAGACGCTGTAACGAGTAATCCAATATGTTTTTCGCCCAAGGTTTTGGTTACAATATTCCGGTGGAGTTGCTGAGATATATTTCTCCATGGGCTCAATCAGAAGCCTTACGACCCATTCACAAGCGTATATTTTTGTATCAAATCATTTGTTAGTACGGTATAAAAGATATTATTTTTTTTATTCAAAAAATTTGGGTTTAGGCCTTTGCGGTGATAAAATTGAAAATTTTAAATGTATAGATAAAGTTTAGTTTAAATTTATATCTAATTTGAAATATTTAGATCTAAAATTAGATTTTAATTTTTTAAAATATATTATTTAATATTTTATAATATTTTGATGTTAGAAAGTGTGTTTAGCTCAAATAGTTATAAAATTAATTCTAAATCGGATGATTCAGAATTTGAGCATTGCTACTTATAAAATTAAAAAAATAATTTAATTAAAATCGAAACCAATTAATTTCGATCAAAATAATCGAAACGATTAAAATTGATCAATTCTCGAAATCTCGCTTTAAAGGGGAGGCCAAAAATAAACAGAAAATGGGCAACCGGCCCCGGCCCGACCCAATGAAAGTCCTAAAAAAGGAATCTGGGGCACGAAGCAAAAGGCGTCAACTGTGGAAAGAAGAAAACCAGGCTGGCCAGAAGAAATCCGTCGGTGCTCCACGCGCGCCGGCCTGGCCCCACTCCCCGGTTTTCCTCGTCCCCCTCCTCCTCCTTCTCCGCCTTCTCCGCCTTCTCCGCCGGCTATAAAAGACCTAGCTCCCCCACCGCTCCATTTGTCCCTCCTCCAAACCCTAATTCCTACAAAGAAAAGGACAGAGCGAGAGAGACCAACAGCATCCCTTGTCTTCGCCAGCCTTCTCTCCTTGCCTCTCCTCAGGAGAAGAAGACGAATAAGAAGGACGAGCGATTCGGAGATGGCGGACTTCGACAGGGTCTTTCTCCGCTTAGTCGCCTTCTTCTCGCTCATCGCTGCCGTCGCCTCCTTCCCCACCGGCCGAGCACAGGGCCCTGCTCCAGCCCCTTCCAGCGATGGTTCGTTCGCCCCTTTTCCCCCTGAAAGCTGTCGTCTTTTCTTGGATTTATTCTTGGTTTACGGAAAATATATGATCTTCGATGGGTTTGGAGTGGGAAATTAGACAACTTGGGGTTGTTTTCTCGTTCAGTTGGTCTTTAGGATTAGAAATTCTTTTTTTGCGAAGCCTTGCATTCCTTATTTCAGATTGCCAGAAATTCATGATTTTTTTTTGGTAATTTAGACTATTTTGTTTGTCTGGCAGCGGAATTCTTGATGTATAACGCAATGCTCCGAATTGCGAATTATTTTTTTTTTCTGAAACAAACATTGGATCTTGTGCAAAAGGTGTATAGGAAAATAATTCAAGAAATCTACGTAGCCCCATCAAACTTTGGCACAATACAATATAGCGCATGTTCCATTGAACAAGTTGGGCGACTGAATAAATGTTTAATGGTTGATAGATTGGTAGGGTTACTATATGCAGATCTTTCAGTGTCATCATTCTTCATCCAGTATCAGTTTTGGTGATTAAATAAGAAGATTGAACGAAATCACTTTATCAAGAATAGCCTGGTTGGAGCAGTTCTTGCGCTGCAGATACCATCAAGAATAACTGTCGTTAAAGAATCTCTAATGGAATTTAATTTTGTTGCCCTTTTGATTTCCAGGGACAGCCATCGATCAGGGAATTGCCTATGTACTGATGTTTGTGGCCCTTGTTCTGACGTACCTCATCCATCCCTTGGATGCCTCCACCCTCTAGAAGCTGTTCTAAACATTTCTTGATTCAGTTGTCGGTGATAGAGAGCAGATAGATGATTTGTTTCTTGATCGCTTGTCAGTTGCGTTCAGTTTTATCATGTTTGGGAGTTGAAACATTGGTTAGATTCTTTTCAGTGGTCTACTTTTAGCTTGTATTTTTTGCGCTCCTCCCTCCCTGTTCAGCTGTGGTTGGAGAAATGTAGTTCATACACTGTCAATGGAATTGTTCCTTGTTTGTTGTTTTGGTATCTTAAAATCATTGTTGTCATTGTTGGTACGAGGGCACTAGCGCTGCTTTCTAAGATAAGCTTGTTAACCTACAAGAGTGTGGTTACCTTTGTTAAGAACTATGATAGAATGTTTCAAACCAATGATGAGACACTTTTGGATCATGGAGAGCGCTAACCAGTTCCCTAGTTGGTCCGAAAAGCAATTCAATTTGCATCCATGACCGAGTTCAGAGAGAGACATTTTTTTCTTACGAAAGAAAAAGTGAAAAATTAGTCAGAGGTAAGATATTTTTTTTTTTCCCATTTGTTCATTCTATATGTCTATGTTATTGCAAATAATTTTCTCAAAGGAACAATTTATGTAGATTTTTCCCAATATTCACGGGGAATCAAATACAAGCATTTCAAATCGAATGGCAGGCTTTTCTTTTCTTTGTTTTTGAGCATTTAATCGTTCAATCATTTTTGTCAAAAACATTTGATCATTTAAGGTTTTTTCCTCTTTGCTAGTATGTGTTAACACAATAGTTGTACTTGCCTCTTCCTCGTAGGAGGAGATTACAAATTTACTTTGTAATGCTCCTTGCATAAGCCCTCTGATTGCAAGTGAGTCGTGCCACAAGCGTCTCCTCTTTTTTTCAGTTGAGATTAACTGCAAACTCCAATTCAACGAGATGCCGCCCTGCCAGAAGACCATCGCACAAGCGCCACCCGCCCCCCCAATCCATGACTGCCAAGAAAGCCAAGAAGGAAACCAAGGCTACTGATCCTGTTAACATTGAACCAGTTGGCCCCCCCAATCCATGACTGCCAAGAAAGCCAAGAAGGAAACCAAGGCTACTGATCCTGTTAACATTGAACCAGTTGGGACTGAACCAGGCAACTACATTCTATACATGGAGACCTGGACTGCCAAAATACTTGAACTGGAGGCGAACAGAACCTACACCATTAGGCGCATGAAGGACAAGATCTATGGCAAGGAAAGCATACCTCATTACCTTCAGATTCTGCTGCTGGAGGATCAGGAGCTGAAAGACCATAAGACACTGGAGCACTATGACATTGCTGAAGGGTACACACTGGACCAGAGATGGATCCGACATGTGCTTCCAATTTTGTAGTAGCTTCAGATGCTAGTTGGTGTAACAATGCAGACACCTCTTGAGAGCAAACTGTTTACAGATAGCCCTTTCATTTTCTAATTCTGTGTGACCATGGAGTGTTATTTGGATATTCTGTTTTAAGTAATTGGCCTTTTTTATGGTTATGAAGGGAGTGGTGATTACTTTACCATTAATTATGATAAATGTGCCTTGGATAAGTCATTGAGTGTTTTACACTTTGAATTACAGGCTTAATGGCAACATGTAGGTGAATAAATTGTCTTCACTGAGCAAATGGAACTCTAGATGTCTCCTGGGGCACCAGCAGGTTCCACCTGTGGTATTTCAATTTATGTCATAGTAAAGCATATCTTCCAGTATGCAAAACTAATCTAAATATTGAACTGGATGAGAAATTATCAAACTTCTGTGTGAGAAATACCTGAATGGATTTTATGAAGTCCACAACAACAGAAGCTAACTCAGCTTGATGTGCAGTGTAGCAATGGTTAGCACCATCCACGATATGGAGCTTGTGGTTAGGTATGAGCTTGGCAAACTCGAAGGCATCTTCTACAGGTATAACATCATCAGCTGAACCATGAACAGTCAAGACCCTGTGTACATATATGATCAAAAGAAAAAGGAAAAGAAACCAAGCTCATAGTATATTGATGATTTAAAAGCACAATAGTGCATGTAGCACCTTGTAGTCTAAGCAGTGATACAGGAAGAAACCCAAAGAATGCATAAAATTTTCTCCATGCGAGCATACAAATGGCTGGCAGAAGTAAAATATATCACCTGCATTTGTTATCAATGGAGAGGGCTGCTGCTTGCATGTCAGTGTTCAGCCGTTCTGTTATACTTTCTTCCATCACCTGATACTGAACTTTTCCTACAATAAGGTTACATAGAGCAGTCAGTTTTTGTTGACATTGGAAGACATTGGTAACTAAAATTTGACAATGTGACAGTTGGGGTGACATCCTGAACTATCTGATGTATTCAAATGCATAACCAAGCAAGCATAAAATACAAATATGCAATTCTGAATTAAGACAATAGTATTTGGTCTACAGGCTCAAGTGATGTGCCTCCCAGAAAAAAAGGGAAAAAATCACATGGGCATCATACAATCAATTGCAAATAGAAATGACATACAGTACTAGCGCAATTCCATAAAAGTTACTCTACATAAATTCACCAATCACCATTGTTCATTTTGCAACTAGATCGTTAACTTATTGCAAATGTCTATTTCACAGACAAGAATTTTCTTCCATTGCATTTTCTTTTCTTCAGAAGATCTATTTGCAACTTTTATAATACTTTTTGACAGCATATTTTGATTCAGTAGGTTGGCAATGTCGCTAGGGCAGAAAGCCTCTGACTGTTGTTATGATTAGCTTGGGATCATTTATATTTGAGAGTAACCAAAGTTGAGATCACGAGAAGTCTTTGACAGTGGATGAGTTCCATTTAAAGATCTGCATCATGTTGTTGGTTCCAGAAATTACCCGCTCTATCCTTGACATTGATAAACCCATCTCTTTTTATCTTCTCCATGAATTCCTTGCCCAGGCGCTCTTCAAGCCCTCTTTGCAAATCGAGACGACCAGAAAGATTGATTACTGCCCAGACATCACGAAAAATAGAAGCATACAAAAGTACCACATCTCCTCCTGTAAAAGTGAAACTTACAAATTGATTTCAGGTGTATGTCAGGAACATAACATTTGCAATAGATAAAGAACATAATTAAATCCGAGGATAGCTGCATACTGAGGCTTATTGGTCATAACCTCATTTTGTATTGGGATTTACCTTTACTATGCCCAACAATTGCATTAACTTCATAATCTTTCCCAGATAAATATTGGACTACAGCATGCAAGTCCTCAGCCTCCTTCCTATAATTTCCAAACTGGAAATGACCTTCACTTTCCCTGAAAGTTGAACAAAAATAAGCATCTGATAAGATCCAGTTCAAAAGAAATTACTTTTGCTAATACACACCATGCTGCTTAAAACTTTATCACAGAATGAAGTAATATGCCAAGAAGTGAATAACTTCAAATGAATGTTCCAGTTCTCATTGGCAATTTACTCCAGGTTCATGAATATACAGGAAACATAATGCAAATGAGAGGCCAGGAAGCTATGAGTAGCAAAGGGACTGCCTGATCCAAGTAAATTTCATCGAACTCCGATTTTAGAAAGACAAACAAGAAAAATCATCCAAGAAGAACAGTGGTCAAATGCGAAGTTACGCAGCTTACCCATTTCCAGAGAAGTCGAATCTGAAGACACTTACTCCATGTGTAGTTAATGCAGCCGTAAGGTTTCGCACAATTTGATCCTCCTGCAATTCATCAACTCTTACAAAGTAAGTTTTGATACACCTATCAAACCTCTCATTTTACACAAAGTGAGCGAATTGGAGGTGCACATATGATGTAAAAGTGAAACACGCAGAAACATGGCGGTATTCAGATAAGTTAAAGCTCACATAATGCCATACTTTCTTAAACGAGCCATTCATTACTGATCTGTAGCTGTTATAAACCAGCGAACTTATGCTGAACTGAATAATAAAAGCTTGCTCTAAGTTCAAGTTGTAACAAAACAACATCTGAAGCTTAAAAGCAATGTGGTGACAACAGCTAGAAAACATATCATCTGTGAAGGAGATTGCTCTTTTTATCATCAGGAAAATTAAAGCATTGTGCAAAGAGATCGATTCGGAAGCAAAAAAGGGCATAATTAACTTAAACCTTCGAGGATCGAAAGCCATGACACAGGATCACCATCTTCCTGGAATAAGTTTTGCTTAATACTCCAACAAGCTTTTCTCCATAGCTGTTGGGTATAAAAACTTTCTCTTCAGAAACAGCTGAAAAACAGAAGAAGAAAAGTTTATAGATGGCGATAAAGCACATCTAGGAGCAAAAATAATCAAATTCCAAATCTATAGTACTAGAAACGCGAGCAGGACAAGATCCAGCTTTTCTTATCCTCGTTTTCTAAAACTGAATTAAACAACTAAATGATCAAAAATTCACATTCAAATCAAGCAAAATCCAGATGAAAATTCGAGGGATCAGAGTTACCAGGGTTTTGCTGGACGGAGTCAGCCATGACTTGATGCTTGGTTGTGGGATTCAAGGAGTGATTGAAAGGGAGAGAGGCTGAGGAGCCGTTGTTATTGTGGATTCTTAGGTCTTTAGCTTGGAATGATGTGAGTCTTCTTCTCCTTATCCTTTCACTGCTGCCGCTGCGATAGGGGAGACGGGAAAACTGGACTCCGGCTCCGGATTGGACCGATGGTAATGATTTCATGACGCCGCCAGATGGGATTCCCCGACCCCCTCAACTCGCCAGAATCGCGCGGATCATTTGATCGCCGGGTTCCGGCTCAGATTAATATCAACCCTAAAATTGAACCGGGTCTAATCCAAATCAAAATTGTGCTGGTTGGACTGGTCACTTTTATGCGGGGTCAGGTTCTTAGTATTCCGTCATAATAAAATTAAAATAAAAGTAAAGTAAAGAAGAAATAAAAGATAAATTATCATGTTCAAAGAATCTAGGCTCCTTGGATCAAGATTAGGAACAATTTATTTTAAAATTATTTTTTTTAAAAAAAATTAATATTACTTATTTTACACTGTTATAAAATTAAATTATTATAAAAAATTAAGGGGTCTGTTTGGTTGAAGGTCAAAGTCAATGTCAAGATCAAGACTAGTAAATCACTTTTATAAACTAATATCTTTTTATCAAAATTAAGATTTCAATAATTTAAAACTAAAAAAACTATTTAATTTTTTATAATATTTTAATTTAATAATAATATAAAATAATAAATATTAATTTTATAAGAAAAAAATAATTCTAAAAGGAGCTGATCTTAATCCTAATCCCCAAACAAATAGGGCAAGTAGTTTTTCAAAATTTAGATTATTGAAATATTAATTTTAATAAAAAAATATTAGTTTATAAAAAGATACACTAGTCTTGATTCTGATTTTGATTTCAATTTTAAACCAAACGGTATTCTATTTCAACCGGTAGACTAGTTTCGCTTTTAAGATGACTCTTTTGTGAGGGTGAGTGTCCGCATTGTGAAGTTTGATCACTAAAATCAAAATGCTAATTCCTCAAGGGCTTATTTAGTAATGAATTAATGTAGACTAGGATTAGTATTATCCCTAAATTATTTGAAAAAAGAATAGAATTGAAATTGAGATAAATTTTAATTTTTGTGTTAGAAAATAAAAAAAAATAAAAAACTAAACCAAACCAAATGTCTAATTAAAATATCCCCAAGCTTGCCGGGAAAAAATAACAAAAGAATGTGCCTCATGAATTCTTCTGTGATGACTGTAACTGACCGTAACTGATGTTTTTCTTCTGACACGGGAAACGTAAAACGTAGACACACATGAATCGAAAGGATGGTTTTTTCGTTCACGCGAAAGAATGGTTAGTAGTGAGTTATGTGCACATCAATGTTCTGAAGTGATTCTCTCACTTAGTCTCTACACATGCATGGAGTGAGGGGGTTCTCCCAGATATCATAGTGCGGGAACGTCTTCTCCGGCAAGCCTGTCCGGCCCCGGTGCGCAGTTTGGATCTCCCCGGTGAACTTGGCCAAGCCAATGTAGGGGTCCCCTAAGATCCTGAACATATGGCCCTTCGCCGGCTTTATGGACTTCTGCCTGTGTCCACTGTATCTTCGAGCTCCCATTACCAGCTTCGCGAAGTTGCCGCCGTGCGTCATCATGAAGACATCTGACTTCACGCACACCAGAAAGTCCAGCGCCGCCAGGTTCGAAATATGATTCCTGAATCGATCCAGCTCCACAGTAGTTGCCAGATTTTCTTTGGTTACCTTCAAAATATAGACAGACAAACCATTAAAGTACACACTATGTAGTTGTTTCACACGTTTTTTTTTTTCAAGGTAATATGTTCATATGCAGAAAAGCAAAACTGTCAAGAATTATAAAAAAATATTGAATTTCAAGGGAAATATATGCAAATTATATGCAAATAAATGCAATGGGAGTGGATTTACCAGGTGGGGGAACATGATTCTGAGAGGAGCCATTTTGTTCTCTCCGCCGTAGACATTCCCAGAAGCAACATAGATCTGGGTTTCGTTTGAGTAGCCAAGTCCTCTAAGGATTGTAGCGACTTCTCCGGGCTCAAGAGGGCACCGTCCTGCTTTCCGTTTCTTCAATGCAAGTTTCCGAAGGTGGGAACCATCCTGAAAAAAATGGTATTGCAAAACCAATATAAAATTATCAGATGGTTTAATAGAACTTGTGCAGACAAATTTAGTCGATACTGAAGATTCACTTACTCCATAACGGCGAGGCCATTGTGACAGTCTATAAGTATCCATGGCTGCTTTCTCCTTTCTTGTACCCACGAAATCACAAAAAGAGAGACCAACCATTCCTTTCTCATATCTCAAGTGAAGTGCTCTGTATCGGAAAAATGAAAATATAAACATTTATGGAATGGTGAGTTTCTTGTATTTTGTTTAATTTAGGTGCATGAAAAATTTCAATGAAAAGTTACATGAAAGGTTTAGGACTGCCAGTCAGGTTCCTCATTCTCGATACCAAAGTATCGGCCATGTGTTCAACTTCAGGTAAGAACTTCAAAGCATGATAGTTCACCTTGCACCTCAGCCTGTTGATTTCTTCCGGAACATTATCATAACTGAGAGTTCCAAACGTCGAAGAACTCAATAAACAAGTCAAGAGAGAACCTTATATTTTCCAAGAAATAGTTAAGTCAGAACTAAGAAAGGAGAACGAAAATTTAAGAATGCTGCAGAATTATTAACTGCCATGTCATCACTAGAACGTAATGATAAACTACAGCTAGATTAAAATAACGCACAAGAGCAAGGAATAATAACAATACCCCAGCCTGTCAGTGAAGGGCTTCAGAGACATTACTTTCTTCTCTTTGATCCTTGGTAACACATTGTCAAAATAAAACTGCGCTGAAGCAAACTTCGGAATGTTTTTAATGACACTCCTGCAAAGTTCGAAAAAAAAATCTGGCTTATATGTCTATATGAAAATCACAAGCCAAAGCAAATAAAACTTAAGTACTTGCTTCCTGCCAAGGTCATAAATTTCCCATTACGTCATTTTTCAGATGTTTGCAAGAGTCAATTTAATCTGTTAGAAAAAGAAAAAAGAAAAAAAATTGATTCTGAATTTTGCAGAGGAGAGTGATGACATTCCACATACGGCAAACTTGTGTACAGCGAATCTTTGTTAACAAACCAGTCAGGGACGTCTCGTATGATGCGCACTTCATCCTTCAAGTAATCAATGAAATGTTTGACGTCGTACACATCTTCAAATTTCCTGTAAGCATATTTTGGTTAACTTCAAATGAGAGACAAATGCATCACCCTGTTCGTTCTGTCAGTGGTTATATTGAATAAAGAACAATCTCCTATGATGCACTTCATCTTCCATAAGCATAATGAAATTTTGCTCAAAAAAAAAATATGATGAAATCTGGCACCTAAAATAGAATGAATTTCCAATGGTTCTTTCCCCATTATGAAAATTTTGACTGAGGTTTGGCGGTGGTATTATATAGACAAGTTGGCGTTCCTGAACTTTCTGGTAGAAGTAATACATGGTGGAGTAATGGAAGGATATAAAGGTTATCATGACGCTGGTCCATTACAGTAACAAGCAACAAACAAAGAGCAATTGCTATTTCTTGGACCTTGCAAAACAACTTGAAACATCAAGTAACATGGAGTTACTAGCTAGATGGAAAATCTACTTCTATTCGTAAAAGAAGAGGAAAACAAAACCAATCAAGAAAAAAGAGGTCCCCTCACCTCCAGGACCTATCTTTATCAGATTGCAGCATGATGAATTCAATAGAACCAGAAAATTAAACAAATAGCTAATTAGATAAACATCAATAGTCATTTGATCTTGAAGACCATACTCACATTTCATCTTTCCAGATTGAATCTTGCTTAAATGCTGGCAAAATTAGTGTAGCATTCAACAACTTTGCAACAGCAACAGCATTGCATATCTGCAGCACCAGAGGAAGTGGTAATTATTGCGCAACTTATATTGATTAGTTAGACACAACATTACCAAATATTCAGCAGTGGAAACGAATGCAACTTTCTTATGCTAGAGTACAGTGTTGCCCTTGGGATGGATTTAGTGCCTATTGTTACTTGCAAATAATGGAAATTATAAGATAGTAAATTCAAGAAGGGATTTGCTTACAGATATTCGTTGCTGATTTAAACCCCCCTCAGCATGGACGAGAATGTATCCTGTAGTCTCATTTTCCGGATGGAGACCTGCCACAGTATTCACCATATCAATCAAATGCTCACCAAGAGAAAAGACAGCAAAAGAAGAGAACAGAATAAAACAGAATATGGAGCCAAAAATGCAAATAAACACCCAACCCAGGAAATTAGAATGTTGAAGCATATAAGATACTATTCCATGATTAATTATTATTAATAACCAAACAGAAACATTTACTCCACCTGTACTTTGAGAATTACAGTTCAGTAAGAACAGTTTTGACGACCCATGAGTCATAGTTATAAGAAGCAGATATTGCCACCAGATCAGACCCTTCAAAAAGCATGTAACGTGAAGGCTATCATTGTATTGTGGAGATATTGGTAAGATTTGTTATGAGCTTACAATAGATAAAATGTTCAAACAAAACTGACAAGAACTAGCTCTACTTTCAGCTAATATGCTGACAAATTTGTGAAGGCTATCATTGTATTCCTAGGCTACCAATCAAAAGATTGCAATAATTAGGATGGATCCTTACTTGAAAGCTCATTTTTGTGTTGCTCAGCACATGCTTTCCATGAACTGGTAGCAGAAGTGGGGTTCTGCCAAAGCGAATCCAGATCTTTCCCCTGTCAATGTAAATAAGACCTTTGTTTTATCAAGATGTGCTAGCAATATCAAATTTCTGGTGCATACAACAATTTAAAATGGACAGCAGGCCTCTTTAAAAAACATACATGCGGGCAGCGAAGAGTCCTGCTTTCATCTCTTGAACATAGATAAGGCATATTCTGCCAGTATTAAGTAAGAACGTGAGCATATATGTTCATCAGAATATCATAAATCGGTGATGAAATCAAGGGGCAATCACTAAGGAGAACCAAAAAAGATTTTGGTGAAGCAAACAATAATAAATAGAAAGTAGCTGCAATCAATGAGCTAGAAGACAGATTCACATACTAGATGGTGATATCATGAATACAAAGTTTCTTGACATATAAATTGAAATTTTTTATCAGTTCAAATTATAGAAGTTGGATCCAGGTAGTTAACTGTTAAAATTTGATAGCTTAGAAAGAACAATCATAAGAACGGAATAGCCAATTGTATGGAAGTTCTTAGTACCCCAGATATATCGAAGTTCTGCAGATAAGAACTACAGCCATGATTCAAAATTATACACCTACGAAATCGTCTCAATTAACACAGGATTCTTGACAACGTTTTGGCATTCACCAGCGACTCTCAGTTACTAATATGCTCAAGAAATAGGAATTGATTGTTGATCAAGTGACAGAACAATTGGTGCAAATTGGCAAAAAAGACTTTCACCTCCACATGAGAAATTATTTCGTCTGATAATTTATGGATGCAATCAAACGCAGGAAATACTGAATATTGGATTCAAAGAAAAAAAAATCTTATTCTATCAAACAATTGAACCAAAAAAAAAAATCCGACTTCGCCAGAACCAAACCATAATTTTTATGCATTAGATGAAAACAAAAGGAAAACAAGATCGGATCAAAAACCAGCATAAAAAAACACTCAAAACCAATATAAGCATTAAACCACCAATTCGAGCAAAAAATGACCAAATGATCTTCGGAAACCAAACAGAGAGAGGACGAGAGAGAGAGAGAGAAAGATCACCAAGTGCCTCCAGATGTAGAAGATAAAAATTAAATCGACAAGGAGGAAGATGACAGCCACCACATCGGCTACGGAATTCCAGAGATACAACACGTGGAGACAACTCTGGAAAAGTGATCTCCGGCGAAGGCCGCCATGGGAGGGTTTGATGGGATCCCGATAATCGGGGAAGCGGCGGGGCTGTGTGGCCCCGGGAAAGGGGGCTGGAGAGGAGTAGGCGGCCGATGAGGAGGGGGTAGAGGCTGTGAACCCGCCGCGCCGGTGCGTCATTGTCGGAGAGAGCTCAATCGATTGCGTTTCTGATTTGGGGGAATGGCATTGGCATTTGTGAGGGAGGAGGGAAACCAGAGAGAGTGTTCTCCTTCCGTACAATTTGGTTTTGGCGCCTGCGGTAAATTACGATATAGCCCCTGCAGGTTTTGGCGGTTAACGGAGTTAGTTAGCCCGTTAGAGGTGAGGCAGCTTGAATAACCTTTCTTAATGCGATTTTCATATAAACAGCTATTTTATGAAACTAATAAAAAATAAGAGAAATTATAAATTTCATCTTTTCGTTATATTCTGTCATTTTTATTTCTTTGCGAGAGTTTAAACAAACGAAACTATGTAAATCAACCCAAAAGGTCTATCGGACGATATCACTCTACATCATGTAATTATAGTTTAACAAATCATTAATTGGTAATTTAACAATATTTAATTAATTGGGATAAAATAAAGAGGAGATGATAAAATTTTTTAAATCCTAATTATATAGTTTTTACCCGTTACCAAAAATTGGCCTGATCGGGTGGTTTGGGTTCCCTCGGAAGATTCCAATTTCAAGATTTCTCAGGGGCCTATTCAAACATCCCAATAACGAATTTCCATTTTCGCAGTAACTAGCACGCCAAATCCATGATAACTCCACTCTGTTCACTGTTGGCTTTGGCCGCGTTATAAATATAGCAGCTCCGGCGAATGAGCAAGCGCCCAAGGGCCGGAAGCGTCTGCGAGAGAGCGAAGCGCTGGATGGCCTCGAGCTGGACCTTCAAGCTCCTCGTCCTCCTCCTCGCCGTAGTCTCTCTCGGCTCGTTCTTCCCCGCCTTCGCTCCCCTCCCCGCCCTCTCCACTCCTCGCCGTCATGGATCCAAGGCCAGCCCCTCTCGCTATACTCTCTTTCTTGATCTGAGCTTCAGATCCAAAACCCTAGTTCCCGATTTGCTCAAATCGAGGGATTATCAGGCTAATGAGATGGATTTTTCTTCAGATGGATCAGCGCAGTGATCGGGGGTTCTGGATCGCCGATGATCGGTTCTGGAAGGACGGCGAGCCATTTCAGATCATCGGCGGCGATCTGCACTACTTCCGTATTGTTCCCCAGGTTCCTTCTTCTTTTGCTTTTTTTACTGCGGAATTCTTGTGGTTTGTCTAGTTTTTGCTTAGGCGCCGGAAGCTCTATGGGTTTGTGTAGTATTGGGAGGATAGGCTTCTGAGAGCGAAGGCGCTTGGTTTGAATACCATTCAGACCTATGTTCCCTGGAATTTTCATGAACCGTCCGCGGAGAAGTGGGTTTTTGAGGGTATGGCAGACATCGAATCGTTTCTGAAGCTTGCTCATGAGTTGGGGTTTCTTGTCATGCTGCGTGCTGGGCCGTATATATGTGGAGGTGAGCAGCATCGCGTCTGTCTTGTTTCATTTGTTAAGCATTTCATAACTATTTGAATTCTGGGTACAGAATGGGACCTGGGTGGTTTTCCTGCTTGGTTACTCGGCATAGAACCTGCTCTCAAATTAAGATCATCTGATCCTGCATTCCTTCGCTTGGTATGGTTGACTTTTCCTGGAAAAGTAGATTAGTCATTCAATTTCTTAGATATAAAGAAAATTTAAGTTCTATGAGTTCCTGCAATGTTGAGTTTCTCAGGTTGACAGATGGTGGGGAGTTCTGCTTCCTAAAATACAACCCCTGCTGTACAATAATGGAGGCCCTGTTATTATGGTTCAGGTGGGGATTCATTTATTTCCTGTGTCTTGATGATGATTGTGATTCATCTTTGAATATACTGCAAACTAACTTTGTCTTCAATCATCAAATGGCATGTTGGCCAGATCGAAAATGAGTTTGGGTCATATGGAGATGATAAATCCTATCTTCGTCACCTTGTAGCTTTGGCCAGAAGACATCTTGAGAATGACATCATTTTGTATGTAATTTCCTATTTCTTCCCCCATGCAGTTACTATTTCATCAGCAGATGCATATGCCATTTACCATGATCATGGTCAACTTTGTTCAACATGTTTTCAGTGGTAGAACCATCAAATTGTGCTTATGGTGTAAGCTTTCTCAAGGGACAAATATTTGGACAGTATTTTGTGTGATTTTCGTATGATCTGATCTTTAGCAATTGACAGCAGTGGCAAGCTGAAGCCTGCATGCTACACTTCTCTTGCTTTTTGTTCTTTGTTTCTTTTTTTTTTTAGGCTGGACTGTGATATAAGATTACTTTTGTCGTAGCATGGACAACAATAGAAAACCTGAAATGTTGGATATTTGATGAAGAAAGAAGTTTGGCTTGGTGTTTGCCTAAAGAAATTAAACCTGTATGGATAGCAAGAATAAATGGTTCTAGCATTGAACTAGCTGAATTTTTGTTTTAGCAGTAACTGTTTCTTGAACATGATACATGCTAAAAGCACATCACTTATGTGTGCTAATGTCTCTTTTCCTACTATTCTTTACTTCAAAGATAAAGTGATTTTTCTTCAATGTAAAATACTTCTGCCAATAATCTTTTCTACCCCCTTCATCAATGTTTTCTGCATAAAATAACTATTAAGGAAAAGTGTAAAGCCTCTATAGTGTATACTAGTTTGAACTCTATATTGCCATAATCCTATCTTTGTGATTTGATCTGTAACAAGCATTGACTTCCTCTGGGCTTGCTGTGACAGTCTTTTTTAATTTAATAATTGTTTTCAGGTACACGACAGATGGAGGCTCCATAAATACTCTAGATAAGGGCACAATTCGAGAGGAAGATGTTTTTGCAGGTGATGCTATTGATCAATAAACAAACACATTTAATATTTTGACAGTGGCAAAAGTACAAATCAATAACTTAAAGTTTTGCAATAGGGTTTTACTCTCACTTTTTTTTTTCTTTTCATGAATCATATGCAGCCGTTGATTTTTCTACTGGAGATGATCCAAGGCCTATATTTGAGTTGCAGAAGAAATTCAATGCTCCAGGAAAATCTCCCCCTCTGACAGCGTTAGTTGAAGATGGTTTTTTTCTTTGAAAGATATTGTCTATCTGGATTAATGCTAAGAGTGCTTCTTTCAGGGAATTCTATACTGGATGGCTTACTCACTGGGGAGAGAAAATTGCAGAGACTGATGCCAGTTTCACGGCTTCAGAACTACAAAAGATCTTATCTCTGAATGGTTCTGCAGTGCTTTATGTAGGATTTTCGTCTTAATCTTTGGCCATGAAATTTTTTCTTACACATATCCTGCTGCAACAACACTGTATTCACCATACCAGATGGCACATGGTGGAACTAACTTTGGATTTTTCAATGGTGCAAATACCGGTGACAATGATTCAGACTACAAGGCTGATCTCACTTCTTATGATTACGTGAGTCTACTCCATGTGTTCTGCATAGTATGTTATATACATCCTGAGATCCATCTAAATTTTTTTCACTCAGGATGCTCCGATAAAAGAATCAGGTGACGTGGACAATCCAAAATACAATGGTATGTTCTTGTTGATTTAATTTCCTAGAGACTTGCATAGATGAAATTATATTATTAGGTCCATGCGAAGATTCATTATTATGTAATCTTCTTAAACTTCAGTTATATAAACCCTTGCTAATACTTTCATTTTAGGGTATATGATAATAACTTAGGTTTATTCCCTTTTCAAGGATTCAGTTTCACACCTATTGAATTCATTTACAAGCTTACTGATGGTTGAGGGACATCTTCCCTGTTTTTCTTTTCACTTGGAAATTGTAGGAGCTAAATCACTATGTAGTATTTACTGTTTGAGATGATTTCACTGGCTTTATCATCAGGCACAAAATCAATATATCTGGTCCACTTTTGTTCAGCTAGATGAATTTGGTATAAGATAAGCACAAACCAATATGGTTTGTCCCCACTTCTCAGAATACTATTGCCATTTTATTAGCAATATAATAGGCTATTTGCAATTGAAATTTCTATGTGCTCAAGTGAATGTATTTAGTGCACACAAAAGCCACATATTCAAAACCTTAACACTGACTTGTATATAATTCACTAACTATTATTTTTCAGCATTGAGGAGTGTAATAAAGAAATATATCAGAGCATCTCTTCCTCCATTTCCCTCCAGTAATAGTAGAACAAGGTATGGTCCTATGAAGGCTAGCAAGATTGCGTCTTTATTTGAGGTGCTTCATACCTTATGTAATCCAACGGAGGTGATTGAGACAGAACAACCAGTTGCCATGGAGTCAATTGGCCAGGTAAATGCACTTTCAAATTTCTTAGTGTACTGTTCTTTTTAAAGCTACTACTTAGATACTAAAATTTTCATGTGATCTAAATAATTTAAATTTGTATTTCAGATGTTTGGGTTTTTACTTTACAGCTCAGAGTACCCTGAGAAGGAAAATGGAAGCATTCTCTCAATACCAGAGGTTTGGATCCCCATATATTTTCTCTGTTTGTTGTCTTTTTAAACTATGTTCAGGTTGCTTTGAAGGTCAATTACCAATTTTATTCAAATAGAAATGAATGTGCTTCAGGGATAAGATCATTTACGAAGTTGTCTTACCTACATGCAGGTGCATGATAGAGCTCAAGTGTTCATTTCATGCTCATTAGATGATAATGTAGTCAGTCCAAAATATATTGGTACTATAGAACGATGGTCACATTGGGAGCTTACAGTTCCCAGCATCAAGTGTTCTTCAAACATCAGCTTGTTTATTCTGGTAAACATCGGCCAGGTCTTCTTCATCTTTTTTTTGGTCATTATATCTATAATGGTGCTTAGTTTATTTGTTTCCAAAATTACTCCACTGAATGTAATTCCTTGTTATTTTATTTATTGCCTGTCTCAGAGGGTGATTTTCGCTGTTCATCTGCATCACCTAGGACACAGGAAAGATTTTGGAAATGACAAATCTATTTCAATATGCTGTTATTGTGATTACAAACACAAAAACATGAGCAAATGGTGTTTGCATGTGAAACATCTTTTGCATATGATCAATGACTCGTTACAGACTAAAATAAAATTGATTTTGCATGGGCTAAAAGTGATTTGTTATATTGCTTATTATACAAGACAAATGACTAGCATGTACTGAATTTTGCTATCTTCTGATGTCATTTAAGTGCAAATTGGTCAGGATATGGGTCTGCATTTTCTTTTTTAATTTCTACATTTAATTCCTAATATATTTTCCTTGACATCTCCAATTACAGGTGGAAAACATGGGTCGTGTAAATTATGGACCATTCATATATGATAGAAAGGTACAATTTGCTAGAGCAACAAATGGATTCCAAAGTTGGTCAATGCCTTCTTTCTATCTGCCTCTGTCCATCCACTTGTGAGCAAATAGGCTGTTTCTTGCTAAGTTCCATATGTCGAGCTCATCCGTTAACTCAGCAGAATGCCTCAACTCTCACTAGTTTGCCAATTTTCTGATTTGATTCAGCTGCAGTTTATTCTTTTCTCAGGGAATACTGTCTTCTGTTTTCCTAGATGGTGTCATTCTCCACAAGTGGAAAGCATATCCAATGTCATTTCACAACTTGAACAGTCTTTTGAGTGTCAATCGAATTATGCAAGTTTCTCGTCGTCATGATGGTGAGACTGCTATCATTAGTAGTGTAAAAGGTCACTCTGTTTGTCTTTCCTTTGGTTGTGGAAATCAACTTGAAAAGTAGCTATTTGAGAGCTCTATTTAGTATTGGTTGATTTGTTCAGATAGATATAGATTAGTGTTTTTTTTCTCTGCATAGGAGTTATACATATCTACCTTAATTTTGGATTTTCTGAAATTTTCTTTTCCTAAGAATGAAGCATGTCCTTTGTTCTTTTTTTTTTTTTTTTTTTTTTTTTTTTAACACAGAGCTCATTACAGCAGAACCAAGTTTCTATGAAGGTCGCTTTTCTATTAACCCTGAGAATCAAGTTAAAGACACATTCCTATCATTTCGTGGATGGAGCAAAGGGGTTGCATTTGTGAATAATTTCAATATTGGAAGATTCTGGCCTGTATGTAGCTAGCTTTGCGCACTTCTTATTTCTGTATTTTAAATCCAGTTAGCTTTTACTCTTGTTTATTATGTTTTGCATGACAAAATATCGAATGGCTTGCAGTCATTTGGACCACAGTGTACCCTTTATGTCCCTGCACCAATCCTTCAACACGGGGAAAATATTGTGGTTTGTCCCTGATCCCTCTCCCCACAAAGGAAATGCATTTGTGCTTTTGAATAATGACTCGAAAGAGTTGGTGGATGATAACTATAACAGCACTAAGTTTGAGAGTTTTATGCCTTGCAGGTAATACTGGAGTTGCATTCTCCTAATCCTGAGCTCGAACTCAACTTCATAGAGCATCCAGATTTTTCATGTCGGTAACAACCAAGTCAAGGTACTCTCCCTCTCGAATTTTTTCCAATCCCAAATGAGTAAAACCGAGTGCCTCTCCTTCCTTTCTCCATGAAAAAAAGTGACGACAACAAACGTAACAAAATAAAGGCCTGGAGAGTAATGTCTTCTGCACCAAGTTAAGTGATGTAGAGCGTATTCTTGGGAAAGTTAGGCAAACTTTGGAAAAATAGAAAACCTTGGTTAGAAGTGTGTATAAAATGCAACCATTACACTTTTGTTCACTCTCCACCATATAAAATGATTATATTTCATACACACTTTTGACCAACTTTAACATTGTTTTTCTTTAGTTTATTGTGTTAAAACCTGCACAATAGTGGTTGTATAGGTTTTAAAACCTTTGTGGTTTCCCACATAGATTATCCAAGTGATTTCCTTGTGAATAGATAAAAAACAACATTGCTTATGATTTATAGAGAGAACCGGCTAGTGGTATTTGAATTACTTATGATGTATAGAGAATTGGCTAGTGGCATTTGAATTGCTTATGATTTGTAGATAGGATTGGCTACTGACATTTTAATTGTTTATGATTTATAGAGAGGATCAGTTAGTGACGTTTGGATTGCTGATGATTTAGAGGACCAACTAGTGACGTTTGAATTTCTTACAATTTGTTGAGAGGATCAGCTAGTGACATTTTGAATATATTTATAGAGAGAATCAGTTATTGGCATTTGAATTGCTTATGATTTATAGAGAATCAGTTAGTGACATGTGAATTACTTTTGATTCATAAAAAAATTGGCTAGTGATATTTTAAATTACTTGTGATTTATAGAGGATTGACTAGTGGCATTTTGAATTACTCATAATTTATAGAGGATTGGTTAGTGGCATTTGAATTGTTTGTGATTTATAGAGAGGATCTGGTAGGGACATTTGAATTGCTTAAGATTTATAGATAGAATCGGCTAGTGGATAACATTTAAATTGGTTATTATTTAAAAGTTTTAAAACCAATTAAAAAGTCGTTCTGGTCTTATTTAATTACGTGGTCCAACAAAATACTTACTTTTTTGCTGTAATCCATTTCCAAACAAATGGATTTTTCCTGGTAATTATGGATAATTCTTTGTTTCAAAATTCTTTCAGAAAAGCACTTTCCGGAGGGGTTTTGCATATAATTTCAACTCACAAATAACCCCTTTTGACATTTCCATAATTGCACATAATCTCTAAATATTTCAAATATTTTTTAGAAAAAAATCTTAATGATGCCCTCTAGTTATAATTGTGATTCGAGTTAAGTTCACACCCTTTACAATTTGAATTAACAAAGCAACATCACAATAGAATTTTTTTTAAAAGAATATCTGAAAATTGACTGGTTACATACTGTTATATGAACTCCTGATGTTATAATCAACGCTCCAAATCGAAACCCTTGAATTTAAATACAAGGAACCATCTCATGATCTGGACTCTTGATTTTAACATTGAGGGCCTGAGTCGGTCTCTGGGTCGAACTCGTTAACAACTAATTTTTCTGATGAATTTCCCAAGACGCAATAAGGAGTATATCCGGTAGGATGCCCGAATCGTACTTTAAGGTATAGAGCGGTCCACGCTGGCCCAATATTATTATTGATTGTCGCACTGGGCTTGCCGTCGAAATGGAGTTGACCTGAAGCGCAAGCCCAGCCAAAAACATATAATACCAAAATCCAAGCTATTTAGGCCTACATAACTATTGTAATTAGGTTCTGGATTCCGCTTGGGCTTGGCAAGGCCCAAACCAAGGGGACCATTTGCAGCCCTTGCAAGGAGATTTATTGCTGTATGGGAAACCATATAATATGGAAGTTAGTAGGTTATTGCTAGTTTAATTGTGTGTGATTCAATTTCTTTATTTTCGAGTTAAAATGTTCTGATGGAACTCTCTTGCTCGTGTGCAGTTGCAAGTACCGAACATTCAAAAACATATTTTGCTGCTCAGTTGTACGTGCCATCCTGCATTAAATTGTTCCAGCCATTTCAACTATCTTCAAAGAACTCCAACGTTTATGGCCCAAATTGCAGAAAACTTTTGTGTTGCTATTTGTTTCATCATTTTATGCAGATCTTTTATCCAGGGGCGGATGCAACCTTATTTATTGGTAATTTAGTGTCAAGATTTTCTTGTCAGATTCTTACTGGATAAAAGGGTGGAGGTGAAATTCATTGTCATCTTTCCAGTCGTTCTGTATAAGACAAGCTCTAGCTCCACGAAAGGTAATTAAAAAAAATCTAGGTGAGAGCTAAATTGAGAGTCCTTACAGAGTTCTTTTAAGCAGTGTTCAACTTCCGAGAGTTCACAACATACATCGGGTCTGACCGTCCTGGGTTTGGGGATATGTCCACAGCCTGCAGATAAAATAGGTTGCTTAATCATAATCAACTATTTATGTGCTAAGTTATTCAATAGAAGTAGTGCTGTATCCAGACAATACCACAGGTGGTTCAAAACCTCCAGCATAGTGAAAATAGGCCCCCACAATCCAGGCATGATCAACATCACTAGTCGATGTCCAGATTGAGATTGCTTTCGTCCAGAAGAGCCGGTTGGAGAAACTATTTTCCAATTCAACGCAACAGTAAGTAGCCATGCAAAGATCCATAAGCAAAATTACTGATGCTTTATCCAGTTTAAAATACTTTGGCATTTGTAATGAGCTGAGACTAAGAGGTTCTTAAGGCGGATACAAGTTGTTAAATCTAATGAAGAATTTAGAGGTAGTCAACTATCCATGACCTGCTATTCTTACTGGTAAAATCAGAGAATTATATCTAATATTTACACCTATACCAGTAACAATTATATTAAATATTTTACTTTTTTGTTTACCGTCTACTGATTGAGGTATTAGTTTTGATTAAAATTTTCAAAATTTTCTGCAAACAACCGAACCACTGAAACACAATCTCCCTTAAGCTCAGCACCTTGCAAGTTGCCAATGCGCATGGTTACAGCTGACATGCTGTGAAATCAGAGCTAAGTGAACCAGTTCGGCCCAGCAACAGTTTAGATGAAATCTAAAACCTTCTAGAAACTCAATGGAAGAATGAAACATGTAGATCAATGCAATAAAACACAAGCAGGCATAACCAACAAATAAACTCACTATATGTTTTACCTCATTATAGCTTGACCCCCGGGTTTAAGTATCCTTTGCATCTCCTTGAAAACATCAATCGGCTTGGTCAAGTAATCTACACTGACCTGCATGCAGTATGAAACCATTTGAGCTAAACTAATCTCAAACATGTTGAACCCGTATTCCATGTCAAGTTGTTAGCAGTTTCTGCCACTAGAAATCAAATGCATCTCTACATTTGCACAAAAAACGAAAATGAACTAAGAAAAATGAGATTTGGAACATTATGCCAGTTATGGATATGTACAATTACTAGCAAAGTTCACCACAGATCCTTTATCCTTCATGAACTGGATCACCAAATGAAATGCAGGAAAAGCTTAATACCAGCCCCAGTCAAATCAAATCATTTTATAAATAATGAAATAAAGATGTATAATTGAAATTGCATTGTAATTTGAAACTATTGCATGTGGCTCTGAAAGTTACAAGAATGGCCTGACGAGCTTATATTGCTTGGGATATATTACAATAATTTTACAAACAAGTTCATATATTTGCAAGCTTCACAAAACTGGAAGCATGAAACAAGTATTGCTGTCTAACAGAAAAAATTAAACATTGCAATAATTTCACAGTCTATAGAAACTTAGTTCTAATATTTCATGTTATCATCTTCATTAGAAACTGATTTTCCTCAAGAAGTGTTTCGTTCTTAAAAAAAATTGTGTATATTGCCGTAATGTTGATCTTCTCGTTTTGTTTGAGTTCTTTCTTGTATGCAGGGTTCTGATGAGAGAGGGTCACCAATGCCATCCAATCTATTAACTTCAAAACTTCTTGCCAGGTTAAAATGTTAAAGTTAGTTAAACGGTGTGTATAAATGTAATCATTGCAATTTTTTTTCCCAGTTGAGATTTGAGTGAAAATGGAGTGATTACACTTATAAACATCAGTCAACCAACTTTAACTTTTTTATCAAAGGAAGCCCTAGTGTTACTCTATGTTCATCGCTTATACTGGACTAGTCTCTGGCATCCAAAATTAAATTTAAATAACCCGGATGTGGTGATTGCATGATCACAGTTTGATCTCAATCACTATTTAGAATGCTAACAAAATGTCATAAAAATTAGCATGCTAAGAATAAATCAGGATAACTGTATTGTTATCTGAAACCAAAATAACAGATCTTGACAAACAAAAGAAAGCGCAACATACCACATTGGTGATGACATCAAAAGCATCATCTTCAAATGGAAGTTTGGGGTTCTTGTTTAGATCTTGAACAATATACTCTGTTAAAACCTGAAAAATACACCAAGCCACATAACAACATGAAAACTACCAATCCAGCACAGACCATCAGTTTCAAACTATAAGCAATGGAATGAATTGAATGATAAGTTTGTATTACAACAGACAACTGAAAAAATATTTCTTACAAGCTTTCAAAATATATTATAAATAAGTTGTGCAGAACTGTTTACAAGTTCAAAAACAATATTTCTATTCACCATTTTTCAAAACCAACAGATTGTAATGTGTAGAATGGTGAAAACAAGCTAGTGGATTAGAAAAGAACTAGAGAACTGCTTGGCCGAGAAGAATTGATATAGTTAAAAACTATGCATATGGTGTATATCTCAGTAACAAACTCATTAAAATCTTTTGAACAAATATATTCCCTGAATTCATGAATGAAGAATTTGATTGCCAAGCACAATTTACCGGGTTCCGCCTGAGCTCTTCTTCATTCATACCCATGCCTACGATCCTATCTTGCCTGTATCCAGGAGGATAGTGGCTAACCTGAACAGAGAATATGGAGATCAGACGAGCATGATCTCATTACCGAGAAAAAAAAAAAGAAGACAGGAATCATTTAAAACAAGAAGCAAAATGGCATACCCAGCTGCTACACAGATCCAACAGGCATATTCCAGGCGTATTACTTGGAGGGAAAACCTTGGAATAATACTTTGTAAGTGCCGCAATCGCAGGATCATCAATATGAGTCACAAATCGAGGTTCCGAGTAGAACAAAGAGTCTGGTGATCTAAACCCCAAAAGATTTAAGAAAAAAAAATCGACCAATTTACACATGGCTACAAATCGGGAACATCGAAAACAAAAATTAAGCGAAAAAAGCGAAGCCAAAGCAAAATCCAAACCAGAAGAGAAGGGAGAGTGACGTACTCATCGAATCGGGAAAAATCCTCAGGCTTGAACGGGAACTCCTCCGGCCATTCCACATTCTTCAAAACCTAGAACAAAATAAAGGACGCCACTGATTTCGATCCACACGATCCACATCCATCCGAAACAAAAAAAAACCCCAAAAAATAATGACAACGAAGCGAACCTGCTCGACAGGAGAGACTCCTTGCTCGGGTCGCGCCGAGGCAGCGGAGAAGCGGACTCCGGCGGTGGCGCCGGAGGCCATGCGGCCGATCTGATCGAGGAGCGAGACCCCGGTTCCAAGGAACAGGCGGCGCCCGGATCGATCGGAGAACCCGTCGAACGTCCGAGATGCGGCTAGGGGGCGGAGTGGAAGCCGGAACCCTAGAGAGCGCGATCCGCCAAGACGGAGAAGGAGCGGACAAGGAGAGATGGAGGCCATGAGTATGGCGGTGACGAGAATTCGCAGAGAGATGCCATTTTTGGGAGGGATCTGATTGGTTCGTGGCGGGATCGGGATCACGGAAATTTATAGAAGGGCCTGGGCCTGCAGCCTGCTGAGAGAGAGGGGCCCGAGGCCTGGATTCCCACGCAACTATGCAATTATATAGAATTGCACATAAATTTTGGAGAAAAATAATTGCTTACCATGTGCACCTGGAAACAGAATTACGTGCTAATTATCTCGTTGTTGACGCTTTGGCTAAAATATCTTGTTGTGTATTATGCGATTATCAATTTTATAAACCAAAACCTAAATGTCTACTTCTAATAATTCAACAACTTTTTTTTTTCACTAACGAAAATTAGAGATATTTCATGTGATATTGCTCGGCATTTTAACATCAAATCACATTGCAATTTTAATGTATGCCTTTCGTTGCGACCAAGATCATGATTAGCTTTAATGCTATTTATCTTCAAATAACTTACCAGGTTTTAATTATACATAAATACACCTTATTAATGCCAGATCAGACATCGTAAAAGATAAGATAATTACTTTCCTCTTATTTATCTTGCTTTAATCTTGTCTTATCACCATCAAGGCGATCTTTTTATCAGAATTTGCTACAATGCGATATCTCCGCCGTCCATTCGCAGCGTGTCTCGTTGCGACGGCGTTGGAAAATCGAATTTCAGCACAAATGTCGATGCCGCGAACCTCTTCAGGCGCGATTTGCGACGGCGCGGCAGCGATAGACCCGAAGACGGGCCTTGGGCGCGACGGCAGCGAGCACCAGCCTCGCCGTCCCCTCCTGAGACACCTCGGCGCCTACCATCTCCACCAGCGCCGCCTCCACGATCTCCTCCCACGCGCCGCCACCGGCCGCCACGAACGCCGCCATCGCCGCCGCCACCGGCCCCATGCCGGGGTTGTAAGCCGCCGACTCCGCATACGCCCCTCCCACCACCCTCTCCTCTCTATCCCCCACTGCAAACCCCGCCGCGCACCCGCTGTACGGTGCGTGCGCCAATCTCGCCGCCTCCTCGGCTGCATCCCTCACTCGCGCCCCCAATCCACCTATCCCGTTCTCCATCCCATCCCCATCGTCGCCAATGATCTCGATCTGGTTGTGATGGGGGTCGAGGAGGCGCGGGACGTCTTCGTGGAGGAGATCGCTGGGGCCAAAGGGGTCGGGTAGGAGGTCGGAGAGAGGGCGGAAAGCTGGATCGGATCCGGATCCGGTGATTAGTATGCGAATCTCTGCAGCGTGGCGGATCTCCTGGAAGAACTGGCGGCAGTGTCCGCAGGGGGCGGAAGAGACTGCGATGTATCGGATAGCAGGCTCGCGGTGAGCGGCGGCGATGGTGATCAGGAACTGCTCGGCGTGGACGGAGTGGTGGAGAGGTAGCCCCTGGAACTCGAGGTTGACCCCGAAGTAGATTCGGCCGCTCTCTCCCAATCCGACGGCTCCGACGTGATACTTGGAGATCGGAGCGCGAGCGAGCTTCTTTGCCGCCGGGACCAGCGTCGGCAGGAGGTCCAGCGCGGATGAGAGCCCTTGCTCTTTCGTCATCGCCTTAGCTTCATCCGGCTCGATCACGAAGCGCAGAGATGGGATGATATCAGCCGTCGATCCGGTGATTCCCGCCTCCATCTCGTTACGGATGTATGCCATAACGCGCGAAGCTTGTTGTGGAGGGGGGGGGGCTCGTGTTTAGGGGAATAGAGGTGTATTTGAAGGGTTTAGGTGGGAGATTATCAAATCTAATTATTTATTAGTCATTGATTAATCTAAGGTATTTTTCTGGGAAATTTCTCATAGTAGTAGCTGGAGCGGCAAGTAATTGAATGACATTGCTAACATCTTTATGTCTTATGCGTTTAAGTCAATTATAGAATATTTAAAGGCTAAAATTTTGCCATTAATAAATTTCCCGAAAATGGTATTGCTTTATCATGAAAGCCGCCAAAAGATTTGTCATGGAGTTTTGTTGCCTGAACACTCCTCCTGCTTCTTGTAACCCACGAGATTTGGTGTTTTATAGATCATAAGCTTTCTTGTACAATTGCTTTGGTTGCGTGACAAGTGGCTTCAGATATTTGAGAAAAGGGCACGTGTTTCAAAATAGGTTGTATTGTAACTTGCGAATTGTAAAATAGAATTGTTGGCTATGCGCTATAAGGAAAATTTTGTGCACGGAGATGGGGTGCTTTTCAGCCAATGGGGATGAAGGAGAACTGAATGATTGGGACCAAGAATGCACTGGTTGACGGAGGGCTTGCGCTTTAAATGAAAGTCCACGCAAGCAACGCACCAAGCTGGCGTGTCTTTTGGACTCATCTTGGTATTGTTCTCAGTTGCAGCCCAGACAGATTTAATGCATGACATTGCGTGTAGACCAGACTAAGGGAAAGAATTAGGTATCCAAACTCGTGCAAATATGATATATGTCTACTTTCGAAAGATTTTTGCTTTACTTGTATATATTGGTTTCAATTCCAACCGAAACACTTAACTCTGAGTGATCGGCTACTATCGCCATTGCCTTCAGCACTTGGTTATCATTACCACAATGTCACCGATTCAGTCCAAACCCCAAACTAAAACCCGGCTTTTTAATGTGCATGTGGTCAGTCACGGTTACGCAACGAGCTGGGAACAAATTCGGCGTACTTGGCCCATGGGCCCTACTAACGGGCCGAGCCCAGACAGCTTCGCCATGGCCCTCGCGAAGTCGGCCCGGAAAGCCCGTGTTCCCCCATCCTTATCCGCGTAGGTCGAGACCCACCGTACCGTCCGGCCCGCCGTCAATTGCTGGTCAGCAAACAAAATCCCCCTCCCTTGTAACAGCTCCTTGTAGTAGTGGCTATCGAACCGGCCCGTCTTCCCTCTGGGCGTCTCCGGCCCAAAGCCCATCTCCAGCCCAGCCTGGTCCCCGCTCTCGCAAATGCGCCGCATCTGCTCCAACCGGTCCGAGTCGATCGAGCCGTCCGGTTCGCCTACGCCGGAGAAGTTGCCGAGCCGGTCCTTGAAGAACCGGCAGTGCACCATTCCGACGCTGTGCGCACCTGCGGCAATCCGAGAAGAAGTATATATGCCGTTAAGATCCGATCGGGCAGTTGATATTGACAGGTCGGGTTTTGGGTCGGGACCTAAGAGCGCGACGGTGTCCCGTTCGGTGAAGCCGCGGGCGGCGAAGGTGGCGAGGGTTTTGGTGTAGTTGTCGCTGGGTGTGGGAATCTGATGCTGGGCCTCGTCGAAGAAGGCACGGTCACTGTCTCGCCGGCCGGTGAGGACCGGGTAGAATGGCCCGCCGGACTTTGACATTCCGGATCAGAGATCGGGAATCGAAAAGGAAAGGAAAAGCGGTGGAATTCGATGAAGGAGAGGGAGTAGTACCAGGACGACGGCATCGCGGGCGGCGAGGACGAGGACGTCGGCGCAGGAGACGGTGGCCGGGCAGGCGTCCTCCAGCTTGGATTTGATTGCGTCGACGGCGTCGAAGCCCTTCAGTGTTTCGTTCGGGATCGCGTCTCGCTCGGATAGAGAGCCGTTGATCGGCCGCAGCAGCACCGATGCGTCGCAGCCCTTCTCAGAAACACCAAAAATCCAAATTTTCATACATTCGACGAACAAAACACTTCTTCGACGAAGAAACGGAGACGATCTCAAAAATTATTGAAGAAACAAGAGGAGAGAAGAAATGAAATTGGGGGACGAGAGGGGCTTGCTTGGATGACGCAATCGTGGAATACGAGGCGGAGCAGGGCGGGGGCGACGCTGGCATTCTGCAAGTAGAGTAAGGAAGTCATTGACCTAACGATCGCTTCGGCCTTGGGGCACTTGTCCCTGTAGAAGTCGTACTCGAGAGTAGGGGATGGCGGCGGCGGATTAGCCTGTACCCGGTTGAAACCACGAATGTAGTGGTGGCGGGAGGAAGAAGACGACGGCAACGAGGTGGGGATGGACGGAGACTGCTTGATTTGCTGGCCGCCCGGATGGATCAGACAGAGAAGCAGCGAGATCGCGAGCGAGAGTGAGCACCATCTCCACGGCGATTCCCCCATTGGAATTGGGGGAAAATCGAACGGGAAGGGAGACGGATATTTGGAGGGCGGGAAGGGGATTTAGAATTTTTGGGCCGTGCCCTGTCTGGCCCAGTCCAAAGAAAATACTTCCCGGGCCGCATATATTTTCATATTTACCCTCTGAAAATCGCACAAATTCTTAGACGTCCCTCCCAAAACGCCATCCATATTTATTTTTGCATTTTAGCCCAAGATCTTGCAAATAAACCTCTGTCTACTGTTCTGTGCTTACTTATTTAAATTCATGCTTGTGATTATAGATATGCAACTCGCAAGGTTTATATCGACATTTGTACAAAGATTTCATCTAATTCCAAAGCGGGAGAGATGGAAAAAGAAGCAAGCACAGCTGTTTTTGAAAAATAAATACTAATTATCAGAAAAATGCAGAGTAATTATATCAGTTACTTGGGATAAATCTTTTGCTGCATTTGAATTCTAGTTTCTTCTATGGAAATCCAACGCTTCGCCCACCTATCAAGAACGATTTACTTATCTCAACTCGCATATATGTTCCAGTTCTCTTGTGTGGTGCTCCTCAACTGAATCCTTTGCCATCAAGTCCCGAGTGAACGCTTTGACTAGAGCATGTGTTGCATCCATATAATACTCCATTCTTTTAGCTATGAGCCTTTTTTGTAATCTTCGCCTGTCATCTTGGTTGAAAAAGAGTCACGCCGTACTAAAAGATGCGTAGTCATATTGAAAACATCTCATTCTTTATAAGCAGCTTGATGCACGATGTCTTCGCAGTCACTCATGTGAGATATTCTATACCAAAGCCTCTTGTTGCTTAGTTCTGAGCGTCAACTCATTCTGTTGAACTGAGAAGATGACACAGATCGTGGTCAGCTTTCAGATCTTATCCCTCAAACCAAACTGACTGTGAGATGTTTCAGTCACCAAAAACTGCGTACAATTTGGCTCATTTTGGATAAGCCAAGTCCTATGTCAGCATTGTGCATCAACCGGGAATTTTTTTACCTCTAGACCGCAGATTGTCGCCCATTTCAGATTGGAATTTTGATTTTATTTGTGATCGAGAATGAGCCAAATCAATTGTGATAATGTGCCCCACAGATATGCATGTCTTGAAATAGTGGATATCACAAGGCTAAGTCCATGTTTGCATGTGTGGCTGACTCATCTGTGAGCAGAGGATAAGGAAAAGCACGCCTCAAACCTTCTATTCGGATGATAAGGATGATAGGCTCTTTTTCTTCCTGATATAAAACTATCTAAATGTACAAAAATCTGAAAAAAGAGCACCTTGTTGGTGTTACCTGCACTCTTTGGTTAAACATGAGTCTAAATCACGAGGCATCCTACTGTTTGAGATGTCAATCGTGATGGTGTTATCTGCGTGCACTTTTTGGATCATGATGCCATTGTTGGCTGGCGTGTCATTCTCATCATCCACCCTAGATGGGGATTAGCATGCATAATGATCATGGTAATGCTAATTAGCGTAGGCTAAAGCAAGAGGTAGAATCTAACTTTGGATAGCTTAAGCAATTGAAAAGCAAGATCATAAAACTTGTGATAGAAACATGGAAAAGTACTTGGAGAAGCATCTTCTATATGATATTTATTTCAAAAATGTTATTCTTTGATGGAACATACACAACTGCAAAATACGTGGTTTATGGTTTCATTAACTTTGTTTGATGATGCAGTACACAAGTATTATTAAACCAAGCTTTGAAATTAAGCAATCCCAAAATCTTTGTATTTTCGTTGATTTATCCACCTGCATATGATCGTGAGCAATCCTGGAATGAAGGTTTTGATGATAGAATCATTGTGTAGACACCATTAGCTGCTGCGCGTGCCGGCAGATCATACTTCATATCATATTAACTGCTGGACAGGCTTGACGCGCCACCGTCACGACATTTCGAACTAAATCTAATGAAGTGAACGACACACTACGGAGAAACATAAAAACACAGGTGAAAATCGGAAAGAAGAAAAGATTGGATACACGTAAGATCTTATCTGTAACAGTTTAATCATTTTACACCCAGAAAACAGAAGAAAAGCTGATGCCATGGAATCCAGAAAGCAACGGAGAGGGAGAATTGGATAAGTTTGGCAATTGACAGATTGAATCCGTAATTCGTGATATCTCAATATAGCATGCTATGTCTCTTAGTCTTTGTAGTTTCTTGTATTGGCTTCTTGTTGGTGAGATCCTAGCTGTGAGTAGTAAATGAAACGACAGAGAAAAGGATAAGGCCTGGTGTTCTGGGCTGCCGTTCGAATATTTTTCTTCTTTCAAACTCATTTTTTCGTCCTCTACTGCTCCACGGTGATCTGTCGAGTTACAATGGTTTTTCGCGAAAAAAAAAAACAGAGAGTTCATCTTTGTCAATCGACCTAGAGCAGCAAATAACAGAAAGATTGAAATGAGATTATGCTTGGCTCAAAACATGTACACAACCCAGGCAGCCTCGTGAACCCCATGCACTCGCAGAAAATATACCTCAAGACATAAAAATAATCTGTTGACCATAATTTTCATAAATTAATTTTTTTTTTTTATCAAAATCAATTCTATAATACTTTAATTTTTTTAAAAAAATTAATTAATAATAATATAAAATAATTAGTATTGTTTTTAAAAAAAAATCCGAAATTTTTTTACTCTGACTGTGATTTCGAGCCGGCCCCACGGTCTCGGAGGACATAGATATAAATAGGGATGGTTGAGGGGGGTATATGCAAATTTTTAAAAAAAATGTTCTCCCCTCTGGGAATTCATGTGGAGTGCCGGTGGTTAGTAGGATTGTGCATGCATCAGTTTTCTGTTTTGGACTCGCATGCATTAAACAATTAAACAATAGGCAAGTCACTTGCATGTATTTGTTTAATTATTAATGACTGACTAGAAGAATATCATAATATCGTATATACATAAATATTAGTTCTATCCATGCAGAGCACAAATTATTAAAATATCAAAAAAAATTTTATTGCTAAAACTGTGTTCGAGCAAACAGATATATATATATATATATATATATATAATTACAAATTTCATAAAAGTTTTGTAATTACTTATTAACTAAACAAAATTTTAAATTTAAATTTTTTAAAAATTTCTTTTCATTTGGCTTTGCGTGCGCGCTCGTCACTGCATGCCTATCAAGTATTTGTCCTCCCTTGGACGTGTGTGTAACCGCCCGCTTTCTACTCGTGGCTCCCGACTGCCCACATCCGATAGACCAAATTATTTGTATCGCGCGAGGAATTAATAAAAAAATCAAAAAAATTATTAAATGAAAATAAAATAAAAAAAAGAAATTTTAAAGAGCTGAAAATAATTTTTTTGTAAAAAAAATTGATAGAATACAATAACAGCAAAGGTCAGCAAATTAGGTAGGTCGGTGTGGAGCTATCGGAGTCATGGAGGGTGCGCTTCCGGACGTTGTGATGTGGCTGGCATGCTCCAGTGCCACCTAATTTTGTGGAATGCGTTTGGTCTGAGATGGCGATCAAAATCATTTTATTTTAATCAGTTAATATATTTTTTAATTTTATTTTTAATAAATAATATATTCAAAAAAATTAAATTATTTATTAATCAGATTAATATTTAAATATTAAAAAATTAATTAGATTTTTTTTATTTTAACTTTGATATTAAGTTTAAATTTAATTTTGATTTCGGGGATCCTGTACTCACCTAGACTTGTGCCCGGCGCTCCTGAGATACGGAAGAAATGAACAACCCAATATATATATATATGTATAAATCTATATAAAGTTTAATTTTCAAATATAATACAGAAAATTCTATATGCAATTTGCTGTTCTCTTTTAGATCATTAATTAGAAGATAATAGCCCCAATTATTTATTTTCTTTTGTTGGAATAGAAGGTAATACCGGATGACGAGAGAAGTTTTGCAAAGGCAGCAAAGCGCATGGATTCTAACAATATTAGCTCGAGCGTCCCGCGAGAAGCATGATGATTATCTGATTGCTTAAAATGTTGGTATGGGACTAAATAATGCAATTACGTTATCAAAAAAAGTAATGGCATCATTTTTAGGTCAAAAAAGAATATTGCATAGTGACACGATTAGGGATGTATATTCGGTTAAAATCAAATCGAATCGAACCGAATAAATCGAACCGAAATTTTCGAATTTTCAAAAATGAAAACCGAACCGAACCGAATATTATACAAACCGAATCCGAATTAAACCGAAATATTTCGTTTCGGTTCGGTTCGGTTATAACCGAAAACCGAAAATATAAACTGGTTTTATTTTTTAAATTTAGATTTAATTATATTTAAATTGAAATAAAAAATCAAAATCAAAACCAATATTATGTATTTATATATAATATATAATTCGGTTCGGTTCGATTTTTACGATTTTTCAAAATTAAAAATCGAAATCGAATCAAATTTTTAATTTTTTATTTTTTAAAATCGAATCAAATCGAAAATCGAAAAATACAAATCAAATTAGTTATTCGATTTTCACCTAATAATGCACAGCCTAGACACGACATCGTTTACAGGTTGTATGTTCGGTCAATGAACAATTCATTGTTTTTCCTCGGCTGAAAAATATTTTATTTAATAGTCTTACGTCTCGCTGACTAATTTGGCCTAACATTGGTCCACAAAGTAGTTAAGCATGTCCTCCCGTACTCGAAGCTAGAGGTCAATGTATATTCGTACATATTATAATATTATATATATATATATATATATATATATTAAAATTTTAAGATTTGATTGAAATAAAAAAATCGAAATGATCAAAACAAAATTATTTTCAAAATTTAAAACTTAAAATCTTGATATCTACGATAAATTAAACCGATAATATCAATTACAGTGTCGATAAATGACGCACGATAATTCTATTTGCTTGGATTTTTATTAGAAGAAAAATTAAAATAGTTTAAAGTTTTTGCTATTAGTCACATCACTACCTGAAACAGCAATAAACTCTATTTTATTAGAGTAAACCATGATGATTAGGGGACAGATTAGAACGCGAGAACGCACACTTTTTTTATAATTTATTTATTGTCTTTTTAAAAAAAGAAAAAAAATAAAATAAAGGAAGAACCGTGCTTTAGGTCTAAATGCAAAGGCATGTCCGAATCAAATGCTAGTGTGACAAGTACCAAATTCTCAGGTCAGTTAACCTACTCGAAAGATCGGATCTCGACCTGAAAATAATTTATCTACTGACTCGCCAAAAAAAAATAAAATAAAATAAAATTTCGTTAGATAAAAAAAAAGAAAGATGTATGACCAATTTTAATTAAAATTCTATTTTTTATATTTTTTAAATTTATCAAGTTGAATACTAGAATTAGTTGGATTGCATTTAGTTTGGGATGGTGATCAGAATTATCATGTAACGATAAGCCTACAATTCAAATATCAAAAAAATAAGCGGATTATTTTTATATTATTTTAAAAAATAAATTATTATACGACTATTATATTTATTTATTTAAATTTTAATAAATAATATATCCAATAATATGAATGTCTAAAAAAAATTTAAATCATTCACTAATTAAAATAGTATTTAAATACTAAAAATTTAATTAGATTATTTTTTTTTTAAATTTTAATTTTAAGATTAAATTTAATTTTAATTCCGAATCTAAAACATGCCGTTGATTTTAGAATTCAAATCACAGGGAAACAATTGTTGCAACAGCGATTTTTTATTTCCTGCATGAAAATCTTTCAGCTTTCAAGGGATATAAATGCAAAATTACCATACTATATAAAATTAACCATGCCGTATCGCTGGTATTTTCGCGGAAGAAGGGTCACGTTGCCACCTGAAAATTAATGATTACGGATTTATATTATTTAGGATAGTATACCAAATCGGCCAAAAATTAAAAAAATAAAAAAAATAAAAAGAAAACGAAAAAACCAGAATGGTTGTTCGGACGATGATCCCGCATCAGCAAACAGCATGGCACGTGGGTCCGCATGAGAAAAATGGGACCCACACCCCGAGTGTTAATATATATCCCCTCCGAGCCGCGTACCAGCTCCCACATCCCATTGGCGGCCGGCTCATCTCCTACCAAACCCACTAAAGAGCCCGCTCCCTCCCTTTTTCTCGAGCAAGGCAGGGAGCCTGCAGCGAGGGAATAAAATATAAATAAAAAAAAAGCAGCCGCAGCAGAAGAAGCAAAAAGATAAGGGGAAAGCGAGAAAATAAAGAAAAAGAACAGAACCAGAGACCTCCCAGCTGTGCTCCTTTCTTCCCTCTTCTCAGAGAAGAAGGGAAAGCTGCAAAACAGAGCAAGCAGGGGCTGGGAGGGGAAGGAGGAGGAGGAGGAGGAGAGAAAGGAGGTACCTTTCCATGGCAACCAAGCGGCTGGCGCTTCTACTGGCGGCGCTGGCGGCGCTGGCGGCGGCGGCCGCCGGGTCCGTTTGGTACGACCACAAGGCGGTCACCATCAATGGGCAGCGGAGGATCCTCATCTCCGGCTCCATCCACTACCCCCGCAGCGTTCCGGAGGTCGGCTGCTCCCACGGATGCGAAATGTGGCTCCTTTTTGTGATTTTTTGTATAATTTTTCGTTGGTTTTAGGTTTTTGTTGATTGATGAAGGTTGGGGTTTTGGGGTGCAGATGTGGCCGGATCTGATACAGAAGGCGAAAGACGGCGGCTTGGACGTCATTCAGACCTACGTCTTCTGGAACGGCCACGAGCCTTCTCCTGGCGAGGTGTTTCAGGGTTTTTAGCATTGGGTTTCTATTTAATTATGAATTATTGATCTTGATCTTTGTTGCAGTTATATTTTATTGGCAATATATTGATCGAAAGGATGACTTTTTTGCAGTATTATTTCGATGGGAGGTATGATTTGATTCGCTTCATCAAGCTCGTGCAGCAAGCTGGGCTCTATGTTCATCTCCGCATTGGCCCCTATGTTTGTGCTGAATGGAATTTCGGGTAAAATTCCCTTTTTTTTGTGAGAAAAGAGGTTTTCTTTATCCTAATTCGTTCAAGATGAAGATTTTAGAATCATGTATTTGAAATTTTGCAAATGATCAATAGGGGGTTTCCTGTTTGGCTTAAATATATTTCTGGGATCAGCTTCAGGACAGACAATGAGCCTTTCAAGGTGGCAATCTTTTTCAAGAACTCAAGTTGTAATTCTTTGTCCGTATTTATTTGGTTCCTAAATTGATAGAAGATGTGTTCTTTCATGTGAAAATAGGCTGCCATGCAAAAATTCACAGAGAAAATTGTCGACATGATGAAGTCTGAAAAACTGTTCGAGTGGCAAGGCGGCCCGATCATCCTCTCCCAGGCATGCTTTATGCTTAGCCTTTTTTTCTTTGTTGAGACTGCGCAGAACTTGGTCAGTTATTGGTAGTTTGTCCCAACTTTGTGCAGATTGAGAATGAATTCGGGCCATTGGAGTGGGATCAAGGGGAGCCCGCAAAGGCTTATGCAAACTGGGCTGCGAAAATGGCAGTCAGCCTTGATACTGGGGTCCCATGGGTCATGTGCAAGCAAGATGATGCCCCAGATCCAGTTGTACGTCTGCCACTTCATTTCTTTAGATTTTGGATTCTCTTTTGTGCTCACCAATGCAATTTTAATTTTTAGCTTCTCATTGAGGTCCCACGGCACATGGCTGGGGTTCTCATGTTTGTTTCATTGTATCGTTTTGTTTTGTGTTCGTTAGTTTGTTTCCATCATACCTCCTTTTTATCGTACCTCAACTTCTGTCTTATCATGGCCTCAGGGTCTAACTGCCTAAGTATCTCATATTTCATAGACTGTGATCAGGGTCGTATTAGGAAGGTGCTATTATTGACAGTAAAAATGGTTCTCGGGCTGTTTCTTGTCCAAATTAAAATTTTTTGGAGCTCTTTATTGACTGATATATTAAAATTTGCATGGCAGATCAACACATGCAATGGTTTCTACTGTGACTACTTCTCTCCAAACTCACCAGTGAAGCCTACAATGTGGACTGAGAATTGGACTGGATGGTATCTCTGCTGTGCTATTCAATTCAACTAAGTTTTATATTCCATGGACATTATCTAAATTCCTAATTTGTTGGTGCTTCATTTTGGCTATTTTGATATCTAATTTGTGGGTACTTCTTTGACATGAATGACAATCATAGGTTCACTGGATTTGGAGGCCCAGTTCCTACACGACCTGTTGAGGACGTGGCCTTCTCAGTTGCAAAATTCTTCCAAAAGGGTGGCTCTTACATGAACTATTACATGGTAGGAGTTTTTTTTTTCTCCCTATTTTGGAATAGTACCTGGAAACAGCATGCTCCCAATGATATTTTTCACAGAATTTTCGCTTGTTTTCAACCTTCAGTTCCATGGAGGAACAAACTTTGGGAGAACAGCTGGTGGTCCGTTTATCGCAACTAGCTATGACTATGATGCTCCCCTTGATGAATATGGTATGCAGAACTCTTTTTTCGATAAACATATGGTATGCAAAACTTGCTTTTGTGTTGTTTGCTTGTCCTAAGTTATGTACTTTTATCTTTTTCTGTTTGTTTCTATTCATAACATAATTCGAGTTAAATAATCCTTAGTCAATCTTATGTCCTTAGAGAAAAAAAAGAATTGTTTAAAAATTCCAGAGAAAGTTCTTTCCGTTTTTATACGAAAAGGTATTACATGGAAGATAATCTGAATGTTCGGTGGCCATTTTTATCTGACATTATTTGAGGAGGCTCCACCAGCATTTCTTTCCTGTTTGGTATGATATGTAACTTGAGTAGAAATGTACAATTACAGTAATAGTAAACTGTATGATGCCATTTATCTCAGATTGTCTGCTTTCTCCTTGATATGTAAGTTATATGGCATAATTATCTTGATTGTAAGGTGTCTTTTGAAAGCCTTTCTATATATCATTTGTGTTCAGAATGACAATTTATGCTCAAGATTGGTAACTGATTTTTTGTCAATATTACATTTTCTCTGTGTTGGCCTCCATTGACTTTGCTTTTGTTCTTCTCAGGCCTATTAAGACAACCAAAATGGGGCCACTTGAAAGACCTGCATAAAGCAATCAAGATGTGTGAACCAGCTTTGATTTCTGGTGATCCAGTTGTGACATCTCTTGGAAATTATCAGGAGGTATATCATTTCACAACTGTTCATATCATTTTTGATGGATTTATAATAATCATGAAATGTTTATAGCTAACTCAACCACTTTTTTGTGACCAGTCACATGTTTTTAGGTCAACCTCAGGAGCTTGTGCTGCATTTCTAGCCAACTATGACACAGGATCTTTCGCAAGAGTAGCATTCAATGGAATGCATTACGATCTCCCTCCTTGGTCTATCAGCATCCTACCTGACTGCAAAACCACAGTTTACAATACTGCAAGGGTAAGAAAGGTTGATGGTTATCATGAATCACAATTTTCTTTTTCAAAAAACTCCCACTAGAGCAGGGTTAGTCAATGACCCAAACAGAAATGACAATCACACTTGTTATCATGAATTTTTTTGTATTGAATATTCTTTTCCTTTATCTGAATATTCATTTTATTCTCATGTGGAACAAAGCTGTCTGTTGTAGGACTTGTTTATTGCCTGTTCCAAAATTTGCAAGGCTGCATTTCAGAGTATCTGCCTGGTCATTCTTTTGCAAGATTTTATCGCTATTTTTCAGATTTTCTTGAGTGTAATGTTTCCCTATTTTATTTTGACTTTGCTGCAACAACCTAAATACACCTTGAATACCTCTTATCATCTTTCTTCCTGACATTCCAAAAGATTTTCATGATGCTGAAACCAAATGTTTTCCCCTTACCTAACTGTTGTCAAAAGTTATTTCTTTAAACTTTTGGCTCTTGCAATGTTTATATAACTGTTCATGTATGGACAGGTAGGTGTGCAGACGGCGCTGATGAAAATGGAATGGATAAGTGGGTTTTCATGGGAGTCATACTATGAACAGACTGATTCTTATGATGATCAGTCTTTTACAACATTCGGGTTATTAGAGCAGATAAATGTAACAAGAGACCAAACAGACTATCTATGGTACACTACATAGTAAGTACATCTTTTTAAATCACTTGAAACTGAAAACTGAGTTCAAGACTTTTCTCACTTTCATTAACTGCTTGCATTCTCCTTTCAGCGTGGACATTGGCCAAGATGAACAATTTCTAAAGAATGGACAGTATCCCGTCCTTACCGTGTTATCAGCTGGTCATTCGTTGCATGTTTATATCAATGATCAATTTGCAGGTTTGATAATGTGCTTGCAGAGAACTCTTAAACTCATTATTGGGAAATATACTGTTACACACCTATGCATCACTTACAACTTGTGCCATTGCAGGAACTGTGTATGGTAGCATAGATAATCCAAAGCTGACATATACTGGAACTGCAAAGTTGTGGGCAGGTAGCAACAAGATTTCCATTCTTAGTGTATCTGTTGGCCTTCCAGTAAGTATATTCTAAGTCCATCTCATGCCTCATGTTACATACGTCATCTACATGGTAGGACTTAAATGTGTTTATTCCCGTTCAGAATGTTGGGGAGCATTTTGAAACATGGAATGCTGGAGTTCTTGGTCCAGTGACCCTAAATGGTCTTAATGAAGGGAGGAGGGACCTAACATGGCAAAAATGGACATACCATGTATGTGATTATTACTAAATTTATGCAAATTATTTGTGAAAACAGCAGATCTGTAATCTTGATGATCATGTGCAGATTGGTTTGAAAGGAGAAGCTTTAAATCTCCATTCATTGAGTGGTAGTTCATCTGTTGAGTGGGCTGAAGCATCTCAAAGTCAGCCTCTATCATGGTACAAGGTGAGCTCTGCAAATCTAATACCTAATTTTTCTTGTGGCTTGTCAATTTGTTTATTATTATTATTATTATTATTATTATTGCCTTTTCCCCCGCTTTGTTCAAGTTAGGATTAGCCTGCTGTGCTAACATTTGAAATTGCTAAAACACTTGCTGCTTTTTCCAGACCACCTTCAATGCACCGGATGGTGATGAACCATTAGCCATAGATATGGGTAGTATGGGCAAAGGTCAAATATGGATAAATGGGGAAAGCATTGGTAGGCACTGGCCTGGTTATAAAGCTTATGGTACTTGTGGAAGCTGTGATTATCGTGGAACATACAATGAGAACAAATGTCAAATTAATTGTGGGGAACCTTCTCAAAGATGGTATGCAATCTCTTATCAAAATACACCTTTTGTTAGAAACTTTGAGCACTAGGTAGTTTCTCTGATCATTGACAAAAATTTACAGGTATCATGTACCCCGATCCTGGCTATACCCAACTGGGAACCTGATGGTAGTGTTTGAAGAGTGGGGAGGTGATCCTAGTAAGATTTCTTTGGTAAGAAGAACTGTAGGGAGCGTTTGTGCCAATGTTTCTGAGTGGCAACCATCAATGAGCAATTGGCGAACTAAAGATTATGGCAAAGCAAAGATCCACCTTTTCTGTGACCCCGGACAGAAGATTACAGAAATAAAATTTGCTAGTTTTGGGACTCCACAAGGACTGTGTGGAAGCTTCTCAGAAGGCAGCTGCCATGCTCACAAATCATACGATATTTTTGAAAAGGTAAACTGCTACTTTTTTCCCTACCATCGATCAACGCATGATTCCATTTCAAAGTGCAGATAAAAATATGTATGTTGCTTGAATTTCCCCAATTTGTTGAAGAATCTCAAAATTGAATGGTTGGTTTATTGCAGAAGTGCATCGGGGAACAATCATGTGTGGTGACTCTGGTGCCTGAGGTATTTGGAGGGGACCCTTGTCCTGGAACGATGAAGACTGTCGCAGTGGAGGCCATCTGTGAAGAATGGCCTTAAGCAATCCTTTAAGCAAGATAGGTGATAAACATAGATAAGTTCCATTTAGGTTAGAGATTTGGGGGGTTTTCTTTCGGCTGGTACTTGAAGTCGCAGGAACTGCAGCACTGAACATCAGTTGGAAGCTGCCTCTACAATTCTCGGACAGATGAAGTATGTTAGTGTACAGAGACAAGCTGTGAGTTCAAAAACAGCTTGTCAAGGATACGGTAAAGATTGGTTGGCAATTGGGTTACAAGTCAAATGGGTCTCTGCTTATATTTGAGTCCATTTGCAAATTCAAGCAATTGAAAGTTCATGGGGACAAACCTCTTGGCTTTCAACTGATTTAGATTTTTGATTGGGCATAAAATAATTGGTTTGTGAGGCTTGAACTCATCTATTTGTCTTTTGTCCTTCTGCGAGATTTCAGAAGGCTGTATGCCATCTCAAATTGTAAGCATGATGCCTATTAATGGATTAGCCATATTGTTGTCTGTGTACTGCAGCAAAGTTGTTCTGTATTCACTGTTGTGAACGTGTAAAATGAAATTTGAATTCATTTAGAACTTTATAGTTGGACTTGACTCTATTTGGTTGTCCTGTTATTAGGTTTGCTGATACTTTTGTATTGATGTATTTACATGTTTGATCTGTAAGATATGCATGTTAGGATCGCATGAAGATGTACAGCATAAAGCTCACTATCTTCTGCAAATTGTTGATGATGGATCAAAAGGGATTAATGGTCCTTCACCTAAAAAAAAGGAAGGGACTAATGGTCCCAACCATTTTAGGACAGTTCCTCTGATGGTTCCCTCATTTTGCTTTCAACTAAGTGACTATGGATATCCATCCTGTTTTCTGTCACCAAATTTAGTACATATTTGTCTCTGAAATGATTTTTTCTTTCTTTCTTTTTTCTTTGTGTGTGTGTGTGTGTGAGAGAGAGAGAGAGAGAGAGAGAGAGAGATAGAGTTTTTGTCTCTAAAATCATCAAAGCATAACAAATTCCAAATGTATACGAATGAGGGACAAAATTCCTTTTTTCCTTTTTACCATGAAAGTAAAAAAAGAAAATTTGCAGTAACTGGGGTTTAACGGATGGGCTGGGTCATTGGACCCTAACTGTGGGCCATTTTGTTGACTCAGGACTGGCCCAATCCGACCTGCGGCCCAAATGGCGTATTTAAGCGCCATAACCACTGGCCAAATGAGCCAATGAGCTTTTGGCAGGAAAATGGTGCATGTGAAACACGTGGACTCGAGCGTGTGGTTCAGCCAGGAATAATTCGGCAGATGAAGCGACCCGGCCACGCGCCCACGCGACCCATGCCAGATGTTTGCCAAGCCCTGCACTCAAAGCTCTGATCGTTGACCCGATCTCACTTTTCTGTAGTCAAAGTATGTAATAACTTTTTTTAAATTAGTTTTTTTCCACAGAGCCATTTTTTTTTTATTTTTTTTGAAAATAATAAAACTCGAATACATAATTTTTATAAATAAAAAAAATAATCAAGAGTCAATGTTTAAGATGTAAGTAAGTTAATTTGTTGCGAAGTAGAAAAGTAATTACTGATTATTGGAAAATCGAGAAGTTGCCATAAAAGGAAACAGGCAGCGATATCATTATGCCACCTAAACGTTTCCATTAATGGACATACTCAACGGCGGGAGTCCCCCACTCTCCCGCCTCGCACCAAGAAAATCTCAATACCATTCTGCATTTCTCCACCTCCACCGCCATTTTCAGAACTTTTCCGACACCTGGAGCTCATCCCCGCCCCAAAATCCCCATTCCTTCTCTCTCTCTCTCTCTCTCTCTCTCTCTCTCCATCTCTGTCTCTTTCCATCTTCTCTCTCGATCCTCCTCTCTCTCATTTATGGCAGCCCTCCGCTCCTCTCTCATGGACTTTCCGCCCTTTGCTTCCTCCTCTCCTGCTCTCCTCTTCGACGGATTTGCCCTCGATCCGCCCGATCTGAGGCGCCGTGGATGCAATGGCGGTGACTGATGAAGCTGGTGAGGAGGGCTCCAGAATGGAGCTCGTCGACGAGGGGAGGATCCTCCGGAGCGCAAGGGGCGGCGGCTCGAGGAGGGGTAGGAGGAGGCAGCGCCGGCACAGCGGAAGGGCGGTGGCCGGGAACGGTGGCTCGGCGAACGTGCCGGGGGGAATCCCATCGGCCCCCGCCCGCGTAAGCACCCCGCCTTTTCTCTTCATCATCGTCTTCTTCGTTTTTTTGTCGTTTCTGATTTTTGATTTTGCGATTTGAACTTTGAAAATTTTGATCTTCACGGTTTGGGCTTCACGGGCCTCCCTGGGCTGGGCTTATACGGGTTTCTACCACGAGTCGTCGTGTCTGATGAGCTAATTTTATGCCGAGCTTTGATTTTCTGGTGCTTGTTGACTCAAATAAATTTATTAGCTTGCTAATTAGTTCACTGAGATGGTTCTTTTCAAGAATTGAATACTGGTGCTGCTACTGCTGCCGAGCGGGAATAAATGGCATGCCATCATGGCCGCCGCTTCCTATATTTGGTTTAAATTGCAAGTGATGACAGCATTCTATCGTTAGAATGATGTGGAGGAGCATGAACCTAACTCTAGCTACATGTGCCACAAATTGATGTGGCTGATGAACCTAACACTAGACATATGACCAATGAAAAAAATTCATTTTTTTAATATGAAAACAATAGATGGATAGCCCAAATTAGGGAGTATTGTTCTGGTATTCATTCAAGATTTTGCACATAGACTTGGGTCTCTGTTAGCATCCAATTTTGGAGCATTCTGTGCTCAATTGTCACCTGGAATCATCTTATTGGGCAAGTGTTTCTTTTGCTTTCCTTTGTTTTGACCTCATCATGGCTTCTTCTTGTGATTAGTTGCTATATGTTGCTCATTTTGCTAAACAAAAAAAAGCTATGGACCTGTTTGGATTGAGATTAGCAGTATAATAATCACGATGATCATACAACTAATCACAATGTTTTTCTAGATTGTGGCGGACGGTACAACTGTCTATTTGAACTGACATATCTGCTGATACTTGTGGCAGGATGCCATGCTTGATTTGAACATACCAGCACTTGATCCTGATGTAAGCATTGCATTCATGAATTCTGCAAGATACAAACTCACTCATCTGATGTGTGAGTTATTGCTGATCTTTCTTGTAGCAAACACTGCATGGGTTGAGATTTCTTCTCCAAAAGGAACTTAAAAATAGTGATGTTGGTTCACTAGGGAGGATTGTGCTTCCCAAGGTAAGCAGTAAACAACATATCCGAGGAATGCTTCCAAAATGGTGGTTCTGTTTTTTTGTGCTTTATCAAAAGATTCTAATAACTTTCCAGAAAGAGTCGGAGGCGCACCTACCACCCCTTTCAGTTCGGGATGGTATCTCATTGACCATGATCGACATGGATACCATGCAACCGTGGGTTTTCAAGTACAGGTTTCATTCTTATGCTTGTGATCTGGTGCTACCTCATTATTGATCAGCTTTTTCGGAAGCCCCTCGTTTTTGCTCCCAGTCACCACAAACAAACTGAACTTTTCTTTTATGGGTTCATGTTTTTCAATGCTTCATTTGCAGGTTTTGGCCAAACAACAAAAGCAGGATGTACATACTGGAGAATACTGGTAGTCTCAAACCTGTTTCTCAGTTTTAATGAAGCTAGCACCTTGCCTTTTTATCTGCTGCTAGCTAACAGGTGCAAATGATCTTGTCTTGTCAGGGGATTTTGTCAAGAACCATTCTCTTCAACCAGGGGATATTGTCATGCTATACAAAGATGAAGAAAAAGATAAATATGTATTCCTCATTCTCTAATATTGTTGAACTCTGAAAAGAAGTTCGTTTTGCTGCTCTTAATCTATGTTGATGTTCAGATTATCCAGGCAAAGAAGGCAGCAAGTAAAGGGACATCCACATCCCCTGGCTCGGATTATGATGGGGTTTTTGATTCCATTGTGCCCGAGATCTCAGCTCCCATTGTGAGGTATTCTGACCTGTTCCTGCCATTGGCTGAGGGTACATACCCAGGATATGGCTTAAACTATGCCTTCTCAGCTGACCTATCGATGGGTTTCCCAGAAGAGAAATGACAGATACAGGGACAACTATGGTATAATTGTATTAAAGATGAATGGTATTAACCTCTGTAAGCGCCGTGGAGTTTTTTTTTTTATCAAAAAAGGTTTGTTGTAGAGTTTCTGATGCTAATTTGCAAACTTCTGAACACAGACATGTAAAGTTGAAGCAGAGTTTCTGATGCTATTTTGTGAACTTTTGAACTGGCATATGTAAGTTGTAGCAGATAATGCTAATTTGCCAACTTTTGCACACATATCATTGTGTTGCTGGTGTCCTAAGCTCTAGCTGTAAGTGCAACTACCCCCCCAAAAAAAAAAAGGAAAAATGCTGTAAAAAAGAAAAAAAAAAATCAGTTGTACCTCAAAAGCATTTTTTGTGGTACAAACTTAGTGTGTTAGTTGCAACATACAGCAACAGAAACAACTTCATTTTTATTGCTACAAGGCCAGATGTAGATGCATCAAACGGTTTATCTGGCAGCATATTATTTACAGACTAGTTCATAACTGCATCTCCTAGGGAAAAAAGAATCATGGCCACAACTCTACAACAGAACGGAGAGCAAAAAGAACTAAAACCAACTGTAGCACGCTCCAGGTACTTCAGCCATTTGCAGTTTTCTGACAATTTGCCTTTTTTATCTTCCACATTGCATCTCTAACTCCGGAGAGAAAAGGCATTGGGACCAGCCTCCCTTCTGAACCCAGCCATGGAAGCTGTTCGATTCTGGAACCTCAGACTAGGAGCAGGATCACTCCTTGGAGAACACTGTGCATAGTGGCGACCATGGCCGCCTGCAGTGAACCTGTTGCCAGTCATCTACAAGGAAAACACAGAGCTCAACAAATGCATAATAGCTGAACAAGACAAAATTAGGAAATACAACCAACAGCATCTCATCGTAGTTGTGTACCATGTGCGAAGGGTTGAAAGCAAAGGCTGCATTTCTCAGAGGATGTCCCACAAAGTCTGAGCTGCTCATAGGATGATCCATTACATATTGAGGATAGATTGCCATTTGAGATTCATGCAGCAGATACTGGGGCCCCTTGAGGGCTGGTCCAAAGGTACTTGAATAAAAGTTGTTATTTGAGGTATTGAATGCATTCTTGGCTGGCAAGCCTTTGGCAGGTCTGGGAGCTTGACTTTTAGGCAGTGCTATCTCGACTTTGAGGACCTTGCCATCCAACATTGAGCCTACAACAAACAAAGCAGCATTCGTCAGAAAATTCTCAGTGAATTACAATCTCTTTTTGCCATTTTATATGTTGTCCTGTGAACTACAGTTATCACCATTCAATGTCTCGACAGCATTGTTTGCATCCTCCCGGGATGAGAAGGAAACATAACCATAACCCTTGCTCTGACCATCAACACTACGAATTACTTTAGAGGAAGGTATTTTCCCACATCTAGAAAAATGTTCCGATAGTCTCTTTTCATCCACTGAGGCATCCATGTTCTGCACAAACACCTCCCAGCTCTGCACAACAGTCAGTATTTATGGTCATTTCCTACTTGGATGACAGGACAAGTGAAGGAAAGCCAACAGAAAAATTACCTGGACCGTCTCTGTAGGGTGTTGAAGCTTTTCCGCAAACAGCTTCTGCAGTTTTTCCTTGCGTTCTGATTTTTTCTCGGCTTGACCCACATATATAGTTTTTGAACCTGCAGAGAAACCAGAGTACATAATATTGCTATACTGTGATCTGCCTTCACATTGTGAACCCAAAGCTTCTTAAAAGGGATGTATGAACAAAATTTCAGGAAGATACCAAGCTTCGAGCCTTTCAGTGCCTCCATTGCATTCTTGCCATATTCTGGCAACTCAAAACTAACAAACCCAAAGCCTTTGGACTTCCCAAATTCATCTTTCATGACAACAGCGCTGATAACCTTGCCAAATTCTGAGAATTTTTCTTTAAGAAGATCATCTGTGATTGTAGGATCCAAATTCTTGACATAGAGATTAGAGCAATTGGGTTCCACAGAGGACAGAGATGATGCTTCTCTCTCACTCTTCTTCATGAACTTGGACACATAACTGAAATGAAACCGCAGATAGGATATCAGACATGAGATATCCATTAGAAAATCAATAGAGAGAAAGACACAGTAGATGGAATAAAGCAGGAAGAGAAGAACCAATGGAAGTATGCAAGACCGAAAAAACAGTAATAAAAACACAACAAAATAGCAATAAAAACAGAAATCACTCACAGCTTCTTGGTTCCATTGCGGAGTGCCTTCCCGTTGAGAGCGTTGATGGAAGACAGCGCAGCCTCCTCCGACTCCATCTGAACGAAACCAAACCCCTTGCTCCGGCCCTTTTCATCCAGCATCACCTTGGAAGAAACCACTGTCCCAAACTCCGAGAACAACTTCTCGAGCTCTGCCCCGTCAACGGATTCCTCAATATTCTACCATTATCCCATCAAGAGATCCCAAAGAAGTCGACATTCAAAATAAGCACCCAAAAATCTCAAGGAAAATAACAAAACCACAGAGAACAGAGAAATGGCAACCTTGACGAAGAGATTCCCGATTCCTGTTTTTCTAGCGAGGGGATCGGGGTTCCGCCACATGACCCGGATCGGCTTGTCTTTCAGGAGGCTGTGATTCATCTCCTTGAGCGCTTTCTCAGCTTCCCATGAGAAAAAAGAAACAAAAAATCAGGAAAAAAAAAACCCTAGAAATCGGGCGCGAGATCAAAAATCGAAAGGCTGAAGATGAGACGGAGATTACCTAAGGGACGGGAAGGGAAATTGAGGTAGGCGTAGCATCGCGATGATCCGGAGGACGGGCTGCGGCAGATGCGGGCGGAGGAGACGACGCTCAAGCGGGAGAAAGCTTCTATGAGGTCGGATTCAGAGACGGAGGGGTCCAGATCCCCAACGTAGAGGGAGAACCTCTCCTGCCTCAACTCCGACGCAACAATGGAGGGGGTGGCGGCGCCCTCTCCGGTCGGCTTGTCCTCCATCTCTCGGTCTCTCGGTTCGCCGCGAGATAGGGATCGGAAATAGAAGAGAGAGAGGGCTCGACGAGCGCGCGGGAGTGAAAAGGTGTTTCTTGGGCGCGAGGGTGCGCGAGGTTTTGTAGGGGGAGCGCAAGGAATCAGGAGACGCGCACGCGCTGTTGTAACCGCCATGGTACGGCTAGGAGCCTAGGCCTAGTTGTTGGACACGTAACACTGCGCCCCACTGATCGGACGGTTCGAAATCAGTCCGCTCAGGAGTGTTTGTTTGGAATTTGGATATATTGCAGGCGCGTATATGCAAAAAAATAAAGATAAAGTATCTATTTAAATTCATTATATATATATATATATATATAGGTGCAAATATTTTTTTTAAAAGTGAATTACGAAAATCTAGGTTTTGTATGGGTGTATATAAGATTTAAAGTATTTTTAGTAGCGATATATAGATCTGTAATCACCAACTTTAAAGAACTTTGTGTTATTTGTATGTTTTCTAGGGATCAAGATGCAAAACTTACGGTCCCAATCCCTCGCTTCTTCAAAGCCGTTGAAGTTACAAGGGAGATTACAGGAGACCAAATGAAGCCAACCACAGCGCCCAGCATTGTCCTCGTTCAATTCAGTGACATAAGTACTACTTGTGTCTTCCACTCTCTGGACCGCGCATCTCGTTCCGCTGCATGCAGGAACCCTGGACCTGTAATGATACAGAAAAAATCTCACTGCTGTCATTTCTGTAAGAAAATACACATAAACATTGAGAAAGCAGAGACAAATGGAGAGGTAAAAAGATAGCCTTCCTTCTTACTCGATAAACGAATAAATAAACAGCTGAAAATAATAATTTGGCATTTGCCGCTTGGCAAAGGTTTAGAAATTTCTTCCAGACCCCACTGTGATTTATCAGTCAACCAAATTCTTTAAGACGCTATCAAATTTATAATATCCAGTTGCCAAAATCCAACCCAATAGCTGTAGAGAATCCTAAACCTAGTTCCTCCATTCGTGCGAAGCGTATCATTAGTTTTTCAGCACAGAATACTGCATCAAAGAACCAAAGCCTGCATGAAAAAGATGAGAATAACAAGCTAATTTTCAATTTTGACTAGTAGGGGTTTTTGAATGAAGAACAGCTTTCAGCACCAAGAACTGGTGATGGATGACAGATAGAGAAGTGAGCACAAATAGCTTCGAGCATGGACTCCCTCCCGTGCAAGAAAACACCATGTGTGCTCACTCTCTTCTGTCACCCATCGATTCACAACCCTAAAAACCATTAGAAACCATCACCAAAGCATGTCATTAATGGCTTACAACATAAGAAGAAGAAGAAGATAGGCTTCTGTAGAAGAAAGAGGCAGAAATTACGGCATGTATGGTTGCAAAGCCATGGCAGGATGGTGTTTATATAGAAGACACTGAATAAATGACTTGGTCGCCTCCTACTAAAATAAACATTTCCTTTTATATTCCCATCTACGAATGCGTTTCGTAGTTCTCAATCTCTATCCACTGCGTCCTCACCCAATCACCTCGCATGCGTTTGATTTCCCGTTTCTCTCTCTCTCTCCCTCTCTCCCTCTCTCTTCGGGAAATGATCTTGAAAATGGCCTCCATTTACACAACGCAAGGCAAGTACTTTATTCGGAGGAAGAGAAGAGGCTCGCCGCGTTTACTCAGCCTCGGATCCTGAGCGGCGGAAAAGCGGATTGCGGGATATCTTCTTTGCTCTAAAGAAATTTTCTAGAAAAGCAGAAAGGCAAAATTCTCATAATATCTTCATCGAAATAAAAATGCATCACAAGAGCAATAAAATCTTCGCGTCTTTTGTAATGCTGATGCCGTTTATTCTAAAGAGTGTTTCCATATAATGCTTATCTCGTTACAAAGATAATAAGGGTTTTTGTCGTCTTCCTGGTTTGCGTGCATGCTTCAAACTCTGTAACAAAGAAGAAGAGAAGAGGTCCGCGTGGCGTTTCCTGATCTGGTGGGGGATACACCAAAGAATTGTTTCCTTTTTTGGAGTGCGGCAATGAGGATGAGGCTGCTTTTGCTGGTAAATTCGATTCCGTTCTGGAATTTTATATCCGCTAGGTCAAAGAATGTCAAAAAGGTCGGTCGCCGAAGCAGTTGACCGTCAGTTTTCCATAAAAAATAAAAAACATTCTCTACAGCAATGAACCTTCAGTTGGTGGGGTTGACTTATTCTGCCAAGCCAAAGCCAATAAAATAAAATAAAATAATTGGATTTGATGAGATAGCTTCCAACATGGTATCCCAAATTGGACCTGCGAGGTAGTTTTCCTCTCTCGCCGATGTCTTAAGACCCAAACTCGAACCAAGAAACTGCGGTTCGTGTTGGACCCGATTGTCCTAAACAGCTCGTTATAACAAGTCGTTTTAATAAATTCTGTCATTCCATTTTGATAACAAGAATTCTCTTTTCTACCGAAACAACCTTTTCTTTCTAAAGATAGTAAAAAAAAAAGAATCATTTTAGTCCCACGCTAAAATTGGTTAAAAAGTTTTTTTTTAATCGGTATATTTTTTACATGAAACCCGCGAATCGCACTTGGAGCAAATCTCAAGGCGAATCCTACGGCCAGGATCGCCCAATCAAGCTGCAACCCGTCTTCCCCGATACAATTCGGACGCTTCCCCGAAAAAGCGACAGGCATATCCAAACGGGGCCTGTTCCATCGCTCCGCCCAATCAAAAAATGACGCGTGGCTTGTTTATCAGCTGAATGCAAACCGTTCACCTCCCTCCTCTTCTCGGATGCCTCTTCCCTCCTTCTCGCTCTTCTCTCCCGCCTCATCCTGCGCTTCCAGAATCCTCCAAAACCCTAGCTCCGATCCCCATTTCTCCCTCCGACCAAACCCTAGGGCTCCGATCCGCCGGCGGTGATGGAGTGCATCGGGTGCGGGAGTGCGGCGGCGCTCTCTGTGGCGTTCCACGGCTGGAGATCGCGCCGGAGAAGAGTAGTGGTGGCTTCGGAGAAGCGGCTGTGGGAAAGAAGGCAGCGGGAGGTTTCTCTCCGGTTGCTCGCGGTCGGTGGTGGAAGAGACAGGAGCCGCGCGGCGATGACGACGGTGAAGGTTGAGGAGGACGAGGAGGAGGAGGAGGGGGGGAAGTACGCGCATGAGGAGGACTTTGTGAAGGCTGGAGGGAGCGAGATTTTGTTTGTGCGGATGCAGGAGAGAAAGACGATGGAGATGCAGGGCAAGATCGCCGATAAGGTCTTCGATGTCTCTCGCATTATTCTGAATTTTCTGAATTTGATTGGGTTTGATGTTGTGATTTTAGCACTGAATCTCTTGATGTGTTTCTTACGTTTCTATAGACCGTTCTGACCTATCTCTAGCTTGGAATTGTTCTTTGCTCTTGATTGCCCTGTTCTTTTTCTGCTCATAGGCTGTGCCACGAGGCAAATGCTTCGGTAAAATCCTCGGTGTTAGTCAAATTCAAGGCCGAAATATTTAGATTCAATTGCTTCGGACGTTTTAAGCGCAGCATCATTTCTCGTTGGGCGCTTTAGTATGGACTATGAAACTGTTCTTTGCTCTCTATAGCTGAAAATTTTGATGATAACCGAATGGAATTTCTTACTAGTTGAGTTTTCTTTCTCACTTCGTCTGTATAGCAAGATTTGATACTTTGGTCAATAATCAAATCAATGAACCAGATTGCGCCAGCATTTTCAGCAGAACTCAGAAAATGCTTCCGTAGCACCTGCAAAACTGCCCCTCCTTCATTTGATTTCCTAGGTATTTGGGTTAACCTCATATTTTAACCCGAACACCAGTGGAATCTGGGCTAAATTCTGGGGTCCGCTCAGGGAATTAGCCCAGGTTAATTCCATTCGTTAACCTTTTACTGACCGCATTCTTTTTGGCTGAACCTTTTTTAAATATCTGTGTAGAGCATCCTTTCATTATGTTATAATTTCTCCTTTTTACAGTTGCCACCCATATCTACTGCTGGTTCTGTTCTGGATTTGGTCATTGTTGGTTGCGGTCCAGCTGGTCTTTCTCTTGCTGCTGAATCAGCTAAAAGAGGCTTGAAAGTGGGCCTCATCGGGCCAGATCTCCCATTCACAAATAATTATGGTGTCTGGGAAGATGAGTTTAAAGGTACTTATTCTGCCCTGCTTTCATACTTAATTATCTCTCTTGGTGTTAAACTTGCTCGTACAGAAAATATACATGGACTAAAATGGGAAGTGCTTCATGTTCTTTTTTAATGCAATGGTAAAAAGAATTGGAATCTTTTTGGTCTAAGGATAAACCTTGATGAGGTTGCAACCAGGAAGGATGGTAGCAATCAGACCAACTAAAATATATGAAGTTAATATAGGTTTTGGGCAGTTCCATTTGTTATTGTGGACTATACATGATAAAATGCGAAATGATTCTACATTTAGTTTTCGTGCTTTATATTTTTCTGTACAAAAAACTTTCTAGAATAGACAAAATAGTTAATGTCTCGCATTTAATCTTTGTAATGCTGTTAAGGACTTCATTATATGCAACCAATTTTCATGTTCCTATGATCATCTTCACTGCTGGAATTGGTGGCTCCTGATTATCAAGATGTTCTTCATCTAGTCTACTCAGAAAAGTTCATTCCTGTTGTATTTATAGGTGAGTAAATTTTCTTTCAGATCTTGGATTAGCGAATTGCATTGAGCATGTTTGGCAAGATACAATTGTGTATCTTGATAGTAGTGATCCCATTTTAATCGGACGTGCATATGGCAGAGTTAGCCGACATCTGTTGCATGAAGAGTTGCTCAGAAGGTACTAATGAACTTTTTCTTCAGCTTTAATGCTCATCTTCTTGCGAATGCTTATGTTTCTCAAATCTGTGAAGGTGCAATGAGTTTGGGGTTACCTACCTTGACTCCAAAGTGGATAAAATCATTGAATCAAGTGATGGTTGTAGCCTTGTTGCTTGTGAAAGAGACCTGATGATTCCTTGCAGGTATGGTAGATTCTTGTTTCTTCTCCCCATCAAATTATAGATAACAGATTCGGAATGTACAGGCTTGCTACTGTTGCTTCTGGAGCAGCTTCTGGGAAACTTCTCCGGTATGAGGTTGGTGGACCTCGTGTTTCGGTGCAGACAGCATATGGTTTGGAAGTTGAGGTAGGATATAGATATGTGAATGCTTACAATTCACATATATGGACATTTTTTTAGCCATTTCTATACTTAACTGACTACAATCGTTCTGGTGCAATAGTTGATGGTCTTCTTCTTCTTGTTGTTCTTCTAAAATCTAGAATGGCCTTACTATATTAACAGCCCCCATCTTTCTGTCGGATACAAATTTGGTGAGACATTTTTGCCATTTGAAGTGTGATGAACTCGCAATAAAGTGATTGTTCAAGATATTGAACTAATCCAGATGGAATCAGATAATCTGTTGACATTTGGAAAAGAAGGTGCTTAATTGGTTTTCAGGTTGAAAAACTGAAAATATGGATCGGAGTTGGGGGCTGGAATGTAATTGTTTATACAGGGATAGATAAACTTAAATCTCTTATCCCTTTTTCCCTGTGATATCAATTTTGGAATGAAATTCATTTAAGGACCAATGAACATGACTCCGTGAAATGTATTGCCTCACGGGAAACCTTGGATCTCTTGTTTTTCTTGCAATGATAATGCATGAGATATAAATAACTGCTATAACTCATAGGAGGACTTGTGCTTTTGTTACTCGAAACAACTTTGTTTTCATTTTTTTTAATCTAGCTATTAGCTATACGTTCTTTCAGTTTTATTTTCAATTTCAGGTGGAAAACAATCCATATGATCCAAGCTTAATGGTTTTCATGGACTACAGAGATTATTTGAAAGATCAAAAACAGCATCTGGACGAAGCATACCCCACATTTCTTTATGTCATGCCCATGACATCCACAAGAGTATTTTTTGAGGTTCAATGCAATGCTAAAAAGTACAAACTCTTTTTTTATTTCTTGTTGTAGCATCCACAATTTGCAAGTCAGTTTTTTGCAGGAGACATGCCTAGCTTCAAGAGATGCAATGCCTTTTGACCTTCTTAAGAAGAAACTAATGTCACGCTTGGAAGCCATGGATGTTCAAATAAAACAAGTTTATGAGGAAGTAAGCCACAATATATTCTCGCGTTTGATTCAATACTGAAGTTTTGAACTTGAAGTCCCAAGCAGTGGATATGTTTTATCACTAGGGTGCATCTTCATTTTATCTCAGATATTTTAATCAGGTCACTTCCAATTTTTTCACCAACTACCGTAGGTAAAGGATAAAGTATTTAACTTGTACTTCAGGAATGGTCTTATATCCCTGTTGGTGGATCTTTACCAAACACGGAACAAAAGAACCTTGCATTTGGTGCTGCAGCGAGCATGGTACATCCAGCTACAGGTATGTCAACTACAATTCTCTGAGTTCTTTTGTTTGGCAAATTGGCCATAATAAGCATGGTTTGTTAACAGGATACTCAGTTGTGCGATCCTTGTCTGAAGCCCCTACTTATGCTTCTGCAATAGCAAATATATTAAAGAAAGAGTACCACTCTCGACATAAAGGTCTGGTTGGAAGCGGCGTTAATCCATCAACACTAGGTATGGATTCCAGTATCATCTCCACGGTCACACATTTATTACCTTTTTCTCTTGAGTGTTGTCAACAGAATTTTCTGGTCTCTATTAATTATTTATTTATTGAGAAATGTGGATAAACAAAAATTTCGGGTTTCTATTGCAAAGTTAATGCAAGGTGTAGCTAAATTCTCTCTTTTTTGGATTTTATGGTCTTGGAACTCAAAACTAACTCAAAGAAAACTCTAGGGATGGGGATGCCTTGTGAGTCTTTTAGATAGGAGATCGATATTTCTGAATAGTCAGTTTACCTTGTGCTGCTTTAGCTAACATTGGCTTACCCTCTGCATAACTTGTTTTTATCAGATGAAGTTTGATGTACTAGCATATTAAACTATGACTTGCCGTAACATCATCTAGGAATTCAATTTTCTCTGTGACTTCCAAGATTGCTATGCTTTCTTACCATATATTTTCTGGAATTTTAGCGTGGAGAACTCTTTGGCCACAAGAGAGGAAACGCCAAAGGGCTTTCTTTCTCTTTGGATTAGCTTTAATTATACAGCTGGACATTGAAGGCATTAGAACATTCTTTCAGACTTTTTTCCGCCTACCTAGCTGGTAATTCCTGATCCTACTTTAATTTTAGAATTTTTAGTAAGAAATCACATGCTTTACTGTGAATTTATGAAAAATCATATATTTTATTACTATTTGTAAATAATTACTTGTCTTATATTATAAATTTTCAAAAAATCACATTGATTAAAATATTCAAAAAATATTTTATCGTAATTTAATGTTGCCTAAATTAATATAAAAAGACTAAATTATTCTCATTTTAGTTTCGACAACTATTATAGTAACAAAAAAAATAACTTATTTTAAGTTTGTTTTCATAAAAAATCGGTTGTCCGATTTTATAAAATTGAGAATTTAAAATTTAGTTTTGTCAGATGATTGTGGACCGGTTGTTTGAAATAAAACCAAATAAATTTTTTTTTGATCTTTTATATTAATTTAATTAGTAAAATTAAATAAAAATATTTTAATTGAGATAGTTTTTTGTAAATTTATAATATAAAAAAAGTAATTTGTCGCTAATAGTAATAAATAGATAATTTCATGTAAATTTGCAATAGGATAGATGGTTTTTTTTTCTCAAAATTCTTAATTTTATTGTTCCTCAGAACTTCTTAATATTTATAATTTCCTAAGCAGGATGTGGCAGGGTTTTCTTGGCTCCACGCTTTCGTCAGTGGATCTCATATATTTCGCCTTCTATATGTTTGCCATTGCACCTAACAGTCTGAGAATGCGCCTTGTCAGACATCTTGTTTCTGATCCTACTGGGTCGATCATGCTCAAGACGTACCTCACTTTCTAATTTCTCACGCTAGTTTTTGCTCTTTTATTATGTGTTGTAAGCAGGAAAACAGCGGCAATAAGGTTTTTATCATGTACAGATCGTTCGTGTACTTGCACATGCATCAAGTTGTGAAATTTTGTCTGGGCCTTAAAAGACTGAGTCCACGTTTAACGCATCCATCTCTCTTTTATCTCAAATTAGACGACATGTATGTCATTCTCAGTACTGCTATTTGTGCTGGAACCAATGCAGGTTGGGCCCACCAAAGTTTGCGCTGGGACCAAGCCGCTAGCTGCAGTTGAAAACCAGTCCCTGAAGGAGCTGCGTTGTGGGCCGAACCCAGTAAAGCAAGATGTAAGACACCGTCGCATGCCATAGTTCAGAACCTAAATGGGCCAAGGTTTTGGACCACACCCTTCAGCTCTTTTGTAAATCTCCTGGAGTCCTGGTGGCCCACCATATTTTGCGATTGGCCCAACCCACTGGATACAGTAGCAAGCCAGGCTGTAATTGTGATTCAATTTTGGGCCTGGGCTCCGGTCCAAGAACGCTGAGGGTGCATATCCGCCATCCGCCGAATGTCGCATATTCTAGCGCTGAGAAATCAAATTGTTCCGCAAGCACTAAAAGAAATAATTTTAAAAAGATCGCTAAATCTATCTTCCAACTCAGATATTTAATACCCAATAGACAAATTACTTCAGCAGAAAATAATTCACAAGTACCAAGAACAGAACAGAGGATGCTTCAAGTGCCCAAACAAGTCATACAACTGATTCAGAAGAATTGATTTTCTCGTGCAGCAAATTCTGAGCCACTATCCAAGCACAAATACCTTCACAAGAGAGTATGTTTGGTGTGGAAAGCCTTTAAGTTCAGGTCCTTCCCCATTGCCAACAATTTACAGAAAAACCCGTAAGGTGTAAAACATTCAGCAGAATCAGCACATCACCAAACCAAGTGTTCCATTGAGCAGGCAACAGGTAGCAATGTTGAACCCTGTATATTATTGTTGGTGACGGTTAAGCAGTTCCAAAGCAGTCAGGGGATACCTCTAGGAGATTGTTTTGCTCAATTTCTAGCAAATACAATAATTGATGGGACCAACTTTACATGGAAATGGAATAGCTGACAAAGCCAAATTTACATGCTCCAAAATGCCCAAGGACTACCCCTACAGATATCACCACAATAACAATAAATTTATAATACCTGTATTAGAAACAAGTAGAAATTATATGATCTGCAGTGCACAGAAATTAAAGATTTCAAAGGTGCAGTATTCAGTATTTACTTGAGCTACAAAACTGATGTATGTAATACAGATTCAAAGCTATTCCCCATGTTATTATGCTTCAGATATAAGAAACAAGAATGTTTGTATCATTTGAGCGAAGCACTTCAATGTTTCAGCCTATCACACTATTTTACACCTTCTCATTAGCTAGTATGGTTAAAGGATTTGAGGGAGATGAGGAACAGCAAGCAGTTTTATTAAAATTGATAACAGACTCTGTATTTTTAGGAAGCTGTGAAGAGCAAAAATCACTCTCAAAATAAAAACAAAAAATTCATTGATATGCATAATGGATTGCCTTCCATTGATTTTTCATTCAGGAGGCAATGGAATACAAAAAGGCTTAGTCTAGCACATGCATAAATATTGTACCAACAACATCATGCATTAAAAAATTTTAAATGAACGAAGACACCAAGATGCTACATGCTGATGGGTATAAGGATATATTCCACATGAACAACGTACCATCTCTAGGTCATCTTGCATTAGATCATTAACTTTGATTGGGAGAAAAATCACTCTGGAAAGCCGCTTACCATCGCAAACATTTGGCAGAATCAGCAACTTGGCAACCAGGGAAGAATCAAAACTTCCTAAACATGCCAGCAAGAGATGCGATTAAGCTCTTCTCAAAACAAACCTAATATAGTCTCCCTGTGCACTCATGAGAGCCACAGTAGCAGTTTTTCCGTTTGATATTACCCTCAGAGTCATGAACATGATCAATTTTATAATTGTAGTGATAGGTCAACTCTTGAAAAGGGGGAATATTATCAGCAGCAAACAACATTATATGTGGAACTCTCTTGTCATCATGGTCATAGAGGACATTTTGGGCATAGAGGTTTGGTGTACAGCTGTGATTGATAAATCTCCCCACATTTGCAAACTCAGCTGCATCAATAGTGAAGCCCACATCCTCCTCAGTTTCACCGAGAGGAGTAGACTGGAATGTGGGAGTGACAGAAGGAAGACCTTCCCAAAGAGACTTATCATCATAATTATGGCCAATATCAAAGAGATACTCATCATTACTCCTCTCCTCGGCTTCTGAATCCCGAAGCACCTCCCCAATGTACTCACAGACAAAACTTCCTGAGGAGATAGAAATCAAGGATCTCACTCCCCAACCTCTTGAAGTGGTTTTGAAGACCTCAAGTGGTATTTTGATACCATGCTGGCTGACCCTACTATAGCATGACGAAGGACACTTACAAGAGGGACCACACTCATAAACAAGAGGCTTTGCTTGGATGATAGAACCACTGAAGTTGAAAGGAATTTCCCCTCCATTCTTAACCGCACAGGAACAATTTTCTGAATCTGTGCACCTGCCGGTGCAATCACAGCCAGCATCACGACTTGGGATATACCATGAAGGGTATATACTCTTGGTGATATACTTGAAGCATGCTGGACGGTCATCATCAATAGCGTTCACAACGGAAATGGGAATAATCTCCTTCCCTTCAGATATATCCATAACACAGAGGCCTTCACGGGTTTCAGATTTCCTTGATTTCTTCAGCACCTTCAAACCAATGTCTGGTTGCCCAGGGATTCTTCTCAATCGAAACTTAAAAACAGCAAAACCATGAGGACCCTTTTCCTTCCAGTAATCCTCCACAAGGTACAAACCATCATATGTGAATGTTGAGACCAACTTGGCTCTTGAATCCAGTGACTCACTCCCCTTCTGCTCCTTAAAACCGTAGATCACACGCACTGGCGTTTTGGCATCTATACTGTTCTTTAGGGCAAGATTTCCACGCTCAAGCTTCTGATCACCTGGTTGTTTGTCGCCTTTTTGTGGATTTCCTCCTGAACCGGAATATATTAGCACATCTGAACTGTCCATGTCATCAGGATAACCACCAGAAGCCACAATACTTGTTGCAACAGTTAAACCTTTCCACTTGGTAGTGTCAATGCCACTTTGATATGGACGGTGAAGGCCAACTATAGATAGTTCAACCCTGTAATGGAATTCATCCCCCACTTCAACACCAGAAACATTTCCAATGAAAGCCTGACCTTTGTTTAAACTCTCATTCTTCTCTTTAAGAATGTTAGCTGCCGCCAGATCAATCCTGCGAATCCCATTCAAGTCCTTTTTCCTTGCCTCCTCCCCCTGCAAGAGCTTCCTGAAAATTACCTGAAACAACCGTAGGACTCTTTTCACTCTACTCCGAGTGACAACCCCATCATTATTGCCACCAGAAGGACCCAACGGAGTGAAGCAGACATCAAATTCAGAAGGCCTTCTATATGACACAAGGGCTTGTCTAACTTCATCTTCATCAAGTAGTGAATCTCGCTTGTCATTTAAAACCATTACACTCTCATCCTGATAAATAGCAACTTCCTTACAGATTGTATTAGATGGTTTTTCTTTCTTCTTTGCAGTGTTTCTTGGCGTGACATAATGAGCTCCACCTGAATGAGACTTCTTACCATGACTCCATGGGCAGTTATTAGCGGACATCAGAGCTTGTACAATCAACCTGCTTCCATAAGCTTCTACCGCCTGGTATCCTTGAGTACTCACAACAAGTGCTTTATTATCCTCAGCCACGGACTTCCTTTCTAGATTATTCACATCCCTTTTGGCATTCGATGATCCTTTATCTCCCACTTTTACCACCAAACTCCTAGCATCTCTGTCAACTACTTCACTTTGAGAAGAAGATGAAACAGCAGAAAGGCATGGCTTGCTCTCATGTGCTTCTTTAAACTTTGGACTCTTGATAGCTGGCTTCAATTCGTGTGCTTCCATCTTCTTCTCTGGAACTGTATTAACTGAATATATCTTCTTGCCCCCTCTTTCTAAAACATTCCCAATGGAACCACTCTTCTCAGCAGACTTGATTTGAACTTTGTCACTTATTTCTGGAGTTTTCTCTTGCACTCGAAGCAGATCAATATTAATCTTATCAACAGAAGTAACTGGGACTGCAAGTTCTGCCACTGGTTTCTGCTCCACTGCAAGATCCATTCCCTCATCCACACTGTTGGCCCTTGAAGCAGCAGCAGAAAAAGCAACTTCCTCACTAGCAATCTCAACAATTTCTCTTATTAGATTACTTTCATCCTTCTTCATATTGTCTTCAACCTTCTCAGCAGATTCAACATCCTTCAAGCTGTCTACCGTAGAATTACTGTCCTCGAGGGGCTTCTCCTCCATATCCGAACTCTTCCCCCGGGAAACAGCAGGAGAGGCAACTCTGGTCCCAATCTCCACAGCTCCTTCTTGATTATCCAAGCCGTTCACCATATCTTGTTTTGCCTCCTCGCCCTTCCTGCCCACAACCAATATCTCATCCTCAAAAGAAGCAGCCCCAGTAGCATCACCAGAACACACTTTTTGGACAATAGGAGGAGAGTTTGGCCCACAGCCAGCAGGAAAATCCCTAATTGCCGAGATTTTCCTCCTTTCTCGAGATTTCATTTCCAACACCGCCTCCTTCGCTCCACGCCGAACAAGCTTCGAAGAAGCCTCTCCGACGCCACCATTCAACTTAGCAGGCTCCATCTTCGAAAGCCTCTGATCCAAATCCGCGACCTCTTTAACGGTGCCATTTGGAAGAGACACCTCGTCGGCTCCGGTGATCACGGCAAGCTCGGGGGCGACCAGATACGGAGCACCTGGAAGCTTGGAGGTGTTAGGGCCGCAGCTCGGGGGGAAATCCCGCACGGCGGAAACCTTCCTCCGCTTGTGCTTGATCGTATAAGCCGGCGCCGGAACATCGAGCATGATTCCGCCGCCCGGTTCGACGGAATCCATCATCGGATGGACTCAATCGGGAGCGGAGAAGAGGAGGAGGCCCTAGAATCGAGCGGGAAGGAATCAGAGGAATTGCTAGGGATTGGAAGCCATGGAAACGAACCAGGCGAGCAGACAGTGTCACAGACTCCAAGCGGTGCTTCGCGCTTTTGGGCTAAGTTTCGCCTCGGGAAAACGTTGCGAGGACGGATATCTCGAAGAAGGAATGGGCCGTCAGGATGCGTTCAGTTCGGGCCGTACGAAGGGCGTGACAGACCTGGACGCGGACACGTGGAGGAGCAGGCTACAAACACGTTCCACATGTACCTGTGCAATAAAAACGGAACATTCGAGAATATTCCACAATATATTGCATGCTATATTTTCTAGTAACTATACTTTTTTTATAAATAAAAAAAAAATACATGTAACTCTTTTTTTTTCATCGTTATTAAAAAAATCTAATTACATATAACTTCTTAAAATATTAATAAATTACATATTTTACTTTAAAATTTAATCGTTATTGTAAATAACTTTTTTCCATTAAATTATGGGTTTATTTTTAGTTAAATTTTAACTCGAAGAACATTTTTTTTTACATTCTGAACTACAAAATTCATTTTAGGTAACTCCTACGCAATGGACAATTAACACCCGGCAGTATTACCAAAAGAGAACTGAGACTTGAAGAAGGCAATAAAAAAACTACACCAAACAAATATTAGTTTTATGTTAACTTTTACATTTTGTCTACGTAAAATTAAAAATTAATCTTCAATTACATTAAGCTTCAGCTGTACAGCCACTGGTTTACTGTCAGTCATGGGTCTCACAACTTAACTGGACTATTGTGATGAGAACCAGAGAGAATGTTCCATACCTTAACAAGTGCAATAGCATGGGAAGGGAAAATCACATGCGTGGACATAAACATGAGGAAAGGAGGCTAATAGTGCGAAGAGTGTGTTGCCAGCTCCCTGCGGAAAGCAACTAAAGTTATACAGAGCTCAATTTTGTAAGAATTTAAGCATAAGAACAGTCCTACTCTAAACTCTCAAAGACTATAGTAATACAAACTAAAACTACTCCCAGTAGAGAAAATGATCAGATAAAGCTTGAATATTGGCCATCCAAGAAGTAACAAGGCTTATATAGATCTATATCAACATACAAAACTACTGATTTGATATTAGTTAACTCCAATACAACCTTGGGGTCGATAGAATCCGTCACATATTCCTTGTATTCCTGCTAAGTTTAATAAGAACAGTAAAAACGAGAAGGTATCCCCCTCCTTCAAAATCAGACAGGAATCAAACATGGAATGCAAGCAATTACACCGTTCAAGGAGAAGTAGTGGCCCAGTCTATATCCAGGTAGTGCCGGTCCTTGAAGAACTGCTTTGAGAATCCATATCCCAAGCACAATTTAGTATTACGCAAAATATCAATATCCACCACAATTTACGATATAGAAGAAGAATATAAAAGAGGAAAGAATAGCATACAAGATATTTATATGGCGAAGACGATCTAAAGAATATTATATTGATGAAAAAAGGAAGAGAAGATTACAACGATGGAAATGAAACTTCAATATCATCAACTTTCACAAAAGACTAAATAGCCTAACTGTTATAAGACGTATTGAGAGTATTGATTTATGTCTCTCTTTTTTACTCTATATTGAAACCCTTACATCAATAGAGTATTTATAGATGTGGCCTAACTGTGTTTGAGTTAAAGTAGAATACTGACTTAAATAAGACTTCTACTAATTTAAGTCTTATAGTAAAAGATAAATCCAGATAAGAATTAGACCCACTAAATTACTTTCTAATGTAATTAAGACTATTCGGAAAATTCTGATTCGAGACACAACTAAGCTAACAATTTAGAAGAAAAAAAAAGAAATATGAACGGTTCGAAAATATTGAAATTCACAACGGAATGTTCACGAATCATTTTATTCTCAAATAATACAAAAAACAAACAGTAATATAAGATAAAACACAACGATATGCTTAGTTTATCTAAAATCAAGTTACGTTCACGCAGAGAGTAAAAGATCCGCTATCAAAAAATTTTACAAGAGTCTATAAAAAACACTATATTCTTTCTTACTCAATTAAATTTTTTTACAAAATATGGACAATACCTTTACCTTTAAAGAGAATTTCAAAAAAAACACCATAAAAAACCAACATAAGAAATCACCGAAAAACATTAGAAAATCAATATACAAAAATTGACACTATATTTTTTTATTTTTTTATTTATATTTAATTTAATCTTAATATTATTTTTTTAAATATCATATATTACTATAATATTTATAAGTTATTATTAAATTTAAATTTTACTTTAATTATAATTCCTAATCAATCACAAATCTCAATAGGGTTAGGCGGGGGACATTGCGGGAGCTCGTCTTCCGAGCGCCGCCTTCCTCCGCCGCGAAATCAAGTGACCGACGTGCGGAAAACGGAAATCGGTTGTTGGTGATACGGGATCCGAAACGGAGTCGAGTTATCGGACGTTGTGTCGGATCTGAAAGATCCGACCCGTTGTAGCGAACGGGATCCGTTCCGAATCCAGCCATTTTGCCCTATGAGCGTTTGCATAAAAAACCAACAATTTATGAAAAATAAAAAAGAGCCCTGATTTTTGTTTTCACAAAATGACATCAAATATGTTGGATTTATTCATAAAAATTCCTAATTGAGCTATTGAGGGAATCTGAATAACATAAGAGCTTTTAGCAAGAAAATACCGAGTCCATTCGAAATCATCTTTGTTATAATTATTACTAAAAAATGACATACATTATAATACTTTTTTTTAAAAAAATTATTTTAATGTATATTTCTTAAAAAATATTTAATTTAATATAAAATAATGCTATAAAAAATAAGAAGTATTTCTATATAAAAAATTTCACCAAAAAATAAATTATATTTATAAAATTAATTAATAAGGGTTCTAAATTTTAATTTTGGAATTTATTTTGCATTCGCTAAAATCAATTTCTAAATTTAGACATTTTACGCCCTTAAAAATATTTTAAAATTTTTGAAACGATTTCGCAGTCTCGAAAGACTTAAACTAATTATATGTGATTACGTATCGAGTTTGTTGATCTATTTTTGTATTTTTTAATAAAAATAATCAAATTAGATTGATTTAAGACAGATTAAGTACCATCGACTATACAACTTGGATGTTCCTCGACTACAAGTCAACTGGCCAACAAGAGTGGCCTCTTTTTTGGTTTAATTCTTCTTTAAAAAAATAAATTATTTATTGTTATTTGCAAAATCACGAATGATGTTCAAATCGAGGTTTGCTGTTTCGGTATCGGTTTCGGTTTCGAGACCTAGCGAAATCGATACGTTTCGGCCGTTTCGATTTTAGTTTCGGTCGTTTCAGTTTCGGCCGAAAGATTTTTTTTAAATTATTAATTGAGTGTTGACCAGAGTTTGACTATATTTTGACTGTACTTTGAATTTAAATTAAAAATACGATAAAATATTTAAAAAAATTTAGAAAAATTTGAAAAATTAGGAATGAATTTATATTTAATTTTACCATAATATTTAATATTATTTTAATTAATTAATATTAATTTTAATAGTTAGTAACTGATATAGTCTATTTTTAATATATATTAGTGTATTAAAAAAACATACAATAAATAATATAAATATGATTAAAAGTTAAAAATTAACATAAGCATATTTAACTTTTCATTTAAATGTACTTCACATATACATAATTTATAAATTCTAAAATAATACAACTAATCATCATAATCATCATCAGTTGAGTTTGGAACATCTGGGTGTGAAATTACAAATTCAGTACCTAGATGATTCGGACGAGCATTTGTGGGCATATGAATCAGAACAATTAGCTCTGCGCGATCTTATGGCAGCGGTTCTGAAGTATAACCATATATCGAAGGTCCAAAATGAAAATTATATTTTGACTAAAATTTAACTTTATTTCAATTATTTTTTAACTACAAATTAAAAAATTATAATATATTTAAATTTTTTAAAAATAATGAATAATTACGTGAATAATATTATGTACGTGAACAGTATCCGATAGAAAACGATAAGGACGTCGAAATCAAATTGGCGATAACACTGGCCCCAGTGTAAGGCCAGCTTCATCTTGCGGGAGTACGGGTCAGGTCAGTGAGGGTACGAGATAGACGAGAGAGCGGCGGTAGATTAGTGAATGCACAGAGTCGCTCAGACAAGAAGCCGACCCGAGGTCCTCCTCACGCCCCAAGACAACCCCCCCCCCCCCCCAAACACACACCCCAACCCGCGCGAGCTCGCTCGCCCGCCGCCCGCGCGCGCGAGCCCGGCGAGCTCCCGCCCCCGCGCGCGATCCCGGCGAGCTACCGCTTGTGCGCGCAAGCCCGGCGAGCTCCCGCTCCCGCGCGCTCCTGCCCGCGTTCGTTGGTGATGAACAGTAATGAACAGTAAATCCTAATCGATCCGAAACCTGCAGTTTCATTGCGGTTCCGGCTGAAACTGTAAACCTTGGTTCAAATTCGACAAATTATTGGGAGTTTTAAGCAAAACTCCCAAAATATTGCTTTTTTCTAGTTGAAGAAATATCGGTACTAGTCCGGTCTACAACTGTAAGACACCGTAACGGAGATCTCACCGTCCGCACGAAATCTATAAGCAAGCGCCGGAGCAGATCGGAAGACTCTCCCAGTCTTCCTCTCATTTCCTCCGTAGAGAGAGAGAGAGAAAAGAGCACAGATCTACAGGTCCCAACCTTCGCCCGCTCCTATGGAGATCGAGAAGACGAATCCAAGCGGCCGCGGCGGAGGAGAAGACGAAGAGGGCATGGCCGTCTCTGGCATCATCCCCCTCGCCGGCGCCTCCCAGCAGCCCTACGTCTCCGAGCTCCTCTCATTCACCCTCGATCGCCTCCACAAGGTGTGGCGTCTCCCTTTTCCTCTTCCGCCCGTCTTCTCTTCTCGATGATCCCCATTTGTGAATCTATTGTTGGCTTCGCAGGAGCCGGAGCTTCTCCGCGTGGATGCGGAGCGGATCCGGAGGCAGATGCAGGAGGTCGCCGTTGGGAACTACCGCGCCTTCATATCCGCGTCCGAGGCGCTCTCCTTCATCCGCGAGCAGCTTACCGACTTCGACAAGCACCTGGAGTCCTTGGTACCTTCTATCTTCTCTTTCTTTTGATTTCTTCTGTGTCGATATCTAACTGTGAGAGATAAGTAGTTTGACATAGGCCCCATTTCTCTCAATTTGCACAATGTGCATCTTTGATTATGCTTTCTACATTGGCTAATAATGCATCTAATTTGCGTGAAATTGGACTTTGCTGTGTACTCACTGTCATTTAAATTTTGATGTTACAAATTTATATTTCATTATTGGTAGTCTGTAATTAGAGCATTTACCTATTAACTTAACGTTTGTTTGCATCTTTGCATATGGTTTTTCTTTTGCACTATGTTTCTGCCATTTTTATTTGCTGTTTTTCCATTAAAGCATGCTTTACACTAAAGATTTGTATTCTCTTTTAGCTGGTATAATTGCATATGCGTACTTCATTCACATTGGGCACATAGAAAGGCTATTATTTGATGATGTCTGTATGTCTATTGCAGATAACAGAGATTCCAAAGCTCACCACTGATTGTACTGATTTTGTTGATTCAGCTCAACAAATTTTAGAGGAACGGAAGCTTAATCAGACATTGTTGGCGAATCACAGCACTTTGCTTGACTTGCTTGAAATTCCCCAGTTAATGGACACGTATGTCTCAGGGAACATAAATGAACCCCTAAAATGCCAAAAAATTCCTTGTTATTATTTTTTTCGTGTGATTATTCTTATTTATGGAGCTGCAATCTTGATTTTTCACATATAGGCAAAAATATTTTTTCTCAAGGTGTTGAATTTAGTTCTAAATGAACTTTCCCTAGCATTGCTGTTTGCTTTCCTTTCTGGTTGTGTTCTTCTAGTGATCTAGAAATTTAGATGCCCATCCACAACCAAATAAATCTAACTTGCTAAATCCTTGTCATTTGAGGATTCCATTTACATCTGTCCATTTGTATCATTTACTATTCGCTAAGTGACCCTTTACAAGAATCATTCTTAAATTTACACATATGTTTTTGCCAGATGCATGCGTAATGGAAATTATGATGAAGCTCTTGATTTAGAAGCTTTTGTTAGCAAACTCTCAAAGATGCATGCCGAGTAAGTTCACTCTAATAATGATTTATTGTCATATACTTGGAATGTAGATTTTATAACAATAGCTAGTGTTTAATTCTTGGAATCAAGGTTACCTGTCATTCAGGCACTAGCAGCTGAGGTCAGACAAACAACACAATCAATGATCTCTCAGCTTCTTCAGAAACTAAGATCAAATATTCAGGTACTTTCAAGTATGTTCCAAAGCTGTTTGATATTGCTGTTTTGATGTAGGACGCTCAAAGGAAGTTCAGAAATATCAAAAGGAGCTAATTCAGAAGTCAAGGGGCCATGACAAATGATTTGATTCACTGCTTTATTTAAACTTAGGATTTACCTTACTTAGTGCCTTTTTATGTTTAAATTCTCTTCATTATGATGTCTTAGGTCTTATTTTCGGATTCTACTAACCTAAGACTAATTTTGGGCTGAATCCTATTCAGTTTAGGACTTGAAAAGGATGAATCCTTATTTAGGATTTTATTTTCGTAGGTTAACTTATTTAGAACTTCTATCAACCCAATTAATGGGTTCAAGCTGAGTTATAATCAGTTTAGGACTTGGGAAGTTAGAAACTTACTCAAATTGGACTTCTGGTATTTGTATAAATAGGCCTTGAGCCCTATGGACGGGAGAACAATTTTTATTCTCAATAAAGTTCTACTTTAGTGAATTTTCTCTCTTTCTTGTGGATTCAAGGAGTTCTTAATAGAGGCAACAGTGTTTTCCTCGTCTACCACGCTTGTTGCTACGTCAAGTGGTATCAGAGCGAGACTCTCCTTGCTTAATGTCTAATGACGACGCAACCAGCAGCAACCCTAGGGACGATACTCATATGGGTAATCACATCAGCCGTGAGTATTTTGATTCGACCATGGAGGCAATCCAAAACTTACTTGCAAGGTTGATGCTGAGGATGGATCAACTTGAAGGCCTGAATCAACCACGTCGACGGATCGATGAAGTGACTAGCGATCTAATTGGTCGAGGAAAGGCTCCGCAAGTGAATCCAAAGGGTTTACAAATCCTTGAAAACTCCAGCGATGAAGAAATTGAAGACATCCTTCATCGACCAGTTTCTGAGCATGATAGACATCATGATTTTCGCTTGAAGATTGATCTCCTATCTTTCAATGGCCAACTTCAAATCGAAGATTTTCTTGATTGGCTCGCTGAAGTGGAACGGTTCTTTGACTACATGAAAATTTCAGATTCGAAAAAAGTGAAGCTTATTGCTTATCGACTAAAGGGAGGTGCATCAGCATGGTGGAAACGCATCCAGTTGGAAAGAACACGCCAAAATAAAGCTCCAATTCGAGCATGGCCACGGATGAAGGCTCTTCTCGAGAAGCAATTCCTTTCCATAGATTATGACCGGGTACTCTTTCAGCAATATCAAAATTGTCGATAGGGTAATCGCAGTGTGAAGGCATATGCTGAGGAGTTCTATCGCTTATCAGCACGTAATAATCTAATAGAGACTGAATCTCATCAAGTGGCAAGATTCATCGGTGGGCTACGCACAACCATCCAAGATAGGATTTCTTTGCAACCTATTTGGACGGTTAATGAGGCTGTGAGGAGTGCAACTCGTGTGGAGTCCCAATTGGAGCGACCTGTCATCAGAAATCAGATGGGGAGAACCATTGGTGAGAATTCGAAAGGAGCACAATCTATTCATAATAGAGGTGTAGCTACACAACCTCCTCGACCTCCCACACAAATGAGTCTTGAAGCTAGACCTACAAGGCCATCAGGAAACACCACATCAGCAAAGAACCCAAGTTCAAATCCTGATCTAAAGTGCTATCGCTGTGGAAAACTTGAACATCGTTCTAATGTTTGTCCAGCAAGACAACCTGTGAATTTGGCTATTGAAGATAATTTTGTGGCTGATAATTTACATGACTTAAAAGATGATGACCTAGCTTGTGATCAAGAGAACTATAAAGATGAAATATTCGAGAAGCCTGATGGTGAAAGGTCATCTTTAGTAGTTCGGAATCTGATGTACATACCAAAGTAAGAGGAAAACCTACAACGTCACAATATCTTCCGCACTCGATGTACAGTAAATGGCAAGATCTGTGACATGATTATTGATGGGGGAAGCAGTGAAAACATCATCTCCAAGACTATGGTTGACAAGCTTCAATTGAAAACGGAATCACATTCCTCTCCCTACAAGATCGGCTGGATTAAAAAGGTTGGTGAAACCAAGGTAACTAAACGGTGTCAAATTTATTTTTCCATTGGAAAATTCTACAAGGATGAGATAACCTGTGATGTTGTAGAGATGGATGCATGTCATATTCTTCTTGGCAGACCTTGGCAATTTGATAGAGATTCTACACATCGTGGGCAAGACAATCGCTACATCTTCTTCAAAGATAGAAAGAAAATTATCCTTACCTGGGCGAAGAGCGTTGACCCAAAGTTTATACGAGGAGGGTCACTCCTTCCTGATTGTGCAAAATTTTATAAATGAGGCTAGAGAGACATTTCAAATATTTGTTGTGATTGAGAAAGGAATGAAGACAATGCCCACTGAAGCTTCAAAAGGCTTGCAATCATTCCTAGATGAATTCAAGGAAATCATGCCGGATGATATTCCTGATGAACTACCCCCAATGAGAGATATTCAGCACCACATTGACCTTGTTCGTGGAGCAAGTTTACTAAATCTGCCCCACTACAGAATGAGTCCAAAAGAGTCAAATTTTACAAGATAAGGTTGAATAGTTGATCAGAAAAGGAATGATCAGAGTTAGCATGAGTCCATGTGTAGTTCCAGCCTTATTGACACCTAAGAAAGATGGAAGTTGGCGGATGTGTGTAGATAGTTGAGCTATCAACCGAATCACGGTAAAGTATAGATTCCCAATTCCTCGCTTAGAGGACATGTTGGACATGTTGGAAGGGTAAAAGGTGTTCTCCAAGATAGATTTGAGGAGTAGATACCATCAAATCAGAATTAGACCCGGTGATGAATGGAAAACTGCTTTCAAAACAAAAGAAGGACTTTATGAGTGGCTTGTTATGCCTTTTGGACTCTCAAATGCACCAAGTACCTTCATGCGATTGATGAATCAGGTACTCAAACCTTTCATTGGTCATTTTGTTGTTGTTTACTTTGATGATATCCTGGTGTACAGTCATAATGAAGAAGAATATAAAAGGCATCTAACAGAAGTACTTACTGTGCTGAAGAAGGAGAAGTTGTACATCAACTCAAAAAAATGCCATTTTATGACTGACCACTTGGTGTTCTTGGGTTTTATTGTAAGTGCGGAAGGCATTCATGTTGATGAAGAAAAGGTAAAAGCTATTAAGGAATGGCCGATACCCAGAAGTGTATCAGAAGTTAGAAGCTTCCATGGTCTGGCAACATTCTATCGGAGGTTTGTCAAAAACTTTAGTTCCATTATGGCACCAATAACTGAATGTTTAAAGCAACGCAAGTTCTTCTGGACTCAAGAAACTAATAGATGCTTCGAATTAATCAAGGAGAAGTTATCTACTGCACCTGTTTTGGCATTGCCCAGCTTCGAGAAGTTATTCGAGGTAGACTGTGATGCTTCGTACATAGGCATTGGAGCAGTTCTATCTCAGGAAGGAAGACCAGTAACTTTCTATAGTGAAAAGTTGAGCGAAGATAGAAAGAAGTGGTTAACATATAAGGTGGAATTTTATGCAGTTGTACAAGCAGTTCGTCATTGGAAGCACTATCTAATTCAACGAGAGTTCATTCTATATACTGACCATCAAGCTTTGAAATTCATTGATAGTCAGAAGGACTTGAATCGCATGCATGGTCGATGGTCGTCATTCTTACAGCAATACACCTATGTTTTAAAATACAAATCTGGACAAAAAAATAAGATGACAGATGCTTTGAGCCGCAGGGCAGTTTTGATGGTAACTATAAGCAACGAAGTTGAAGGGTTTGATTATTTGAAGAAATTGTATGCTGAAGATGAAGATTTTAAAGAGGAGTTTAGAAAGTGCCAAGTAGGATAAAGGAGTGATTTATATCTTCATGAAGGCTTTCTCTTTAAGGGTTTTCGTCTTTGCATTCCAAGGTGCTCCTTAAAAGAAAAGGTGGTGAAAGAGTTGCATAGCAGTGGTCTAGCAGGGCATCTTGGGCGTGACAAGAGTATTGCACTAGTTGAAGAGCGCTACTACTGGCCACAACTTAAGAGGGATGTCGGTCATTTTGTACAAAGGTGCTATGTATGCCAAACAGCCAAAGAAAGCTCTCAAAACACTGGCCTTTATACTCCATTGCCTGTGCCAAATGCCCCATGGGAGGATCTATCAATGAATTTTGTTTTGGGCCTCCCCAGGACTTAACGAGGCTTAGATTCAGTATTTGTTGTTGTCGACAGATTTTCTAAGATGACACATTTCATTCCACGTAAGAAGACAACAGATGCAATAAGGATGACTAATCTATTCTTTCAAGAGATTGTAAGGCTACATGGAGTGCTAAAGACTATCACTTCTGATCGTGACACAAAATTTCTAAGTCACTTTTGGAAGACATTGTGGAGGCGATTTGATACGTCTCTACAATTTAGCGGTGCTTATCATACATAAACAGATGGATAAACTGAAGTGGTGAATCGAACACTTGTAAACATAATTCGATGTCTTGCAAGAGACAAACCAAAGCAGTCGGATTATACACTCGCACAAGCTGAATTCGCTTTCAATAATATGAAGAACAGGTCCACAGGAAAATCACCATTTGAAATTGTCAATGGAAGAACCCCAAAGCACCCGTTGGATTTGGTGGCGTTGCCCAAATTGCCAGGAACAAGCATAGCTACAGACAATATGGTGGAGAGAATTATTCAAGTGCATACTGAAGTAAAAAAGAAATTAAAAGAATCCAATGCCAAATACAAAATTAAAGCTGACATTTATAAGCGTCCAAAAGAGTTTCAAGAAGGAGATCTAGTGATGGTGCACTTGAGGAAGGAACGGTTTCCAACTGGAACTTACAACAAACTGAAACAGAAGAAAATTGGGCCACTGAAGATACTAAGAAAGATAAACGGTAATGCCTATGTCATCGACCTCCCGAAGGATTTGGAAATCTCAAACACTTTTAATATTCAAGATTTGTTTGACTACCATGCACCTGATGATTGCAAGTTATGATAAAATAACTCGAGGACGAGTTCTTTAAAAGAAGGGGACACTGATGTAGGACGCTCAAAAGAAGTTCAGAAATATCAAAAGGAGTTAATTCAGAAGTCAAGGGCCATGGCAAATGATTTGATTCACTGCTTTATTTAAACTTAAGATTTACCTTACTTAGTGCCTTTCTATGTTTAAATTCTCTTCATTATGATGTCTTAGGTCTTATTTTCGGATTCTACTAACCCAAGACTAATTTTGGGTTGAATCCTATTCAGTTTAGGACTTGGGAAGAATGAATCCTTATTTAGGATTTTATTTTCGTAGGTTAACTTATTTAGAACTTCTATCAATCCAATTAACGGGTTCAAGCTGAGTTGTAATCAATTTAGAACTTGGGAAGCTAAAAACTTACTCAAATTGGACTTCTGGTATTTGTATAAATAAGCCTTGAGCCCTATGGACGGGAGAACAACTTTTATTCTCAATAAAGTTTTACTTTAGTGAATTTTCTCTCTTACTTGTGGATTCAAGGAGTTCTTAACAGAGGCAACAGTGTTTTCCTTATCTACCACGCTTGTTGCTACGTCATGTTTTGTAAGATATGAGTCAGATGTAGGCTTTCATAGAGTTTCTTGAAAGATTATGCTTTTTCTTTCTTTGTCTTGAACATACAGCATTTTGGATATGATAATTTGATTACCCAGTACCTGTGGAACTTAGAAACATTGCTCTCTACAAGACATGTTGCTACTATTTTCATGTTTATGGCATGTAGTTGACACTCTTATGATCATGTACAGTTGCCAGAATGTCTTCGTATTGTTGCACATCTCAGGCGCATAGGAATATTTAATGAATCAGAACTTCGCCTGCAGGTATGCTGGTGGTGTATGATAGCTAGATCTTATTCAGTTTTTTTCCTTGTTTTGCCTCATGAATATGTATAAGAAATGTATGTCACATGTGCTTTTCGATTTTACGTATTCAAATGTAGTGAAATTGCTGATCTCATGATTCAGACAATAGCTTTGGGATTATGGATTTCTGATCTAGTCTCTTTGGCCTTTCTGTTTTGTTATCTACTGAAAAGTTGGCCTTTCTGTTTTGTTATCTACTGAAAAGTTGTTGGGTGATCTTTTGATACCTGCTTTGACATATAAAATATTACAATATGTCATTGCCCATTGTACAGGATTGGTTTCTCCTTGGTCAGTGACAAGTCGAAGGATAAAGGAATGACACCATAGGCTATTATCTGCATATTTATATAAATTGTGGCATCATATGTGATTTTTCTGCATATGGTAACTGTCTTTACATAAATTATGGTTCTAATGTAAAATCAATTTTGTTGGCAGTTCTTAAGGTGCAGAGAGGCATGGCTTGCAGGTATCCTTGATGATCTAGAACAGAGAAATGTTTATGAGTATCTGAAAGGGGTGGTAGATTGCCATCGGATGCATCTATTTGATGTTGTTAATCAGTACCGAGCAATATTCAACAATGACAAATCCGGCACGGAGGAAAATTATGATGGTGGGCTTCTTTTCAGCTGGGCAATGCACCAAATCCAAAATCATCTGAATACTCTTGAAGCCATGTTACCAAAGATTACAGATGGTGGATCGTTGTCTAATATACTTGATCAATGCATGGTAGATATTTTTTTATTTGCGTACATTTTCATTTCTCGTCTGAAGTCCATTATGACCTTAGGAGTCATAGGAAAACTTTTATGTTTAAATGCTGTGTAGAGTCCTCTAGTGGCTTTTCTAATAGGTAAAAACCAGAATTTATATTTTGAGGAAGTTTGATGGTGTCTCTTTGCATCTGTTAAGGCCACAAATCACTGGCCTCCTTTGGCATTTTTATGACAGGTTGTTGTGGCTATTGGTGGATGGATAGTTCACTTGTGCTTATATCTCAAATTTCTCCAGCTTCTTCATCATTTGTCCTTTTAATTTCATTTTATACAGTATTGTGCAATGGGACTCGGCTTGGTTGGACTGGATTTTCGGGGACTGCTTCCACCGCTATTTGAGGGGTAAGCTTTCACTTCCGTTCTACTGCATAGCATAGTTTATGAGATTCACTTGTATATTGGTTAACATTATTTTCTCATTTTCAGTGCTGTCGTAAACTTGTTCTCAAAGAATATGAACACTGCTGTTGAGAATTTTCAGGTATTCAAGTATATAAATGCCTATTGATTTCACATTTTTCTGCCCAGAATTACTGTGATGATGATTCCTTTTTTTTTTTTTGAGATTATGTGGATAAACCACTTTGTTACACATAATAGCAGCTCATCCGCTTCCAGGAGTGTGTGACTTATTTGCATTTTGTTAAACACCATCAAACTGTTAATTTATGTGTATATTTTTTTATTAAGTGGGAGATGATTAACTATTTCTCTTTTTCAATTTTAAAGGACAATGTAAAATGTAGTGCAAAGTCCAGCAAAGTAAATATTTATTAAAAGGTTTTGTGTTTGCAGTACTAAATTAGTATCAACTTCATTAGGTGGTCTTAGATTCACACCGCTGGGTTCCTTTGCCACCTGTGGGCTTCACAACAAATGGTGCGATTGATGAGAGCCGTGATGATGTGACTCCACCATCAACGTTGATGGAACATCCACCAGTTGCTGTCTTTGTTAATGGTAAATCTTTATCCTACAAACTTCTTTTTATGGTTTCATAGCTGCATAGTATATCTTCATAAGACACAATTTGGTCGAGCAGTGTCACATCTCTATTTGTTCTGCATGACATTCAGAGATGCAAAGCATGTGTAGTATGATATCCAATGGAAGGGTAACTTCTTTTTCTTTTATAAGTATTGCTCATCTACATTTCCTCATAACAGGTTTTTCAGCTGCTATGAATGAACTAAGACCCTGTGCACCAATTAGCTTAAAGCATGTTTTGGCTCTAGAGGTTGTCAAGGGACTGCAGGCTGTTTCTGAGTCCCTAGTAAGATACAATGCTATGCATGTTCTCCGTGGAAATGAGTCTGCTCTTTTCTTCTCGCTCTGCCAAGCATTTATTGAGGTCATCTCCGAGCTATGCTCCATTTCCTTGTTTTGATCTTATGAACTCCATTGTATAACTAGTATCTTCTGGTAATTTCCAGGTGGCATATCCCTATTGTGTTACTTGCTTTGGCCGGTGTTACCCTAATGGAGCCACCTTAATTTCAGAACATAAGACTGTGTTGGACGGTCTTGGCCAACTATTAGCAGTCTCTCCTGCAAGGGGACTAAGCATCCGTAGTCATAAAAGTGAAGTTAAAGATACAACTGAAAACTCTGAAGTTGCGCGGACAACAAATAATGGGCCAACTGTTGATGGTGAAGAATTAACAATTGCTGATGAACACCAAAGCAGTGTGGAGCCTATAAAAACAGACACCCAAATTGGTACATAGTGTAAGCTAATTTTTTTGATTCATTGGTTTTCCAACAGTACAAATCACTAGGATCAAGGTGAGCATCTCATGTCTCTCCATATTACAATGATCAAATTTGCACTGGTTGATGAGATGCATTGGTGCCATTGGACCTGCTGAAAAATCAGATAACCTGGTATAAGACGAATGGAGTTGTTCTGGATCAGTAGGTATTATTCCTGTTTTAGCTGCAGTTATACAGCATATATATATATCAGCCGTTCTTTCACTAACAACTCAGATGTACTTCTTGTAAAATTTGAAATTTTGGTTCTGCTATTTAGGAATCACTGTAGTAGTGCTTTGACTGTGCAGCGATGTTGTCACCACACTGGTGTTTGACTAGGCTGTGTTGTAGAGAAGACAAAAAATAAGCCTATGTGGTTTCTGCCTAGCTCTTACCCTTGGAGTTATTTGTGTAATAATTCTTTGAATTTTGAAATGTGAATTCGCAGTATAATTGTGAGCTTATTCCCGAAGATTTTGCCTCGTATTTGTGGATGGCATCCAAGCTCCGGAAAATCCCCTATATTTTGAATTTTTATTGCATGAAATTTTTCATTTTAATTTGTGTCAAATTTCTTCTATCAAGTTCAGGTCTATATTTGATATGATTATTTCCAAAATACTAGAATATTTTTAAAGCTGAAAAGGCTTTTTTACTATTTTCTAAATCTTATCCTACGTGACACGAAGGCTCTAATTCTACATTGATTAGTACTAGAGTGAAAGGAAGAAAAATAATTTGGTTAATAAGGTATGTTTGGTTCGATATGAGGGTGATTTTATCTTGCTCAGTCTACCATTCAAATATTAAAAAAATAATTTGATTATTTTTTATGTTATTTTAAAAAATAAATTATTATATTATTCTTATATCTATATATTTAAATTATAATAAATAATATATCTAAGGACATAAAGATTAAAAAAAATAAATCATTCATTAGCGAGATTAATATTTAAATATTAAAATTTTGATTAGATTATTATTATTATTATTTTAATTTTAAGTTTAAGCTTGACCTTGATTTAGAATCAAACATTGGCCTTTCTTGCAACCAAAGCTAAAAAAAAAAAGGGTTTTGGGGCAAAAAAGGTGGGCTAATGCAAGAGCTTTCTATCCGTAAGATACATCGTACAAATCTAAGAGGGGTGTCTGTACAAATTTCATAATTTTGTTGGCAGATAATGTAAATGTCAAGTTTTTGGAAGTATTCAAGCATAAATCCCTTATTTGGTATGGGTATAACTGCAAACATGCAATCATCCCCGCAATCCGCTCGAATTCCTTTGCATGCAAGAAGGTAGCTGACTCGGTCGTGTGCGTTATCTGCCTCCTCGTCCGTTTTAAGAATTCGACGAGGGCTCCTGCGTCAAAAATGAAGGGGAGCCAGGAGACGAACGCGGGATTCCGTTGGAGTCCCTGGTTGAAGACGCTCCCCTTGTTTTGGTGCCCTGCCAATGTTGTTCTCCGAGCCATAAGCAGGAAGGCAAAGGAGGAGACAAGGGAGGGCGTCTTCACCTCCTCTGCCTCCTCTACGCCCCACCTCCTCCCTTCTCTGCCTCCTCCTCCTCCTCCTCCTCTTCTCGGTTGGTTTTCGCCGTCTTCGTCCTTGTCGCTGTCGTCGCCGTGTTGCTGTCGTCCCCAACAACGAGAAGAAGAGGAGGAGACGGAGGAGAGCAGAGAGGAGGGAGTATTAATGGAGGCACAGGTGCTGACCGCCGTGGCAGTGGACAGAGACAAGAACAGCCAGTTCGCCGTGAAATGGGCCGTGGAACATCTCCTCGTCTGCAACCACTCCATCCTTCTGCTTCACGTCCGACACAAATCTAACAGTAGGTGCAAGTAGATATGTGTGCAAATAAATCATTTAGAATTTCAGATTATTCGATTTTTGGTTTATTTTTTGGCCTTGCAGATGGTTTCGGGACAAGCGAATTCAATAGCAACACAGCTGAATCCGAGCAAATTTTCCTTCCTTACCGGACATTCTGTGCTCGCAAAGGGGTATGTCTTGATTTGCTAAAAATATATTATTATCAATTCAACAAAATTAGGAAAATACTTCCACTGCCAAATTAAAAAGGTCTTTTACATACTCCACCTCGGAAAATATCATATTTTACACCCCTTTTTGTTTTTTTCTTTTTTACAAAAAATTGCCTCATTCTGGTTGGTCTATGAAGCTTTCAGGTACAGACGGATGAGATTTTGTTGGAAGAAGCTGATGTAGCGAAAGGCCTCGCAAATTACATCGCTACCCACCACATCCACAACATGGTCGTCGGTTCCTCAAGCAGAAATGTTATCACGAGGTCCCTCCTCCTCCTCTTTCTATGTTTGCTTTTTGGGAATTTTACATATAACCCCCTGCTCACAAGGTATAACAATGTCCAAACAGGAAATTCAGGCCTCCAGATGTGGCTTCCATCCTAGCAAAAATTGCACCAGAATTCTGTGCAATCTACGTGATCACAAAAGGCAAGGCCATCACTGTCCGGTCCGCCAAGGGACCTGCTCCGCCTTATGCTCTTCCGCCTGCTGCTCCGGGGATCACTCACCACGCGCCAAATCACGATCACAATGAGTCTGTCAAGTAAATGTCAATCAAGCTATCGTTATCATACGGATGATTTCCATATGAGGTTATGATTCAACTTGATGCGGAAAATAACAGGAAACAGATCAAAAGAGGGAATGGAAGATCCCCTTCACCGTCAAACTTACACGAGAGAAGGTCTGCAGAGAAGCATGCGGCGCCCAGGCATCATCATCAACATGACACCCATCAACATCATAACCACCACGACAACCCTCAACATGATCACCACCATGACATTGCTCAGCGCTCGAGCCGTCCTGGTTCCCGGGAGTCTTTCCCTGACGGAGGCGAAACATCAGGGGGCAATGATATGCCAGATGTAACATACATTTCCGAGGAGAGCGTCCCTGGCGTAAGTAGCTCTTCCAAAGTGGCGAGCTTTGTTTCGTATGTATGTTTTGTGACAAGTTGCAGTGCTTGTAAATCTAGTTGCATAAAGACATGGAAGCGGAAATGAAGAGGCTGCGGCTTGAGCTGAAGCAAACCATGGACATGTACAGCTCTGCCTGTAAAGAAGCAATCACAGCAAAGCAGACGGTGATAAATGATACTGAATGAAGCAACTGCTTAAAAACTTCATAGCTGATATTAACTCATTTGGTTGAATTACAGGCTAAAGAGCTTCATCAATGGAAGGTGGAAGAGGCCCGGAAGTTTGAGGAAGTGAGGCAGTCGGAGGAGGCAGCGCTAGCATTGGCCGAGTTTGAGAAGGCCAAGTGCAAAGCGGCAATGGAGGCGGCCCAAGCTGCACAGAGGCTAGCTGAGCTTGAGGCAAAGAAGAGGCAGGATGCCGAGATGAAGGCAAAGCGAGAGGCAGAGGAGAAGCAGAAAGCATTGGATGCATTGGCCCAGAATGATGTCCGGTACCGGAAGTATGGCATTGAGGAGATCGAGATGGCTACTGGTTACTTTGCCGAGTCGCAGATGATCGGAGAAGGTGGATATGGGCAAGTGTATAGGGCTTGTCTGAATCATACGCCGGTGGCTATTAAGGTCCTCAGACCTGATGCAGCGCAAGGAAGGAAGCAGTTCCACCAAGAGGTAAGCATTGTCTTCCCATCCTGTTGGCTGCTACTTGGCAAATGAAATGAACCATCACAACTAAATGCCATCAAATCCGATGCAGGTTGAGGTTCTAAGCTGCATCAGACATCCCAACATGGTGCTGCTTCTCGGCGCCTGCCCAGAGTATGGCTGCCTGGTGTATGAGTACATGGACAATGGAAGCTTAGAAGACCGCATTTTCCGGCGTGGCAACACTCCGTCCATCCCTTGGCCCGTGCGTTTCCGCATAGCTGCTGAGATAGCCACTGCATTGCTGTTCCTCCATCAGACTAAGCCTGAGCCACTAGTTCACCGGGACCTCAAGCCGGCCAACATCCTGCTGGACCGCAATTACGTGAGCAAGATTAGCGACGTCGGTCTTGCAAGGCTTGTGCCACCGTCAGTGGCTGATAGCGTCACGCAATACCGTCTGACGTCAACTGCAGGAACCTTCTGCTACATCGATCCTGAGTACCAGCAAACGGGCATGCTGGGGATCAAGTCTGACATATATTCACTCGGAGTAATGTTACTTCAGATCATCACCGCAAAGCCACCAATGGGGCTCACGCACATTGTCGAGAGAGCCTTGAACAAGGGGAACTTTGAGGAGATGCTGGACCCTACAGTGTCGGACTGGCCCATGGAAGACACGCTGGGGTACGCCACGCTTGCCCTGAAGTGCTCAGAACTGAGGAAGAAGGACAGGCCCGACCTTGCAACCGTCATCTTGCCAGAGCTTAACCGGTTGAGAAATCTCGGGCATGTGTACGAGGCCAAACAGAGCGGCAGGCAATCAGGAGTTGACCAGGAAGTGAGTCAACGCTGAGAAGATGGCAGAGAAGTTGAGGTGGTTTAGATTGTTGGACTTTTGGTTTAAAGAACTTGTAAGTGTTCTTGTCTCCTAAACGTATGTTAAAGCAAAACTAAAAACTATTCTCAGGCAGCACGGAACGAAACCAATGATCCACAGTAAATACTGGAAGTAGTACCCTTTTACTTTCTGCTAATTGATTACTCCACTCTTCCTTGAGAGGAGTTTCGGAAGTCTAGAGTAGGTTACTTGAATATACGACGTGCGGTAATTGTCCGGGATTGGCCGGTCAAGAATTCCTGTCCAAGAATTTGAATTGAACCTGCAACATGACCAAATCCTGGTAAAAGAATTGCAGGAATTTAATTTTGGAATAGAAGAAAAAAAACTTCGTTCCTCAACCATGACACAATATCAGTACCTAAAGCATGCTACGGTAAGGATGGGCAGCTAAAAATGTTGTCAATCAGTAGTTCTTGGGAATAAGTTCACCATCTTCTGTAGAATTCTTGGAAGAGAGCTTTCTCGTCATGACCATCCCACTGTAACTCAGCTAGCCATTCGTTCTCTCCTTTGATCACTCCAAGGTTAGGTGGTGCACGAGCCATACAGAGATAAAGAAGAACTGATGTTGAAAGTAGACCAATTGGTTGAGAACCCTATTAGAAGGGGGATGGTAGCATCCTTCGTGTGGAAACTGCAAGCTGAAGGAGAACCTCTCGATAGAATCCTTGGTTTCATGCCGTGTGTATACCTGAATCTAAGGATGCTCTGATTTAGACAGAGTCCTAACAAGTTTTCTCAGTAAAATTCTTAGTGATTTCGGTTCCAATCATTTTTTGTCAACGAATTTCTCTTTTGGCAAAAAGGGGGTAAAAGAAGACTTTGGATCCTTCTTCAACATATCTATCGTAATTGGGGAAGGTTGACACGAAGCTGGCGGAGAATCATTCAAATCCATATAATTTGGGTGGTATGGCTTGATCAGATTGCTATTGATAAACTCTTGATTATTTTAAGTGGAGCACCCATACTCACAAACACACTGGATCGGGCCACTTAAGCCAAAGTGGTCCTGCAACCACCAATACATATTGGCTGTTCACGCCCGGACGTCCATGCTAATAGACTTGGAACAAAGCACACTTGGACTGGACATTATTTAACTGTAATGGTGTTCACTGAAATGCAATTTAGAATCTCAGGGCAAATACTCGTCAATTCGGGTAAAGACATCAGATCCATTCTTCTCAAATTAGGGAAAGCCAAAATGCTAGTAGAGTCATGCAGAACAGCTGCACTTGATTCTTTTCCGCCAAAAATATGCACCATGGCATCACTCTTTGATATCCAGATTGTTTCCAGTTTTCTCAAATATTGTAACAATTCAAGTGGGAATAGGCATCTCAAATTGTAACACCATCCTATTTCCAATATCTTTAGACTAGAGAATGCGCCAGATGAAGGAACTCAATTGCAGAAAGAAGGTAAACTTTGCAAATTCCAGAGCTTCAACATCTCCAAGCTTTTAAAAGGTGCACCATCTGCTGTTATTAAACATTCCAGCCCTTTACATGTGTAGACAGAACACTTTCTCAGGTTCCTAAAGACAAGATAATTCTGATAGTAGAATAACATCATGACAACTTTCAATATGCTACCATTTGAGTATTTTCTGGCAACAGAAGAGAGCTTCATGCACTGAGGAGATCTTCATTTATAATCTCAATAGAATGGCTGCATTTGAAAAACCAAAGAGCTGACTTCTACTCTACCATGAAATTGGAGCTCTTGAGAACCCGCCAATGTCCAGACTGGACATAATGAAGTTGGGTAAATCTAGAAAGGAGAGTCTAAGACAAAGCAGTTGTGTCAAGCCACCTCTTCAACGAAGCTTAACCAAAATCATGAGCTCTTATAAGCGGACAAGTCCTCAAGGAATGTTATCTTGCTCAGCAGCCCAGTTGGGAACAACTTCAAATTCTGTGTGAGAAAGGTCTAGGCATCTGAGATTGACTAACCCCTCCATTCCTTGAACTTGTCAAGTGCAGCCAAATTCTTTAATCAACCCCAATATGCTAACAAAAGGGTACAGTTTCACCAAATCAGATAATGATTCCCGCAGCAACTCAATCAAAGTGCAAGAAAGGTCAAGAACTCTGAGATTCTGCATATGCTCAAAGAATGACAATTGAACAATTTGCAAGAGAGGGTTCTTTTGTAGAAGCATGACAGTTAGGTTGGTGCAATTTGGTTGTTCTGTTAGCAACTCTATCTTGTCATCCATCAGTGAAATCATTTCAGTATCTTCCAACCATTCAAACTCTAATGATGAATCTTTAATCCCAGAGAAGTTTTGAAAATAAATGATTTGGTTTCCCTCATGATTTGAGGAGTCATATCCCTAATCAGATCATGCATCCAAACACACTCTTCATTGGGCATATCAAGTGCACTCTCTAGCAAAGAGGCATTTTTGAGCTCGTTTACAATGACATGTCCCTTGTCAAACTCAACTTGCCAGTTTCCAGCTTCACCAATTAGCCCTCCCCCAATCCAATACTCAATTAGGTATGTGGCAGGGATTTTATGATCTTCTGGAAATAATGCACAGTACAAGAAACAAGATTGAATCTGATTGTTTGTCAGGTGATCATAGCTAAACCTAGGAGGCAATCATATCTTTAATCTCATTAGTAGATCTCTCCAACTCACTGTGCGTGTGTCCCCAAACTCTTTCATTGTCCACTTGCCTCAATGCTCTTCCAATCGGAGACGACCAGATTGTTTAGCAACCTGAAAAGCAAATGGCTGTATGCTTCTTCTTCTGAAAGCAAATCTGCTCTGATGTCTATATCTGTCTCCATTCCCTGACAAATTTCTATAGACTGGGTGGTTAGTATTAGCTTACAGCCATTTTCTTCGCTTGGCTGGGGAATTCCAATTGTTTCCATAGAAAAGGCTTCCCACGGATCATCCAGGATAAGAACAAACATCCTCCTTCGGGTTAATGCAGCAAATAATCTAATTGATCGACTTTCTATGTCATCATATTTAGATGTTTTTGCAACATTTCTTTGTAGGCTATCCAGATTGAGAAACTTGGACATAGACAACCAAATTGTGTTATCGAAATGTTCCAACTTCTTTGAGGCGATTGTTTATGTGCTTTAAAATGGCTGTCTTTCCGACTCCTGTCATTCCATAGATCCCAATCTTTCCAATGCCCTGTTCAATGACCCATTTACAGACCCGTGCTAGAGTAACTTTAGCTGTCGTATCACCCACCAGTGTAATTGTAGGTAAGATATGCCTAATCATTAGAAGCTGGTCCACTGACAAACAGGCTTTTCTCCATTAGCTCAACCGTTTGTTGTGTCAACTTCATTTATTTTCTGTTAAGTCTTATACGTGGGCTTCAACCTTTCAAACATCCTTGTCGATGACCCTTTAGTCGATTGTTGATATCAACAAATGCCATTTTTACTTCCTCCACGTTTCTCAACCATTCTCCTGCTTCATCCATAACTATTTTCCCTTCAAGTTCAGCAATGGTCAACTCTCTCCTCACAGTGTTTGCCTGAATGGTTACTTCATCCATTGTCATCATCAAACGTTGCACTTTTTCATCAAAGGCTTTTAGGTAATTGACTTGCTTCACTAAGTAATTGCACAATAAATTCTCAAAAAGAAGTTTGGATAGAGATCCAGCAATCTTAAAAGCCATCAACATAATTTCAGGTTGATACTGAGCAAACTGTACAAATAACAGAATAAGGGCAAGTAAATTGTGCCTCAACAAAGCAACTGATTCTTTGATTAGTCTACTCTACCTACTAATGGAACTTGAAGTAGGGGTTAATCCTGCAACTAAAAAAATATGATTTTATCAATATAAGAAACAAGTTGAACATAATAAAAACTAAGAGAAATTAACAGTATATAAGTCATTCTTGAAAAATCTGCAAGTTTCCCATTCACAGCAAGAAATTAACAGTAAATGAGCATATAACCCAAACACAAGTTCTTATCATCAACTAAAAGGAAAGGGCACACAGCTTTTGGATAACGAAATGACAGCACAGACAGAACATTCTTGGGTAACTGAGTTTACTAGGGTTAAGTTTCTACACCACTCACTCAAAACTAAAATTGTTTTCACCAGATAGGCACATTCCTGTTCAGGTTCCTTACTAAAAATGGATTCAGCAGCAGCTCATTATAAATTTTTGCATCATAAGTCGAGCATATTGCACTGGGAAAGAAAAAAATCACAAATTTCTGTAGAGAATCTCAGTTTCTCTTCTACAAGTTCATTTCCGAAACTAATTTTGCAGCATTGGCTCAAGATTTCTGCATCTCCGCTCAAAATAGTGAAAATCGTCAAACATGAACTACAGAAACGGTAAAGAAAAAATGTTGGTGGAGTGAAACCTGATGAGAGAGGCCTCGAGGAGAAGACGACGGCTCCTGCTCCGATCTCGAATCGCAGGCATGGAGCAAGCCGCGCTCATGTCGTCCGTGAATACAAAGACGCATTGGAGTTGACTGACCAGCGTGGTCTGAAGCAATGTTTTAAAATTCGGTCAAAACTGATGACCCATTTAGTTTTGGTTTTATCTATATACGTTCTGGCCCTGTGCTTGCGTGCTTGCACGGGGCTCATGCCCGTGCTCGCGCTTTCCCCACCCTGACCCTTGCCTCCGTGCCAGCGCCCTCGTTGGTTTGGCACATGCACTCGTGCCCTTGAGCTAGCTTTTGCCGCTTGCACTTGTGTGCTCGCGCCCTCGCCAGTATGATTCCTGCACCTGTAAGTTCATGCTGGCCTCATGTCCGAAGTCGCGCCTTCGCGGATCTAGTCCTGGACCTGCGCCCTAGTGCCAATCTTTAGCACCCGCACTCTCGTGTTTATTAGCTTGGTGTTCACGCCCTCGTCAGCCTAAGGCCTGTGCCCACAACCTCGTGCTGGCCTGGTATTGGAGCCCCACTCGCACGCTCGCCAACCTATTGCCCATACCCTCGCCAGCCTTATATTCGCGCTCTCGCACCAGTCTCTCGCCCATACTCGTGCCCTCGCCGGTCTGGCCCTGATGCTCATATCCTCACGTTGGCCTCCGACGCCCACCCCCACGCGCTCGCCTATTTGGCGCCCGCACCCTCGCCGGCCTGGGTCTCGCGCCTGCGAGCTTGTGCCGGTCTCATACTCACACTCATGCTCGCGCTCTCATGCCGACCTCTAGCGTTTGCACCTGCCTCACGCTCGCACATGCACTTTCACACCAACCTCAAGCCCAAGCTTGCATCCTCACCAACTTAGTCCCAATGCTAGCATACTCACGTCGGTCTCACGCCCACACTTGCACCCTCACCGGCCTCTACAAATGGAAGTCGCATTGAAGCGGACAATGAAGTCAGCACAAGATTTTGCATGAACTGCTAAGCGTGCATGAATTCTTGGTGCATAGACTACTTCACATGCATGGACTGCTTCAAAATTTTTTTAAAATATTATAATATTTTTTAATTTAAAGTTAAAAAATAATTAATATTAAATTAAATTTTGGTAAAAATATAATTAATAAATAATATTTTTTTTCAAAAACCGAAATTAAAATGATTTCGACCGAAACACATCAATTTTTCTAAGTGTTGAAATCGTTTTTGAAATCGAAATTTAAAACCTTGGTTAATATATAAAAGTTGAACGTCGGAACGTTAACGTTAAAATTTAGGAATGATTACATTTAATATCTTATAATTTTTACTATTTATATACAAGTCATTTTAAATATTTATTTTCGATAAATTTATGTTAAGTCTCGGGAGTTAATACTACTGATCAACTAAGGTCGGTATGCATTCAAAGTCTGTAAACACAAATATAAATTATTCAAAAATTTACATGGAACCAAACTAAAATCACGTTAGGTAAAAAAATTTTTTAGTGAATTAAATATAATTATTATCTCTAAATTTAAAAGTTAGTCTACCCACTAAGTGATTAACTATATAAGTAATTAATTATAAAAATTAATTAAAATTATATTTGCTATGATGATAAATTTTATTAATATATTTTTAAAAAAATGTTGAAAATTTTTTGAAAATGTTTAAAAAATGTTGTCATATTTTTTAATTTGAAATTAAAGTACAGCTAAGATATAGTCAAATTCTGATCAATACATAATTAATAACTAAAAATAATTTTTGGCCGAAATCCACGTACAGGAATTAGGAGAGAAATAATTTTTGTTTTTGCTAATACTATGATTCTTTATTGATAGACGTGTTTCTTTGGATTTCCAAACAAAAAATGCTTATTTTTTAAAAAAAATTATATATATATCTCTCTCAAATCTTTTTTAATTATATCTATTTTTTAATTTTTTTTTAAAATTACATATTTCTCGTTATATTATTGGATTTCTTATGCATACTTTCTTGTAAAATTTTTTTAAATTTATTTTTATTTATGAAAAGTTAATTTTACCTTTCATTTCACATAATTATATATTAATCATATTTAATTTATTAATTTTTCTCGGACTGTATCATCAAAGTATGCCAAAGCTTAACAATGTTTTACACCTCTCAGCCTAAGAATTCTTCCTCTCTTCAGTCTACCATCTCCTTCATGTTGCAATACGAAAGGAGTTAGCGAATTAAATTTAATTGATTGGTAACTAAATAAAATTAAAAAAAGTAAATTTTCACAAATATAATTAATTTTAATTTGAGATAATTAAGAAAATTTTTACATATACCTCTATACGTAAAGAATAAAAAATATGAAAAGAAATATGTAATTTTAAAAAATATAAAAAGGTATATATAATTAGGAAAGATTTCAGGGGAGTATATGTAAAAAAATCTTGTTTTTTTTTTACCATTACAATTTAGATATGCTATATAGCTGTATTTGGTTGTCCAAAAATAGTGATAAGTGGTTAAAATTAAAATTACTTTTAATTACTTATGTTATTTACTTATATAGAAATGACTTTTAAAAATCAATCCGCTTCTTAAATACTTTTAGTTTGGAATAAAAAATTAAACTAAATTTTACTTTCAATTTTTTTACTCTAAAGTAATTTTTGAAAATGACTAATATTTTATATTATTTATTTTGAGTTAAACTAAACCTTATAATCTCACATGCTATAGTAATATTAAGATTTTAAATTTGTTTTTATATAAACTCAATTAAATCAATTTGATTTGACATACTAATAATTATATTTCTCAAACATAATTTCATCCAACTAAATATTAGAGGTGAATTACTTTCGATAACCATTAAAGATGAGTCAAAAATAGGAAAAATTGACTTCTCCACATTTATTTTCACTTATGAATAACTAAACATTCTTTATTTCAAAGTATGATCAAAATTATTGATGTGTTAAAAATTTTTCATATGGTTAAGATTTCTACTTGGATATTCCTTATTTCTATTGGTGGTTCTAATATAATTTTTTTTCAAATAGATTTTATTTATGTGAGTATTTGATGCCAAAATTTTAAAAGCCAAATCGTACTTAGAGATGGACTTCACAAATCAGGTTCATGACAGATCAAATTTATATTATTACACTAAACAGGTTAACTCGAACCCGATTTGTTTATTAAACGGTTCAATTTTGTGAACTCGAATCCAATCTAATTTTTAAATGGGTAACCCTATTTAACCTGAATTAATCCATTTATTAAATGGGTCAAGTTCAGGTCATGACCCGATTTAACCCAAATTGACTTATTTAATTAAATAAATCATAATTTGAACCGACTTGAATTGATCCGATTGTTCTAAATCAAATCAAATCAATCCAAATTGACCCAAGTCAATTCAACATGTTAAGTAACATTAATAATTTTAATATATTTTTAAATAATTAATAATATTATTATTATTAAAATTAATTGTAAAAAAAATTTAATTTATAAAATAATAATTTTAAAAATTGCTTTAAAAATATTGTAAATTTTTTCTAAAAATAATTTTAATTGACTTAATTGGTAAATTAGTTTATCCAACCCGATTTGACCTATTTATGATTCGATAAATAAACAAATTAGTTAAGCCATAAACGGATTATATGGGATAATCCGAATTTGAGGCATAATTCAATCAACCTCATTGCAACCTGAATCCGGTTATAATAAATCCAAATATGTCTAATTCAAGTCGAATTTGGGTCAAATTAACAAGTCATATCATATATTGTCCTATCTACTTAGACTATGATACCATAAGAAAAATAAAATGAGATTGGAGGCCACATCATTAGTTATTCTCATTTTTGAAGTAAACTAATTGCTTGATGACCTAAATGTTATGAAATCTAAATGTTTACTACTCCCATTTATGTACATTTTTGTGATTTTAGTAGTTAAAGGAGAAAGGTGAGTGCACATAAGAATGATCTTTTTTCGAGAAAAAAAGACATAATAAGAGAAGAAATTCAGGTGATCCCAAGCTATTAAAGTTTGCAATGTGAATGCTGTACATCTTCGAGGAAACAATCTCTGTCAGTAAGTTGATGAATAATAGCTTGAAATTACGGCTGAAACCAGTCCATTTCAATAAATGGGTTTTGCCAGAACCAACTGATTCAAAGACACAACCTAATACAGACTCGTCAAGCTAGCAAAAGCAGTTCATATGCGGAGCTTGATGAGTGCGTTATACAATTACAGCTATAAACCAAAAAAACTTCATGTAAGTAGTTAAAGCTTGGCTGCAACTCCCTACTCCAACAAATAAAGGAAGCAATATTTCACTCTGATGTGCCACGCATCAAAGCAGCTGCCTCCGGCTTCGCCTTCCTCCTATGCCAAAATATATAAATATATTATCAATGAACAGAACACAGAGGCAAGTTTTATGCTGTAGAATGTGAAGAATTGCTGATGTGAGATTCATTTAATTTTACAGAGCAGCAACTTCGCAATTGGACCAGATCTTTGAAGAATAATTAATGATAACATGGTGAGTTTTTGATAAAGTATTTAAGAACTTGTCCAATGTCAAACCCACTCTGCAAATGATTTCAAATGCCCCAACTAGGTTTACAATGTCCACCGTTCAAATTATTTGATTACCTAATGTCCATGGCCAATTATGACAATCAAACCCTAACCAAACTTTTCCTTCCCAATCCTCTATGCTGACAACTGTTTGGAGAAGTATCAGTTCCAAATAATTACATACAGACTAGTTTCACAACAATACACTGCACTGAGTAAAGGCTCACAAATTTTGAGGGCTGACATGCAGAGCCGACAGATCACCAGTGTTATAAATCAGAAATTGTCTGTTAAATGTATGGAAATGCAGACAATTCCAGGACAGACACAAGTCTTTACTAGATAGAGAATCAACATCGTGAGAACCATTTGTGAAGCTGGATCAGGTAAGAGAACTTCCCGCCCACTCTCGTCCCCGCCGTTTAAGCTTTGCCTGCATCCTATTGAATTTCTCTTTACCTTTCTCTAGAAGAGGATCAACCACAACATATTCATTTGGATCATCTTTCCGGACCATGCCATCCTGAAAAGTGACTTACAAATTTATGCATCATGGCAGTAGAAAGGAAAATGCCATCACAGAAAAGGCAGGAAAATAAGAAAACATACATTTTCAGAAGAATCAGGGACAAACTTCAGCTGATTTGTAAGCCATCCAGATTCATTCTCCTCGTCAGTCTCCTTGAAGTCACCATTTCCAGAAAGCTTTGTAGCAAATGTCTTTTTGAACTTCTCTAGCCTTGTTAGCGTCTGTCATGGATAATCCCAGCAAACTGACTAAATAGTAAAAATAACATATGCTTTTGGCATTCGTAAATAGAAAATTGATCTCCAGAAACATTACAAATCATTCTGAATTCAAGTACAACTGGTGAAAAATACATCTGCAGAACTTACATTTTCTTCACGACCTTGGAGCCTGCGTTTCTTCTGTTTCTGCATCTGTCTTTCTTGTTCAGCATGGTTCAGGAGCTGCAAGTCAGAATCTGCTTTGGCCAGAAGCTCAGATCTAGCTTCTGAACCAAGGCCCTTCTTCTTCATATACAGCTTTTCAACTTTGGAAGATTTGCCCTCGTTATCTTCAGGATCTTTCCTGAAAAAATAGTTGGAGCTCCTTAACGTAAAATCAAATAGGGCTCGTTTGGAACGAGATCAGGGTCAAGGTCAAAGAAAGGGATAAAGTGTAAAACAATAATACGGTCAAGTAAATCTTGTTTGGTTACTGATCTGGCTAGCGGGTGTGTTAAATTTTTTCTGGACAAATTTGCCCTCAGTAGCCATCCTCGCCGCCGCCGATTTCGTCTTCTCCGAGAAGGTCTGGCGCGCCGGCGAGCTCGCTGGGCAGCTCGGGCGGCGAGCTCAAGCGGGGAGCTCGCCGGGCTAGCTCAGGCGGCGAGCTCGCCAGGCGAGCTTGGGCCCCGAGCTCGCGCTGGGAGCTGGCCGGGCGGCTCGCCGGCCGAGCTCAGGCAGCGAGCTCGCCGGGGGAGACGAGGGCATTTTAGTAATTTTTTATTTATAATTAAATTAAATTAAATAATGTTAGTCTGGTTAAATTTTTGGCGTTTAGAAGATAGTCTGGTCAGGGCGAGGTGACCCTAGCCCTGACCCTGTTCCAAACGGGCCCATAATGATTCACAGTTTGGAGAGCAAGACAAGGAAAAAGTGAAAGAAAAGCAAAATCAAGGCATGTGACTATGCAAGCATATTGACTTACCAAGGCAACAAAATATACATCAGAATGACTTTCAGTTATACATGAAACATGATACATGATAACAATTCTTGCTCACTTGAATCATTGTGAAATGTTTCAAGTGACCAAATCCAGGATACAGAACCAGATATCTTCACAATGACAGTACAAGTAATGGAAGAATGCAGTAGCTTCCTGGCTTAAAAAAATATAATTTAATAAGCAATATACAAGTAGTTCATGCTTCAAAGAAACAGGAATCAGAAATAACATACTGAAGAAATTTAATGTCCACACATATCTATCAAAATTGGATTTCATACCTTGGAGAAGAATTTCCATGCTTCTTTTGATATGATTTATCTACAATGTTAAACACAAGATGTGCATCAATAAAGAAAATCAAGGTAAAATTTAATAGTATATAAAATTAAAAGGAAGCAAAGAGTGCAAGGCAGCTATAGAAGCCATGAAGCTCAGGATAGTCAAAACCAGATTTGTGAAGGTAAATAACAACAAAAAAAGATTTAAGTCGAGAAACATGCAACACACAATCAATATCATTATAGACATGCTACTGTAGATTTTGATGTTGAAGCACTAGAAATAGTGATTTTGACTAATTTTAGGGTAGGGAAGGAAGAAAAGAGATCAAGGTAGCTACAGAAGCCATGAAGCTCAGGATAGTCAAAACCACATTTGTGAAGATAAATAACAACAAAGAAAGATTTAAGTGGAGAAACATGCAACACACAATCAATATCATTATAGACATGCTACTGTAGCTACAGAAGGCATGAAGCTCAGGATAGTCAAAACCACATTTGTGAGGATAAATAACAACAAAGAAAGATTTAAGTGGAGAAACATGCAACACACAATCAATATCATTATAGACATGCTACTGTAGATTTTGATGTTGAAGCACTAGAAATAATGATTTTGACTAATTTTAGGGTAGGGACAATACAATCAAATTATGTAATTTTTCTGGATAGTTTCATGTGTATATTAATTGAACAGTGGAATTTTTATTAGACAAAACCATCTTCAAGTTGAACCAATAGAACTCATGCCCAAACCCTAGGCGAAAGAGGAGGCGGACAGTTGGGTGTGGGGTTTTCCTTATATGTCTTGTTTGTTTATCCAATATAGCACAATCAAAATCATGACGTCATAGCAAGAATGAACATTTTAATGCAATAAGCAGCTATTAAAAGAAATGGATTGACAAGTTTTAAAGAAATAAAATTATCCCTATGCCTCCATAACTTTGTTATTTTGAAATTAAATAGATTAAATCTGAGAAGTATGCCTCACCAGGAACCACCTTTTCACAAGTGTTAAGATCTCCCATCTCCCTCCGCTTTCTCAGAATTTGTGAACGCATATGTGCATCAAACTTGGCCTCATCCTCATCACTATCATCATACATTTCAGGGGCATCAAATCCTTGATCTTTATTGAAGTTGCCTTTTCTTGAACTCAGTGCTTCTCTAACAAATAACTGAATATCCTTTTTCCTTTCAACTTCCGCTGTACTCTACAAGTAAGAGAAATTTTCCAGCATATATAATCATAAGTTACCCACATATAAAACAGTAAACTATAAATGGGTTTGCCTCAGCGATAATCTACAGACACAACAAAAGGAAAAAAGGCGACTGCATGGTATAATAATTATAAGTCATAGACAAGATTCGTTCTTTGCCAAGAAGTACATCACAGAATTAAGCACTTGCAAATTTTATCCAGCATTCAGTTCAAAATCTGCTATGAAATGGGTCTAGATCTCAAGTATCTATGAGCTCACTCACTATCTGCTGCCAATCAACAATAAAACGCAGCAGTCTAAAGCAAATGGCATTGTACGGTGAGCAAGACCGAAGTAGTCTGAATTAGGAAGTGTCAATGGAAAAATATTGGGATTATATCTATTGAGGTAAAAAAAGAATAGTAATATATGTATTCAGGAAAACATATGGGCCTTACAGAGTGGAATAGCCTGGTTTATTTGTTGGTCACATATCACCATTTACATGGTATTGCTACTCTTAAGGAAAACAATAGCCATTGCAAGCCAGAGGGATTATGTGTAGTATCAAAGTGTATTGACTCTAGTGAAACTGCATCTTCTCTACTTTCTCCTCTTAGGGAGCAATGGCAACAAATGAGCGATATATATATATATATATATATATATATATCTCACTCTTTTAAAGGGCCACTGAGTTTATTATGTATATTTTCCCTTGTAATAACCATCTGATACTTTTCTTTTGGAATGTTCCAAACTTAAATAAGTCATCCGAAATAAATAATTTCAAACATAGAACCACAATTTCTGAGTTCAAATGAAACAGAATGGCATGTGACCCTTGGTGATGTGAAATATAATACTTTTTGCAAACTGGGATAATATAATATGTTACCATTCTCAAAATGTTCAAAGTTTTGTTAGGAATTTCTTATCTCCAGAAAACGATGTAAAAGCAGGAATTAGTCATGTCTAGTCACAAACATGTGTACAGTATATAGCTGGAAAACAGAAAATCTGTCAAAAAAGTAATTTGCAAATTTGATGAAAGCAAACCAACAGCAGACAAGAAAATACAGTCAGAAAAATAGGAGGAAGCAACTAGTACCATTTCATCTGTCTTCGGTTCACCTTTGATGAAACGAGGATCATCTAGAACATCATGAATACTCTTAATTTTGTCATTCATTCCTGCCTCTGCTTCCTCTCTTTCTTCCTCTTCTATCTCTTCTCCAAAAGATAGTACATTGAGCTTTCTATAAGCTGAAGCCATGTTAGTAGAGGTCCAAGCCACAGAAACAATATGCTAATTGTGAAGCAATCCAAATTATGACCCTTAAGGCAAAATATCACTCACTTTTCAGCTTTCTTCTTCCGATCATTTTTATCAGCACCAGCCTTGGCATGCTTTTCAAGCACCTGCCTCCTCGGGACAATATCATCGAAGGGGTTCCATAATACCTGGCACAAATTCCATAATTAAGATGACCACCAACAATATCATCAAAAGGATTCCACAATAACTGGGACCAAAAACACAGACTGTGTTGTTTTAAGCTTGTTCAAACTTTGCCATTGACCTTTTGGATTCTTTTTAAACCATGTAGTATTCATCTTTGAATTTCCACCAAGAAACTATTAAAACAAAATATGCCATGTTTCTGCCTATTGAAAAAACTTCAGATCGACAGTGTTTAAACGTTGCATGAAGCTATTAGATATAATCAATTGCATTCTTCTACATCAAAGCATCTAAAATTTTGCAGATAGCTAGAAATCATAGCAATACTGCACATCATATAATCCAATAAAAGAAAGCTAGATTACTACCTCAACGGAAAGGATCTTTGGCGGTTCCAATGGTCGATCATCCCGATCAGTCTCCACATCACCCAACCTCAGAAGATTAAATATCGAATCCCCAGTGACCTAAAACAATTCCAGGCAATTTAAACAGCACATTCATCTCCCTAGAAACAAAAAATCACAAAAAAAGAGTTACCTTGCCAAATATCGTATTCTTCCGATCAAGCCAATCGCACTTATCCAACGATATAAAGAATTGGCTCCCATTTGAATTCGGCGATCCAGCATTCGCGCAAGCAACCAGCCCTCTGTGATTGAATCTCAAGCGAGAGTGGAACTCATCCGGAAAGACGCTCCCATAGATGCTTTCACCACCTACACTCGAAGCCCTAGCAGATCTAATAAAAGAGAGGAAATGGAGATGAGGATGGGGGTTTATGGTTCTCACCGGTGCCGGAGCCGGTGGGATCCCCGCCCTGGACGAGGAAGGACCTGATGACGCGGTGGAAGATGGTGTCGTCGTAGTAGCCCTCGAGGCAGAGCTGGACGAAGTTGCGGGTGGCTTTAGGGGCCTCCTTAGGCCAGAGCTCGATGTCGACAGACCCCATGCTCGTCTGCAGCACCACCTTCCCCTTCGTCGGCGGCTCCAAAGTGTACACCGACGACATATTCGCGCTCCCGGAGCTCCACCCTTGTCGGCCTTTTTCCCCCTTCCACTCCCCCTTCGACTGATGCCGGAGAGTTGTACGAGACCAAAACCGATCGGAGCTGGAGCTGGCCTATTCGGGTCGGTTCAACAGTTCAACTTGTGACAGTCCAGTGGGCTAGATTGGGCTCTGAACAGAAAGATTGCAATGGGCCTGGGCTGCACACATCGCAATAGAAACATAGAGATGTAAATTTCATCATTTTCAAACTAAACATGCAACTTTCTCATAAGTTATAAGCCTATTGGCTAATAAAGATCATCTTTTGTCTTTTTTACGGCAACAGACAACAACAACCTCAACAACAAAAAAATAAAATAAATAAATAAAAATATTTTGTATTATGCAAAAAAAAAGAGTTTTTGACAAATTTCATTCTCAAATATCTCTACCATACATTCTATGGGTTATAGTTCTCCATGTATCTCTAAAAAGCATTAGGCACCGTTTGATTCGGAATTAGAATCGCATTAAGGATTAATATTAATGAACTATTTTTGTAAATTAATATTTTTTTTATCAAAATTAATACTGTAATAATTTAAAATTTGAAAAACTATTTAATTTTTTTATAATATTTTAATTTAATAAAAATATAAAATAAGTAATATTAATTTTATGAAAAAAATAATTTTGAAAAATGCTTTTTTTGATACCAAATGGTACCTTAATCTTGAGCATTCTTTGGAAATAAATTTCATTCTCAAATTTCTCTGATATAGATTCCATGAACATGGTTTTCCACAAATCTCTTCATATATCATTGGCAATCAAAATTCTACATTTGCCTCATAAATGTAGATCAAGCATTTATTGAGAAAAAAAAATGCAGGACAATCAAAACAAAAGTAGAGCATAATACATGTCTTCGCTCTATATTTCTCATTCAAATTGTAAATAAAAACAAAATTCCAAAGAAAATTTAGTTAATTTGTCTTTACCATAGGTAGCAACAAGCAAAGTTTTATAATTTTAAATTTTTTTTGGATTGAGGGATTTTTAAATCCTAAAATTTAAAAATTTAATGATTTGATAATCCTGAAAATTTGGATTGAGGATTTCTAAATCCTAAAATTTCAAATTTATGTTAGAAAACAAAATCGAAACATAGAAATCCCAAAACAAAAAAAGAAAAAGTGAAATTTCCATAAATTCATTTTCCAAATCCCATATCGACCATTCGGGGCGTAGTTTGAATTGTGAATAGCATGATGGGCATTCCTCGATGGTCACTTTATTCAAAATGGCTCTCGATAATCTGAGCTTATTGTGTGAAACTCAACCTGAAAGCTATATTTTTTCCGATCATATTTTGTAAATTGAGCTCAATTACATGCAAATAACGAATAAAAAAAATTAGTTTCCGTCGAGTTAAAATAACAGGGAGTTTCGCCTTTTTTATTCCCGTAAGAAATCCATAAAGACCATGAAAACCAGGTCGAATCGAAAAATTCCCGAACCGGACATTGCAAATTTGGAAGCAAATCGGATCGGGTCGTACCGAACCGAATGATCAAGAGAGCGTTACTAGGCGTTCGCGTGAGCTTACGGGCACAGCTACACAAGAAGAGATCATTTACATTTTAGAAACCCGCTATCCCAATCGCGAGCAAAAGGATATAAAAAACGCCCCGTCCCCAGTCACTGGAGCCCAGGCGCCCACCGCCCCCTCCCTCGTTCTTCGTCCCTAATCCCATCTCTTTCTAGGGTTTCCGATCTCCGTTTCTCTCCTTTCTCTCCATCTAGGGGCTCCGATTCGATCCACCCTCCGCATCCAAGATCGGGTAGCCCTGGATCGGATCGATGGGGCGGAAGAAGGCGGTGGCAATCGACGACGACGAGTACTCCTTCCCGGACGATCCGCCGGCGGAGAAGGCGTCGGAGAGCGCCGATAAGGAGAATCCCGGCGGCGGGAAGAAGATCAAGAAGGGCGGAGCCAAGGGGATGCAGCGAAATAGGGCGGCGGAGGAGGACGCCGATGAGGTAGAGAAGGAAACTTTGGCTACCCCAGCAGCGGCGGAGGACGAGAACGAGTCCGTTAACCTCGTGTTCTCTGGTAGGAAGCGGTCGTCTAAATCCAAGAAAGGCGGTGCTAGCGCGAGTGATTTTAGTGCTCTTAATGATCTCGGAGAGGAGGAGGACGCCGATGAGCCGGAGACGGAGCCAGCGGCTGGGGAGGAGGACGATGAGCCTCTCAACCTTGTGTTCTCTGGTAAGAAGAAGTCGGCTAAATCTAAGGCTAGCAGTGTTAGTGCGGGTGGTTTCAGTGCCTTTAATGTCCTTGGGGAAGAGGAGGGCGCAGATGAGCCAGAGAAGGATGCTGTGGCTGCCCTGCCGGCGGAGGATGATGATGAGCCTATCAACCTTGTGTTCTCTGGTAAGAAAAAGTCTAAATCTAAGAAAAGTGCGACTAGTGCCGGTGGTTTTAATGCTTTCCTTGGAGAGGAAGAGGACCACGATGAGCTCGCTGACCATGTAGATGATGATCTCAAACCGGAGACTGGCAGGCAAGGGGGTGGGGATGTTGGTGACACAAAGAAGCAGCAGCAGAAAAAGAAGAAGAAAAAGAAGGGAGGGATGACTGCCCAAGAAGAGGAGGATTTGGATGAGCTCCTTGCGGAGCTGGGGGAGGACCCAGCACGAAGCTCTTCGGATCCTTCTCTGGCTCCGGCTCCACCACCTCCGGCAGTGGATGAGGGGGAGGAGACTAAGGATCAGCAGATTGACGAATTGGAGGAGCCTGCTGCAAAGAAACAACAGAAAAAAAAGAAGAAGAAGGGTGGGAGGACAGCACAGGAGGAGGAGGACTTGGATAAGATCTTTGCGGAGCTTGGTGTTGGCCCGGCTCCTCCAACACAGGCTGCTACTGCTCCTCCGTCGGCTCCTCCGGCAGTGGAGCAACCGGCTCATGCTGTGACAGAGCAAGCTGAAGCTGAAGAGAAGGATGGGGAGGCTGATGTGGTGGAATCAGCTTCTGCTAAGAAGAAAAAGAAAAAGAAAGACAAGAAAGATGACAAGAAGGCTGCACTGGCCGCTGCTGAGACCAAGGAAGAAGAGGATGTTACAAAGGGGAAGGGACCTGCAAAGAAGCTCCCAAAACATGTGAGGGAGATGCAGGAAGCATTGGCAAGGAGGAAAGAGGCAGAGGAGAGGAAGAAGAGAGAAGAAGAGGAGAGGCTGCGGAAGGAGGAGGAGGAGCGGAAGCGTCTGGAGGAGGAGGAGAGACTGAAGGAGGAGGCAAAGCGGAGGAAGAAGGAGAGGGAGAAGGAGCTGAAGGAAAAGAAGAGGCAGGAGGGAAAGCTGTTGACGGGCAAGCAGAAGGAAGAAAGGAGGAGATTGGAAGCAATGAGGAATCAATTTCTTGCACAGAGTGAGATTCGGCTTGCTGATCCTGGCGTGGAGACCAAAAAGAGACCAAAGTATGAAACCAAGAAGGGAAAATCCAATCAGGTGAAGACATTGGTTTCTGAAAAGGTTGAGGACAATCAAAAAGAAGATGCTGAGCCTGATCTTGAGCAGGTCGAAGAAGAGGTTATGGCTGAGGAAGAAGAGGTCCAATCTCAATCTGGGGAAGCTGAAGACTTACCTTTAGCTGAGGGCAATGCTATTGAAGACGATGACGAGGATGATGAGTGGGATGCAAAGAGCTGGAATGACATGGATGTGAAGTTACCTGCCACAAGCCCCTTTGCTGAGGAGGACAAGGAGGACGAAGAAGATGCTATATCTGTGATGAAGAAAGGTCCTGTGGCTATTCCATCTCCACCATCCACTGTTGATTCTCAGGTAAAGAACACTGCTCCTGCAAAGCCTGCTGTCAAGAAGGTTAAGGAAGATTTGGGCAACAAGGGGATTGATGCTGGAAAAGAAATCACTGCCGAGTCTAAGGGGAAAAGGGAATATGGTAACAAGCAGGAGCAATCCGCTTCAGATAAAAAGAGTGGTAATGATCTCAGGTCACCAATATGTTGTATTCTCGGTCATGTGGATACTGGGAAGACCAAGCTTCTGGATTGCATTAGACGCACTAACGTTCAGGAGGGAGAGGCTGGCGGTATTACCCAGCAAATTGGAGCTACATATTTCCCGACTGAATACATACGAGAGAGGACCAAGGAGCTAAAGGCTGATGCAACTTTGAAGGTTCCTGGCCTGCTTGTTATTGATACACCTGGTCACGAATCCTTTGCTAATTTACGCTCTAGAGGTTCAAGCTTGTGTGATATTGCTATTTTGGTTGTTGATATTATGCATGGGCTGGAGCCACAAACGATAGAATCACTCAACCTTTTAAAAAGTCGAAATACAGAGTTTATTGTTGCTTTGAATAAGGTGAGTATTTGATACTGTGTCGTCATTCTGAGTCTATTTTTGGCGCTTAATTTAAGGGACATTTATGTTTCTTTCATTCTATGACAAGGTTGATCGACTTTATGGGTGGAAAACTTGCCCAAATTCACCCATAGTGAAGGCTATCAAGCAGCAGACAAAGGATGTGCAAAATGAATTCAACATGAGGCTTACTCAGGCGAGTAATGCTGGCATTGGTTTATTCCTTTCTTGGTTTGTTTGTCATGATTGTTGTGTTAACTGCTTGTAGGTAAATTCTCATAGTTTTTTTTTTCGTTTTTCAGATTATTACGGAGATAAAGGAGCAAGGCCTGAATACAGCTTTGTATTACAAAAATAGAGAGATGGGAGAGACTTTTAACATTGTCCCCACAAGTGCCATCAGGTAGCTGAATATTTTTCTCATGTTGATAAGACTTTGGTTTATTGGTTCTTTTTAACACTTCTGAATGTTATTCTATCTCATGTTTCAGTGGTGAAGGCATCCCAGACCTTCTTTTGTTGTTGGTGCAGTGGGCTCAGAAGACCATGGTAGAGAAACTCACCTATGTTGATGAAGTACAGGTTCGTTCAGTGGTGTAATTCCTTGGTTTAAATTCACTTGAACTGTGTACATAGCTTGGTCTCTTGAGCATTGTAGAAGTTTCTCCCACTTACAAAGTTTTAGTTCATTGACACAACAGGATATCATATATCCTATATAATTAATCTGCTATTCATGCAACAATTCACAGTATGATAGGTTTTTGCTTTTTTTTTTCTCTAATAAAAAAGCTTCATCTGATTTGGGTAGCAATCTCCGTCATGATTCTATATCTTCAGATTTTTCTTGTCTATTATCATGTTAGCATATAAATTTGTAAGTTGATGCTCTCCATGGTTTTCATTGCCTCATTAACATCTAGTGACCGAGGATTTTGTTTTCTGATTTTTATTAGTTTGTTGTCTTTTACTGTATTCCAGTGTACTGTACTCGAAGTTAAAGTGATTGAAGGGTTGGGGACAACTATTGATGTGGTGCTGGTCAATGGTGTTCTTCATGAAGGTGACCAAATAGTGGTCTGTGGCATGCAGGTAAGTGATTATACTTGGTTGGATGTCTTTTGTGTAGCATGCTTTTTTGGTTTGAGTTGCTTGTTTTCTAACATATTTTGTATTCTATTCAGGGGCCTATTGTGACCACCATCAGAACTTTGTTGACGCCAGCCCCAATGAAGGAGCTTCGTGTAAAGGTGAGCAATATGTTATTAGTATCTTAAACTGTTTGAATAGTGTGACCTGATTCTTCATGCTAACCTTTCGAGAAAGTTTGACAACCTTTTGACCATTGTTTGTCTTAATATTTTCTGTGCAAGTGTGAAGAGGTGATTAATGAGAGAACTGCAATTTATCTTTTCCCAACCGTATGCATTTCATAAGGCAATCAATTGCTGCAAAACTGTCAAATTGATCCTTTTCAGGGCTTGCAAAATTTTCGGTCAAAATTCCCATCTCTCCAAACCAATTTTTTTTCTTTTTTCCCTTTATTGTTAGGCAAACTGTACCCTGAGGACCTGTTTGGGAAGTGATTAGCCAGGTGATCATCACATGAACATCAATTTACTCTGTTCATCTGAACATGTTTTGAAATTCTACCACCAAACTTGCTCATATCCGAACACCCCCTTGCCAATTTGGAAAACTTATGGGACAATGCTTGTCATGCTTTGTGATCATCACGTTTGCTACATCGCTTCCCAAATGGGCCCTAGAGTTGATTTGACTAAGAGGGATGTGGTAATTTTGATGTGAAATTGCATCAGTTTGGGGATTGGAGAATTTTTTTTTGTTTATTACATTGTTACAAGTGTATTAAAATCAAGGGGCCATTCCGGAATAGCTTCATGTAAGTGTGATTTAGTATGCAAGGAATTCACTGGTGACAAGCATGAAGTTCTATTGCTGCAAAGGTTGGTGGTTCTATTGCTGTTGATTCAGGTAATAAAGAAATCAAAGTTTAAAACTGGTGGTTCAATTTTTGAGTTAGTAGTTACAAGGTGGTGAGGAGAGCTTATGTGCGTTCCTGTTTGTTTACTGGATATGGTTATAAGTTGTTGGACTCAATCAGATGCTGTGCCAGCTTTCTGATTCTGCATTGTAAAGAAATGAATAAAAGGATACTGGAGAAATGCAATATGCATTTTGAGATTTATTTGAGCATTATTAAGTGTGCAAGCAGTTCCACTATTTTAGACTGTATGCTCTATCTTATTTTTCTACAAACAATTGTTTTATCGATCTATTTCTCAATATCTGAGTTCAGGGGCAGTATATCCATCACAAAGAACTTAAAGCTGCACAGGGCGTCAAAATTGCTGCACAGGTGAAGTTATGTCTTCAGGATAGATCTGTATCTATACAAAATATCTGATAACCTTGTGTTGATTATTTTGTTCTATCACAGGGCCTTGAGCATGCAATTGCAGGTACATCTCTTTATGTGGTAGGACCTGATGATGATTTGGATGACATAAAGGAAGCTGTAATGCAAGACATGAAGAAAGTAATGAGTCGAATTGACAAGAGTGGGGAGGGTGTGTATGTACAAGCCTCAACACTTGGTTCCTTGGAAGCTCTCACAGAGTTCTTACGGAGCCCTGCTGTGAACATTCCATTTAATGATTTTAGCATCGGCCCTGTACACAAGAAGGATGTCATGAAGGCAAGTGTTATGCTTGAGAGGAAAAGAGAATATGCTACTATCTTGGCATTTGATGTCAAGGTCATGCCAGATGCTCGGGAGCTTGCAGAGGAGACTGGTGTTAAAATTTTTGTAGCAGATATTATCTATCATTTGTTTGATCAGTTCAAGGCATACATTGATAACTTGCGGGAAGAAAAGAAGAAAGAAAGTGCTGATGAGGCAGTTTTCCCATGTGTCCTTAAGATTATGCCAAACTGCATCTTCAACAAAAAGGACCCAATTGTTTTAGGTGTTGATGTTCTGGAAGGCGTTGCTAAGGTAATGTTTATTTTCCCCATTTGACAGGCAAAAATCTTGATAATCTGTTGTTTTAAGCTAGGAAGAAAGAGGTCTACCTATAACACCAACAGGACATAGCCATATTAATTTGTACTCAGAAATGTGGATAGCACTGAAGTAGGACATAACATCATTGGTTCACATTCTGACTGCTTGATGGAAGAACTACCTGCAGCAGGCACTCGTTTTGAGAAAAAAAAAGCAGTATTCTGATGCAGGGACATAGACTTCCATTATATACTGAAAAATATTCATTTGACCTTATACTATAGTTGCTTAGAACCTCTTCGCGGAAACTAGGATTTTCAAATTTAGGTTGTGATTTGTTAATTTTTTTGGTTTTGCTAATATATTTTCCTGCATAAATTACTGTTAATCTCTACGAACTCATTTTTCTTGAAACTGCATCCTAGGTGGGTACTCCTCTCTGTATTCCTTCAAGGGAATTCATTGACATAGGGCGGATAGCATCTATTGAGATCAACTACAAACCGGTCGATGCGGCCAAAAAAGGGCAGAAGGTGGCCATAAAGGTAGCAAAAAAATGCTGCTTAATATCTTTCAATATGATTATGCTATGGTTTTCGTTTTTCCTACAATTTCTGTTTTGTCTGTGTGCAGATTGTTGGCAGCAATCCTGAAGAACAGCAAAAAATGTATGGAAGACATTTTGAGATCGATGATGAGCTTGTGAGTCACATATCAAGAAGATCAATAGACGTATTGAAGGCAAACTACAGAGTAAGACTCCTATGTTTTCTCTGTTTTGATATCTCGACGGCAATCTGTTCCTCTAGTGCTGTGAAAAATTTCCCAGTTTGGTGTTATCTATCATTTATAAAAATTCTGGGATTTCTCAAATTTTTGCAAATGATATACAGAATTTTCACATTCTGAGTTATTCAGTTGTTTTGCAAATTATTGGGTTCAGCTAGGTTTCATCGCAAACAAAGTTATAGAAAATTTCTGAATTGTTGTTTTATATAAACATTTAAATGAATACCTAGTCTTTGCAAATTCCCCTTATTTTCCATCTTTCTCCATTTTGTGGACTGTTAACTTTTATGATCATGTTATTGATTATCTTAAATTTTGAATTTGTAATTTGTAGGATGATTTGTCCAATGAAGAGTGGAGGCTTGTTGTTAGACTGAAGCAGATATTCAAGATACCTTGAGAAGGAAAATCACAATAGTACTGCAAAAAAAAAAGGTCAGCATGGCTTGTGATTGCCTGGATGTGCTGCTAATCATCATGCAACCGAAATTCAACGAGTGTCTGGATATAGCAACAAGTCCCGAGTTTGAATTGCTTAATGATGCCTTGAGAGTTGATTTTGTTGTCCGACTTTCCCTCGTGGGTTTCCTCACATTTGAGTTTGGTTTGCTGGGAAATTTGTTGCTCCATGGTTATAGGAGTTCAAATTTTGTAATAATACAAAATTTTGAGTCAAGGTATATTTTTTTGTTATGTTTTCGTGAATTTTGCTTTCTCGAGAAACTCATAGACATTACAATAATTATATACAGCTTTTCTGCATTTTTTTCCAAGCCATCGGTGTTCTGACACATGATCTTGCTTGGAATCTGGCCGTCGGCCTAATTTGACCTCACCTTTGGAAATTTGGAATAAACTATGTAAAGTCGCATAGAGGTCCTCGTGTAATAGAATTTGATGATACTTTAGAATTGTAAAGATTGATTGAGTGCAATTAAGTAAGCATAAATTAAAATTCGAGTTGACAATGGAGGTGATTGATGGTTGATTCCTGTAGTGAATGGTAAATTGTAGTTGAGATAATTGAGAGTAGATGATGGCTGATTCCTGAAGTGAATGGTGAATTGTGTTGATTGGAGGAGAATTTTTGAGTTGAAAAGCTATTCGGATCAAATTGAAAGATTGGACAGTGAGCCGATATTTCTAAGTGAAAGATCTAATGGAGCAATAAGCTCGATAACCTTAACCTTGACTCAATAATAAATTTACTCACTGGCCTATAATTCAATAAGAAATTTGGTTGAAGTTATAAGTAGGCTTAGATGTCCCTATTGACTCATAGTTAAATATCATATAATGATAAGATCTAATTCACCGTTATTGTAGGAAAATAATTTCGAAAAATTCAGAATTAACAACTACCCATTACGAGAAATCCGACAAGACAATTACCTTAAATCACGAGATACTAATATACCAAATCTAATGATACATTATAAAAAATTGAGCAATCAGAAGGTAAGAATTAATGTTAAAATTCTTACATCACACTTATTATTGAAGGCTCAACTAACTTGAGAGTCGGAGTAACCGTTGTCGGAGAACTCCCGGCGATCTTCTTCATAGTCTTTTTCGGATGTAAGGTGACGGAGAGGTGGTTTACCAGATCAAATCTTAAGAAGTTTTTTAGATTAAAATTGGTGGTGAATTGAATTTCATCAACAATGGTATTTTCATTGAGATCATACTCTATCATCTTTTCTATTAGCATATTTGGAAACTCTTCGATCATGCCTTCAACAACAAAAGCATTGACGTCCAGAAATCAGCTTGAGAGATAGGCTGCTCTCACATCGGCAGGATTAATTAATTCCTCCAGTAGGCCGAGTGAACCGATTCACTAATTCAACTCAGTTGTACAACCACTGGAACAACAAAAAACTCGGGGAGTCCCTTTGCAAACTATCTCCGAGGTACCAATAACCCCCTCCAACCCAGTTATGTAGAATCTACAAACACAACAATTGCAAAATCAAGTTTAAATGATGCAAAACTTTCAGATTCACCAAGTCCAAGTTCCAGCATAAGCTTCGACTCAATTTCTAAATCAAGGCTCTAAATTAGCCAAATGAGTTGCATCTACAAGTTGCAAGCCAATTACCCCACAATGGGCATCAACATTCAAGTTATTAGAATCCTTCAGCAGGAATTCCATTTTAGTTCCAAGATTCAAGAGGTTACGAAGAATATGACCTTACTTATGATCTAGTCGATGAATCTATATAATATACTCATATAAGCCAAGTCTCGCCCATGACTATCTAGCATGTTCAAGGGAACACTGCACCCCACATTGCTCGGGACAGATCCGAAGTATAAATCCCTCCAAACCTAATGAGGTATGATACATTGCCCATACTTGGGATTGCATATTCTCAGACACAACTAAAGTTTTGCCCATTACTGTATAAAATATACGACGGCTTGAAGATCCCGTTGACCATGTGAATACATTCGGAAATGCCATTATCCCCCAAAGAGCACAAGACTCTAGTATATGCAAGGTATTTTCAATAATATTGTAAGGCCCAGCTCGAGCTTGGTATTCTAGTCTCCTAAGATACTCAATCACTTGTTTTGATGTCCTTATTGATTGGTTTGTAAAGCAGTTCATTTCACAAGTATCTCGACCAAAGAAACTTTCTACACTATTAACTCTAAAATAAAAGAAAGGAGAGAACTTGAGGAAATATTTAGTTTGATTTAATAAAGTTTAATTGGAGGTTTTAGAGCTAAACAACTCTATTGTCCTCACTGCAATGATCAATGGAGTTAAACAACCTCGGACGGCCTACGAGATTATTCATAAACCTTCCAAAAGCCTAGCAAAATTCATCTAATTAGCTCAGAAATATATTGACGTTGAAGCAATAATGTCAATGAAAAAAATCTGAAGGTGACAATAAGCCGAGGAAAGAAACTTGCGAATCCAAGCCTCCGAAGACAAAAAAATAAAGGATCGAACAACCAGAACGCCGACTTAAATTCCAAATATATACTCTTCTAAATAACTCGAGGTAAGAAGTATTGACTCAAATTGAACATCGAGATTATTTGAGAAAGCCTCAATTAATTTGTACAAATAAGTAGACCTTAGATAAATCAAAATATTATTATTTTTATAAATATTATGACCATAATACTAAGGAGTGCGGTGAAAATCCTGCCCCCGCCGCAACAGTTCCACAGGCACCATCGAATCTGGAAAGATATTACATGGTCGAGGCGCTACAGCATGCTTGACACATGCAATTGCTTTCCTTGGCACTGTAGTTATGTACCTCTACGAAAAACTATATAAACAATATGCGTGGGTTCCAATACGAGTTAGCAGTGCTGTCTCACCTTGTGCTTCTTGGCCTAGCTTTTGTCGGAATAACGGCAGTAACCTCCAACTCCATAGCTGCATTACCGGTCTTAGCACTTTCCCTCTTTTCTCGCACGAGGCTAGAAAGAAAGTTCCAGTCAGAGTGAATCGTCGAAGAGGAGGAAGGAGAGCAGCAGGATAAGCATTCATTTACCTTTCAATACCTTTCAAAGAGTGTTTATCCCGCAGCATCTTTAGTATGCTAAAAAGAAGCATGAAAGGGCTATGCGCAATCAAGACATTCAATAGCAAGCGCCATCAACAGACATTGAAAAAGAGCAAGCCAAGACTTTCACAAGAAAGCTGGACATGGTGGGTAGAACCTCCCTTGGGTACGAAAGCCATAAAAAAGCAAAGGGCTAACCGGGTATTTACTCATACCTTCCCGCTATGCTTCCTCCTTGTCGGCCTTTGGAAAGAAGGGAAAGAATAAGAAGATGGGGATTCAAGAAAAACAAGGCAAGGGCTTTGACCGACGAGAGGTGATCATCGTCGGATGCTCTGGAATTGCAATTCTTCCTCAACAGCAGCGGATTCTATACCTGTTTTCTATCCAACAGCGCTTACTATACTCTCCTCGCGCTTACTGCATCAAGCACGGGTTTCGAAAGAAAGTCAAGCAGTAAAAGTCAAAGCTGAAGCCTACACAGTCAATGAAGGAGCACTAGCGTGAAAGGAAAGACAGGCTGCCTACTTTATATAATATACGATTACGATAGGATATTCTACCCAGCCAGCAAAGTTACAAGAATACACCCGCCCCTCCCTTGTGCTACTCCTACTCCTGCGCTATTCAATCAATGCTTTCGGCGGGAATACTCTAAGGTAGGGATAGCACTCAATTCCTCCTTTGAGTAGTTTCATCAGGAACTGCGTAACCAAAAACCTTCTCCTCCGGAGAGATCAAACTGTATCGATTTCACTGGCAAGAGCCAGCTCGGACGGAATGCTTTCGGCTTCAAATGCGGAAGCTCCTGACTCGAGGAAAGGTTCATCATCCGATTCTGTGCCATCTGGGCTTGGTTCCCTTTAATATGAATAAGAAGAGGGTTAGTTCGGATTAAATTGACCTTCTCGATGCGAAACCTTAACTGAATAGAGGAATGGCCAAGAATCATCGATTTCGGAGCTCGTATCGGGGAACTTGCTGACATAAAAAGCTCAGGAGATGTGGCAGAAGATCCAGCTCTCGAGGAAGCGAGGGACTTGAACTTTATGGGGAGAAAAATGCTCTTTTCAAGCTTTCCCGTGCCTCTCTGACTTTCTAGTCACATAGCCAGCTGCCATTTCGCTTGCAGCCATCAAGACTGAAGGCGAGTCAAGAAGGAACGGAGAGTTTACAGTTCACAACCTGGAGTGAAATAGTCTGGTTCTAACGAACCTGGCATCCCACACAGAAGACGATTTTTCTTTTTTTTTTGATAGCAGACTTTCTTTTTTCCGAAGGAATGAAAGTACTTACTTGATAGAGTAAGGGAGTTAGAATGCGCTTTGGTTCACAGGTTTGGTGGTATATCCCTATATAGATGGGCTCTGGAGTCGGGCTTAAGCCAGTTTCACCGAGGGTTTAAGCAGTGATTGGGTACGAGCAATAGTATGATTAGGATATCGCTGGAACTGCGCTCTCTATTAAGAGCATCAAAGACTTCGAACTAAAGAGATAGAAAGAATAGTGTAGTGTTTAGTTCCTTTTTGCCCAGAGGACTTGAAAGAGCTTCGGATTCTAGCGATCCTCAATTCAAAGTCGTAAGTCTTTCGCTTGACCGAGGGCTCGTTGGTCTTGGTTTCGATTCCAGAGATCGAGATTCGAATAGCAGTTGGGAAAGGGGATTTGGGCGTCATCGGATTTCGGATAGTGCATTGCAATTCATAACTTTTCCTTCCTCTATCTCACAGTACGGAGCAGAAGGTCGGGGAAAAGTACCGCTGAAGTGATGCTTTAAGATGTCCATTAAGGAGGGCCACCTGACTTCATCCGCTGATGTAAGAGAGTAGAAGAAGTTCTTACTTAAGAAGTTTGACCACAAGGTTCTCTTTGAAGGAACCCAACTCCAAAATTGAAAATCCATCACTTAAGGGTTATCTTAATATGATCCTAATGAGCCCAATAATACAAAATAAAGTTTTGGTGGCAATTGGCAAACGCGAAGCTCTCACTGGGGGATAGGAGAAGTGGGAGGAGGTCAAACGCGATCTTGAGCATAGAGATATTGTTTTCTTGACGATAGATTGTAGGGTATTTTGGTATCACATAATGATGCTCTTGTCATTCCAGTAATTTTGGACGGCTATTCCACACAATATATTATTACAAACACAGAAAGCTCGATCAATATTTTGTTCACTCAGGTTTATGACCAAATGAAAACTAAACAAAAGATGAAATCATATGTAGAGACATTGACTAGGTTAACTGGAGATTCGGTTATTCCACTTAACATGATCGACCTAATTTTAACAATCAGAGAAAATCCAAAAAGTGTTACGATCAAATCAAAGTTTGTGATTATTCAAATATGTTCTGCTTATAATATAATATTGGATCGTCTAGTATTGAACCAGCTCCAAGTGGTAATCTCAATTTTTTATTTAATTATAAAATTTCTTACTAAATATGATGCAGATGAAGTATAAGGAGATCAAAATCTTACAAAAAAGCGTGAGATAACTTATTGGCAGAGTGACCTCAGCTAAAAGGATAAAATTCCTTATTGGCAGAGTAATCTCAGCTAAAAGGATAAAACTCGATAGTTACAAATGTTGAGGAATCTACCTCTGACTCAACAGAAGTACATGTTGAACCAGACTTATGAATTGGGATGCAAGAAAATTATTTTCAAACTTGATTGGCCCCTTAAAGGTTGTTTATGCAATAGAAACAGACATCCAAGCTTGAATACTTAGATAGCAGACTACTCTTGAGAATATGGTTTGTCAATAAACTCAAAAGATTCTATCCTTAAGATAAATTATCTTTTTTTTACTTTTAGAAAATTTTTTTTTATTGTCTTTAAGATAAGTTATTTACCAAAAAGAAACTATGTTTTAAAGGGCCATTCAGAAAAAAAAAACCTTCAAAAGCTTTTGGTCATCCGAAGCAAAAAACTTTGGTCTACTCAAGGTAAAAGATGTTGGTCTACCTAAGGCACGAGACCTCGGTTTTTCGAGGCAAAAGACTTTGGTTTACCTAAGACAAAAGAGCTCGATCTTCCAAGCCAAAAAACCTCAGTCTTATGAGGTAAAAGTTCTTGGTCTACCCAAGATAAAAGACCTTGACCTCTAAGACAAAAGACTTGAGTCTATCCAAGGCAAAAGATTTCAATTCTTTGAGGCAAAAGACCTTAGTCTACTCAAGACAAAGGACTTTGATTTACCCAAGGCAAGAAAATGTTATTCTATTTAAGGCACAAATACCTTGCTTTATGTTAGACGAAAGACCTTGGTTCGCTCAAAATAAAAGACCTCTTCGAAAGGAATCTCAGTCACAATAAGGAAGGGTTCAATTCATAAGGTTATGGCTGAGCAAAGAAAAGAAAACATATTTTAATTTATAGTCACTTATAAAACAAAAGGCCCTTGGCCGAGTTAACCATTAGAGGAATCTACCTAAGAAAGACTGAGCTTATCTAGTTATTGTGACTATTGATCAAAGGGGGGATCAGAGTAGAACTATTCAAGATTGACCTTTAGAAGGAAGTTAGGAGAGTAACTTCATAAGATGAAGATTCAAAGAGAGGACAAACATTCTATTAAACTCCGAAATAAGACTAGTAAAAAATTTCTTTCAAAAGGAAAAGAAAGTACAATTAGTCAGGAGTATGTAGAGGCTTGGAAGATTCAGCTAGCTGGATTGACCCCGAGATGCTTTTCTTGACCTCTTTTGTCTTCGCCACTTCAATCTCCTTTTGAATGAGATCCTCATTCTCCCATTTGAGGTGCTAAATCCTCAAGTTGTCATAAAGTTCAACTCAAAGAAATGTGACAATAACTTTATTTTTGGCATTTTCAAGGGAAGCCCGAGGGCGAATCTCCTGATCTTGTACACCATACAAAGACGGTTCCCGCTCGAGAAACGATACTCTTTTTGCGATCAACCTTTGTCATCATCAAGCGATGGGCATGCAGTTGAGCACCAACCTCAGAAGCCTTGAGTTAGCAAGAAGGCAAATGAGCATAAGGTATCAACTGCTCTTTCCTCGTCCTTTCTTCGCCAATATACTGACTCTCCTCCTCTCCTTTTCTCTCTTCTTGGAGTAGAGGTACTAGTCGAAAGTAGGCAAAAGCCTTCAATGCTCGAGAGACACACCTTGGAGGATGAAGTTGAGCTAGCATAGGGAGAAGAATATTTTTTTCACAGGTGGTGACATCAACTTTGAGGCCTCAAAAAGGGTAAAGTTCCTATATATAAAGGGTATCACCTCTTCCCTCAAAGTGAGGGATCTCCTTTTAGAGCTGAAGAAAGCAGAAAGAGGCACCATGTGAAAGTGGGACCAAAAAAATTCTCCTGAATGAACGAAAAAGATTGAGGACCCTTATATAAGACTCCCTTGACTGTCCAATCATCCCCACATGGCATAACCCAAGCCGTCGAAGTTCAAAGAATAGGGATTTCAAAAGCCTTTCTTCATATCAAAGGAATATGCATATATCATTTAATTAACGAACAATCTTAGAAAGAACAATTAAGAGGTATACGGAAAGTCGTCTTGAAAACTGAAGAAACTATCACTTCAAAGGAAGAAGAAACCATAATAATTGCGCAGGGTTTGAGGAAACGACGACTCACTTTACCAAAAGGTCTGATGATTGACATCTTACATCATGAAATATTGGGATGAGTAAAGGTGTGATTTTTCAAATGACACATTAGCCGATGCCAAACAATATAGGACTAAGATATTCAAGATCATGATCTCCATGCTCAGATCGCCTTTCCAATTATTAAGGAAAGAAAAGAGAAACTCAAGCCCTCGTGCCAATAAGGTGGGATCTATAGTTGGGGGCATTGATAATACTTTAGAATCATAAGTAATAGTTTGGTGAAATTAGGTAAGCATAAATCAAAATCAAAGCTGATAGATGGTCGAGCCTTGAAATGAATTGTAGTTGAGATAATCGAGGATCGATTTTTGAGGTGAAATTCATCAGGGGAGACTCTTTGAGTTGAGAAGCTATTCGGACCAAGTACAAAGGTTGGACAGTGAGTTGATATCTTTGAGGCAAAAATTAATGGAGTAGTAAGCTTGATAACCTTGATTTAGTAACAAATTTGCACGTTGGCAGGTACTTCAATAATGAATTTGATTGAAGTTATAAGCAGGTTTGGATGTCTCAGTCGACTCATAATCAAATATCAAATGATGGTAAGATCTGATTCAACATTATTTCAAAAAAATAACCTCGAAGAATTTAGAATTGACAGCTGCCTAATACAAGAAATCCAACAAAACAGTTATCTCAAATCATGGGATATTAATACACCAAGTCTTAAGATATATTATAAAAAATAGAGCAGTGAGAAGATAAAAAATTAATGTTAAAATTCTTACATCACACTTATTATTGACGGCTCAATTAATTTGAACGTAAAAATAACCATTACTAAAGAGCTTTCAGTGGCCTTTTTTATAATTTTTTTTGGATGCAAAGTGACAAAGGGGTGATTTAACGTATCAAATCTCAAGAAACCTCCTAACTTGAAATTAATGGTAAATCGAACACTATTAACAAAATTATTATATCATTTTAGACTAATTAGTTAATTTAATCTAGTTGAAATTAACTTTAATAATAGTTTTAGGTGATTTAAGTGATGACAGGGGTTGATTACTAATAGATTTTCCTTCAAGGCTCTATTTAACATAAAGACTGTAAGTCAAAAGACTTATTGGAAAGAAAACGTGGAAGGCTCTAATTGGAAACAGCGAGACATTCTTTCCTGTGTTAGCACTGAGCAGGGGGCCCAATCTACCAACCCGAACGCCGATCGTCGTGCCACGGGATTTCTCGCTTGCCGCCACGTAGCGGGAAGCCGGAAACAGCGTACGACATTTTTGAATCTCACTTCGCCGCCACGTGCGCTACGGTCCAAACAGCGGAGCACCGACCATGTGGTTTAATCCACTCCCAAGACTTTTTTAAGTTCCGGTCTCTTCCCGAAAGACCCTTCTCTCTTCTGCTCTCTCCTTCTCGATCGCTCCTTGATCTCGCTCGCTCGCTCGCTCGCTCGCTCGCAGATCCTTTGATTCTTGTCGATTTGGTCTTCATTCTCGGATGGGAGAGGAAAACGCTGGCGACGGCCGCGATGGTGGGGTGGTGGATGTGTTCCCGCTGAATCGCTACTGCTTCGGCTCCAAGGATGCGATCGCCGACAAGGACGACTGCTTGGCCGACAGGATGAAGCGTCTCAAATCCAAGTACGATTTGCTGCTTTGCCTTTTGTTGTTCTTTTTCTCCAGATTTGGGGATTTCTGGGGCTTATTTCTTTGTTGTTCTTTTTTTCCTGATGTGGTGCGTTGTTTGGGTGGTCAGCTACGAAGCAAGTGGGTTGAGGACCTGCGTCGAAGGGGTTCTTCTGGTTTGTTCCCTTCTGTTATTGTTTGGTTCTTCTTTCTTTGGGTTTTCTTCTAATTCATATAGGTTATTGTTTCCAATTTTTTTAAGACTACTTTAATTAAGAGGCAGATATAGCTTATTTAGTGTGATTGCTGATTTGTTGCTTCTGCTTTTTTGTACTTCTTTAATGTCTACTGTGGCTGAGTGGATTGTGAACTGAAAGAAATGGAAACAAGTGAAAATCCGGTTATTAAAGTTTTTAATCGATCACCTATGGATTTTGCTTGGGACTATCTTGAAATGCCCATATGTGAATTTAACAATTTATTTTAGGAACAAACAGTGTCATCGTGAAGAGAATTCTAGAACGAGGGATGATGCAATTCTTTCTGATATACGAACAGTGTATGATAAGTGGACTGATGGAGGTTAACATTGTGGGTGGTGTTGCATCCCCTTGGTCCCTTGGTCCTATGTTTGGTTGAGCTCTACTTTTCTTTTCAGTCGATCCACAACCTTCTAGTACCATGAACTTTCCATCTAAAGAAGTATGTAGGAGGAAGCTTTAATACTTAAGTCAGACATATTGATGATAGAAGAACTTGGAGAATAAAAGAAAGGATAAGATAGGGGGAAGAGGATTTTTTTTGTGGGTGGAGATCGTGAGGGTGTTTTGGGAGAGCTTCATGCTCCCAAGCCTCTCCTATTTATAGGAGACTTGAGACTTGAGACTTGACCCTCAGGTTGGATTAACCTGACCTGTGTTCTTTGGTGGGTTAAACCACCCCAATGGTGGTGATGAAATTTCATTCGGTTTTTCGTACCATCACAAGATGGTTTAATGGAGATTTTTTCTTGCTTCTTGATGACGAGGCATATTGCATATTCTGGAATTGTTTGTTACTATTTTTAAAAGAAGGGCATAGATTTCATTTTAACTTTCTGGAAGTGGAAAGTATCAGATTCTTGACATACCTTGTATTATTGTTCTATGGTTTTATCAATTCAGATCTGTTCTGAAGCAAATGTTGGTTGTTTTCTTATGAGATTTCAGCCTAAAGGGATCCATTATGACTGAATTCTTATATTAGGTTTTTTCTTAAATTTCATAGGAACTTGACATGTTGATTACAGCTTGGAGTCGAATGTGTTTTTGTCAGGTGCAAACCTGCTGGGAACTTTTATCAAAATTCTGGCTCTTAATGATCTAACCCCTTATTAAATTTTACTTTCCTTCCCTTGTGTGAAAGCTGATGTTTAATGCACAGCCATGGGGATTGTGTAATCACGAGGCTGGGCTAATGCTACATGAAGCAGATGCTAGCCTCTAAGGTAGGTGATTGATTTTATGAATCGCATACACGGAACAGGGGCCCCAGACCTTAAAGCTATGATACATTGTGATATGCAGAAAACTGTGACTCTGTGTGGCAGATGGAGCTGGCACCACTGATCACAAACTCATACTAGGGTAGCTGACTGTTTAGCCAAGTGTGCTGCCCCCTATGACAAGCACATTCTTTTGGATGAAAGTTTTTCTTCCTTTGTTATTCATCAATCTGGCAGTTAATGCGACGTCCCCGACCCAACACGATATTGTTCCTAAGTGTTTGCAGCCCACGGCCCACCCGACCTCCGAATTTTGTTTTTTCCGTTTCTCCGAAAAAAGCATCGTTGTTGGATTTATGACAGTCATTATATTTAGTCCAGTCTCAATTTTGACATTTTGTCGATATGAAACTAAAGACAAGTGCTGTTAGTTATTGATCCACTGCTTGCTTACTGATTCACTGACCCACCGAGCCTAACAATCTTCCCCTCTCAAGGTATGTGACATCTCCGACCTACCACGATATTGTTCCTAGTATCTGCGGTCCGCGATCCACCCGATCTTAGAGTTTTGTTTTCTCCAACTTCTCGGAAAAAAATCTCATTGTTGGATTCATAACAGTTATCATATTTTGCCCAGTCTCAACTTCGACACTATGTCGATATGGAATTAAAGACAACTGCCATCAGTTACAGACTCACTATTTGTTTATTGGCGCATTGGCCGATCAAGCCTACCATTTAATCCTCTTTTGTTGAAACTTCTGTACTGGTGCTCCCTTGCTCAAAAATGCATGGCAGCTTCAGTGATGATTCTAATGCCAAAGTGTATGGTGCAAGTGGCTGGGTGGAAGTGCATATGTGAAATTCTGGGAAAAGATAGTTTCTTGTCTAATCCAGTAGGGAATGCTTTTCTGGATGATCCATATGTTGACTAGGTGTAAGTTGGACTGCTTAATGCACAAATGTCCTGCTTGATTCAACTGAAATCACTTATTTGAGTTTCACGAAATCACAAGGCGTTTAGCATCAATAACATTTCATTGACAAATATTTACCTCATTGTTACTGCATCAACTGTTCAGTTGGTTGCTCTCCTCTTTATAACCTCCATCTGCTATCAACATGTAAACTACATTCTCTTCAGACATGAATGTTAAAATAATCTCCCTACTCCATATCTTGTACTTTTTAATCATTGTAAATTCTCCATATGGATATGCTCTCTGTATGCAAGTGTCCTGAAGTTACCGTTTGCTTTGGAGAGCTGGTTATGGAGCAGTCAGAAGTCAAGTTAATATCACTCTTTTCTGTCTTTTTCTTATTATTGATACTGCATGGTTTTGATATCTTAGAAATTTGTTGTTCTTAAGATATTGCAATGTGTTCTGATAAAGTTTCTGGGGACAGGTTGAAGTCTTTGGACAGGCTCATGTGTTACTGTTACAAGTAAAGAACTCGTTTTTCCAGCTTCCCGGTGGCCGTCTAAGACCTGGTGAATCAGGTTTGGTTTGTAATACGACTACATTATCATGATTGCAGTGTCATCTGCAGTCATTTGTTTTGTAAAGTGAAAACTTTCAATAATTTGCGAGTTTGCAGTATCAGTAATTACTTTTCATGCTACTATCAATCAATTAAGGACTTGTTCCAGAATGACAAGTTTAAAAATTGTGCTTCTTTTTTTGCTAGAAAAAAAAGATAAAGAAATTGTGCTAGTTTGTTATCTGTGGAACATTTGTCAACAAATATGTGTACTTATTTGATCTGTTGCTGCAATTTAAAAGTAGTTCTTAAATGTTTTGGAGTATTGTATAGTCTATCTGCTCAACACCCTGGAAGATGACAAAAATAAATTATGTTATTGTAGATATTGAAGGACTGAAACGTAAGCTTTCAAGCAAGCTATCCCCAGCTGATGGTGTCATCAACGACAACTGGCAAGTAGGCTTCTGTGATTGTGCAAACATTCCCCTCTTTTTAAATTTTACTCTTTGAAGGATATAATTGCCTGTTGTCTTATTTCCCAGATAGGAGAATGCATTGGAATGTATTGGAGGTCAAATTTTGAAACTTTGCCATACCCATATTTGCCACAGAATGGGCGTAAACCGAAGGTAGCCTGGCTTGATCTTTCTCCAGGTGTTCATCCTTTTTTCTCCTTTGTTCGTATGACTAATGACTGTTCTTTAAAGGAGTGTATCAAGCTTTTCTTGGTTCAGCTGCCAATGAGCAGGAGATTTATTGTGCCAAGAAACATGAAACTGCTAGCTGTCCCACTGTTTCAGATCCATGACAACTGCAAGGTATGAAGGATTTGTGCCATTTATGCCAGTTAATACATCTGTATATTTTTCTGGTAGCTATTGACGTGTTTTGAATAATTGGGTCTTGCAGACATACGGACCAATTATTTCTGGAATACCACATCTGTTATCAAAATTCTGCCTCAACATAATCCAGGATTGAATCCATAGCCTCATAGTTGCGTGATGGATTGAGTGTACCATGTTAGCTGTCTTACAAAAAAAAAAAAAAAAAGGGACTGCAATAGCTGCGCTAGTTACAAAGGTATGGGACATAGCCACAATGTACATATATGAATGAATATACCTGTACTCGAAGTGACAGAAACAACTTTTTTAGAAAAGATTATCATGTAATATGGTCTTCTTTTTTCAGTTGGTTTTTGTGCTTGATCGAGCAGTTTTCCCTAATGGACAACAATATTTTGGGTCGATTGGCTTGCCATTGGCCTCTTGATCTTATCATGCTTGTTAGAGATGTAGTTTGCACTGTTCTGGTGTTGTTAAACCAGTTTGCAATTACCAAAAGAAAGTTAAACGTTTCTAGCGGGCATTAGCATGCCATGGGAATCTTGCGAACCAGTGCTTCGATGGAGAGGGGAGAAAGGATGGATAGGATAATAAAGTAAATCATTTGTTCAGACTACGTTTTGGAAGGGAAAACAAAGGGTGGTTGTCCTATCTGTCACCGTCCGTTATTGAAACCATTTGAGAAGGAAAACCGCTGACATAAGGCTGGGACTAGAAATCAACATCCGATCTAAAAGTTGAGAAAAATATTATCTCAAATAAGAACAAATGGGAACTTCGGGACAATAAATCGCCATCGCTGCGATCTTGCATTCGATTATTTTGCTAGCGAGAAACCCGATGACAGCCTGCAACAAGAGTCAATCATCGAAGGCCAACTCGCAAACCTGTGAGGGTAGCAGAGAGGCAGTGCCCGGGCTTTAATATCTTGTCTGAGACTCTGAAAAACATGCAGACCCGGAGGACGCGGGCATCGATCGAGACCAGCGGTTTTCGTCATAAATTAACCGCAATCCGGCTGACAAGTCCTCGGCTTTGGAAGCGAGCCTGTCAAGCCGGGCAACACCTGCTTATAAAAACCCGCATTGGAACGCGTTCCTCTTATTATTTGCTGGATTACTCGGTCACGTTTTCAATGCCTCTAATCCTTAAACTGCTCCACTTTCATTCGGCGCTTTTGGTTCGGTCCAGATCGACGGTGGTGCGTTTTTGCTTGTCCCGTAGAACTCGAATAAACAGCACAACACGGGTAGCCTTTGACTTGCGTGAGCCATACACAATAATCCGCGAGCTTTCGTTTCTTGCTTTCTAAAGTTTGGGAAACTTGCAATCAATTGTTTTACTTTATGGAGGGTATCGTGCTCTTCTTCCTCCAAGCAGTCAGGGAAGCACTTTCTATCTTTATGTGAAATTCGAAATCGAAAGAATGAAAGGAATTAAAAAGTTAATTATTTGATTCCATTTTTAAAATCGAAATCTCAGAAATCAAGTGATTTCCAAATGGTTCGATTTGGGTTTTGAATTCCCTAATTTTGCCATTTTGACCTCTGCTTCGCCGATATCTCGATTATGATTTATTTTACCAGAAGAATTTTCTAATCAGTTTTGGTAAACCAATCAAATCATTAATTAAAACCCTAGCAATTAATAAAATATTTTAAAACGAAATTATCTCGTTTTTTAATTCATAAAAGTTCGCCAATCAAAGAACTCGCCCCCCTCCCCCCCCCTGGGATTTCGCGCTCTCGAGGGGCCATCAATCAATCATCGAATTGAATTGACAGCGCAGTGGAAGCGAAAGAGACACCGATCTGGCACTGTCGTCTACTCCTTGTAACTGTTCTACCAACACGCGAGATCGGCCGCCACGCCACTCAACTTCTCCACCGTCCGATCATCACATTATTCAGCGCTCGCTTTAAGGTTGTCAAAATCATCAGCGCCCTAAAAAAAAGTTAACCCCCCGGGTCCCTCCTGAATGGACGGTCCAGAAAAGCGACCCACCAACCTCAACGGCCTTGATTTAAATCCAGGTTACGCGCTTAACTCTTAAGCTAATCCCCTGCTAATCATGTCCCCTCGCACTACTCTACCAGCCTTTATATATGAAACAAGAAACAGCGGCTGCAGCAAAAGAAAAAGAAGAAGAAGACGCAAAAGGTGAGCGTACCTGCAATGGACGGCGGCGAGCGAACGCAGCCGAGAGCCGGCTCTCCGGCGGTGATCAGACCGTGGGTTCTCGTTCTCCTCTTCTCTATTTTTCTGGTTCTGTTGATCCCTTCGACCAAGGGGTTCCGGCCCGGCCTGGTGAGGAACGGCTGGGATGCCCTCAATTTTGTGCTCGTGCTTTTCGCGATTCTGTGCGGATTGCTGGGTAAGAACACCAACGGTGGAGATGAGCCCGAGAAGCCGGCGACCGAGCACAGATCCCAAGACTGGTTTCCGGTGGCAGCGCAGGAGCCCGAGCCGGTCGTGGTTAATCCGACGGTGGGGATTCGCCGGATAAAGACTAGCAGCTCCTACCCGGATCTCCGGCGGGAGGTGGCGTGGGGGGAGGAGTGGAGGTTCGCCGACGATTTCGAGATTTACAGACGAAGATCCGGGTGCGCGAGCCCGCCTCGGGATTCGGATTTCAAGACGATTCCGGTGGATACCGTCGTGCTGCGGCCGACTGACCCGGAGCCGGAGCCGGAACCGGAACCGGACAGATCTGCGCCGCCGGCGACTCCTCCGCCTCCGGCTGCTCCTCCTCCACCTCCGCCTCCGCCGCCACCACAGCGTCAGTCGAGGCGGAGAAATTTCGAGAGCGTTCCGCGATCGGAGCTAGTCGAAGAGGTGAAGCCCGTGGAGAAACCCCTGCTGCTGCGGTCACCGGCGCCTCCTCCACCTCCGCCGCCGCCATTGCCGGGGAAGAATAAGCATCACAGGAGGAAGAGCTCCGGCGGCGCGAAGGACTTCGCCAGCGCCCTGGCGCAGTTCTATCAGAAAAACAGGAAAAAAGGGCGAAAATGGAATAAGAGCCAAGAAGAAAACCTAATCCCCGGCAATGCTACTCCGCCGCCGCCGCCACCTCCGCCTCCCCCATCATTTGCTCTCTCAAGCCTCTTCTCCCATAAAAAATCAGGAAGCAAGAAGAAGATCCACTCGGTCCCTGCTCCGCCGCCCCCACCTCCACCGCCATTGCTCGAGAGATCTAGAAGGTACAAGGAGAATGAGACGCCATCTCCGGCTCCTCCTCCGCTGCCGCCAAAACCGACCCACAAGAGAAAAAGCAAGCATCCCCATCACGACGCTGTATTGCTCCCTTCATCGCCTCCAGCTCCTCCCCCGCCGATCGAGAAGAAGGAGGAGGGGCCGCCGATGTTCCCCCCGCCGAGCCCCGACGTGAACAACAAGGCGGACATGTTCATCGCCCGTTTTCGGGCCAATCTGAAGCTGGAGAAGATGAACTCGATCCGAGAGAAGCAGCGGCGGCGGAGGGAGGAAGAAGAGGAGGAGAAGCGGAATCAGGAGGCGGAGGAGCAGGAGATCAGGATGATGATGATGGTGGGCGGGATTCTGGATGACAGCCCCATTCAGGACGAACAATGAGTTCAAATTTTTTTTTTTTAAAAAAAAATTCTAAATTTCTTTTTAATTGGATTTATTTATTTGAGCGTGTGATTACTCTGAGAGAGAGAGAGAGAGAGAGATGATGATGCCTCAGCCGGTGTTTCTTTTGGCTTGGCCGGGTTTCAGACCACGTCATGTGATATGACAATGAAAATCGATGTTTGGTGATTAGTTTGATGTTAGTGTGTTTTAGCAGTTTAAATTATGATGCAACAGTTTTTAGTTGGTCTGCTGTCTCTTCCTTTTTTTCCGATGACCATAGAAACCTAATAAATATTAAGGATGTGTTTGGATTAATTCTCTATTCGAAATTAAAAAATTAGAAAATTTTAGAGATTTGGATAATATCGATATTTGAATAAACATTTTTTTTGACTGAGATTAAAAATTATTTAATTTTTTAAAATTTCGGTGACTAAAATTCATTCTAGTAATGGCGTCGCCTGCGTCCAGACGAGAAGTTCCTTCGTTTGAGATGCGCAGTTCTCACTAACGCTGTCTCTCACTAAGTAATTAATGATGTCAGGATGCTAATTAAAGAATAATAAATGAGTGCCAGCCTTGATTACGTGGTTGGCTTCTGGCGTGAGATCAGCCGCACGAAACACAAATATATCAGATTCAAACAATATAATCATGTGTTGTAGCTGGATTCAATTTTCAAAATCTTCAATCTTGGCCTCTTTCTATTTTGCGAAGTCAAATATATCAGAACAGTCGTCTCCATGAAACCATGGAAGCAAGGGATTCGCATTGTATAGTGCAACATTTGCTGGGACTCCCAACAAAAAGAATATGTTACATATAAGAAGAGTATAGCTTACAACAAAGATTTGGCTCGGGGGCCCCAAACTATAGCCACTAATAAATAATTTACATAGCAAGCAGAAAACACAACTTATAGCTGTAGTAACCTTGGACTGACAAACCAGACCCTGGGCTTGTTACAACTTCAGCTCAGAGTCACCATTGGGGGCCTATGGCCTGGCCCCTATACAACTCAAGCGTGCAAAAATTAAGGGAAAGAAAAAAATCAATCAAATCACAACCAAGATTCTATAACCAAATAAATCTAGTATGGAATGCTATCCTGACCAGCTTGAGTTGGCAGGAATAGAATTTTGCAGTGGCTCCATGAAGGCAAATGGAGCTGCAACATATGCACAACTTGCAGAGATGCGAAACACTAGAAGAAGCATCAGAGGGGGAGAGGAGACAAGGACCTTGTGATGTTCAAAACTATCACTCTGTCCTTTGGAGCAAGAAAACAAATCCTGAATTCTCCCGCATCATCGGAGGTGGATCGATATCAGAAATTTCTATTTGTGCCATTGACTTGGAGATGTCATCCACTGAGAATGGAATGCTGCATCAACCGCAGAAAGGGGAAGCAAAAATACCATATCAGTTGATATTTCGAAATGGATTGAATCAAAATCACCATGAGAGCCTTCCCCAAGAACTCACCTGGAATCATCATCCAACAAAAATGAACTGCTGACTGCATTATTGGAGTCCTCTGTCATCATAACCCTCATACTTGCAATGACCTAAAGAAACATACAGATTGTGCTTAAGCATAAACAAGTCCTAGAAAGGCCTTCATCAGATTTATAAGACAATAAGTTGCAGCTTGAGAAAATGAACTGAAATGCTTACATCGGAGGATACACTATGAGTGCCATACTTGTCATCCCAATACATGGTACTGATTCTGTATAATTGCTGAATGCTAAGCACCTGTTAACAGTAAACATGCAGAAAATGATTGGATTTAAAGAGAAGGTGGATGACTAAACAAGGATTTAAACAGGTTAGGCAGGACCAAAGACAGCCTGAAAATTTGAGGTCATGATTGAGATATACTGCACAGCCACTCACCGGGCATAGGTCATTTGTTATTTCTTTAAGTGTCTTTTTTGGCTTCTGATGTATCACCTGAGTTTTTGAAAAGATTTGACAATAAAACCTTAAGAAAGATGACAACTATACAAGCACCAATTGTTTTTTTGGTGATAATAGTCCAAAAATGTACCAGGAATCCTACAGCCTGTCTGATATGTTTCAATTCCTCCCAGGCCGAACCTGCATACTGTATCGAAAACAAATGTTAGCTAAAGTCATTCTGAAGAGTCAGAAAAAATGTTAAGGCAGAAAGCCACCTCTTCAGTTGCATCATAGCACCATCGTTCTAACTCAGCCAGGCCTGCTTTCACATATTCACCATTGCTGAATGAACAACACTCACGCCGCAAGAGAAGACTGCATAAATGGGCAAGGAACAAAGAAATTCCTTTCAGATAAACAAAATGATAAGAATTCCAAGACTCTGTAAAAGGAATCCAGAACAAAATGACAAATACCTGTTGAATAATTGGACATTGATAAAAGAAAATATTTGTGTGAAGATCTTCCGTACCAGGAATGAAGGAACCTGCAAAAGTTGGAATAAGTAAGAACTGTTTATGTTGATTTATTTTCCGTAGTATAAACAAAACCTACAAAGTTGGCTTCATTGTTTTCAGGTAGTTTGTCAAGCTTTTCACAATGCTTTGCCAGTGTGCAATCAGAGCTTGTTGGGCCATGGCATTTGCTTGAGAGCGTGAGCCTTTTACTAAACTTGCACGAGATGTTCTTGGTGCCTGAATTGTAAAGCAAGCACACAAGTGGTTAGCTGCAATCATATCTCAGGATATAATGCAATTCAAACCTGAAAACATGTGAAGCACATAGGCATGGTAACCAACTCAAAATGCTGATTGTATCCAACAGCCATCATTAGCTATTTTCATTACACTTTAAACATTACCTGGATACATAATCCAAGTAATGGGGATATCTCTTTCTTCAAATTGTCTCTTATCATTCCATAAATCTTCTCAAGAAAAGCAGTAAGTTGTTGCTTAAAGAGCAAAGCTGGATATTTTGCTTCAACTTGGCGCAAGTCATTCAGTCCACCAATCATCCGACCATTGAGAAAAGGAAGCCCAGCATTTTGAGGAGAACCTCGAATTCCCTAAAGACGATTTTGAATAATAGATATTCAGTGACAAGATGCTATGAATCAGAATTAAATATATCAGGACAACAAAATCTTTGACATAAACTTATAAGAGAATTGTTTTGCTTTCTCACTTGAGACATCCTTCCAAACAAAGACGCTGATGGTGTTCTTCGCCTTTGTGGAGTCAAGCTAGCTGCACCACTTGCTTTCAAAGTTCTTTGGAGAAGCAGAAGCAAGGTAGATGCATTGGACAGCCAGTAGGACAATATATCGGTGTTATCATGGACCTTGAGGAAATAAATATAGCAGTAAATAATCTAATTGACGATAATATTAAGCATAAGCATCATGGCTCCTTAAGTTCTGTAACACCAGGATTTTATGGTAACTCTGCTCCAGAGGGTGCTATGCGTAAATGATCTAAAACGAATAGGTTAACAATGGGTAATGACAGCTAAAATAATTTTGATGCACAAGGTTCACTGCATTTTACTGCATGAACTAGTTTTACCTCTGCTGCATTATCAACCCAGCTCATACAGTTCCAAACAAATTTGTATGCAAGGGGAAACAAAAAGAATGAAGACTAATGAAATGGCTCTCAAACTGCTGGAACCAAATGACAGCGTCAACTTGTTGTGAAGGAAATGTGAGAAAACCTTGGAAGGCCAGCTGCAAAAGAAAGTTTTTTGCAACTGGAAACAAGAAGAAGAAGGAATTCCACTTGAGTTGGTATTAGGGCAAATTTAGATACCCCCAAATTCCACAGGAATTGGGGAACACGATTTTTTTTCTTCACAGAAATTTTTTTCTATGTAGGTGTTTGGCACCAAATGGAGGACCCCAATTTCCTTTGGAATCATGAGATTCCATAGGAAAAATAAAAAAAAAGGTCAAACAAAATGGACTTTGCACACAAGCTTCTCCCAGCATTATTGATCTCTCATCAGCTACCATAGGAATTTTCCTAGGAAGTGGATTATAAAACCCCAAATCTTGTGGAAAAAATTCCAAGGTATTTTTTCCAAAGAATTCAAACTGGCCCTTAGTGTTTATAAGGATTAAAACTGCAAATTACTTTTCCTGGTTTTGACTTCAAACCAGGCAAACAATACACAGTGCTTATACAGAGAGAAACAAAACATGGATATATAATCCATATACCTCTATAGATGAGCCTATTGTCTGAATTATGCGGTCAAAGACACTAGTCCTCTCAACTTCAAATGATCTCCAATGGAGAAGGCATTTATATATGAGACAAGCAGCAATAGGTCTGGCTTTAGAGAAACCCAGATCTTGTGAAATACATTTAATCAGCAAGTCCTGATTTTCCTGCAGCAATAAAATGCATTGTGAGAAAGACAAATCAAATACCAAAAAATGGCAGTGATCTAACCTATGCAGCAGCTGAAAATCCTAACTTACCTGTTGCTTATCATTGAGTGACTTCTGTGGCTTCTCCTCAGTTTCAAGCTCCCTTGGATAAGGGGAAGGACTCATATCCTGCAAGTATTCATAAATGCCAAAACGTCCAATCAGCATGACAAATATCAACTCTTTTTTTAAAAAAATTTGTGACTACAGAAACTGATGTCAAACTCACCAAAGGAAGCCGTTTTTCACCATTTGCAATATTTCCATTATCCGGAGTCCTCTGTTGGCATGCAGACACAATATTTAAGAGAACAAGTTCGATATTATTGAGAAACAAAAGAGATCAGGCATAGAATCATAATAGTGTAAACCTGGAGAATAGTTGGTTTTGGACGTGCAGATAAAGACTTGGCAGTTGGTGAAATGGCAAGTGCCTGTTGTCGAATCACTTGATTCTCAGACTCTAAGTTAGATATTTTCTCTTCAAGCCTGTCACAAGCCACAAAAGAAACACTGTTACTCCAAAATGCTAAAGGAAGAAAATAATGGAGGCTTGAATGGCTAACATGGCAACTAGTTCATTCGTGCTTATAGTTAAAATGATGATTAGCCAGCACAAATATTCATTGATGGTGAGGAAGTGAAAAAACACACCTCTGCACAGTATCTTGAAGCTGATCAGCTCTTGTCTCAGCATCTTCAAGTTTCTTCACCAGCTCACTACTCCTATATTGTGCTTCAGCATAAGATTTCTTGGCTGCCTCAGTTGCCTTCTGTTCTGCTAACAGTGAATCCTTTACAGGTAGAAGGAAAAAAGAATTAATGGCACTGAATAAATGAACAAGAAAATCAATCCAAAGATTACTCAAATAACTAACAATCACACAAATTAGTTGGAATAGTTAATCCTGTACAGAAGAACTGACCTCATTTCCCCATATGCTGGGCCTACCCAATAACAAAACCTAGCCTAACCAATAACAAAACATAGCGATATGTACCCAGTGCAGGATAGTGGCAGTCCAGTAAGCCCCTGAACATTTTTTCTTTTTAATGGGTTGGAAATTTTCATGTTGTTTGTTTGTGTAGACAATTCAAACATCTAAAGCCATCTTACATGAATGGGGATAACAATATTGGGTGCCTGTCCATATTAACTAGTTTCAGAAACACTATATTGGAGCAACTGAAATAAAAATGGAAGCAGAGATTCTTCAATTGACATCTCTATAATTCTACCCAATGATATAAACATTTGAGTTTTTTTTTTCTTTTTGGCCTGCTCAGAATTATAAATTTATGATGTGAATCACTCAAGGTAAACTGGCATTAGCAGAAAGAACAAACTACCATCAAAAAGTTTGTCAGACTCACCTTCAACTGTTTGACCTCAGTAGTCAACGCATCAATCCTTTTCATATCCTGAACTAAAACTGGTGTCTCCTTGATTACCGGAGGCGCTTCTTGAATAGCTTTTCGGGCAGCCTCCCGCTCTTTAATAAGCAAACAATTGGCTTCTTCTACTTGTAGTTGCATCTCATGCAATGTTTCCTGCAGCTTAGCAATTTCTTGTGCCTTGTTCTCCTCCAAATCAGTCTGCAGTGAAGAATGATTAAGTTTCAGAAGAAACTCTTCCCTGAACCCTTTTACTTTAAGGTTAGGTACTTCAATAACTAACTTGAAATCTAATTACTCGTCTCTAGCTGAACTCATATGACTGTTTATTAAGCAACAGGGCTTACTCTTAATCGTTTCTCCAACGATAAACGCCATGTGAGTTCTTCCACACGCTTTTCGAGCTTGTCTTTCGCCTCTTTAAGGGCACCAGTTTCTCTTGCAGCCTGTGAGCACATATGGACAATTAGCTAAATTTTCAGTGCCACACATCATGGAATTTTGAATTATAAGTTGAGAAGGATGGAGGAATAAGTTAGAACCATTCTAAGTTTTCTGAGTTCTCTCCTTGCAAATCTCTGTCTCCAAGCGCATTGATACGTGAGGACTGCCTTCTGCAGATTCTTATAATATGAATACTCTTTGTAGCAGCGCCACCGAGTCTGTAGGAGATTAAAATACATGAATATCCAAACGGAACATGCAAATTTTGCTTACTCCACTATTCATACTCAGATAAGAAAACTAATATTTGAAAGAAAGGATAGACAGTTGTTTATCTCATAATAAAGAACATTCCAAACCAATAGTTAATTAAGAAAAGAAAATGGTTTACCTGGATTATAACCGCAGCTTTAGCACGCTTGCTGAATCTCAACTTGTCACGAGCAGCCATTGCCCTCAAGCCAGTTTGCAATGTAGTTGCAGATAATCGTAATGTTGTATAAGATTTTCTGACAAAATACCGGCGCACATTCTTCTGAATTTTAACAGCTGCTGCTTCCTGTCTCATGCATTCATAGAGGCTCCGAGCCAACCTTCCTGCAAAAGGACCAATTTTGAAAAGCATTTTATTGTCATGTCAATATGTGAATACCTCATATGTTGCTAACCTACAGAAAACTCGCAGGATTTCCAATTAAAAAGGCAGTATAAATAAATAAAAAAAATATGTCTTTAGGCTAGATTTCACCTCTCCAATGAGACTGCAAATGAATAGCAGCTTTCTGCATTCTGATGAATTCCTTGCGAGCAATATGTGTTCGAATTTGTCTCTGGATAGTTCTAGCAGCTCTTCCCAGAACCTCAGCTCTCCTTGCATCCAGTTCAGCCATCTGGCCAGCTCTCAGGAACACCTTAGTCTTTCCGATCTGTTCACATTAAGCACAATACAATCAGAAGAGAGCAAGACTCAATAACAGCTCTATCATAATATTTTGCTTAATAAAAAATATCAGTACAGAAACCATTGGAGAGTGAGGTGATTAAGAACTCCTTCAGCAAATACATCCAACAGAATTGGGTTGGATGTTCAATGACACAAATGGAGCAGGGCCATATTTTCATCAACGTGCTAAGTTCTTATCAGATTACAATTCCTGGATATATGCTAATGAAACTTGCCATCCACTACCAATAGTGATTGGTTCTATTCAACCACAAAGATGTGCCAAAACAGTCAAAATTTTCATTTTGACTTTAGATAACCAAATGAGAGAAGAATTTCTTCTTTCGACAGAAATTGGTTATTCTCTTATTTGTATCCAAAAATAAGCTAAAGAAGCTAAGCTCTGAAGATCTAGTGATTTTTCTTTTTTATATTATTGGGTTTGTAGCCACTGCATTGACTTTACCATGAAAAGTTCAAGCTAGATCTAACTCGCTAAGAACTATCATAATGGGTATCTTCTTCTTTGCAAAATTTCAGCTTTTTTGAGGCGAAGAGTATAGCAGTGATGGCTCCAGATTCAGACCTAATTGACAAAGCCTGAAAAGAAACAGTAAAAGCATCCTGGAAATTTACTTCACCTGGTACCCTTTCAAGCCTTTCTTATCTAAAATCTTTTGACATGCGACCTTGTCGTCATAGCTGTCAAGAAGAGCAAAACATGAAGCCACAAGAAAATTTGATTCAAACATAAGTATTATCATGCATTTCAGAGTGAACTTACTTTCCTTCCAATACTTCAGGGGCAAGAACACCAAAACGATGAAGAAATTCATAGAACGTTCTTCTGGTGGGATATCCAGCACAGCTAATCCTAATTGCTTCAAGAACACCCTACAAGTATAGAATGAATTACATGCAAAAATCAATGGCAAATACACTAATTCTTATGCATAACAGATGAAATGATAGATGCTAGTCAATAACTTACTCCACAACGTAGCTGTTGGATAATATTGAAGTTTTCAAATATAGCAGGTTTGAGAACATTGTTCGGCTTCACACATCTGATGTAATGAGGTTCTGTTGAATTTAATGTCTCCATCAGAGATTGAAGTTGTTGCTGAGATTCCAGAAATTGCATAAGTACAAGGATAAAAAAGCACAAATATTTTTTTGTCAAACCTAACAAATTTTACCAAATTAAAAGCACATCACAAGCACTGGCGCTTGACAATACATTTATGTTCTACACTTGGCAATAGAAGTGACAGCAGGAATATGTTGATGTCAAAACAAGAACAACAGTGTAGAAGCATGGATGAAGCAGAAAAGTAAATATACAATTGATAACACGTGTTGTGCAAACCTTCTGCGGCTTATATGATTTTGTATGCTATACTTTGCAAGAGGCCAAAAATCAGAATCTCAGTTGTTATTGATACATATGATTGTTTGAGTCTTTCCTATTGGATAAGAACCACATTTGATTGTATCCTACTTGTTAAGAACCAAACAACCTTAAATCCAACAACTGCATCACATTTAAAGCAACGCAAAGTGAAGAACACAAAATGATATGAATTATTGGAATTTCTAATCAAAGCACGTCGAAATAATTGAGAAATGACTAGCAGCTAACCTTAAATCGTGTCCCAATTGATGAAAACTTTGAAGACTTTGATGTCTCCTCAGGAAGCGGTGGAAATAAACCCGCCACGAAAGAGCATTTTGAAGCAATAAGTAAATCCTGGTGTTCTGCCACCACATAATCTTTGTTTTTATCCAGGAATTGATCAGCTTGATATGTGACCTAGAAAAAAGACTAACCAAACATGAAAGGCATGACACATATTTTTCCATTAAATAATAAAGATATTAGGGCAAGCATATGCTTACATCGCCTGCATAATGACAAATGGTAAAATCTGTCTGTGAAAGTTTTGGTTTGGAGAACCGCTTGTTGTTTTTGAATGTTTGATACAACTTCTGGGCAAACGTCTCATGTGTCGACTTAGGAAACATGCTGCATAATACATTGCATGAAAAATAAAAACATAAGCATACAAGAGGAAAGAGGAAAGTTTTACAGATGGAGAGGTCCATGAGAAGGGAAGAATGAACAACGGCATCCATTAACAGAAAATGATCTCTCAACAAAAAAATTCATTCCATGAATCTAGAAGAGATGGAAATTGGCTACATACCAAGCTTCATCCAGAAGTGCAATGATTCCACCAGGTTTCTGCAAACAGAAGCAAATATTTTCATTATGTTTGCATTAAGTGGATTTAGATACGCAGATCCATCTTTATCAGACAAGTAATAGCACTCAGTGACACTTGGTAATTGTGATTAGGCCAGTTCCAAGGAATGGGATCGATTTCAACTCCATTTCTAATTCCAAAAAAAGGTTGGAAATTGGGTGCAATGACCAGGGTCCAACCAAAGTCTAAGATTACATTTGTCTTCAACTTCCTTATTGCATTAAAAGAATAGGCTACTTAAAACTGTAATCAAATGTACAGATACTTTTTCTTTTTCGAGTAAAGGCACAAAAAACTGCAATAAGATGATAAGTACTATAGATGATTCATTAGCATTATTATCCGAGTAGTCCTGTAAACATATTGCATAACTGATGCTGTAAACTCGTGAATCATACATTCCCTAAATATGCAATCCTTTGTAAATAATGTATACCTTCTCAATTAGGTCAAGTACATCTTGGTTGTCAACAAACTCTATGTAACTCCAGTTGATCTCCTCCTTTGAATATTCCTCCTGCTCCATCTTGAAGACGTGCTGCATGAACTTGTGTGTTAGTTTTGGACAACAAGTATTTCTTCAAGGACATTGTGAGAAACTCTGACTTGCCTGGTTGAAATGTTGTTGAAGCTTTTCGTTTGTAAAGTTGATACAGAATTGTTCAAAGCTGTTTGAAATTAAATCTAACAAATCAACACAAGACTATCCCAATGATGTAGACCAATACTGCAATGCTTCTATAATAGCATAACATAAGGGCCTATTTGGATTGTGATCAGCAAACATGATAACCATGATTAGCTGGATTAGCATAAAAAGTGCTAGTTGAGCTCCTCGAGATGATCATGCTTGCTGTTCACAATCCAAACAGCCCTAAGCCAATAACTGACCAATAGTTATGTAAACAAATGTCGATATAAAAATTACAGCAGTTCCATTTTTCAGCAAATTACAAACTCGTAAATCAATTCCGTTAAACATCAAGGTGGCATTTGGATAATTATTAGAATGACTACAATAACCCAGCACTCAATTCTTACCTGTTACATTTGAAACTTTCAAAGCCATAAATATCAAGAACTCCAATCAAAGACTCTGAGTTCGGATCCTGTCCAATTGATACATTGATTTTATCAACCAGCCTGCAGACAGCAGGCACAGTGATATATAGGTAGTTACTACCAACAAAATGGATCCATGAAAGCCTTGAACAAATCCTTGACATTAATGGTCATTACCAATCAAATAAACGTGAATATATTGTCTTTGCTAAGCCATCCCTGCTGACAATTGCAGAAGCAGGATCTAGTGTCCTAGTTATAACTTCTTCTGGAGTAACCATCACACGTTTAATAAGTGCATCTTCCAAACCCTGGGGATCACACCTGCAATGCATCATGTGATATATACTCTCATCATGCTGATGGTTATGAAAAACAAACGACAGATAAAAAAGAAAGATATAGACATACTTCAAAAGTTCAGCTGTCATATTCAGATGGAATCTTGACTTCTCATCCTTAATAACAGATGAATCTATCTCCTTCCCCTTTCCAAAATCAACCTCCCCAAGGTGGAGAATAGCAGCTACAACTCTGAATATTGCCTCCTGAAAATAGTTGCTTCAAGATTATTTACTGGATGAAAAATTATCTGTCGGTAGGAGTCATCTACCTGCTCTTCCTCACTTATTCCAACTATGTCCATGGCCCTTCTGGTTGCCAGATACTCGTGGGCATCATTGACACCATCAAGTTCATAGCAGTTTGATTGGTTAAGATAATGGAATGATTTAGGAGTCCCCAGTTTGTACTTTTCAATATCCTGCAAAATAGAATTGGAATTTTCATCTAAAGCAGCTTCTTGAAATATTTTTCTTGAAGTATAAATAAAGGACAAAATTCTCACCGAAGAAAACTTAAAGGACAAATGAAAAATATAAGAAAAACTGAGATAGAAGTCATAATTACCTCTGGAGGGGCAGCACAGATAAGGTAAAAGCAGTGGTAATTTCTTTCTGGATCACTAATTTGGCAGACACGGGATGTTTCCAGCAAATAGGTTCTGATAGCAGCACCAGATATCCTCCCATTTTTGTCAAATTGAATTTCAACAAACTTACCAAAGCGACTTCATGCACAAAGAGGAGAAGGATGCATTAAGATAACTGAACGTAATGAAACACAACTATAAGCAGATAGAAGTACAAAACTACACAATGCTACATCAAGATGTTCATCTGGAATAAATTAAAATTTCCCTACCTCGAGTTGTTGTTGCGAACAGTTTTTGCATTCCCAAATGCTTCAAGAACTGGATTGGACTGAATTTAGAATAAGAATAAACCAAATTAGTAGAAAGCTTAATACTAAACTGCAAGAAACCTGAAACAGAAGATATTACAGGTATAATTAAAGCTCAATGACGTGGAAAAACAATTTGACTTACTTCAAGAACTTGTTGCTCAACAGTTCTTCCTTCTATTCCAGAACGGCCCCCCAAATACGCAAGATATCTCATGAGCATCTTTGTTGTTTCAGTTTTACCAGCACCACTTTCCCCACTGACTAATATGGAGTTGCTTTTGCCTTCATTAATCATAGCCCTATTTTCTTATAGAAAAAACATATCAAAACAAAATCCACCTGACATAAACTGCCATCAGAATGAACAACAGAAATTCACCTGTATGCTACATCTGCAACAGCAAAAACATGAGGACTTAGCTCCCCAAAAACTGCTCCTTTGTACTGCTCCATCATATGTGTATCGTACAAGTGGGGCAATCTTTGGAACGGGTTTACAGCAATCAATATATTACCGGTATATGTCTGATAACAGGGAAAAAAACATAAATTCCTGGAAAAATTCTATGACCATCTATCCAAGCACTTTCTACAATAAAACAAACAGCTCACATAAATTTCATTAAGTTCATATCTGGTGGCCAGGTTTTGCAGTACTCCTGGTTCATGCAAATATGACAATTTTGTCATGTCATCCACTCCTCCAGGTGGAGCTTCTGTATCCTTGGGAAAGACCTTCGATATATTGGTGACAATCTAAGGGTCATATCACAAGCACATCAGTAGGAAGCTCATTACTGAATACATAAGAATGTATGCTGGAGCTTATAAGTTATTTCTTTAAGGACTATCATGAATTGTTTTAACAGTACAAAAAAGAGATTCATCAACCAAAGGAAAAATAACAAGCCTGCAAACATACAGTTTTCCCATTGGTAGCATGGACATGGACTTCATGACCGTTGATCCGGAAGACTTCCCCATCAATCCATGCCAACACTAGATCTTCAACCCATACATGGGAGCCCACAACCACATTATCTGGAGCTGCCTGCAAAAGGATGCATGCATGAGAAACCCACAGACAAAGCATAACAATGTGAACTCATCCAAGCCTTTCTCACAAACCAAAAATAAAATATAGAAAACACCAAAAAAACATAGAGGATTCCACATGGATGTGCTCTAGAACAAAACTTTTGGTGATTTATAATCTGACTGAACAGCATGAGCCTGACTTTAGGGGTCAGTGGTTCGTCTGTTAGCATGCAACAAACACAAACTGCACATCACAAGTTTGTAACAAAAAACAGAAAGTATAGCAATCAATTCTGGAAAAATAATTCCAACAAAGCACCCTTGGACAAAATCTGGAAATAAGCACAGGAACTCCAAGAGAAACCAACATACAATTTGCTGTTTGTGGTTTTCTTTAAGTAGCCTCCAAATGAAGATGCTCTTCTTAAAGACCTAACTCACTTTTTCTTTAGAAGCAATACACAGAGGCAGCTTTCACACATAAGCACACGATCAACAACCAAGTCCATGATGCCTTGTATCTCGAAATAAAACTATCACCACATCATGGGGAGCACCAATTATCTGAACCGCATTCAAAAAGGTAGAATGATCCTTTGCTGACAGATATTATTGGAAGGTGGCGACTCAGCATTTTTATGTGAAAATAGCCACCAAATTCACGAGTCCAGGTTAGCAATGCGCCACACCCTTCGCCTAACTGACAAAATTTCTCACCTCAACCTCCGTCATCATATAGCTTCCAACACAGTTAGCCAGTTAGGACACAAGATTGTCGCTTTACACCTGTCTTGCATACTTCTCTTTCCCCTAACCAAGAAAAACCTACTTCACTAGCAATCAATCGCAAAACCCTCGCACAAAGCTTCCGCTTTTAATTCCACCCCTCAAGATCGCAACAAGATGCCCAATTCCTAGCTCTTCCAAATTACTTCTTCTACAGTTCTACTCTAAATTACTCAACCAATAGATTTTCCCTCCTAGAAATAAATCCCGATTAGCTCATCTACAGAAACAAAAAACAAATCCCAGCGAACAAACGAGAAGCAAAAAAGACAGCGAAAACCCATACCATCGGTCATCCGACCAGGGCCGACCGGAGCGGATCAGAGACGGGGGAGAAGTGGGGCGGCGCAGGTGCCGCCTCGGAGGAGACGATCTGAGGACGAAGAAGCGATCAGCTAATTAACTCTACCTCTCCGCTCTCGATCTTCTGACAATACGACCCGATCCCTTCGAATTCTCCCCCCTTTTCTCGCTTTCTGTCACGTGGCGGAGCAGCCAGCGGCAAGGGCTTCGTGGTCTCCACCAAGACAAGCAGAGAAGAAAGCGAAAGAGATGTTGGTGGCGGTGTTCTTGCTACCGAGCGAGCGACTCGGGGAAGAGAATCCTGCGGCTTCTTGGGAAAAAAAGAAAAAAAAAATCCTAATATTTGGTCATTTTTGCTGCGGGTGGCAAGATGAGGAATATGTCTCGCCGGTCCGCGCAAGGACATTTATGTCGCGTGGAATTACGAGATCGCCCCCAGCCAAGCGCCCGTTCATTGGGATGCTTCGTTGCTGAGCCGATGAATTGACCCAAATGCCCCTTTCAGTATGTTGTGCTGGCAGCCTGGCGCCAAGGATGCCGCGCGACCCTTTGGGTCAAAATTGGTCGACCGTTGTGTGATTATTCGCGTATCCATGGAATATTAAGTGATAGTTATTGGGGATTTTTTTTGCATAAAACACCCAATATTTTGTCACAATTGGCAAGGACCCCATGAGCATTCCCAGCTGGCCGAATTTTTCCGTCTCTTTCGGATGCTAGGATGGAGGATGAGATGAGTAGATATGAAGGGCTTTTGTGTAAAACACCCATTATTTCACTAAAATTTTCGACAAAACCCATGAATTTTTTTAAGCTGGCTGAAATTTAATTATAAAGGATATCTGTACAAAGTATCCAATATTTGACTAAAATTGTTAAAAACCCATGAATTTTTTAATTGGGTGAGTAGGATCTAGGATCCTGTTTGATTCGGGATCAAGATCTTAATTATTCTATTTTTGATCAGTCTAATATTTAAACACTAAAAAGATAATTAAACTAAATTTATATTATCTATTTTTTTAAAAAAAATTAAATTACCATATAATTCTTATATTTATTCATTCAAATTTTAATAAATAATATATTAAATAGCATAATGATTTAGAAAAATTGTATATAATATACCAGCTAAATTAATATTTAAATACTTAAAATTTGATCAGATTATTTTTTTATTTTAATTTTAAAATTGAGTTTGAATTTGATTTTAATTCGAACCAAACAGACCTAGGAGGGAGCCCACAATGTGGAGGGGTGTAAACGTGATTATGTGTGGTAAGTCAGGGCAGTTTGGTAATTTTAATAGGTGCAGGGCGGCAGTGTCACGTAGTAGACGACAAAACGGAGATCCGCATGTATTGCGCTGGCAAGGACGAATTAAACGGGGACGAACGATCGCCGCATTTCCAAATGTTACGGACAAAATATGTTTGCAACTCTCTGACTGAAATGCCCTTCACCCGTTTGACCGTTCCTAACGAGTGAGCGTCGGCGTGGAGCGAGGGCATTTCCGTCTTTGTGCTTTGCTGCGGGAGACGTGCTGATGCAGAGCGTTGATCGTGATTGGATGGTTGAGATCGATCCCGGGGTTGGCGGGGGGGGCGCAACGCCAGCTTGCAGCGTGGTCCCACATGGAAAGACACAGCAATGGCAATTACCATATGTTAACATACCGGACATATTTTAATCAAAACACAAAAAGGTTTTATTTTGTGGGTTTGCCCTTACGAAATTCGAAAATTGTATGCAGGCCTAATCGTTTTTGGCTGCTTAACCAATGCAATTTTATCGCGTAAAATGGCGGTCGGGTTTGTCTTAAGAAATTAATCATGTGCTTGCAGGGAACTCCTTCCTTGGTTTCATCGGATTGAGTTGCTCTTAAGAAATTAATTGTGATTAAGGTAGCTAATTGAAAGTTAACTAATCTGAAATCGCTCTTACAAGTGGCGATATAGTTATTTTAAAGATTTTTTTTTTGCTTTTTCATATTCTAAAGGAAACTGGTCATGGTGAGTAAAATTAGTTTACTTTATTGGTTTTGCATATTTTAGAACCGAAATTGTATCGGTTTGAATTAAAAATTAATTTTTCGGTTTTAGTTTTAAATTGTTTCTAAAACGATTCTAAAACCAATATACTGATTTTTTTAATTATTTAGTTTATATTAAAATTCTATAAAAATTAAAATTTAAATATACTAATATATAAATTATTCAAAAAATTTATTTTATTCATTATAGTGCTATAAAAATATAATTTTAAATATATTAATATACATATAACATAAAAAGTTTATTTTATATATGTAATTATATATATATATTTATTTAATAAACGGTATAGTTTTAATATATCAGTTTCTCACAAAATATAAAAATAGAATTAAATTTTCGATTATATCAAAATTAAGAATCAAAATTATACTGAATCAATTTTTTTGATAAGATTTTCAATCATATAAATATTTCATTTTTTCGCTCACCGCTACAGGCGAATAGAAAAACAAAAGGTACCAGACCAAAGCCCAGACCCGTTCTGGGTCTGGACCAAGGTTTTATAACTCGGTATCGGTTTTGGTTTCGGTTTCGGGACCCAGCGAAACCAATACGTTTCGGTCGTTTCAATTTTAGTTTCGACCGTTTCGGTTTCGATCGAAAGATTTTTTTTAAATTATTAATTGGGTGTTGACCAGAGTTTGACCATATTTTAACTGTACTTTGACTTCAAATTAAAAATACGATAAAATATTGAAAAAAATTTGAAAAATTAGGAATGAATTTATACTTAATTTTACCATAATATTAAATATTATTTTAGTTAATTAATATTAATTTTGATAGTTAGTCACTGATATTGTCTACTTTTAATATATATTAGTATATTAAAAAAACATATAAGAAATAATACGAATATGATTAAAAGTTAAAATTAGCATAAGCACATTTAACTTTCCATTAAAATGTATTTTACACATATATAATTTTATAAATTCTAAGATAATATAACTAATCATCATAATAATTATCAGTTGGTTTGGAACATTTGGGTGTGAAATTACAAATTTAGTACCTGAATGATCGGGATGAGCATTTGTAGGCATATGAGCCATAACAACTAGTACTGCATGATCTCGTGGCAGCGGTTCTGAAGTATAATCATATATCGAAGGTCCAAAATGAAAATTATATTTTGACTAAAATTTAACTATATTTCAATTAATTTTTAACTTCAAATTTAAAAAATTATAATATGGTTAAAATTTTTTAAAAATAATGAATATTTACGTGAATAATATTATGTACGTGAACAATATCTGACAAAAACTGATAAGAACATCGAAATCAAATTGGCGATAGTGCTGGCCTTAATGTAAGACCGACTTCATTTTGCGGGGGTACGGGTCAGATCGGTGAGGACGCGAGATAAACAATAGAACTACGACAAACTAGCGAGTGTGCATGGCCCTTGGACTCGGACACGAAGCCGGCGCGAGGTCCTCCCCCCTCCAAAAAACCACCACCATCGTGGCGCCCGCCCCCCCCGGCCGCTCGGGCTCGAGCCCGGTGAGCTCCCGCCCACCCGCCCATGCTCGATCCCGGCGAGCTCCCGCCCGCCCGCTCGCGCTCGAGCCCGGCGAGCTCCCGCTCCTGCCCGCGCTCGGTGAAGATAAACAGTAATTATAAACCGTAATAAATAATAAACTTTAATTAAAACCTAAAATAAAATTTCGGTTCGGGACGAACGAAACCGCAAACCATGGTCCGGACACAACCACGTCCCAACCAAAACAGCTGCGCCTGCCCGCTGAATCGCTCACATTTCTGTCATTATCAATCCACGCGATCGAAGAAAGGCGAGGTTTTAGGGTTTTAGCTCGCCATCGAGTAGTCATCTTTTGATGATGGGGATCGTTGGCAGGAGCAGGGCATCATCGACGTCTCCGGCATCCGCCTGTGCTCAGCTGCGAGCCGCCTACAACGATTGCTTCAATAGGTTTTTTGTTTCCCCTTTTCGCTTTGTTCCTGCCTCAATTGAGGGGTTTGATTCTCGTAAAGGTCGTGATTTCAAGGGGGAAAAATGGCAGGTGGTACTCGGAGAAGTTCGCCAAGGGGCAGTGGCACAAGATGGAGTGCGTCGCCGAGTGGGACAAGTACCGAGCTTGCCTCGCTGTTTGTTTCCTTCTTCTTCCTCGTTCTCTACATTTTTTTCTTCTAGTTTTTGCATTATTTCTTTCTTCATTTTTTTCGCATTATTGTTTGGGACTAGAAATGAGGTTGGCCTCATGTCACTTGAATTTGTGTAGGTAAGTCGCCAAAATGAAAGATGGCGCTATTGATTGCATTAGTTGAAGACTTTATGTTGATCTTCGACAAAGCTCATTTATTTTATTGTCGATATAGATGCGGTGTTGTGAGTGGATTGTGATTCGAGAGACATGAGTATCACAAAGTATAAGCTACTTGTCTGCTGAGACTTATGAGAGTTTTTAAGATCACAGAATTTGACCAAATGTTAAGAAAACAAACATATTTGTCCATTTTGATCTTAGGATTGCTGGTAGAAGCTAGGTTTAGATAGTTCTAAGAAACTTGGTATCGTGGTCCAAACTTCATATCTGTATAACTTGATTGTGCAATGGAGGATAGTTCTTAATTGAGAAACCTACATATAAAAGGTAGGAATATGATTTTTTGGCCAATTTCCTAGTTGATTCCATTAAAACTGTTACTACGGCCAAGATAATTTGGTGTGAGTGGGGATTACCAGACAAACTGCATTGGAAATCACCTACTTAGAATCACCTTCTAACTCCCTTGATTATAAGAGAGTCTGCAAGGTTTTAGCACAGGATCCTGGGGGTTGATTTCTGTCACAAATCTGAATGTTGAAGTTGAAATATATATATTATTCTCCTGTGAACATATTGTCAATATCACATTCTTATTCATTTCTGTCTTCTGCAGCAACACTTAGACGACAAGCATTTGAGGTCTTTATTACTGGAACCTGAAGCATCTATATATTCTAATATGGATGAGGCTGCCTGCTGAGTATATTCTAATGTGCTTCCTCCTGGAAACCTCTAAAAGAAAGGTGCCATTTATTTCTTTCCAGGAAGCTCTTTATGTGTTTGAAGATTGAAATATTCAACTGAAAATTTCTTAGACTAATTCATGCCCATTGGTTTTGTATTTGCTTTTTGATGATCATGGGGTGGTTTTATTTCCAAACCACTCAGCTGCTTGACTGCCACTGATAAGTGACAAATCCAATTCTGTAGTCATATAGTATAGATCAAAATAACTGTCTAATACTGAATAGTAATAAGTTGCTGTGGTTAAGAGTATTGTCTGTGCTACCACTGTTTTCTTTCTACAGCTTTTCTTATATATTTCATCAAATTATCAATAGTCTTTGTATGTGTCAAAGTTATTAACTTTAGCTACCAGTATGATGAAAATGTACATTTTGTTAACAGATTCAGGTGAAGATTCTGTTGCACTTGTTTCATCAATTGCATACATGAAACATGAAACTTCTGGCAATTTAAGAATCATTTCAGTGAAGGCTTTAAAAGAGAAGTTTCATGAGTTGTTGAAGTAGAACCTTGAGTCACCTCCTGTACCATCTTGTATGAAATATATTCATCCTTCTCAGTGTTGTACAATTGAGTACTTTGGAGAAATCCAGTGTATTAATGAATTTAATTGAGTTGTTTCCACACTTCTGATTCTCTTTTATAAATGCAATGACCCCCATCTTGAATGGGTACATGGTTTTTTAAACCAGAAAAAGAAATTGTGGATATTGAATGGTAGGTAAAAGGAATCCATGGCAGCGCACACAACTGGAGGTGCTTAGCGGCAAACACTTGCTGCCAAAGATAATCCTCTCATACATACAAGGTCACAGAAAATCAGAAATGGAGCGAGGACAGTTCAGATTCTTCTACGCATTAGAAATCTTGTTTGAAAGTGGTTAGAGATTATACCAACATTTGGGTGATACTATGGGACTATCAAGCAACGCAGCCAAGTCTAGTCAGTAACAAAACTTCGCATTTTGCGAATTTGGAACACTAGAGTAAAGATTGCACACATCATGAACATGTTGAGATAAAAAAAAGACCGATGCTGAGAGCGTTGGAAATGTTTCATCTTTCATTGGACTGCATCATCACCTTGCTTATGCAGATGTGCATTAAACGGTTCTAAATAGCACAACAAGACCAGCATGCAATGACCTCCAAACCTGAAATCCGCTAGCACAAAGCATAATATATTTTCTTCACAAGCAGAATAAGCCGGATTATACCATATACACGTCATCAAGTAAAACAATTTTGGAGTTCAGCGCGCTGAGCACCACTCGAGGAGCTGAGAGCGTGTCACGGGTGTAATTTTCCCTTTTCACAGGATTGATTTTATTCTGCGGAATTGAAGTATGAAGTTGAAATGTGTACAAAGATGTCACAAACCATTTCCTTGGATTCTATCAAACTGCAGCCTCTCTAGAGTTGATCAACATATCAGATATCTAGCTGATAGATTAGAAAGAACCATTTCATTCTTACTCCTTTACCGCAATCTGATAGTTTCAATTGGAAAAATGACGTTTGGATTTCTTATGTGAGGGTTTGTTGCTGCCAATTCTTTCCATTTGGCCCCAGTACCATGAACTCGTGAAGAAATGCTCCAAAGAGTATCCCCGGGGTGAACAACCTTTGATTTCATAAACGGGTGTTTGTTGCTCTTTCCCATTCCACTAGCAAGCAACCATCGCGAACCTGATTGTTGCTGCATAGGTTTAACCCAAATCTTCTTGCCAGTTTCTGTCTTCAAGCCTGCAACATGAACTTCTGTTATCTTAAACTGAGGAATAACTTCCTCTTCGTATTGCTTGTCCTCTTTCGGTGGTTTGGGTTTTTTCACCGACTCATTTTCTTGCTCACCACTCCATTTTTCAGAAACAGTGCAGTCGATTTTAGGCTTAGGGGAAATACAAACCCGCTCCACTTGAATTAAAGCAAGCATTGGTGTCCCAACTGGCTCATAGTTACACAAGGGATCTCGGAGCTGCACCATCAAAGCAACCGTGAAGTTGCTCTGCAGCAACCCCCATAGTTGACCTGCTCTCTTGCCTCCTTTCTTGTCTCCTTTCCATCCTCCACTAATCATCTCCATAGAATTAGCATGATGGGCTGCTAAAATCTTTGATGTCCTATCACTTATCTGATCTTTGTCTTCCACTATTCCAGAATCTAGCTTCATCCATTTATCAAGCGTAATTGATAGACCCATCAATCCATCAACCTCGTCTCCATTGTCTTTCACATCCAAAAGCTGCAATCCAGCAGAACCCCCTAAGCCCAGAGACCAGCTGTTTTCAGCCCCTTTGCCTTCCATTCCTGATATTTCACCTATTGACTGAGCACTGATATTGGATGGAGCCTCCTCATCAGGCATACCTGCTTGTATTCTCAGCCCCTCAATTGTTAGGGCTTCAATTTTGTTTGCGGCTAGACCTTCCAGTGAAACATACTCCGAATCCATTTCTCCTCTGCTCGATGAAGCTAAGTTCAGACTTTTGCCTTTCTTTCTACTCTTCCCAGTCCTTACCTCAGCTTCTGCTCCTGTATGTTGCAAAAACTCCTGCCCGTGAAAATAAGCAGCAGGTGACAATTTTGCATTCAATCAGATAAGGTAAAAAATGACACTGAATAAAACCAGATACAATATAGGCCACAAACCTCATGTCTGCCTGAGCACTGGTGAAACTTCACATGCTACCTGCTGCATTGTCTTGCCAGTAATATCTTCCAAAGGCATTAGCTTGCTTGTTTGCATTGATAGCTTCTCAACTCCAACGGAAGCCAAGGACTGCAATATTTCCGTGATGCCAGAACCCATCTCTGCTGGCACTACAACAGGACTCGAGACCTGCATGATCAAACTTCCTTTGTTCTTAGTATTCTTGAAAAGGTTTGGGCTCATAGATCTCAAAAACCCACCATCCTTGGTCTGGAGAAATGGACCCAACCCCTCAATGAGTGGCGGCAATTCCACTGATTCCTCAGGGGCGAGATGAATAGGGCTGCCAAATCCACTCCTGCTAGCAGCTGGAGAATGCTGAAAGGCTTTCTCATTCAAACCCCACTCACGCATTGGAGCTTCTGTTTCAGCATCTTCCATAATTTTGGCTCGTGACTTGCTGTTCACGGCCTGAGTTGCCTTCTGAAGCTCAGTTTCAATTTCAAGTGCAATATATGAAAGATCAGAACCATCTGCGTAGTCCTCCAAATCTGGCTCCCTCCCCGAGCCAATGTCAATATCGAAAATACCATCACCATTGGACAGTGTTTCCTTGGTGACTCAGGATCACTATCTGAACTCAGACCAGGCGGGCTGTGCTCTAAACTGAGCATAGTCAAGAACTCACTGGCAACTGATTCGGTAACATCATCCAAACTAAGCGACTTGCTCCTCATTCCTCCTGATTTATATCTTGATTTCACTTCATCGTAACTAAGGTGATTAAACGGCTTCCTGTCAATTGGTGGAGTCTCAGACTCGAGCAGTGATACGCCATTGAACACTGAATCTCGTTCTTCGATCGCTGCCTCTTCAGGCAATAAATCGTCCTCTTTAGCACCACCATCTACAAGTTGGTCAGGCTTCATCGCAGCTTCTGCACTGCCAATATCGATGTTCTCATCACACCCTAAATGTTCCATCTTTTCTGGCATAGGGTCCACAATGTCATCCTTTGCAGCGACTTCCACACCCTGTTCAACAACTATGAATTCAGGCAGTTCGGAGTTCTCCTTCTCCACCATTTCTCTCTCTGGATCAGACATTGTGTGAACTTAATCTGGATCAGGCAGTTTGCAAACTTTCACTTCAGGCGACTCCTTTTCTTGGACGACATCCTCAACCTCTTTAGATCAGCTTGGAAACGACCCAATTCAACATCACCTGCCTCCCTCAGCTCTGGCTCTTTGCTGGCATCAGTTAAAATGGAGACATCTGACTTCAAGCTTGGCAATACTTCGCGCAGCACCTTGACATCTTCAATCGATCGCGACGATTTCCGACGACCGAGCTGGCCACACTCAGGGACGACGGAGCTCCGTCTACTGACTCGGGCATTCAAGATTTCTAACACCTTCTTCTCCGGCTCCAAAACCGACCTTTTTTCCACAAGGGAATATCCGAAGCTCACATTGGGAACAGCCCCCTTCGCCTTCCCAGAAAGCTTAAAGCTTGTGCTCCACTTCTCAGACCCCTTCTCCTCCGCAAGCTCCTCTAGCGACAGAGGCAATATCCGGGTGAGATCCACTAAGTGCTGCCCAAGGTCGAGCCCCGGCGCATCATCCACAGCAGCGTAGACTAGGAAGTGCCGAGCCTCATACTTGGCCGAGCTGCCACTGCTCCGGGAGGCGTAGACGGAGCAGATGTGGCTCAGGGACTCCTGAAGCACGAGGCCAAGGCGGCGGGGTCGGTGGTGCGGCGCCTGCGAGGGATTGAAGGGCTTCCACTTCCAAATCGAAGAAGACGAGGGAAGTGGTTTTCCGATCATTTTCCGGGAATTTCTTGATTTCCGGGCGAAATCGGAGATTCAGAATTAAAAAATATCGATGCTAATTCTAATTCCAAATAAAAGGGTGCTTCGGGCATTTTGGTTCTATTACTTCCGCCGCCATCTCCGAGTCGAAAACTAGCTACGTATTTGGGCCCATAATTCTATAGCTTCCGAAGCCCAACCCGGTGGGTCTAAGATTCCGATCACTCACCCAGATGCCTTAGTGTTCCGATCCCAAGGCAACCAACTGAGGAAAGAGAAAAAATTTCACTCGCTTCCGAGAAGCTTTCAGAAACTTCCATCACCTTCCCGACTTCCTCGCGCAACCTCCAGAAACGTCCGGAACCTTCCATTCCGCCCTCTAAATCATCTCCAGATCGCTCAGGAGTGCATCGAATTCAAATCCCTCAAGCAAATCAATCGCAGAAGAAGAAGAAGAATAGAAAGCTTTTTGGAAGAAGAAGCGATGGACGTGGTGATGGGGCTGGAGGGACCTCTAATGTCGACACTGCACCAGCTGATGGACAACATCCCCGATGAGGTCGACAAGGCCTTCAACGCGCCCACCCGCGCCTACGTCCGCGACCGGAATGCCATGGCGGCGACGCCGGCCGACGTCAAGGAGCTGCCAGGCGCCTACGTTTTCGTGGTCGACATGCCTGGGGTCAAGTCCGGCGAGATCAAGGTCCAGGTGGATGACGAGAACGTGCTGGTGATCAGCGGCGAGAGGAAGAGGGAGGAGGACAAGGACGGGAAGTATCTTAGGATGGAGAGGAGGGTCGGCAAATTCATGAGGAAGTTCTCGCTGCCGGAGGACGCGAACACGGATGCCGTGACGGCGGAGTGCAAGGACGGGGTGCTGACGGTGACCGTGCAGAAGCTGCCGCCGCCGGAGCCGAAGAAGCCCAAGACCATTCAGGTCAAGGTTGCTTGAAGTTGGAAGCTTCATTTTGGTTGGCAAAATGCGGGTCGTGAATGATATCCGAGCAACCAAATCCATCTGTGGCTTAGTTTGTGTGCTTTGTATTCTGTGCGTCGTTTCTGGATTATGAACATCTAGTTATGTTTCTAATCTTAGTATTAAATGTAATGTAAAACGTTTGATGTGGTTAAGAAAGTTATATGCGTCTCAGTTTGTGATATTTACGTTAGATATCGTCTGAGTTTTGATTTTGTTTTAAAAAATATTTAATAATCTTTATTTCATGGAATATCAATATAGCAGGCAATACAGTATGATTTGTCATTAGTGGTTTAGGCAGGAGCTTGTCTGTCTTTTAGATTTTTTTTTTTTCCAAAAAATCTCCTGGATTTTCAATATTGGTAAGAAGCCAGCTGCGGAATTAATTTAGTTGAAAAAAATTAAATGATATTGGTCCGCCGTTGAATGATCGAAAAAAAAAAAACTGTAATAAGAACATAAATCGGTAATTTTTACATCCAATTACTTTAAAAATAGACATAATCAAAATTGCAAATGTATATATATTAATTTTCTGAAAAAGATATATATGAGTAAATTATCGATCTGGTATATTATACTCGAGATTTTAATTTAAAAATAATATGGACAAAATTTTGAGTATGTACGTTATATATTGTAGGTAAAAAGGTTAAAAGATTATCAAAAAATTTAAAAAATGAAATTGGTTCTGCAAAAATTTGAAGCTAGGTTATCTGAGAACGAAAAATCAAATCTAATGATCTTAGGGTCAACTCAAATAAAACCAAGTAGATGAAATGAGAAGCATGAGAAAGCGCACGATCAAATTCAACATCACTTGAGATGAATTGAGTAGATGGAGTAGTGTTTGCACGATTACAAGTGGTGAAACCACATGAAACTCAATACTTATTTAGGCATAAACAGCACTAATCCCCATCCGAACAGAACCATTGGTCGGCAGTTTAAGGAAATTAAATTGGGAATTTAACTGATTACAGCAAGGATTGATGAGCAAGAGGCCAAAAACGAACGTAGTCAGTCAAAACATTCTGACTCATGCCGCTGTTTGTGAAATCACTAAATTATAGACTATCACAAAATCAAAATAATTTGCATACAAGGAGAACACACATCACAACGTATTGAACACCACATAATTACCTCGCATCAAAGCAAACTAAAGACAAGAACAGATCAGCTTTCAGCTTCTGCAACTATGCAATCAGAAGCACAAGGCAAAACAGACTAGTCAGCTCCAGTGCAGTGTGTTGCTAACCTTAAGCTGAGTTCTGACAGATGATCAACAGCTGCTGGCTGTTCCTGCAGTTCAGGGATGGGCTTCATCTCCAGTTTCCTCTTCTCCTTCAGCACGACTTGTCTTGGCATGACCTCGATAAGGAAGTTCCCTCCATTCCATACGGTTGCAGAAACTTTTAGTATTTGGAAAATCACGTGCATATTGTAGGAGAGGAAGATGGGAACTGTGAAAGCCATTGTTGCAACAGTGAAGGCAGCTTGGATAAGAATATACATAACCTCCCGGTTCTGATCACCAAGCAAACCGCTTAACCGCCACCAGATATTGTTTGCCTTCTGTGCTTTCTTGTACAGCTCCCTAATCAAGACAAGGTGGCACAAACATGTTTTCAATACAAGCTATCAGCTCTCCTTCAATATAAGCATGCGTCATCAATGGAAGCTTCATGACACCATTTCATACTGAAACATCATCATAATATAGCTAAAAAGTGACTTCATTTGAAGTTTTTGTTGTGATAGGTGGAGTCCTGCCGTTTGTTAGCAAGACATATATGCTTATGTCATCAGGTGACAGGTACTTGCTAGGTCCCTGGCTGAACTTCATCTATGCATCTTTCTGACTCCAAGCAACCCAGTATTTTCTTTGTACAAAATAATTTACCTAAAGTTCAGATGGGCCACAATCTATGAGTTTGAAAACAAAAGATTATTGTCACCCTCTGTTTTCGATAAAGGATGCCATAAGAAAATTTGAATTACCTGTAAGAAGTCATAACTTCAGGATCACGGAAGAGTCTCTGTCGGCGAAGCACATTAACAATAAGGAAGTAGAGAAGTTGCCATAGAGTATAGGCAACCAATGGAACCACAAACAACCATGTCCATAAGTAGGCTTTATCCTCCACATAAGGCCATGATAGTTTGGCCTTCTCTGTAGGGCGCATAGCAGCAAGGGTCTCTGGAATCCACCACCTAATAGTGAAGGAAACTATACCTGGAACAAAACGTGAATATTCTGAGTTTACATCTAATTGAGGAACTCCAACAACTCTAAAGAATATAGTTCACTATGAAAATATGACTAGTAATCTATTTAGAAGCTAAGCTAATACAGAAACCTGTTTTTCACATTTAGAGCAAGAATGTCAGTTGTTGCTACGGCTGCATAAGCCATCAAGATTAACACACAATATCCTAATACCAAGTACATTTTACAAAAGGATGGTCAGATAATTAAGGCACAAGCAACCTTGAAGAAAGCACGCATATGGATATACAAAGAACACTGCCAATTGGTAGCTAACAGCATCAGTAATATAGCTAGTTTACCAGGTAATAGATGAATGAGGACACTAACAATCTTATCAGCAGAACTGAACACCAGGCTATTACGCCAAACAATTAGAGCCCATGCAAGTGGTCCCTGCAGTGTTGTTTTGTGTTTTTGAGGTTGTAAGAACAAATGGAATAGAATGGTTCTCGAGAAAAACAAATGATGTGTAAATGACATAGGAAAAGGTGCTTACTTCTGCAAACGAAAAGCAAATCATGAAGAGCTTTTCATGTTTTGGGAAGAAAAGGATAGCCATGATGAAGATTGTATTAGCATAATAACAAAAATCCTGCAAGAATGACCAATCACTTAAAAACAGACAAGAATAAAATAGGATATAAGAACTGAAAGCAGGCACATTCAAACAAGCACTGATAGATAATATATGAATCTGATTTCTGAAATGAAACTTAAAGCACACAACAACATCAACAAAAACATTAGAAAGATCATAGTGACAACATCACACAAAATTCCACGGGAACTGTACGGTAAGAGCTCATTGACCTCTATTTCCCGCTGTTGCCAAGGAGAACACACTCCTTTGAAAGAGAGATTTTCAAAATACCGTGAGTGGGGACTGTGCTCGTGTTGTTGTTTGTTTGCTGGAAGTGTGTTTTGTAAGCTTTCAGTCCAAAGTCTGATTCCTCTGTGCTTGTCAGTTTCATCTGCAAGGATACCTGCCCACAAACAACGAAAAGATGGCCTGCAACAATGGGTTTTTCTTCAAAGTTCTTTCTCTAGGGCAATCCCACTAGCAGAGTCAACGTTCATAAAAGAATAATTTGAAGCAGTAGTAAAGTAATAGTCAGAGCTAACTTGCAAACCTGTTCAAGTGTGATCCCTTCTGTTAAATAGCCTTACCCAAAGAGTCTCCCTTTTATCTGTCTGTTCATTTGCACAGTGCCTAGTCAACTGAGGATTGATACATCTAACTATATCTTGCAACCGATTGTCAACTGCTTTGTCCATTTAAGCATGAACCCTGACTGTCTTAAATCACTGGATATTTCATAAATCAATGGCCTAGGTCTATGCCGGTGCAGGTATTAGTCCAGTCTCAGACAGTAATGAATGGGACAGTCCAGTAACGAATGAAAGGTATGGAAACTACAGGCAGCTTCCTGTGCTCTTTCTTCCACCCAGGAGTAGGCAGCACACATACCAAGCACATCACCACGTGCAAAGGTAAGAGCTCAGTAAATGGAGTCAGGAAGACAACTTACAATCACCTAGTCTGTGCGGGTCTGGAGCAGCATCGTCAGTTCTACTCTATCCTATGGTCTGTCTCAGGGGAAGGTAAGCATTAGCTTTATTTTACACCTGCCTTTCATTATAGAGCACACTGTATTCCTTTATGAATGAACTGAACCATTTGGCTGTGTCTTTGCTCTGACAGACATCGGAAAAAGAAATTCATCTAATCGGAATACCACACCGCCAAATGGTTTCCTGCACCCTTTCTACAGCTCCTTGTACACCTTTCTTAACAGGGCTGGAAAATATGCTGCGCTATCCTACCTGGATCGGCTTCATTCGCTGTCACATCCATTCTTTCATTCATTCTATTCCGCAGAAAGGAAGTACTCATTCATGCTTACTGGAATGATTTGCCAGATACCAAAAATAAGTTCAATCGTTAAAGTATCCTGTCTTTTGACCCTTTTTCAGCCCTGCCCTAAAAAATTTTGTTGCTTTGCATTTGAGTGTGGAAATCACTATAGATCATTTTTGTGTCCAGTGGACAATACAGACTCTGAAACTGCAGCCTCAGCCTCAATATATGTATCCTGATCAGCATCTAAAGCATCAGGGTGGGTATACAAAAAGTTTACGGAGGGAGTTGGACACCTTCTACAGGAAGTAGTGCTACTATGATGCCCGGTTTTGCTTCTTTACTACACACACCTTTAGCCCTCCCTTCTATCATCCGACATCAATGAACTCTATGCTGGACTTGTCAGTTTGATGGGCCTTAATAGATGCCAATTGGGAGGAGATGAACACTTTAGTTCTTGACTTCAGGGAAAGAACGACCACAATAGAAGATGCTCATGTTTTGGAAAACTTTCAAATTTCTGGGCAGCCCATCCACAGAAACTTGACCATGGAAGAAATGGCTTTGAAGGATAGGTGAAGTGTAGAAGTCAAAAAGATCTCCAAAAAATGAAAATGTAATGACTTTCAAAAAAATTTCTATCACTAAAGTACTTCACTCGGAGCTGCAACAACTGTGAACTCATCAAGGTAGGGTTTTTCTCTTACTTTCTGCAAAGAATTTGTCTCCCCTCGGGTCCTCAGCAGCCTCCTGCTTCAATATGGGGTCTGGCAATCACGATGGCCTTAAGGGATAATCTTTCTTTGGCAGCTGCCATGGTTGCAAAGCTCTATTGTGGGCTCAATGAGCTTAGTAGGCACAAGAAGGACTAATCCATCCCAGGTAGTTAGCAGCGAACAAAGATCAGAAATATACTATCATCCAATACACAATGTATCAAGTTGATTGTACTACCAAGGAAAAAAGTAAATGAATGGGCTTAAAACCTCTCAGGCAGAATTCAGATGTGTTTAGAGGCATTCCTAGTTTTCCAATTTGATGAATAAGCTGCAATATGCCAGAGAGTTAGAAACCTTTGTCCTGATTGAGTACCATGTGCCTCTAGTTAATCTGATAGTCAAAAAAATTTTCCACTGCTAATCTTATAGGCCATTTTATATGTCTAGAAACTGATCATTCAATAACAGTCATTTACTGTGAACGCAATATATCTCCATTAAATCCTTATCATACTTCTTGGCCATAAGCCACAGACTAGAAACTCAGCATCGCGAAGAAGTTAAACAAATACATAAGCAGAGACTTAAGCATGGATGACCTCATGCATAACAAATTTCAGAATCATCAAAAAAGTTAGAGAAAGCTCACCAGGAGATAGTAGTGCCATTTCTTGTAACGATAGTATATCCAACGAAGAGGAACAAATGTGACATAGAAAACACAATACACATACGGCACATCTTGCGGCCCTGATCAATTGCCACAGAAAAACTTTCCGAATGACAAACCCAAATGAATCAAATGACCTAAATTTCATAGTTCATCAAATTTTCAGAATGAAAAACAACTCACGAGCTCCAAGGATGAAGCAGAATCCCCCGAATCCAAGAACACTCAGCAAATGGGTCACCTGATTCCAAAAAAATCAAAAAATTCAAAGACAACATAAAACTAAAAAACCATGGGATCAATCAATAAAACAACTACCTTGGTGATGAACCGCTCGTGCTCCTCAGCCTGCTTGGCGATCTTGTCGGCCTGCTTGGACAGCATCTCCTTGGTCTTCTCCTTCGTCTCGGCAACCATCTGAGCATCGAAATCAGAACATCAATCCTAAACAAAATCAAATCGAAAAAGGATCGAGAATACCTTGGATCTCTCGGCGATCCGCTGGCGGACCCTGCGAAAGGCCTCGCCGTCGTCAAGGATCGCGGCTCCTTCCGCCATTAGCCTCGTTTTTCCTCTCTCGCCTCCTCCTCCTCCTCCTCCTCCTCCTTCTTCTTCTTCGATAAATAGTGGGGGTTTGCTTTGCGCTCAAGGTTTCGAATCCGGCGAGAAGAATATCAGACATCCCTGATTATAAAGATTTCGTAATGCGTGAGATAATAGCCCTTAATTAATGACTCACAATGCACTAATCATTCACCAAATTATTTGTAGATAAGACCTTACATTTGCAGGTAATATTGGGCTAGTAAATTCAAAACAATTATACCGTTATACGAGGGCTTTTATGAAATAGAAAATTACACCCATCAGTTTGACGTCTCTTCCGGAAGCTTCTCGGATAACCCATTAAAGAATAAAGCCCAAAGCTTTAGGCAGCGAGGTTGCCCGGCCCATCAGCTCGCAGCCCATGGGCTCGATATCAGCGAAGTTCCCAAACCGTTCGGAACGGTCGTGATTTTTCTGACATTGTCTTCGCTTCGATCTCCTCCGATCTGCTGGCCATAGGGCAACAAGTGCTCCGAGGACAGAGAAGGGGAGAGAGAGGGAGAAGATGGAGACGAACTCGCGAGAGGCTCGCCGGAGGAGGCTGGCGGAGCGGGGAACGGACCGCCTCGCCTTCATCACCGGTCAGACCCGGGCCCTTGCCGCCCCTCCCACCTCGCCCGCTGCGCAATCCCCTGGTAACCTTCTCCGTTCCGTTGCTTTTTGAATCTTTCCCGAATCAGATCCATCCATATCCCACTGTGCGATTTGTTGTTTCCATTCTGTTTGGATGATTTGTTCCGAATTTAGAGAATTCTTGCAATTTTTGAGTGCATGTGCGATTGATTTGGGGTGTACATTGATTTCAGTAGGAGCGGAAGAATTTCCTTTTTTTTAGTTATGTAATGAATTTAACCCCGTTCTTTTTTGCATTCAAGACTTGGGTAGGGAATTGGATTCGTTTAGATTTAGGGTTGATTACAAGTGAATATTATGGGGATCAGGGATGTTTCATTCTTATAGAATAATATTTAATCATTAAACACCCGGCCCGGGGATTGTGATACCTTGAGTTGCCTTTTCTTGTTATTATGTTGTTTTTGGATATTTTTTGTAGTGATTATTCTTCGTCTCTTCTTTGCATCATCATCAAAAACAAGAAAGGATAGAGTTAAGAAAGAAAAGTAGTAAAGGGTCTCGAATTTGTGGCTTGGCTTGTTTTCTGCAAAGTGCATTTTGGCAAGGTTAATACTATGTTTGGCTCCTGAGGAAGTGGGCAATAAAGAAAATCTGTTTATCAGTACATTGCTTTTAGAAGAAGAATATTCGAGAGGAAGATGATCGATATTTTTGCATGCAGTTAAATGCTTCTCTTTCTATTGGTGATAGTGACTTTGAAAAATAAGTTTCTGATTGAACCAAATGGATCAATATTTTCTGCATGCAGTTTATGTTCACTTTACCCTTGTTTCCTTCCCTTTATCGGAATCTAATTCACATTGTACATGAACCAAACATATATATATTATTGCGATCTAGGAGTTATTTGCCTTGGTGCATCAATTGCATTTCACACTGCTAGGTCATATATAATGTTAGAAGTTGAGAGCACATGATAAGTTTTTTGTAGAACTTAGAACAGGTGAATAGAGCAATTTGTATTTCGTGGATTGTCTTTTTAACATGCCCAGCTATTTGGGTTTATACTTTCCTGCATCTGCTTCTTTATCTAACATCCTCACAATCCACAGCTACTTCATTCTCTGAAAAGGATTACACTGGCCTCCAGTTGCCTCAATTTAATAAGGAAAGGAATGAAGCCACTACGGTGGAGAATACCAGTTTGATGGAAGCAATAATTGCTTCCAAGATTGCTCAAGAGCCTCATAAAGATGAGTCAGATGATAAAACACTCAAATCTGGGATGAGCAGTGAAACTGCAATAACCAATGTAGAGAAAGTTCCTCAGAATGTGGAAGCATCACCTGCTAAGATAAGCAGTGTGGAAGTGTCACTTGCTAAGACAAGCGGTCTTAGTGTGGAAGCATCAACTGCATCAGCAACTCATGTGCCAACTCTAGAAGTTCACACAGCACCCAACCTGAATCATATCAGGGATCGACCTACATTCACTGCGAGCAAAATCAGTCAATCAATCTCATTGTCTGAGAATGTTCGCCTCTTCTGTGCAGTGGCTATTGGTCTTCTTGTGGTGTTGTCAGAATATGAGTTCTCCTTTGGTGGTAAGATTGTGAGGGGTATTATCAACTTCAGGCCTCTCTTTCTTGTCTTGCTAACTGATGCTACTATTGTGCTTGGGTGGGTGTTGCTGAGCAAAGAAAATGAGGGGGAGGACCAGGGGAGGATAAGACAAATGGAATCTGGCTCAACTGATAACCTAGGTCAGGCAATGGATGTACTTCTGGCAACCCAAAAAGCCATGAGTGCTGTCTCCATGGATTGTAGCATCTGTGCAGCAATAATGATCTGTGCCTTCACCTTCAGAGGATCGCTCTAAAATTTTGTGGGTTGCGGAAGCATACTCTAAAATTTTGTGGGTTGCGGAAGCATAGTCAGAGCCGGGCTGACTCATCATCATTGATTCAGTCTTCTTTCTATTTAACTCTTCATCAGCAGTTTTTCAATCTTTCATCCTTTTCTGTAATTACTATGTGAGAAAAACAAGTTTAGGGAATGAAAATATCCTGATTGTGCTAATGTTTTCTTGAATCAATCAGCACACCTTATGTTGGTACTTTTCTGTTTTCTCATTTACTCCCAATTTTTTTTCATCTAATTCACACTGGTTGTACATGTATTTTAACCTTGAGCTGTTTTATTTCTCTGAAATTATTTCAATTGCTATTGTGGTCCTGGGTGGCTAAGCAAACGAGGATCGTCAGGAGGAGTATGTTTGGTAATCCTTTTATCCTGATTCTGTGGTAAAATCCTGTAATTTCATTGATTGAAGCATGGGTTTTTTCTTCAAAACATGTTTCTTTGAGATTATTTTTAAGAAAAATGATGTGAATTATATTACTTTCTGTTGGTGCTATAAACTGTTGTTTTGTGGACTTATTTATGCTAGCTAGCCTGATAATAATCAGATTGGATATACAGATGTTAATTGGTGGTGGTGCAAAACTTGTTCGAGATGGTTTTCAGCATGCAAAGGAAAAAGTCTCCATGCATTATTTTCATAGATGAGATTGATGCAATTGGTACAAAACGATCTGATTGGTATGCTATTTAATCTATTCTAAACTCTAAATTTTGTCTTACACATGATTTTTATTCAGAACCCAAATTGGTAATGCAGCTTGAGTAACAACTAAACTTGGAACACTAGCATTTCTAAAACGAAAATTATGAAACGGGATCAGTTGTGCATCAGTTGTGCTTAATCAGTATTTCTTTCTCAATGACTTGTGTAATGGCTTGTGTAATGAACTGTCAAATTTTATGCTTCTAATAGAGGTTGGGTTGAACAGTGGAGACCAAACAGCTTAGTTACAGAACCACTTTAATTAGCCAATAAATGCTACGATCTACTTAAGCACTTCTTCTTAAGCAAGCTTCACAATCTACTGGTTGTCTGTGGTTAGTCTAGTCAAATGTCTTATTTTTTGTAGCATGTTATATACTGGCCTTGCCATTCACCAAGAGATTGTCGTACTGATAAGAAGCTTCATAGCTTCATTTGCCTGCCATCTATGAGTTTGGAACTAATCTTATTTTGGATTGTAGTGAATTTGCTTGTTTTTGTTCCGATCTCCATGACAACAGTTTGAGATTTACTTGCTCGGCGAATTATCGTCTAAATTTTTCTGTTACTACTATTGCATCAGATCTTTAACTATTGAGCAAAGGCCGAGAAGTGCAGCGAACAATGTTGGAGTTTCTTAATCAACTTGATGGCTTGACCGGATCAAGGTTTGGATATCTTGTTCATGGATTTGTTTATTCTTCAGCATCCCATTTTGACTAGTTGCCCACTTATGAATTTTTTTATTTGTTTTCATATCAATGAGAGGTTTGTGAGGAGCTAGCATGGCATAGGTGTTTTCCTTTTTCTTGTTTCTATAAATTTGTTATGTTATCAATAGGTTTGGCATTATATGCTTCAACTGATTAATCCTATCAGAATTAAGCAAGTTCTAATTTATTATAATCGAGTTTAGGTCATAATCGAATTGATTGTAATACTTTAATTTTAAAAAATTTTCCATTAAATGCTCTCTCTCACTTCTGGATTTGTTGGGTAAGAGATGATCACGATTTTAATTCCGATTTCTAGTTGTATATTTAAATTAAAATAAAGTGTAAAAATATTATTATAAAAATAGTTTTATTATTTTCGAATACGGTAAAATAGCTCGGAGTTTTCTGCAAGACCACATGAAATGGAGTTTTCGTCCTCAACTTTAAAATAAAAAAAATAATAATAAAGACATTGCCGAGCTTGCTTTAATGGCGGTGGGGTTGCTTGTCCTGCTCGTCGCCCTCTTTCTCATTCCTCACGAACCCTATTGTCTTCTCCCCAAACAGAAATCATACCAGTCGCATTTCCAAGATTGAAGCTTCCTCCGCCAAAGACAGAGTGCCCAATACCGCCCGAGCAGCAGCTGGTGAATGAGTACCAAGCTCTGTCTTCGTCCTTCCCATTTTCGTAGGCCACCACCAATCTTCTCTTTTACTGCTCCCGCCTTGCTCTCACTAGCGTATCCTTCTCTCTCTTCGTTGGCCTCCTTGTCTCCGCCTTCGGTACCTCCGATCCTCGCACCAGAGCCCTTGGCACCATCTCCACTAGGCTTCTCGCCACCACTCTCGCCGTCCTCCAGATGTACCTCGGATGGGGCTTACGTCGGCAACCGCTGCCTCAGTTCCACCAATGAATGTAATTGAGCTTGAGGCCTTTTTCTTGTTTTTTTGGGTTTGAATTTTAGCATTATTCCGCTCTAATTTCCTCATTTTGGGGATTTTCTGGTTTTATTGTGTTCTATTTCAGATGAGGAGACGGGATGGCATGATGGCCAGGTGAGATCTTGCCCTCTCCCATCCCTTTGCCATTTTGCATGTTGTGATGCATTTGTGATATGGCATTTGAATTAGGAGAGTACAGTGGTTTATCAAATTTTTTATAATCAATTGGGCATTGATCCACATGAACAAACATGCATTGATCAAGGATATTAGCCTGTTTAGATGATCCTTGTGTGATGGAATTCCTCAAGAAGGAATAATATTTTTGCTTATTGTCTGCAGATGTGGGCGAAGACTCCCAAAGTATTAGCCTGTGACCGTCTTCTGGGTTCATTTTCTGTAAGTACATTTTGGACATTGAACTTTGTTCTTCTGCCGTTTGTGTGCACTCCATGTTTGATTTTCAAGTAAGCATTTGTTTGGTGATAAGAGTTGACATGAAGGAAATTTTTTTGTGAATACCATGAATATGACAAGGTTACGTTTACCATCTTGACTGACTGAACCAAAATTGGTCCTAACAAAATTCAAGCTCAAAAATACATACACAGTGTATATAGCCTTTTCTGATCAGAGATAGCATCTGAACTGGGGAAGTTTAATATGCCCCTTCTCTGCTATGCATTAGGCTTTTCCCAAGTATTCTTACTTGAATCCAGTCAGGAGAATCTTAATTGTGCCCAAAATATAGTTAAAGTCAAGATATACAAAAGGGGTTTTGTTGTTGGATCTATTCCCTATCCAGACAGCCTGTAAAATTAGTTACTTTTTACAGGGGAAGAAATATATATGAAGGCTATGTATTTTGATATGCTCCAACAATTCCAATGGTAGTTTTCCTTTTTTGAACTGAATTGTTTTCTGGCTGCTGTCATTATTGTCTTTTTTAGTCTGGTGATTTTTTTATTCCTAAGTTTAACAAATCTTACAGAGTTCTTAGAAATAGTATGTTATACTATTTAAGCTATCCTACTTCTCAGAACAACCTGTTGGTGTTCTTTTGTATGTTATACTTCAGGTGAAGCCTGTTCTAAGTCGAGTGAAGCTTACACTGGTTGGGCTGGCTGTGTCTTTGGTCATTTGTATTTTGCTTTTGATAAACATTGAAAATCCAAAGGATTCATCAGAAGATATTGGAGGACGAGCGATTGCTGGAGTGTATAATGATGCCTCGGCAAGATCACTTTCATGAGATACGTTCTCTGAAACCCAAACAACAGGCTGCAGTATAGATTATGGTATACAGTGATTATATGTGAATTACTAAATCAAACAGTATGTTTGGAAAATTCAAAATTAGAAGTACATTCTCATATTACATTCCAGTCACCTTGCTGCAATTCATGTTATTCTGTACAGAATATATCTGCAAGTTTGGGGTAAGTATTAGTATTTTTTTACCTGTACTGCACAAAACTGAGAAAGCTAGTTTTTTTGTGATAGGTTCACATTTGTGTAGGCAAAACACCTGAGCTGCTTTAAATTTCATACTGTAATACATTAGTCTGTGTTTTGTTAAAGTGAAGCATGTGAATTTCCAACTGTTGCAAAAGCTAGTTACAGATGATAAGATTCTCTTAGTACATTTATTGATTTCTGTTGCTCTGAAAATTGAAGTTTGTGGATAATAAGTTATGTACTGTGTTGGTCATAAATGATAGTTTTGAATTTTATCAACTGGTATGTTCATGGACAGATGCAATCTGGTTGTTTGTACAATATCTCTACTACCAGAAGCTGCCAATATTTATTTGATATTTGTTTTGAATACAAAAAATTATATTCATGCTACTCTTGTTTTCAAAATGGTAGTATGGTGGTAAAAGATTGATTCAGTTGGAAAAGTGGTGGAGCAATCAGGTTCAAGGGGATGCATTCACAGGTGACATAATAGTTTTGTTGCATATCAGATGCCATATTTGGCACTAGAGGGAGAAATGAAGAGTGCAAATAGAATTCTCAGATGAGCTATGGATATAGTTGCTTAACTAATCCTCGTTGCCCAATTCTGCAGGATTGGTTAATCAAGCTTAAGGTATCTTTTTGGCATGCTTGTGTCCCATTTCTGAGTATATGGTTTTGACATTAATTAAATGTTTGATGTTCAATTCTGATTCCATAAATGTAATTACTCTTTCAACATTTCTCTGTAATCATACATGAAGAGATAATTCAGTCACTGTTCTCCCTTTGGAGATGTTTATTGCTTTGTGTCTTATTTGACGGGGTGAGGAGTTAGAGATGACCTGAATGTCAATCATGGGTTAAGCATGTGATTCTGAATTGACCTTTTGGACTGGATTGCTACAACAATTTGTTTCTATGAGCTTCAAACTTTAGATTATGTTTGAGAAATTGATTACCTATCGCCTACATAAGTCTTAGGCAACAGAAGCACATAAACTCGTTTTGTGGCTATATTTTGTTCAATATGGACAACTAATGATAAGCATGATTGCCAACCTGAAGATTGTCAATTTCCTTATTGCATTTTGTGTCAATCTTTCATCGAAAGAGAAGTTAAATTGTGTGAGTTCATGTGATTCTCTTTTGTGTTGTTTTTTTTTTCCTGTGATAGGATTTGCCCTTCAGTTTAACCCAGTGTAACTATATGTTAGATCTGCTTGAGCCTAAACCAATAAAGACTGAAGTTTTGTCAAGATAATGAAATAAATGTGATCCACATCCTCCGGCAGTATGATCCCAGATATTTTAGTTATTTGGCAGGTTAAATGATGTCATTTTACTTCTGCTTGTCTAAATGAATAGACCTATATAATATGACAAAGCCTGAGTAGCATCATGTATTCGTGTAATTCACATCAACCATATGTGGTATCTGCTTGTACATCAACATATTGTGGTCCCTAGAGAGAATAAGGGACAGAAGGATATTGTGTTTTGATTTGATGAAAGAAGGTTATGGATTTCTATACATACTACATCACTAAGTTATTGAAGTGATAATTATCAATATCATTTTAAGGTATTCCTCTGAAGTGCTTGAGGACTCATTGTTTGATTCTAGATTTTTAAGAGACGAATTTAACTGCTGGACATCACTGATAATGGGATTATATCTACAAATGCTATGACTAGTTGGACACTCATCACTGCTGGATTTGGTTGAGACAGCCTTGTAAACACAAGGTCCACAAATACCAGTTGACTAGCCTGCTAGGAAGTTTGCATGAGCATGCCCTCTAAAGTTGATTGTCGTTAGACTGAAAATCATCCCAAGTAGTCCATAACTATTTGGATAGGGATTTGAATTTTCTTAATATATTTCTCAAGCAGAAGTTTTAGATGCCATTCAGATCAACATGTTTAGGGTGGAGCATTTGTAATGTTGGTGAGAAGCATGGCCTGTTAAATAACTTGTGAAACCATCTTTGGGGAATCATACTTGTGACAAATAATAGATGATAAATAGCATGGTTCGCGGTTTCGGCCGAAACCCTAAAAAACGTTTTGGTTTAGGGTTTCGGCGCTGCAGGCGAGGGCGAGGGCGGGCGGCTGTGGGCGACTGCGGGCGAGGGCGAGGGCGGCTGCGGGCGACTGCGGCGAGGGCGGGCGAGGGCCATGCACTGCGGGCGAGGGCAGGCGAGGGCGGGCGAGGGCGAGGGTGGCGAGGGCGGCTGCGGGCGACTGCGGCGAGGGCGGGCGAGGGCTATGCACTGCGGGCGACTGCGGGCGAGGGCGGCGTGCTCGGGCGGCCGGCGCGGGGCGGGCACAGGGCGGGGCGGTCGGGGCAGCGGCAGGGCGCGCGGGCCAGCCGCAGGGAGCGCGGAGCGGCTGCAGGGAGTGCAGGCTGTCGACGGCGAGCTCGGCGCGTGCATGGCGACCGCAGCGCACGCAGGGCGAGCTGAGTGCGCCGGCGGCGAGCTCAGCACGCGCAGGGCGAGCGCAGCACGCCGGCGGCATCCTCAGCGCACTTGGGCCGACCGCAGCTCGCCCATGGCGCCCACGGCGAGCTCAGCAGCCCGGCATCTCCGGCAGCTCCGCCGGCGAGGGCAGCTCGGCCGCCGAGCACAGCTCACCCCGCGAGCACAGGTCGGCCGGCAACGATGCTTGCCCCCGCTCTCGGTTCGGTTTAGGGTTTACTGTGCTGATTAGTATAATTCGCATGGTGGGCAAGATGTTAATCAAGGTCCAACAGATAATGCGAGCTATAGCTACTATGACGGTTATTAGAGTGAGATGTCTTCATACAATCCAGGATATCATCGGTCAATGCAGGATCATACCACTTCCTACTATCTGTATGCTAAACAATACTATCGATCACAATTTCATCGTACTGATGAGTATGGTGATCAAGAATATCAATCTCTTCAAGATCCACCTCGGAACAGCATGTGGTTATAAGACGTGGATTTATATCATGTATGAAATGATGTTTTTAAATTTTAATCATATTCATATCATTTCTTGTATATTTTTTTAATACACTAATATATATTAAAAGTAGACAATATCAGTGACTAACTATCAAAATTAATTTTAATTAGCTTAAATAATATTTTAAATTATTGTAAAATTAAGTATAAATTCATTCATAATTTTCCAAATTTTTTCAAAATTTTTCTAATATTTTATCGTATTTTTAATTTAAAGTCAAAGTGTAGTTAAAATATAGTCAAACTCTGGTCAATGCCCAATTAATAATTTAAAAAATTCTTTCGGCCGAAACTGAAATCAAAACGGCCGAAATGGCCGAAACGTATCGGTTTCGGCCGGTCCCGAAACCGAAACCGAAACCGAAACAGTAAACCTTGATAAATAGATGATATTGTGAAGGCAAAATATTGGTTATTTGGATATATTAACTGGTTAAAAATACTTAGAGCCTGTCTGGATATCCCAAATTTCGTAGGAATCAGGAAAAAATTCCTATGAAGGTGTTTGACCCTATTTTTTAACAATCCCAAATTCCTAGAGTGCCATGAGATTCCCTATGATTTCATAGGAAAAATTAAAAAGAGGTCCAATCTCTTTTTTTTTTTCCCCATGGAATGGAGATTACATGCATGCAATTCCCTGTCATTAATAATCTCACCTACTAATCATAGTATCCTTTATAGTATCTTTTCCCCAAATCCTATGGAAAAAAATTCATAGTTTTTCCTACGCTTCCAAATGGTTCCTTAATCATGTCCAGATATATTTGATGCAGTAAACTTCAGTTTTGTGGAAGTAATTGAATGATACTCTTGCGAAACAAATGGTTGGGTGAAAGCTGCAAAAACTATATCTGCAATTGGATGATCCATGCCTGTATATGAATTATGACAGAAGATTTTAGGAGGTAGGTCCTACAACTTCCACGATCGTTTGGTTTGTTTTCCTTTTGCCTTGACCTTCAGATGTAATTTTTTCCTTCTGTACTGAAGTATGCAACAAATTGAATGTTTGTTTTGGTAGTTGTTCTACATGATTTTATATTTACTGAATGGAGTTGGTAGCTCACCATGAAGAGTCAAATAGTCTTTCTTTTTTGTTTAAATTGTCAATATTCTTATTGAACAGCAAACTATTCAAGAGTTCTAAAAGCATTTTATGACATTTGATCTGATCCAGAAAGAGGGGATTGATGTTTAAAGAATGATTCATGATCCATTCCATGCCAGTTAGGAAAGCTGTTTGGTTTAAAGTTATATTGGAAAATCATTCTTTTGGTTTCATGCTCGTTTGGGTAAAAATTTGGAAGAACCTTTTTATTGCATATCTACATACTGCTGAGCTAGATAAACAGTTGAGAAAGATCTAGTGTACAAAGATTCAGATGCACAGCACAATGAGCTCCATTGAGTTTAATGCTTTACTCAATGAAAATGACACTATCAGAATTTCTTGGATAATGACATGCCATCATTTGTTGTGTACCTAGATCAGAAGTCATAGAGATGTGTACTTGTTGCTTGAAGCACTGTTTGTCAACAGGGAAATGTCCAACAATAATAAAGGAGGAATGATTAGGAGTTCAAAGAAGCAAACCAATTCAAAAGTTATAAATGTTGAACTAGCTGATATATCATAACTTGTAAACTTCATAATAATCTTGAGGACCAGTCCTAGATCACTATTTCTCTGTTTCCTAACTCCTTGATCACGACAACAGAATCACAAGACATAGCCTGATAGAAGATAAAAGTTTCCTATTGGATCCGTTACATTACCCCTCAGGTTATTCAGCTACTTTACTTCACAAATTCAGCATCCATACTGGAACAGGCTGAAAGAGGGAGCAGTACAATATGCTTAACTCCGAAGGAGGCCACAAGATAGAGCCATCAATAATATGGCTGCATCCTTCTCATCTTGTGGGAACACCTGATGGAAGGATGAATTTTTACTCAACTTTATTGTTGTTTCATTGAAGCTAAGCTGCTCGGTTTCAGTTGTGGCAATCTTGAACCGTTTTTTGAAAGGCACAACGTGATCTCCATCCCATCTCTTCAATTTTTGCATCTTACTATGTGGATTTGCAGAGACTACCGCACCGCCAACGGCTGTGGCTGCCATTGCTCTTCTTCTAGCTTTCCTCTGCCTTATTCCACATGCATTGCAAAGGGACTGCATCATGCAACACAAGATAGGTGTTGTGTGAAGGCATGGCTTGTTATCAAATTTCTGAAAAATATGTGCAGAGATGCTAACCTTGGGGCCTTGAGGGCCGCTTCTCCACAATGGGGTCTTTGTTGTGCTGCACTCAGAGCACACTCTGACAATGCCTTCAGGGAGGCTGCTAGCTCTTCTACTGTTTCTCCTGCTGCCGTGGATTGTCTTTGGATGATCTTGGGTTGCCTCTGTGCTTCTTCTCGCTGCTCCTGGGGAAATTTTATCAGAGCGCATCATCTTCTTCATCAATCTCATCTTGGAGGGCATCCATTTGGCAGACTGATGTGCATCCTGAGCTTTATGATATTGAGTTTGAACACTGTTGTTTGTGATGGCAAATGGTAGGAGGTGAATGTCTGATCTGCTGACCAACAAATGTTTTTTTTGCTACAGTAAACAATGAACGAAGAAGATCAAGGACACTTTGTAAAGGTAGCCGCAAAACATAAACATGCTCATGCAATATGTTATGCTAGATAACATCATACCTCTTGTTGCTGTTGTTGTTGCAGGTGATAATCTCTTCCATCATTTGCTTTATGGAACTGTGTGTGGAAGGGAAGTGTGCATGGAAATGATGAAGTATCAATTCTTGAAGTTGAAAGAGGTAGGTGTTGGTGATCTGGGGCTACTTCCAGAGGGCAAGCAGAGAACTGGTGCAGATAAGCTGAAGTCATGGATAGCATACAGATAGATAGAGGAATAAGCTATACTAGTACTGCCTAGCAGAAGGAGAGCCAGTATATACGACTATAGAGGAGGGAGATGTGGAGGACCCAGAGTTCTGGTTAAAAATGCCGACTTACAGAGACCATGACAATCACAAGTTCTTTATAAGGAAGCTGGGAAACAATGAGGCAAGACTTGGCCTATGCACTCACAGGGGGCATGAGAGAGACCACATAGCATACGAAGGATGGGTAGAAAAGTTCAGAAAGGATACGAAACAGACAGCTCATTACAATCCAAGATGCTGGAGAACACATCTGCACCATCTCAGCAACTTGAAGTCTTGAATTATTTCAAGAAGCCTCGAGAACTAGAGATGTGGATGAGTAGAGATGACCTTGCATGGATGTTTCTCTCTCCTCTCTCTCTCCCGCTGCATTCCTAGTATTGCCAAAAACAATTAATTGCCTAAGCAGGACAATGGACAATAGGTGGCCCTTTAATCTCTTTCTGGACTAGGTTTACTTCTTAACTCGGTTAAGCACAAGGTGAACAGCCCTTCATCTTTGCTCGTGATCTAGTGTCATTGCTCATATATAATTTGGTGCTTTGGTGACCAGATTTGCTGCAAAGTCGGTACTGTTGTTTTTTATGTTAGTTTGGTTGGTAAAAATGATTTATCCAATGATAATATTGGGGAAGAGATTGGAAATATCCTACGATCAAGTGGAGATATAAATTTGTGCCAGGTAAGCTCAAATAGGCTGAAGTATTGTCCCTTTTCATTGGCTTGAAACATGCTAAGCTTATCCAATTATTTATCAGGAGGAAAGCACATCTGGTCTGTATGATGTGGAACATGGATACGTGTGAGGCGCGGGGATCACTACTCTGCAAGGGTTCATTTTCACCATTTGTAAGATGTAAGGTTCTATTAGAGTGTGTCCAATAGAGTTTAGCTTTCAAAAGGCAGGTTGGAAGTCTTGTGGATCATGGTTTTGTGCTACAGGACACTGCCCACCCTACAGGGACCCTGCATCTCTTGATCTGGTGCCGTCCTTGCTATTGGAGAGTATGTTATTCCTCCATAATAAATATGCAAGATATTTTTTTATTTTCCGTGCCGTTTGATTTTTTCTGTCCAGGAGTGGAAATTATATGGAGGCTGAGACAATGAATATAAGAAAGCAACAAAAAGGGTTGCTGCAACAGTAATTCAAGATTATGTAAATATTGGGCTCAGAAAGTGTTAATAATGCAATAAATTCAAAATTTTTAGGGTGGCATCGGCAAGATAGGGATTATCGGTACGAACATCTTTTGCGATTAGGGCTGCAATGGATCAGGATAAGATTTGACCGAGACAGGTATGGTTTCACGTTCGAAGCCCACCCAGATCTTTGAGATTTGGTCTAAAACAGCCCAGCCCAAGGGAAAAAAGAGTGAAATAATTCAGAGCATATTCCTGACAAATCACAGGCCCATGTCCACTTATAATCATATATATACGTATATATGTATAATATTTCAAAACCCAAAAAAAAAAAAAAAATCACATCAATTAGCTCATTTATGGTAAGCTGAGCCTGATCATCATATAGCAAAGACTAGGACATGGTACATCATGATTCCGCATACATAATTGTCAGTCCCCGACTTGTGTTTATACTCCTAATAATCACACAATAAAGGAGATTGCCTCTTGGTGAACAGAAATGCTTTCAGAGTTTTCACAAATTGATAACAAATGAATCCGATGGTAGCTGACCAGTTCATACAAGAGAAACAAGAAGCCAAAATATGTCTAATCTGAATTGAATGAGCCAGGCAAGTAGAAACTGTAACCACAAATCTAAGTCCATGTTTCAATTCAGGATCGGAATTTCGAATGAAGCCAAGAACAAAGCAAACAAGTTTTTCTTATATGCTTGGAATTGAATTTGCTCGGATAAGCTCTTTGAGAAGGGATTTTTCATCATTGAGTTTCTTCTTATCAAATGGATTGGCAGGCTTCATTTTTCTTTTCTCTTCCAGGATCCACTTGAATAGTTGGCGCTGCTCATCATCAGAAATGGGAGGGAGCACTTCTTTTGGTGAAGGAATGGGTATTACTGATGATTCTATCAAAGCAGCTTCTTGTCTTGCAACAGGAGTAGAAGGCACCTCAATCACAGCTTTCTCATCCTTCTTATCATCCTGCTTCAGTGAGGTACTTATGAGTACATAAACTGCACGCAAATGCATGATTACTAGCAACAGGAAAAAATTAATTACGTGATAAGCTGTATCTGAATTTAAAACAATGTCTGCCTCTTATGCTAAGCCTGTACATATCTAGAAAGTTGACTTAGCTGGGGCTGGCTGTACGGGATTGATAACTAAAGAAACGCACAAACCCTCGTGCGATTAGCAAAAGAAAAAGATTTCTGATGTTCCTTGTCAGATATTAAAGCAATGAAAAAAAATCATGAAGTTGAACAGATCACCAGAGTATTGTTACATGGAACCTGACCCCTAATAACTACAGCAGTGGTTTAGATGGTTGAGGAATACAATATGCAGGAGAAAAACAAAATAAAGGAAGGATAATGGATTCATCAAGTTGTACATTTCTCTTTGCCAACCAATAAGACCTCAGTGATGCAGCTCATACAAATGCAGAATAACTCATAGGGAATTTCACGACTGCTCCTATACAAGTTAACTACTGTAACATGTATAATAACTGATATGACCCAGGATTGCCACCCCTATACCACTCCAAACTATACCTTTCTAATGTCCTGCGTACTCACAGCACTTGGTGAAAATGCACTTGCTCCTCCATTTCCATCGTTCTACACGAAGACACAAGGTACAAATTGTCCGACATAAACATCCATCAAGATGCTGTAAAACAATACCGATAGATGATGCAAAAAGGAGAAACTAATTGGTAAAACATGACATGATCCTTGACAGCCCAACTACAATTTCAAAAGTATTAACTTTGTCTGGTAGCACTTGCAACTCCTATCAACCTTCGTCTGTCACCTTTATTTCCTATAAATTTTCTCTTTAATATAAGCAATTTTGCGTGAAACCATTTTCAAACCGATGCTTGGAATGGATCTAAAATGCAAAGAAAATGCATGTTCCAGAGCTCGATTCCCTGGAATAATAATAACACCATAGAACAAAATAGAAAAAAATAAAACATTTTAAAAAATAGGAGTTCGGAAGCATCCACAAGATCGAACCGGTTTCGTTCATAATAAACAAAAAGAAGAGAAAAATCTTGAAGAAAAACGAGAAGAGACCTCCGACGGCGAGATTGGTGGCGAGGAGGACGGGGATGACGCGGCGGATGAAGGAGCTCTTCTGCGCCGATCCGAGCTGAGCCGGAGCCGGAATTGAAGCGGAGGTCGACGACCGCGTGTCCATCGAATGAGAGGAGAGAAGAGAAGCCGACGGAGGGCTTGCATCTTTTCGTTTCATCGGCTTCAAAACGAGGGCCGCGGCATTCTCATCGTAGCCGTCCAGAGAATCTTGGGATCTACGTTATGCACAAACTTGGAGACGCTCTTGACGGGCTCCAATTGCCCATTAGGCTTACTACAGATAGTCTACCTTTGCAAATAACCCCTGCATTGCCTTTATTTTGCAGAAAGGCCCTCCATGTTCCTTGTATGCAAAAACGCCACCATCAGCAAGATCTGATAAAATATTCGAAGTACAGCAATGATACCATTTTCTTTCCAATACATAGCTATTAATTAACCGAACAATACAAAAAAAAAAAAAAAAAATTCTCACCCGATGAAATACTGCTGAAGATTTCTAATTACTTGTTTCAGAATGATTTTCTGGAGGTTATTTGTATCCTTTGCAAAATACCTTGTCCCGCAACCAATCAATCAACCATTAACTTCCGTGTGGACAATGAAACTTGGGAAAGCCGGAGTGATATCCCTAAAAAGTAACACAAAAGAAGAGAAAAGCAAGAAAAAAATGGAGCAATGAACTTGCCAAGATCATCGTTTGCTTTATATGTTTATCAGCAGGAACTGCACTGTGATGATGAAGACGAAAGCAGCAGCATTACTATAGAAGAATATGCATGTTCTTACTTGAGACAGGGAAGAGAATCGGAGAATCCCCAGTTCTTAGCTTACTCGATCAAGAAAGAGGTTCTTGCCAGTCGGAGCCCTGAACAACGCTAGTTGCAACTCTTCCTGCAAATATCCCAACTTCATAGTGAGAAAAATGTACCAGAATACCACAACGCAAAGTACAAGACAATCCAAGCTGCTTCTCCCGGAGATCTGGGGCTCGCGCGCACACGAAAAAAAAGGAAAAAAAGAGAACCTTGTGGATGAGGCTATCGCCGATGATGGAGCTGCTCCGCTTCTTGAAGAGCCCGTACAGCTCCTCCACGTCGTTTACCGTGACTATTCCCCGCAATGCCGTATCAGAAAACCACATCAAAGTTCCACCTTATATTTTAAGAATAATTATATGTAGTCTCTTGTAATTAGGTTTAATTATTTATAATTTTTGTAATTTCCAAAATTATCCAAGTTCTCCTTTTTTTTTTTTTTAATATTTACCTATACCCTTTGATTATTATTTAAACAAAATTTTTTCAAAAAATTTCGATTTTACCCTCAATTATTTTACAACTAAATCCCTAAAAACTTATTTTTTTTATAGAAAAATTTCCGAAATTCGGATTTTTGCAAATACCACTCCGAAATTATTTCGATTTATAGAAAAATTTTCAGGATATCACAGTCAAAACTCAGATTGAAAGAAGCTTGCTGACAACCAGGAGTTTAAATTGCAACAACAAAATCACAGAGAGATCTACAAATTCTTCAACCTTTTCTTTCTTATTTGAATGATGCAAGCATGCAACAAATAAACAAACTTATCCGAAATGTTTTGTCATTGTATGCTTTGAAGTCTAACTTAATATCATACCAACTTCTCTTCGAGAGATGATAAGACTGTATAGATATAAAGGATGGCATTAGAAATTTAATTGGTTGCCTGAAGCAACATTTTTGGGAGATGAGAACAATTGGAAGCTCAAGTTTATATAAACAGTAGAAGGAAGAGAAAGGAGTTTTTCTGCTTTACGGACACCCGGCAACAATGCAATACTTGGTGAAGAAATGGGATTGCTGCTACGCAGTTGCAGCAGCTGGTTCCTCAGCCATTTGAGAAACAGGAAGAAGAGTGCAGATGAGGTTTCGGTCCCCATACACATTGTCGACACGCCCTGAAGAATAAAAAAAAGCATTTAGATTCCATAACAAGCCACTAGTCTTTCTCAGTCTTTCTCGATAGATGCAAATAAGAAAGAGTGGGAAGAAGTGATACCTGTGGTTGGCCAAAACTTGGAACCCCTGAGCCATGAAGCTGGGAAAGCAGCATACTCCCTCGAGTATGGCTTCGACCATTGGTCAGCCATGACAAGAGATGGTGGATGGGGAGCACCCTGCAAATATATGTATGCTTTTCAATCAGATATGAATAAAAGCATCAAGATTAATTGTCCGAAACTTCATGTATGACATCTATCAGCAGCGTTTCTTTATGATCACAGTGATCCTCTAGCAAGACAAAGAAGAAAAGCAGCGTATGGAATAAATTGGAGTGATTTGAGTCCTTGCCTTTAGGACATTGTTGTTGATATCAGCTTTACCACACTCTATTTGTGCAATCTCTTCTCTGATGGATATAAGAGCATCACAGAACCTGTCAAGTTCCGCCTGCAGTAAAAGACCAGGGTTGAAAGATCAATAACAGGCATGAACCTAAGAGGCACTGAGACAATGGAGAATATTAAATCGTTACTTTGCTCTCGCTTTCTGTGGGTTCAATCATAAGTGTGCCAGGGACAGGCCATGACATTGTTGGTGCATGGAATCCATAGTCCATAAGACGCTTGGCGACATCTTCAGGCTCTATGCCAGCAGTATTCTGCAAGACAAAAGATTCTCAGCCATGATTTGCATCAAGAAGAACAATCTAAAAGACTAAAAAAATATCATAAATGGCTTCGTGTATAATAATACCTTGAACCCCCTCAAATCAACGATGAACTCATGGGCAACAGTTCCATTAACACCTCGGAAAAGAATGGGATAATGATTCTGCAAAAAGCAGGCAAAAAATATAAAGATGATAGGAAAAAAAAATCATAACATGTGAACTTATACTGGGACCTACTTTAAATTATTCTCAGATTGTCCATCAGAACTATATCTATAAACTCTCAATAGGATGCCTAGATACCTCTAGACGCTTGGCCATGTAGTTTGCATTCAAAATTGCTATCTTTGAGGCATCGGTCAGACCCTTGGAGCCCATCATAGCTATGTATGCATATGAAATAGGCAAAATAAGTGCAGATCCCCAAGGTGCAGCAGAAATGGTACCGAGTGACTGGGCCTTGTCAGGAGCAGGTATCCCACCAGTGGGCACCTAGGATAGATGAATGTAATAAATATTAAATACTGTGCTCAGATGGATATATCGCTTTCAGATTCAGAAGCATGTCAGAATTGAAACAAAAAGGCCATAGGAGGTATCAAGTACTGATGGTAAAAATGGCTAAATTCACAATATCAAACTACTAATTTGGAATTGGAAATTCAAATTAGCTTACCACAGGATGTGATGGCAAAAATGGTGCCAAGTGTTTCTTCACACCAATTGGCCCCATACCAGGACCACCTCCACCATGTGGGATGCAAAATGTTTTATGGAGATTCAAATGGCACACATCTGCTCCAATATAACCTGGGCTGGTCAATCCAACCTAAGTACAGTAAAACATATTCAGTCAATGTCGCGACATAAACTATAACAATATGTCAGAAAAATGATAACAAATAAAGAGAAAATAAATCAGCAAAATGATGAGTAGTTTTCCCGGTTCCATATAGAAAAGGATGCCTATTTTACATGTAGGCCATTAAGAAAAAGAGACTTCCACAAGTATAGAACTTCTAAGCAAGATTAACTAGATTATTTCTTCATGAATAAAGGGGCTAAATCTATGATGAGTAAAGACAATAGCTGTCTACAGGGCTCAAGAACAGTTTATTTTTTTAAAAAAACGAACATTTACCAGTGCATATCCCCACTGTGATTTTATGACTTATTCTATGTGACGTCCGCGACCCAGCATAATATCGTCCTTGGGCGTCTGCGACCCACGGCCCACTCGACCCCAGTATTTTGTTTTTCCCAGTTTTTAGGGAAAAGACCTCGTTGTTGGATTTACGACAGTCATCATATTTAGCCCAGTCTCAGTTCCGAGACTTTATCGATGTGGGACTAAAGACAACTGCTATTAGTTACAAACCCACTGTCTACCTACTGGCCCACTGATCCCACTGGATCTTACAATTTTTTCCCTCTCAATGGCTCAGCGTCCTCACTAAGTTAGTCCACATCGATTAAGAGGTGCGAAGTGGCTCAAATACCACTATGTGACGTCCTCGACCCAGCACGATATTGTCCCTAGGCGTCTGCTGCCCGTGGCCCACCCGACCCCAGAGTTTTGTTTTTTCCCAATTCTTCGGGAAAATGCCTCGTTGTTGGATATACAGCAGTTATCATATTTAACCTAATCTCAGCTCTAACACTTTATCGATATGGGTAGGGGTGTGCATTCGGTTAAAACCGAACCGAACCGGCCGAACCGAAATTTCCGAAATTTTCAAAAACCAAAACCGAACTGAACCGAACAATAATAAAACCGATCCGAACCGAACCGAAATATTTCAGTTCGGTTCGGTTATAACCGAATTAGAACCGAATATTTTGCAAAGCCCAAGCCCACGCCCAAGCCCAAGCCCAAGCCCACCTGGAGGCCGATGGAGCGGCCGCCGGCTGAGGGAGGAGAGGAAGGAGGCAGCGGCGGTGTAGTCGAGGTCCGAGTGGTGAAGGTGTCCAAATCACCCACTTCCGCCACCGGGTCGTCTTCTTCAGCTCTTCCAGCAGTACCTCCGCATCCCCACTGTCCTGACGAAGATGCCGTTGCGCGGAAAGGGAAGAAGATGCCGTTGCAGAGTCGCTCTCTCGGAAAAGGTCGTCGTCGTCGTCGTCGTCGAGGAAGGCGGTGGGAACCCAGAAAACTCTGTCGGTGAAACGGTCGTCATCGTCGTCGTCGGTGAAGCAGAGAGAAATGGGATTAAGAGAAGGGAATGAGATTAAGAGAAGAGAAAATTCGGTTTGATTTGGCGAGAAAGAGAGCAGCGAACCGAATAGCTCAAAACCGATTAGACCAAAACCAAAACCAAAACCAAAAACCAAAACTGCAGTATATAGGTATATATATAATTCGGTTCGGTTTGGTTTTTACGGTTTTCGAAAATCAGAAACCGAAACCGAACAGAAATTTAATTTTTTTTTTTTTCAAAACCGAAACCGAACCAAGAACCGAATAACCCGAACCGAATTGGTTATTCGGTTTCGGTCGGTCGATTCGGTTCGGTTAAAACCGAATAGTGCACACCCCTAGATATGGGACTAAAGATAATTATTACCAGTTACAAGTCCACTACCTGCCTACTGGCTCATCGGCCTCACTGGACCTTACAATCTCCCCCCGTTAAGGGCTCAGCGTTCTCGCTGATCTAGTCTATAACAATCAAGAGACGCGGAGTGGCTCTGATACCACTATGTGACGCCCCCGACCCAACATGATATTGTCTCTGGGCATCTACGGCTCGTAACCCGCCCAACCTTAAGATTTTGTTTTTCCCAGTTCCCTGGGAAAAGACCTCGTTATTGGGTTTACGGCAATCATCATATTTAGCCCAGTCTCAGTTCCGACACTTTGTCGATATAGAACTAAAGACAACTACTATCAGTTGCAGGCCCACTGACCCCACCGGGTCTTACATTCTAGGTAGAGTAGTTTCATCTCTGCACATCAGATTCTTCCACAGGATGATAATTAAATGACCAGTTGGTAGAAGGACGGAAATCTCAAGCATCAAAGCTAGAGATAAAAAATTCAGCAGCACTCTGCTGTAACTAATACTAATGTTCTGCCTAAGCAAGAGTAGAAAGGCAGAATGCTGAGGATCTAGGAAAGAATACACATAACTAAGACTTGCTTACTTTGGATCCTAAAATGATACCTTTGACTAACTTCGCTATAGGCTGTTCCAAGGGCATAAAGCCAAAAGTCATGCAACCGAAGTTTAGGTCCTAGTAATACATTCCTGCACTCACAATATTTGCACTTTTATATGTGGTACGAAAATCATGAAAAAACATTACAATACTCCTAGAAGGTTTTGATGATCTGCATGCAACACACTGAAAAGGGCAATTTGTGTAAATCAAAAGTCTCTCTCAGAACAAGAAATATAAACCTGTGCATTCATATTAGCTCCATCCATGTACACCTGTCCACCATTATCATGAATTATCTTGCAAATTTCATCAATGCCTTCCTCATAGACTCCATGGGTTGAAGGGTAGGTAACCTACAGAACATAGAATAGGTTTAATTTATAGAAGAAGATGTAGTGCACAGAAAACTTATCTGGATGATTTAGAAAAGAATGCAAAAAAGGAAAAAAAAAAAAAAAGCTTAGAAACCCTTTGCCTTACCAAAATATAGTAGGGTCTGATGTACAGAATCTAGGTGTGATACTTTGCTATAACCATTGACAATATGGTTTTGCATAACGATTAATTATTTTACCCAACTAGTCACACAATCCTTTCAACCTCCCCTATTGAAAATTCTGAGTTGTTGTTTTCATAGAATTAAATCAACCACCACAGCAAAGTAAAAGTCACAATAGGTGGATCAGTTAAAACAGAGTAGACTGGATTTAACATTCATATGAAAAAGTTAGACATACTCTATGATGGACTTTACATACCATCAAAGCAGATAAATTTTCCTTATTTGCTGCAGCAGCTTTTCTTAATTCTTCAATATTGATGTTCCCTTTTGAGTCAGTTCCAACAGCAACTATTTTCATTCCACACATAGCTGCACTGGCCGGATTGGTCCCATGAGCTGAGACAGGTATAATGCAGACATCCCGACGGCTGTCCCCTCTTGCCTATAGAATCACCAAGAACTCATAATAAATTGCCATGAAAATTTTAAGTAGCTAACAACTGATCTTGAAGGGAAAGAGTACTGGAGAATCTAAGATCGCTGGAGTGTAGACATACCATATGGTATGCACGAATAACCATCAACCCTGCATATTCTCCAGCAGCACCAGCATTAGGTTGCAACGAGAAAGAATCGAACCCCGTTATAGTGCACAAGAGTTTGCCCAAATCATCAAACATTTCCTTTAAAATTTCAAAAAACAAGTAGTCAGAACTGGGCCTTTTTTCTCGCTAACAACAAATTCTTCACTGAACAAACCCTATAGCTTCATTACTTGATAACCTTGAGTCTGATTTATAGGAGAAAACGGGTGGAGGTCAGCAAAGCCGGGCCAGGTCACAGGCATCATCTCCACTGTGGCATTCAACTTCATTGTGCAAGACCCAAGAGGAATCATGCTGTGGCACAATGAGAGATCCTTTCCTTGTAACCTATGCAGGTACCTGAGCAGTTCATGTTCAGTGTGATACCTGCAAGGGAGAATAGAAGTAACAATTACAGCTCAGAAAGACTAATCCCTCAAGTAGAAATCCAAGTAAAGAGACATACAAGTTGAAGATTGGATGCATCAAGTATGAGCTCTGTCTCGCAAGCCCATTTGGGATTGCAGTTTGGACCTCGGATGCAATAGAAGCTGCAGTGAAGTTTACCTAAGGGGTTGAAATAGTATAATTACAGATTCACCAGTTAACCATGTCACAAAAGGGAAAAGTGTTCAGCAGGGGATACTCACAGGCTTTCCACCAGAAAACACTTTGAACAACTTGTCCACATCCTCAAGAGCGGTAGTCTCATCAAATGACACAGTTATCTGAAGCTCAAAAAAATTTTTGCAAGAGTTAACAATTGTCAAACCAGATGAACGAAACAATCGGACATGAAGAAAACTGTTATCTGAAACTCAAAAAAATCATATACAGTGTTTGAGTCCACAATCCTCAAATTCATTTCTTCCTTGTATGCAGCATCCGCAATCGCCTTAGAGTCAGCACATGTAACTTTGACAGTGTCAAAGAAAGGGAGCTCTTGGACAGTAACAGTTCCCAGCTTCTTCAGCCCATGTGCAAATGTGCCAGCAAGACCATGCACTCGCTCTGCAATGGTCTTAAGACCTTCTGGACCGTGGTAGACCGCATACATTGCAGCCATATTTGCAAGCAATGCCTATATAGATGCATTTGAGAACAACTCTCACTTAGACATACAATCAAACAGATATGAGACAACAATTATGAATCCGGAAAATTGGCAATGAAATAGATACCTGAGCAGTGCAAATGTTGCTGGTGGCCTTGTCCCGCCGAATGTGCTGCTCTCTAGTTTGCATCGCCATCCGAAGCGCCTGCTTCCCAGTGGAATCAACACTGACACCAATGATCCTACCAGGCATCATTCTCTTGTACTCTTGTGAAGTAGCCAAGAAAGCAGCATGAGGTCCTCCATAACCCATCGGCACACCAAACCTCTGCGCCGATCCAACAACAATATCGGCCCCCAATTCGCCGGGCGGCTTCAAGACAGTCAACGCCAACAAGTCAGTCGCCATCACAACCTTCACGCCGTGGGCGTGCGCGTTCTTGATGAATTCCGAATAGTCCAACACTTCTCCCTCAGTACCCGGGTACTGAACAAGCACGCCACAGACATCGTTCGCTCGGTAATCAAAGTCTTTGAGGTCCTTGACGACGACGTTGAGGTCGAAACCGACGGCTCGTGTGCGGCAAACATCAATAGTCTGGGGATGGCAGTTGGAGGCGATCAAGAATGTCTTTTTTTTACCTCTATGGATGTTGTTGCACATGGCCATGGCCTCAGCCGCGGCGGTGCCCTCGTCGAGCAGCGAGGCGTTCGACATGGGGAGCGCTGTCAGGTCGGAGATCATGGTCTGGAAGTTCAAGAGGGACTCTAGGCGGCCCTGGGCGATCTCGGCCTGGTAGGGAGTGTACTGGGTGTACCAGCCGGGGTTCTCCATGATGTTGCGGAGGATGACGGCGGGGACTAGGGTGCCGTAGTAGCCCATGCCCACGAAGGACTTGAAAATCTTGTTCTTTGAGGCCAGCTGCTGCATGTGGGCGACCATCTGACTCTCGGTAAGGCCGCCGTGGAACTTCGGGAGCGTCATGGAGGGGATGCGGATTGCCTTGGGGACGGTGGCGTCGATCAGAGAATCAAGAGAAGCGTGGCCGCAACACTCCGCCATGCGGACCTGCTCCTCCTGGGTGGCAGAGTTGTGTCGGCGGGCAAAAGTATCAGAGGGTTGCAGCGCCTCGATGGAGATGGAGCGGGCTTGGCCGCCGCCATTGCGGGCGAACTCGTGCACGGACTCAGGAAGGCGCGGCGCGGCGGAGCTGGGGAAGAGAGAGGGTGTGAGCGAGGAGCGGTAGCGAGGGGAGGAGGTCAGAGACCGGGGCTGGGAGTAGGAGAGGAGACGGCGGATAAGGAAGCGGCCGCCGGCGAGTCTCCGGGCGCGGTCCATGGTTAAAAGATCTCAATTTGCGTCGCTAGAATCGATAAAGATTGTATCTTTTTGTAGCCTGAAGGGAAAAGAAGAGATCTTGATTGAAAAGAAGAAGAAAAAGGCAGAGAAGAGAGAGAGAGAGAGAGAGAGAGAGAGGCTTCCTCTGCTTCTTCTCCTACCCCGTCTCCGTCTCCATCTCCGTCTCCTCCGGAACCGAGGTTTTCGGCGCTCTCTCAATGTCAGTTGAGAGAAAAACAAAAAAACACATAAATAAAGGAAAATGGATGGCGGAGCGGATCTGGATCTGGAGGTGGAAGTGGGTGGCGGTGGGTGCAAGAAGACAATACGCCGAGCCAATGCTGAGGCTGAAAGGGGGAGTGACGTGGTTTCGCAGCGGGAGGCGTGGGGGAGGATGGGGTTCGTATGGATGGGAATTCGGGACTTACCAGAATTTTCGTTTTCGGTGGTTTCGGGGGATTCAGAGGAGATAGGGTTGGGAAGAGGAAAACGGGCGGAGAATTTTGAGAGGCGGAGGAAATTTGTACGCGAGTGAAATTGAATGGAAGAGACGGAATCGCGAGGAAGTGGAGGAAAGAAAGGATCTCTTGATTTGGAAGTCCGGGAATTTGAGGAGCAGGCGCATGCCAACCGCATGAAAGCGAGTGAATCTGGCGATGGAATCCAATCTGCGGGGGCCGAATGCGGTGAGACAGGGACGCCTTTCCAACTTGGAAAAAAAAAGGAAAAAAAAAATAGAAGGAATATACCTTTTGTAACTTTTTTTGGGAAAAAGAAAAAATATATATAAAGTCAATATTTAAGATAAAAAATTGTTAATAGTAAGTTTAAATCAAGGATAAATAGTTTAATAATCCTCTAAATATTTGTATCAAAGTTAGTAGGCTAGCAGGGATGGTAATCAATTTTACTGCTAGGAGCAAAGAGGACATCCCAAGCTAGTACCTAAAGCCCCTAATGTATTTTAGCCTTTCATTTCCTAATTGGGGAATTTGACTTAGATTTCAACTTGAAATACCAATACACTTTGATATATATGCTCAATTTTTTATGAAAAATTTATAAATAATCACTTGTTTATTAATATATTTTTATTTAATTTTTCATATGTAATTTAATATGAAAAAATTATTATTATTGAAATTTGAATAAAAATTGTGAGATCTGGTGAGCGAGTTGACTGTGGAGCTTGACTGATAACAATTGTCTTTAATTTCACATTGATAAAATGTAAAAATTGAGACTGAACTAAATATCAATTTATAAAAATCAAATAGATCAAATATCAATTTGAATGAATATAAATAATCAATCATACAATCACAAATATAAAAAAAAAATGAAAGAGAGTTAGAAGAGAACTTATTAATTTTTTAAATGGTTTGGCAATTAATCACTTGTACTTTAATGATTTTTTTGAATCTCGAATATTTCAACAATTCCATTATTGATGTTACTTTTGGAGCCGAAACTCAACTTATATATCAATTTAATCTGCGAGCGTTACTTTTTTAAGATGAAGCCAAACTCATATAATTTTTTTTTGATTTCTAAGTGCTATTTCACAAGAATAATTCTCTCTTATTTTCCATCTAGATTTAAAAGGGCAAATTAACTTCTGTTAACCATTAGGAGAGTTACATGAATGAGAAATTAAAAAATTACAAGCAAAAACTTCACTACAAGAGTATGTTAAGATTGATAACAATGACCATTCGAAAATATAAAGTTAAAAATAATTAAAGTACTTATTTGAGCTTAGGAAATTTAGATTTACTTCACTCATCTCATGGAGAAAATAAAACCCAAGTATTTTTTTTTATAACATTAAAAATAAAATTTTGTTTCTTCATCGGGAACCACCGTTGATTTTTTTTTTGTTAAATTTCAAAAACCAAACTTGCATTTAATATATTTCAATGGTTGAAAAAATTAATTGTTAAGTTTGCCCTCATACGATCAAATATTAGAGTTTAAATGACTGAAACATAATACTCGCCAATAAAACTTAAAGTTCGAATAACTAATTTTTATAAATAAATTATTTAATTTTTGTCAACTAAATTCGGATGATACAACCTAAGTGAAAAAAAAAGCAATTCAATATTGCATATCACTGTGAAAAAGTTAAATATTCAAGATTTATGATCTTTTTAATCCCAAATTCCGACCATCCCATGATCACCCAGTAAAATCAGCGGCACGTCTTCGAAAACTACTCGTTTCTCCAAGCTAGAGATCAAGCTGCCAATCATTGTATCCATGCGTTCCACGGCGGCGGTGATCGCGGGATCATCGGGGCCGACCTCGTGGCCCTGGTGATCAGGATCCTCGAAGTAGGGTGTGATGAAAACAGGAATTTTTTCTATTGGAAGATCGAAATAGTCAAGCATGGCATCGACCTTTTGCTCGAACGGGACAGAGTCGTTGTAATGGCGGCAGAACTTGGGCGGGCACGTCCAAGGTCGCTTCTTTACCTCGGAGCCCGGCCAGAAATGGGTGGCGGCGTTGAATCCCTGGGCCACGGCATTCTCCCAGAGCGGCTCGCCGAGCCCCCACTTGCGTTCGTGGCTGGCCATGGTGAAGGCGTCGCCGGAGACTGGGTCGACGAAACAGTGGTAGATGATGCCGTGGTAGGGCGGGTAAAGGCCGGTGACGATGGGGCAGTGGTTGGGGAAGGTGACGGTGGGGAAGACGGGGATGAGGCCGGTTTCTGCCTCGGTGCCATTGGCGATGAGGCGGCGGATGTTGGGCGCCGGAATCTTGAACTGGTAGCCGAAGCGGAACCCGTCGGAGGAGACGAGGATGACCACGGGCTGCGCGAGCTTTTGTAGTGCTCGGGCCGAGGCTTTGAAGCCGTTAGAGTTGTGGAAGGAGGAGAAGAGGAGGAAACCGAAAGCGACTGCGGCGCAGGCGGCGATAAGGAAGGCGGTGAAGAGATAGGCGACGATGACCGGCGAGGAGTCGGAGATGGAGGAGAAGAAGAGAGAAGGGACATGGCGGGGTTGTAACAGTCTTCGGAAGAAGAAGAAGAAGAAGAAGAAGCGGATGGTGCGGTGGTGGGCGGAGGTGTTACTACTGAAACGGAGGCAGCGCCCATCCAAGATGTCAACTTTATCCTGTTTCTTTGTGTCTGTGGATCTGTGGTTGAAAAAATGTAGGTGGGAGCCCTGAAAAATTTCAACTTTTTGGAAGAAGAGTATCAAAGATGCAAGCTTTATGGATTTTGTTCAGCTTCGATGGAAGAAGAGAGAAGCAGAGGAATGAAGAATTGGAGACAGGGTGTCCGATGCAGCCTAGTTTTCTGGAAGGGCTCCATAGAGGAATACAAAGGATGTTTGTCAAAGATTTGGACAGTAGCTCAAAATAAAGCTATCTGAAATTCTTTTTTTTACCAAATCAAATATTTACTTAATGGTTGTTGTCCCATTCTTTTACAAATGAAAACAAAAATATCAATGCTGTGGTTCTAATTTTTTTACTTTACTTTAATTCTCAAAATTTTATATAAAATTTAATTTTTCGATTTACGCCAACAAATTTTTTTTTTTCCCACCATAACGAAAATGTATGACAATTTATAATATTTTATTTGTTTTGATTTCTCATCTTTGAATAATTAATCAGTTATTTAATACTAACAAACACTGTCATTGACTATTATTCTCATTGACTTGTTTTATTATGATTGTTCTTCATGTTGGATTCACGAGGGTTCACACCAGTATCGGAGTTGAATGATTTTGTTCTGCCCACTTGATTTGAGTTTTACTTTGTTTTTTGTCTTCTTTTCAGTTATTTTATCTACCACTTGTACTTAATTTACCGCTATATAATTGGTTCTCTGTCGTTGTTTTTGATCCAGTTTGCTTTTCAGTTTCAATGGATGAATGGTACTGTGAGGTTGGCGGCGAGTACGACGCGGAACAGTGATGTTCTTGACTCAGAATTTTTGATGTATTTGCTTGATTTCTGTTACTGATTTTGTTCTGTTTCTGATTCTGAAGTTTTGATTCATGGCTTCCTTGCAAGCTAGACAATCATCTAAATCAAGTAAGAACATTTTCGGACGAGTTTTTTCCTGGTTGTTTGTGAATTAAATTGATGTTGAATCATGTGTTGAAATCTGCTGCCAGATTGATGAGGAAGATTTTAGGCAATTCTTCACGGAGGATTTCTCTCGGCAATCGCAGCAACACTCCAACGGATTGAAGATGAACAGCATCAGACCTGGAGGTCAATGGCCTCAAAAGACATCGACTCCAGAGAGAGATGATGAGTTGCTGACAAGAGCAATGGTGGCTGTCGTCAGTTCAGCTGCTACTGCTGTTTCTTCTTCTTTTTCTTCTTCTTTTTCTCCGCTGCCAGCGACTCCGATGCAGCAGTTGCAAAGGCATACAACACCACACAAAAGGCAAAATAATGGCCAAATTGGAAGGTTCAAACCTTACAGGCCAGGTTCAGCAACAAACTCTGAATTCAACTCCAGTTCTGACAGCCAGAAGATGATTAAGTTGGCTATGAACTTCTTAAGAAGAATCGATTTGATGAAAGTCGAAGAACATCAAGAATCTCGGTCGACTAGCCATCAGTTGCACCACATAATGTCGGAGCGCAGGCGGCGGGAGAGACTCAACGGGAGCTTCTATGAGCTATGGTCCCTTCTTCCTCCACACTCAAAGGTATCTAAAAGGTAGTATGTTTTGACTTGTGCACAACCTTCCTGACAACAGCTTTTGTCTGGTTTTTAACAGAAGGATAGAGCATCGGTGCTGGCGAAAACAAAGGATTACCTGAGGACACTGAAAACCGAGATTTCAGAGCTCGAGAAGCAGAACAAAATGTTAGAGGAGCAACTTCCACCATCTAATGAAACTGAAGAGGGTTTGAAAATTCTGGTAAGTAAGGCGTCCACTCCAAGATCACAAGTGGAACAAATCAATCTAAGGATCACAGTTTCTGTGGGATGTGATATCATAAAATTGCTCCTCCACATATTTGAATATCTGAAAGAGATGAGAGTTTTGACCTTGGTGTCAGTGGATGCCAATTTGTTCTCACCTCAAATGAATTTGCATTGTAGCGTCGTGTCCGTGATCTTCGAAATCAAGGTAAGCAATGAAAATTATCATTATGGTACTGCTTCCAAGTAAACAGCACGAGGTGTTGTTTTGAATCAAAGATTTTTAACAGATGCTAAACTATGCTGTTCTCATTAAGCTCAGGCCTGTGACTGGGATGAGGAATGGTTCAGAGAAGCAATGATCAGGACAATTGATGGTCACATGCCCGGAATAACAAATTCCATGCCAAAGGTTAGCCAGTTGATTCATGGAGTTCAGGTAGCTCAGAGCCTCAGCTAGATATGCATCTCGCGTCTATTTTAGCTCAAAGATGATCATCAGAGGCTTAAAATCTGAAGGCAAGTTTCTTTCTTGAAAATGCTACCGAGATATATAGGATTACCTTCCATTTCAAGCATCAACAATTAATCTTATTACATATGGAGATGTTTGTCTATGTCAATAGTGTCATGAATCTAACAAGTCCGAGGCAGCGGTTTGATCGAAATCTGAAGGCCATTCTTGAAATCGAGGTACGGGAAAGACATTGGCAAGTCCGACTCGTACAATGGAGTCCATGTATATCTGAGCACAAGATGGTGAAGGAAGAAGCTAGCCTTGAGTCGACCGAGATCGGAGCCAGGGCATAACCTTGTTCCACCTCCGAAAGGCATGAAGCTATTCAGGGATCCGGTGTTCCCCTTGCATGGCACAACAATGTTAGATTATTCCCTTTTCATATTATTCATGTATAGTGCATTAATTCCAATTGTGCAAGCCTGAAATTTGAGTTAAATGGAAGTAGAATAGTTCACCTGCCATCTCCACGGATCAAACTCCAAGGGGTCTGGATACAGAGAAGGATCCAAATGAGCAGCAGCGAGAACTGGCAGCAATTTCCACCCAACTGGAATATCATATCCTTCACCAAACAATCGGAAAAAAGGAAAGTATTACCTCGGTAAATGTTGTTAAAAGAAAATAAAATTTGATGTGCCTTTGCCTCTCCATTCTGATCAGATTAATACATGATTTAACACTAGCCAACTTGCTCTACTGCATGACAAGGAATTAACCAAGATTTAAGAACATGATGGCCTACCTTTGTACCGAATTGGCTTGATGGTTTCTCGATGAACGAACTTCACGACGTTCCCGAAGCGAAGCCCTTCTTTGATGACGCATTGAGTGAACTGCATCTTCTGAAAGTCTTCCCATTCCAAACCTTCGCCGTCGCCTTTTGCTCTCCTCACAGCTTCATGTTCCTCCTACCAACCAAGAAAACGATTCCCAAACCCTCACAATGCTCCTAAAAGAACTTTGTAGCACATAATAAGCAGATTGATCTTGACTCGGAAAAGCTTACCTTCAATGTGTTTAACGCTCTAGGATTATCTGCAAGACACCTCACTAGGATTGCCAATAGGCTAGAAGTGGTCTCATACCCTCCAAACAAGAGGTCAATCACCAAGCTTACTCTCTCCTCCCTTGAAAGCTCCTTGTGCGCTAGCAATATGTCCAAGAAGTCCGTCTTCCTTTCGGTGATTTCCCGCTCGCTCGCCTCTCGTCGGTCCAGAAGCATTCCGGCAATATTCTTAATCCGGCGATTGGCCTGCTCCAAGAAGATGAAATCAAGCAGTATTAGCTGAACACATTTGTATAAGCCAGTGTAGTTTACCATAGTTAAGCACATTAGTAGCTTCTCTTACATGAATTGCTTTGGCGTAAGATGTGCCAGGGAGGTAGATGGGTACGGAAACAAACCCCTTCATGAATTTTACAAAGTTTTCGAGTATCTCCTGCGTCTCGGGGTCCTCGTGTCCCAAGCTCATCGTCTCTTTTATTATTACCCCAAAAGTGAACTGTAGCAATTAAATCCCATTGTTAGATACTAGTTAGTGTTGATTACTACAAACTAGGTTTCTGAGAGACTTCTCTAGTAAGAACGTGAGCGAACTTTTCGGGCTTCGGCGGCAAAGACCACAGCATCCTTGCCCTTCCAGGAGTCGAGGATTCGAAGAGCATTCTCTTCGATGTCTGACAAGCATGCGGCCATATAGGACTTCATTGAGGCGAAGAAGTTAAGCGCCGCCCCCCGGAGTCGTTTGTGAACATCACCGGTTATGACGAGCAAAGTGAGGTCTCCTAACACTCCAGGGATGTTCTTAGGGTAACTGCTTACGACTAGTCTATCCTCATTGTTGAGGATGAAATGATTGAACTCAGCATCACATGAAATTATCGTCCGGTGCCCAAAGACATGAGTGCGAAAAATCTTTCCATACCTTTATAAGAATCAAACTATTTGTTAGCAAAACTCGTTAACAAAGATGTTACAAGGCTCAAAAGATCACAAACCTCTTAATGTTGTAGTCAAGGAATCGTCCTCGAGAAGAGGAAACATGCTGCGCAATGAAGGACAATGTCCACCCAACGAACGGGAGCCAACCGAAGGACCCCGGAGGAAGCCTTGAGCTCTTAGGATAACCAAATAAGTACTTGCAGACGAGGAGGGTGATGATGAAGAGTGAACAAAACGATAAAGGGTGCAAGGGGAGAAACATGGTGTTATTGTGAAACTTGATTTGTGTGGTTGGAGAAGGTTGACATGTGATCTGTATTAGTAGTCAATACTATATCACAAGCAAGATATGGAATTGATCAAAGAGGATTTTGTAGATTTGGTGCATTTTAAGCTTCTGAATCTGTAGTGAAATACAATGGAGAGAATGCATGCCAGAAATGGAAAGTAGAGCGCATGGAATTCACATGAAGAGCGTTTTGTGGGAAGGCAGAAAGGGTTGAGAGTACAACGGTACACATTGATAATGTTTAATGGAAATTGAAGCTTAGCTGTTAGATGATCATTTGAATGGTATTCATCATTTTACATCTCTAATGTTTCAATCTATTATCAGACTTGGCTATTCATTATTTCTCTTCATTCCCAGATAAAAAAACACACAAAATCTTTGTTCCTTTTTGTCACCACTAACCGTAGGGCAACACAATCCCCAAATCTAATTACAATAGCAACAGTATACCAGCATCAGCATATGTTGGAATTTGGATGAGCAGCAGAAGCAGGAAGCTGATCGTCAAAGTCATGGATCTAGCATATGGATGGAGAAATACTTCACATTGGCAAGAGTGACAGGTAAATTTTTTTTCAATCCATAATAAGCATGACTAGTCCTGCAAAGCTTGCCAGATTACAGTGTCGTGAGCAGCCATCTGCACAGCCATGCAGTCTTCTTTTCTGATAGGGAGGGAGGGCATCGCCCCTGTTGATTCTCCAAGGCCCCCAGTAGAACTTGGGCTGATTGAGGGGCACTGCTTCCACTGAGTGTTCCTCCCAGTATCTCTCCTGTGTGAATCAAGAATGAAAACATGGGTCAAATGACTAATGATTCAATTTTTCATCTTTGTGGCACAACCGAGGAATAGAATCTCGGACCAGTAAATTTAGGATAAATCCTGAATCCTGATGGGACCTCTGCCATCAATTTTTAATGATCAACATCCCAATTTCACACACTTTCTGGTGATCTAAACCATTAAAATACATACCTGTAGATTTCAAATACATTTGATGGTATTTCAATCATCAAAGAGGTAGTGATAAATGAACAGTATAAAGCAATATTTCAGAGCGAAACTAGATCATAGACCACATGAAGTCTGCAGCCGAAGAGTTGACTTAAAATGATGAAACATATACACCTAAATAGATACATCAGTTTCAGCTCAAAACTATATCATACACCATTGCTTTTTCAAAAAGCCTTGCTGTGGTGAATTTTGATCACAATTAATTTCGATGCCAAGTGTTTGAAACGCAATTCATAAAATAAATAATCTAAAAACAGTAGTACACTGGCACAAATCAATTTTACCACTTCTATTCATCATAAACTTATCTGCTATCTTCCAACTCCAATAGATTTGTTCTCAAAAAAATTCTGGATAACTAGCGAAGGTTGGTAATTGCAGCTGACAGTGCCAATTGACCCTACGCTACAGTAATTGTTCTTCCCATTTGGCAAATTCATGTTTTACCAATTTCCTGCATCAATCTGTGCCTTCCATTGAATGACTGAAGTTCCCTTCTGCCAATGGCCTGCTTACAAGAATGCTTGATAATTGCCTAATTCTTAGATTAGAGCCAAAAAAATTTAAGTTCTATAAAATTTATTGCGGAATGTTCAAACAAATAAAAAAATTTCATTACTTGCTAAACTTCCATATTTATTTTACAACACAATAAATCAGAATGCCAAGAGTGACATATAATATTGATGGACATAAGAAGAATCAAATACAGAAGCCGACTGCAAAATCTTCCTTTTTTAAACAAATGGAAGAGAGAGAACAAGAAATACATGAGAGGAATCAGGTACCCTGTGGAGCTGCTCGGTTTGGGCGGAGCCGATGACGCCGTGTAGAAGGCGGTAATGTAGATGGAAAGAAGTGGGGTGAAGGATTAGGGGCGGCGGTACGGCTCGATCATGTCCCAGACCACCGTCTTCTCTCACTTATTGTACACGTGATCCACATACATGCTCCACAGCCTGCTCGCCATCGCTCACTGCAATCGAATCCCAAAGTTCGCTACGAGTTTCAAGAAAAACCTGGGAAAGATGGAATGTTTTAGGGGGGAAAATCGTACCTTTTGATGGAATGGAGCCATCCGAGATCGACAAGAGCTCGGATTGAGCGAACGGCGGCGACGGCGAAATCGCCGGCGAGGAGCGAAGAGAGGCTTGGGACTTGAGGGCACCGATTGATTTGAATCAGAATCAGAAATCAGTATTTTTTATAAAATTAATATTGTTTATTTTATATCGTTATTAAATTAAATTATTATAAAAAAAGTAAATTATTTTTCGAATTTAAATTTTTAAAGCATTAATTTTATTCAAAAATATTAATTTATAAAAATAATTTATTAATCTTTGATTCTGATCTGATTTGAACTAAACTAAACGGTGCCGATAGGACTAAAGCGGTTGCGGGTTTTAAACCGTAATTGTGATCGCTGATCACCCATCTGAACCCGTGCTCGATCCGACCCGTTAATATTTTCTTCTAATTTGGATCAATTATTAACCGTCCATTCTGGATCCGACGGCCATCGCCGCAGCGAGAAGGGCCTTTTATACCCTGCGAACTCTCCAGTCTCCCCGTTCTTCGCTTGGGGCACGATCTCGAAAAGCGAAGCGCGCCACTCCCAAAGCTCTTTCCTCGTTTCAAGTTTTCAAGAATTGGTCTTTTCTCTTCTCTTTGTTTTTTCAATTATTTTATCAGAAATTTCTGTGTTTTTTCTAGGCAATTTCGAAATCTTGGAACCCTAGAACACAAGAACGAGACGGATTTCTTGTCTTCTTCGATTTGAATGCCGACGGAACCCTGACATCGCATTTAAGAAGGTTCAGGACATTGCGACCATTTTTTAATGGACTTTTAGAAGGTTATTAGGGTTTACCAACGTTGGGTTTCTTCCATTTCCTCCGTTATCTTCGAGAATTGAAAGCTAAATCAGGTTGAACCCAAGGCACAAATTTTCTTGATTTGGATGATGACCTTGACCTAGACTTTCGAAATCTCACCTTTGCTATATATTTTTTCCTGTAATATATTCTTTTGGAGACTTTGCAACCTCTGCAGGGCCTCAAGTTAAAGGCGTTTAGCAATGTGCTACTGCTTTTTTTAGGTAATATAAGTGTGCTGTTTCTTGATTCTATATTTCCTCCATGTTCCTTGCTAATGAGCCATCCAAATAAACAAATTTCATTGAATTTTGCCTGCTGTGGAAGATCTGGGAATTTGTTTGGGGGAATTTGTACTTCTGAATTGCAGATTATCGATTTAGTCATTCTATCCTGTTCCAGTAGGTTTTCTTACAGACTGCTATAAAAGAATGCTGGAGTCTTTTGGAGAAGTGTGGAAGATGTCTAGCCGATAGTAGTCCTAGCTTGGCAATAGGAAGTTTTTTAAGAAACTATGAGAAAATAATATCTCACCATGTGGCATTTTATGCTTATATTGATTTGAGGCCATTTATCATATATCAATATTGGTTTTGTACAGAGAGAGGTGCATGTTTTTCATTGCGCAATAAATTTTGAAAAGTTATGATCATTTGATAAATTCATACAAGTATAGCAATGATAAATATAAGGAGCTCTATCTTTGAAACAAAAAACATCAATAATGTGCTCCCTACATATATTTTTGTTATTGAACCCATCACTATCAATTTGGTTTCTCCATTTCGTAATTTTTCTGATACATTTGACGTTTGCATGATCAGATAGTCATGGAGTTAAGGCCAATGGTGGCTTTGAGGGCTATCCTTGTAGGTGGGATAGCTGCATTCGCGAAGGTGGGTGGGGTGATAAAGGCTGCAGGAGGTGCCAAGGTTGGTGCTGCTGCAGCTGCAGTGACAGCTGCTGCAACTGCTTCTGTTTCTGGAACAAATCGAGAGGGCAAGGATGTCTCAAAGAAGGCAGCAAGCTGAAAATTCTTGCAGTTTGACTGCTGAATTATACAACTTTTTTGCTTAAAGTGAATTGGAGTTCATTCAGGTTTTCAGATTTCCAGGCCATTGATTTTGAAAGTGGAAACATGGGCAGAGTATTTGTTCTCATGTCGGAAGAGAACCCTTCATGGCTTCCTACTCACATTTTGTACTGCTGTTCATCTCAGTTGTTTTTCTGATTGCTAGAGTTCCAATCTATGTATCCAGGAGGCTGAGAGTTGGATGTTGAGAATGCAAGATGATTGAAAGATGATTTGAATAGATGGGCTTCCAACTTGTGAGTTTTGTTGCCTCATTGTCTTCCTCTTCCAATAGTTCTCTTAATTTTTCATTCCCATCTGATATTAGCTATTGTTCCACTAATGCCTAGATTTCAAATATATGACATTTTTATGTTGAAAATAGCAGCTGAACTTAAAATAAATAATGCATGTCCGTGAATGTGTTCCATACAATTTATCCAACATCCTTGCAGTGTCACAAAACACTCTTCAAAATCAAAATTAAATAGCTGCATTTGTTCATAAGAGTCATCATTAAGAAGAGAGAAGAAATCCTCCTCTATTTTGCTTGATTTTTGGTTTATTTTTAAAGGTTTTATTTAGAATTGGTATGCCAATCGACAAGCAATGCATCCCTAGCCCAGACTGAAAACCTCAAGACACAGGCTAACTAAAAGGACAGGGCCAGATCCCCAGGGAACCGGAAGCAGGAGTTTGGATATGGGCTGTAGGTCCTGAATCACCTGGATCCTTTGATGTCAACACAACAGCAACCCATGCACTCCATAATTTAGTGCAGAACTGCAATTCAATTGACGAAAAAAAGCCTCAATTCCAAAATCTTGACTGATGCTGCCTAACTCTGCCATTGAATGTAACCTGCTGTTTCATGTTCTTATCTCTAAAATCAATAGTCCATATCATCCAATTGTGGCATGTGACTCGCCCTTGGGGAACTCTTGCTTTCTGCTTTCTTGAAAATTGCTGCTTCCGTCATAGTCAGCAACACAGAGACACTGCAAACAGGTACCATTAGCATGGTAGAATTTCAGAATGAAACAACCCACAGATCAAAGTTCAAGTTCATGGAGCCTCACCTAGCAGCATCAACAAGTGCAGTTCTTATAACTTTGAGAGGGTCCACAATTCCAGCCTTTATCATGTCAACATACTCATCTGTTTCATAGAGAATGTTAAATCATATGCTGTGGCTTCTAAGGTAAAAAAAAGTCATAAAGCATGCAGTTATATGAACTATTGGTTCTAAATTATTCATTTGAGATGGTTCATGACTGTTGCAGGTAAAGACCTATTGTTCCTGTCTAAAAACTTTTTGTCCTAGTCACCTAGGATTTATCAACCTTGTCAAATATGAAAATCCCAGGCTGCACATCAGTTAATCACATTTCATGATTATCAACTATGAAACACCTCTCCAATTTTTCGGCTTTCATCTAGAATTATGTCCTTGTCATCTAGGAGTTATCAACCTCATCACATCCAAAGCTTAAATCCCAAGCTGCTTGTCAGTTCATCACATTTCTTGATTATCAACTGTAAAAAACTTCTCCAACTTTTAGTTTTTCATCTTGACAACCCAATATTCTGAGTCTAATACCTCCACCTTTCATCCCTACATTGTCAAGAATTATCTTTAATAGCAGAAAATATTTTCGCAATTCATAACAAGCTGCTAGAACTAGAAGACCAACTCAATCCTATCAATTCACAAACCAAAGTAAAACGTGACTAGGCTAGCTTTGGATTTCACTTGAAGTTAACAAACTCATGATGCTAGATATGGAAAAAAAAGAAACACAAGACCCAAGCTTGTCTTAATTCAGAAATAGCTATGTTCGAAAACTAAATCATTTTTTGAAAAACATGAAAGCCAAAAGTATCAATTTATTGCTTTCTGAAGGGACATACCTTTAGCAGCATCATAACCCATATTTTGGTTGTCCTGCTCCAGGAGTTTGCTAACAATGACTGAACCATTAACACCAGCATTAGCAGCAATTGTGGAAGCAGGTGCCTGCAATAAATTAGTTTCCAATAAATTAAAAAATCATAATCAAGTAATCAACAAGAAATAAGGAATTACAATAAGAAAAACCTTCAGAGCATTCTGAATAACTTGGACTCCTATCTTCTCATCATTATTAGAAGTTTGAATTTTGTCTAATTCCCTTGTTGCATACAAGAGAGAAACACCACCACCTATAGAAACAAACAGTGTGAGCTCTTTTATGTCCATGCCCTTTGAGCTTTCTTGTAAAAATAAAACATTGCTAAATAACGAGAAGCCAATTCAAACATTGTCTATCAGCTCACCTGGCAGGATGCCCTCCTCCACAGCTGCTCTTGATGCATTAAGAGCATCAGTCACCCTATCTTTTCTCTCACCAACTTCTGCCTCACTAGCTCCACCAATCTACATGGCAAAGAACAGTCAATGTTGCTAGAAATGGAATGGCCCTAGTAAAGATTCAGTTTCCAGAGAAAAAATAGAAAAAAACCTTAAGAACAGCAACCCCTCCGGACAACTTTGACAATCTCTCCTGTGCTTTCTCCTTGTCAAACATTGCAGTAGTTTGCTCAATGGCTCTCCTTAACTGTCAAACCAACCATACCAGACCCCATTAGGAGTATTTTCTGGCTAAGCTTTTGACCGAATATCAGCTACATTGTACATTGTATAGCATGGCAACTCCATCTCATTAAATATGGCAATTCTCAAGAATATTGTAATTTGATCATAACATGATTAAATGTGGCTTCAGAACCATTTAGGCCTTGACGTAATCACAATTCTAATCAGTAGCAAGAAGCGTAGCCAGTAATACAGCAAGCAAGACCAAATCTAAATAGTCAGGGTAATTCCCAACCACACAACTCAGCCCTTTTAATATGGTAGTAAAATGCATAAAAGAAAGTCTACGAATAGTAAATTCTTCCTCATCAAACAAAATTTAGAAGTCTGGATCTCATGTTCTATAGGAGTGCAATGTTCACACACAAAATTCTATTCACAAGTTGCCCTAAGTCGTATACATGCAATTAACAGGGACATTAACTCCGATCGTAGTTATCAGCAAATGGATTTGAAAACTAAAATGATGAAATTGAAATTTCAGTTATCATGTCAATGGGGCGTAAATTCAGGATGTACTAACCAATACTTATGACTTGTTAAATGAAACGGTCAAAGAGAACCTTGGTATGGTTGTTTCGCAAGTTCTCACAAAATTTGTCCTTAAAAATTTTGTTTATTTATGATATCAAAGGTTAGCCAAACAAGCAACCATCACAGTAAGCACAAAATAGTAGACCAGATAATGTCATATTTACATAAGAAGCTGAAGTTGCGTACCTCCTCACACCTTTCTTCTATCAGCTTCTTGTCACCTCTGCCATGCAGAATAATTGTGTCATCAAGAGAGATAATGACCTGGCACAAGAAAACATAAAATAAAATAGCATGCTTTATACATGCACAACCACAAGCATATCATCTGCAATTAACTAATGAAGAATCATAGACAACAAAATTTGCATATGTGTAACATGGGAAAACACAGGATTCCAGATATTTGGAACAAACAAATGTAGAACTGCCAAAACAGGATATAAGGAATCTACTAACTAAAACACTTGAAGCTTCCTCCTTTAAGAGCAAATATAGAATAAGGTACAACCTTTTTAGCACTGCCAAACATTTCTATTTTCACATTGTCAAGCTTCAGACCACGACCTTCAGCAATAACCTGCACCATATAACTAGATGAGTACTAGGAATTGTGAAGTAAAAAATTTTTGAAACATGCTAACAATAAGCCTATGCGTAGCAAGCATCTTCAAGCAGCGCACAAAGTTCTGATTCATCAAGCTGAATATTACCTCTCCTCCAGTTAAAATAGCGAAATCCTCCAAATTTGCTCTTCTGTTTTCACCAAAACCAGGAGCTTTGACAGCACATACCTAGGGCAATGGCAGTTATAGAAATAAAAATTAAATTCTCATCTCCATGAAAGTTTGGGATCTAAACAACAATATATTCCTGATGACCTAGTAGAGGTGTCCCCTTCCAAATGTAACTTACAAGGGTTCCTCTCAAAAACAACTAAACAGACTCATCAAAAATATTTTATATGTGCCATGTCATCCCACAGAATTGCAGAAGCGAGGATCATACACAATGAACAAGCCAGCATGGCACAAAGTCAGCACTCCAGAAGTAGATTACCTTCATTTTTCCATGGTGCTTGTTCAAAATAAGCGTCACAAGTGCATCACTTTCAACGTCTTCAGCAACAATTAGAAGAGATCTCTCTTTCTGGATGAAAACATTGCAAAACTCTTACCATAAGTCTTATCTGCAGAATAGTGTCTGACGTGTAACTATAAATTTTAAAGACTAATTACCTTTAGAGCTAACTCCATTATCCGAACAAGAGGTTTCAAGTCAGAGATCTTCTTTTCATATATAAGGATCAGAGGATTTTCTAGCTCCTGCACAAAGTCAAACAAAATCTAATATGAGTAGCAGAAAGGGTTATACAAAATTCAGTTGAATTTCAATATTTCGCTTTTTCCCAAAGGTGAAACAAATTTTCCAAGACCAATAAGTAATAAGTGTGCCAATTTTTATAGATTCAGTCCACCAAAGCATATTGCAAGATGTATCACTGACAAAAGAAATATAGCCCAGTATCACTCACACATTTTTGCGTCTTTGTATCTGTAATAAAATAGGGAGAGATATAACCCCTGGTTAATTTCATCCCTTCCACCACTTCGAGCTCATCAAGTAGTGTATTTCCATCCTAAAATAGTGTTGCATGGAATAGCTATAAGCAGCAGCATATAGTATTTTAAAACTATAAAATGTGAAATTTTCAGAAGTACTCACAGAAATAGTGATACTTCCATCCTTTCCAACTTTTTCCATTGCTCTTGCTATCAGTTCCCCCATCTCTCTTTCATTATTTGCAGAAATTGTTGCCACCTGAACCAGTTCAGGTTCAATCAGCAGGTTGTTGGGCTAATATTGTACAAACTCTTCAACTTAGAAGTTAGTAATCAGAGTATGTATGACTTATTTCACACTGCTAAATTCTCTGAATATATCCTACCTATTTGGATGCAATTATGAGTAGTTTGACATGGATTAGTTAAAGAAAATTATCGATCCTACATTAACAAAACAAGTTGAACACATGAATTGCTCAGCCAAATATAGCAATTGAATCAACCAATTCAAAGATTTAATTTTCTTGCGTACCAAAGAGTAAAAGTCAAATGCATTCTTAACAAAAACAAAATCAAAATTCTCACACCAAGGATTCTTGCCTGAGTGATCTCTTCAGGTGTGTTTATCATTGATGCTCTACCTTTCAAGTGAGATATGACAGCATCCACTCCCATGTTAATACCATTGCGCAAGTCCATTACATTTATCCCAGCTGCCACAGCCTTACAGCCTTCTGTGAGTATAGCTTGTGTCAGAACTGTTGCACACGTTGTACCTGCAAAACAGAACAATCTCAGTAATAATGATTACAATCAACTGCAACCTAATGGTGGTAAACTGTGGAATCAACAACAGAAATGGTAAGAGGAAGATATCATCAAAACAACATCTTAGAAAAAGTTATAAAGACATGAAAATGATGATAAAGTCCTGCAATAAATGTTAGTATATATGTATCAGACCACATAAGTCTTGAATATACATGACACTAGAGTGGAGAGACATGTGCATCTTTCTGATGTGTTAGCTTTGAGCCACTGGGGCAAAATATCAATATTTTCTATAATACCCAGTCTATGGCAATTAAAAGAAAAATCCCCAGCAAATTAGATTAAGTAGAGAGAGAAAGAAGAAACAAACCCAATATTTGGGATATGTGCATAAAACAATACTTTGGAAGCTAATTATTTACCGTCTCCAGCGGCAGTATTGGTGGCTTTGGCAACCTGCTTTACAAGATTTGCACCAACATTCTTCGCTTTGTCTTTGAACTCAATGCTTTTAGCAACTGTGACGCCATCTTTTGTTATCTTAGGATCTTTACGGCCTTTATCAATGATGACAGTGCGACCCTGCATTGGACAAAGATTTAACATTTAAATAACCAGACTTCGACATCAAGATTTCATCTTTCAAGTGCAGCCTATTACCTCCGATCATTCTCAGAAAAAAAATAATAGTGAAGGAATTAACCACCTTAGGTCCCATGGTGACCTTGACAGCCTCCGCAAGCTCGTGGACTCCCTGCAGCATTGCAGCTCGTGCTCCAACTCCGAAGTCAATATCCGCGACATAGCCTCTAGCGGAGAGTATCCTTTCGCTCCAGACCTACACCCAAATCGTGAGCCATTGTGCAAACTCATACCAAAGCTATGACATGAGAGCAGAAAAAGGGTTTCTTCTTCAAAGATTAGAAGCCCACCTGTTTCTTGGAAGCAGAGCCCCTGAGATGCAGCTCCAATAAGACAAATGGCGGAGATTTGACAGTTTTGCAGGAATTCCAAGAGATCGGTGGATCGAATGGCGTACCTTACGATCGAAGACGCAGCTGCCGCAGCGCGGTACATGGCAAAAGCCGCAAGCTTCCCGGTTATCAATCCAGAGATCGATCGAGAGAACGAAAGCAGGCGTTCTCGGGAGGGTTTAAGAGCTAGGTTATTTTTAACGCTCTAGAAGCGTCGAATACCGGCAGTACATATCCAGAGGCATGTGAACGGCTAAAAATAAAGCTGGCGACAGATCGAGGCGATCCCGAGCAGTCGAAAAACAAATCAAGCTGATGATCCAGTTCAAAGTTAATAAGCAGATCACGAGGCAACAATGAACCGCACTCCCCATTCTCCAGAAGATCACTGAGAACAAAATTTTAGACACTGGCTCAAATACGATATCAATAACTTTCAAGTTACAATCAGATGATTTGCCGAAAAAGAAAAGGCTTACATTGAGAGAAACAAGCTCTCTGTAACTTGTTAGAACTTTGAGAGCCAGCGATAATATGGAAGTGCAAAAGGCCATCTCAGTACTACCATTCAAGCACTGATAATTCCGCTCTTAGTTGACAACGATTTTGTTCCTGGTTTTAGTTTGGCATTTGATCGTTTCTTTTGTGACTTCCTCTGCTTCAACTTATTTGATATACTGTCAGCTTGGGAAACAATCTTGGAAGTCGTAATGCCTGCTTCTTCGAATATCTGTGCTCTTCCAGGGATCAGGGAGTCCCGTGTTAGTACATCAATGCCATCATAGGTCCAGACGCCCAGAATAGCCTCTCCCTTCAGCTCAACTGCAAACCAACCAAGGCCTGCAGCAGCAATGCCGACAGAACTCGCAGCCCATCTGTTTGAATTGATGTAGACTTCTCGTCTTGTCAGCTCTTTGACACATTTCACGCCAATGGGCGGCTGAAATCACGAAGTTTTAATGCACCAGATCATTCTGGAAACAGAAGAAAAGGGATCATTGCTAGGACAGCGAGAAGCAGCCAGGAATGGAGTCAGAGAAACTACAATTGCCAACAGAAATGGCTTTCCATCATCATGGATGCATTCTGTCTTTCCCGTGCGAAGTGGAACAAGTGGTCATGCCAAACTGTAATGTAAAGTGTCTCCGCCGATAATTCCTCCACATCAAGCCTTACGAGCCCCCAATATGAACAGAATGACCTGCCTGGTATAGACAAAATAGAAAAGGTAAGGGATTTTACTGGATATCAAATTAAACAAAAGAGCTGTTTAATCTTAGTTGCAATGACCTTAGATCAGTCCATCATAAAAGCTTCTATTTTCCTTTAAAAACATCAACCAATGTAACTTAACATGTGTGAATAGTATAAAGACGTGCCTTGAATTTTGCACCTTTAATTTCTGAACTATGTATTAACATTTGTCTGGATTGCTATCTATATGTCATTGATGAAAATAAGTTATTTCTCTGCTCTCTGCCTAAACAACTTCCTTCAGACAAGTGAATGAAAGGTTCTGAATATAACCTGCATCATTCAAACAAAACAGCTTGATAATGCGTTTCACAGTGAACAATTGAATACAATCAGATCATGCAGAGATTCAAATATAATTTTTCTTTTTCAATAATGGACTTATCCTCACATCCTTGCATGTAAAAAATATGTCAGTGAGCAAAAGTCAAAGAAAGAACCATAAAGGAACACATCATGTGGCATTCTGAGATAGCATAAGAACAAGTGGAGTTTGTGAAACTGGTCCTTGTTTTTCCACACTCAATTCACAACCTACCATTTGTCCGGAGATTTCAATGGTGGCAACTCCACAGTCATGCATTTTGTACCGTCAAATCTACCTGCATTCTGTTAAGATCTGAAGAAATCTGAAGCATGTCAGTGAAAAATCAAGAAGTGGTAGATCCAGCTGCTGCAAAAACCCCAGGAAAAACAGAGCTCAGGGCCAAGGTTGTCCGGAACAACACCAACCATGCATGATGCCCATGCACGGAAACCATCACAGATTGGGTGAGACAAGCATCTTTACCACATATTTATTCATAATCTCGAAAGTAGACCGATGAAGATCATACAACAGAGGAATGAATTGCAACTCCTGTGATTATGAAGAAAGCTTGTGGTTTAGAGAGGTCAAAGGCGGCATCATCTATAATTATTTGTTCTTTTGCTTGCCAGCAATAGAGCACAAATGAGTCTCAAATTTTCGCAGAAGAGCAGTAGCGATCACGATTGTATTCAAAATTTTTAAATATTTAATAATTAGAATATTCTAGATATTGCAGTTTTTTATAATTAATATTAATTTTAACAACTAAGATATACTAGATATTTAATATATGTTAAATAATTAATTTTTTTAGATATCTAATATATTTTTATTATAAAATTAATACTAATTTTCAAACTATTAAGTATTTGATAATGATTCAGTCAAATATTTTATATTTTAGAAAATTAAAATATGTCCAACCAAATAATGAATTTCAAATTACTTAAATGAAAAATTTTGAATTAAAATTTTTTTTCAAGTTCTGAAAAATCTAAATTTTGAATATTTCAAATTTCTAACAAAATAAAGAGTATTGAAGGTTAAATTAAATCCTCTAACAAAAAAAGTAAATAAATAAAGAAACAACATCCTCTGCCGAAACATGGTCCATTTCGCCGTAAGTTGTAATTAAATCGATCGATGTAATCGATTTGCATTTGACGTGTAGTTTCTAGTTGTGTGTTCGGGCTAAATTATACTTACTGTTTATCAATGACATCTAATGATTTATTAGGATTCAATTTTTTTTTAAAAGAGAAAATTATTGGATGTTCCTAAAAAAATCCTCAACGAAATTCCATGTCATACCGAGGACAACGAAAACCATACTTGTTTGCAATTTCAAAAATTACTAGGCGTTTTATGCAAACCTCCCTTAAAAGCCTATGTTTATGTAATATTTAATAGTATGGGGCGTATTTTGTAAACCTTTTAATAACGGAGGGCCGAGTACACCCATGCTAATCTTGCGGCAAAACAAGTATTGTATTAGTTTCAAAGTTGTAAGGGGTTTTCTGCAATAACGCCGACTTGAACTTGCCTCATCTCGATAACAGATCGAACGCTCAAACCCTATGCGAACCGAAATGGCGAGGCCATTACTTGCCAGCACCTCTTCTCTCTCTCTCTCTTCGGCCCAATCCAGCCTCACCATGGCGCTGGCCTTCACCTTCTGCCCTAGCTTCGCCGCCTTTCCGTCGATACGCCCTCGCATTTCTCCTTTCCGCAAATACAGTGTGTCCTTATCTGCTCGAATCTCTTCACAGCTGCCCGAGGAATCCGCCAATGGTACTCACTTATCCCATTCTTTTCTTCAATTCCATGCCTTATTGAACCTTTCTTGCTTCTTCAAGTTTTGAATGTCTGCTTTTCGAGTAGTAGACGATTAAAGGCACCGTCTTGCAACGCATTGTCGTGAATGTTGTGACGGAAATGAAAGGTGGTTAATTTAGGTATTTATTGCTCAAAAGACTTTGAAGCATGGATGAATTTGCTAGCGAAGTTAATTTTTTTTCGTATAAGATTGTTCATGTAGTGGAATAAGCTCTAAATGTCATCTTCAGAAGTCTTGAACAGGGTGCTTTTGTAACTCACGTAAATATTTCGTTTAGCTGATATTTATGAAATTGAGGCTGCAGAGAAGCAGCAGTTTTAGGATCCTATGAAATATTACAGAAACAAGTTTATGCTACTGAAAATGTTAAATCATGATCAAGATAGTGCTTGATGAACCTTTTCTTTTCTTCTTTGTTGTCGATCCTAAAATTCATATGCCTTGCATAAGCAACATTTCAATGGCTCTAGAATAGAAACCTTCAAAACTAGCTGATGAGTGGCACAAGATTACCATTTTAAAAGTTGTTTCTCTTTAATTGTCAAAATAATTTTCGAGATGCCTCTCCTTCTCAAGAGTTAGTTTGAAAACCATTTAACGTTATCCTTTCTTGCTATCACTCTCGTGTATTATGAATTTCCAGAAGGTGCCTTTTCTGGTCGAGTTGGGTTTCTGGGTCTTGGAATAATGGGTTCACCCATGGCTCTGAATCTCATCAAAGCTGGGTAAATATCTTGTTGTAACTTATTTGTATACATGATTTCTGTTCCAAAAAGGATGGATAAGTCAGATTTAGTGAATGAGTTACTTTGTTCTGAAAATCAGTTCTGTTTGCAGATGCGATGTTATTGTCTGGAATAGAACCCAGAGCAAGTGTGATCACCTCATCAACGTGGGGGCAAAGTATGCTAATTTTGATCCTATACCCAGGAAGCTTTTCATTTCTTCTTCTTTCAGTCCCAAACTTGTTTGTTTACATGTTTCTTTTGCAGATACCAATCTTCTCCGGCAGAGGTTGCATCATCCTGTGATGTGACATTTGCAATGCTTGCTGATCCTCAAAGTGCAGTATGTATATCAACTTTCATTCTTTTCTATTGTCAGTCTAAATGTGTTCTTCCCTCATAATTTGGTTTTCTTCCTTGAAGATCGATGTTGCATGTGGCATACATGGAGTTGTTAAAGGAATGGGACCTGGAAAAGGGTATGCATTTTCTTCTTTTTTGACATGCCTGACAGTGCTGCTTCTGTGGGTTCTTTCAGTCAGAGTGCAGTGTGTCGTGTTTTAAGATTTATACAAGTAAACTGCTTTAATTTGGATTACATTATATGTATTTTCATTTCAATTAGAAACTGAATTTGTGGACAATATTTTACTTTTTCCATAGATATGAACCTAATTATTTTTCTTTCGATGAGTTCCAACAGGTATGTAGATGTCTCCACTGTTGATGGTGCTACATCTAAGTTGATAAATATGAATATCAAAGAAACAGGGGCACAATTTCTAGAGGTAATAGTTTCTTCTCCCTCAGGTGTATCTCCAGCCGTGGAGGTGTTCATTACAATTCCAGTGTCCATGTATTTCGTCATGGTACAAATATCATGGCATTATGAATTTCAAGTGCAAACTACAGTGTATTTTTAATAGGCTCCAGTTTCAGGCTCCAAAAAGCCTGCAGAAGATGGCCAGCTAATATTCCTGACGGCAGGTATTGTTATTAAGTTGTATTTGGAAACTCCGTTTATTTCATTAACTATATTTTAAGGTTTTGTTTTGTATATTCTCTATCTTTTTATAGCATCAGTCTCTTTACAGTCCTCAAACAAATTGACCTTTTCCTCACTGAGTAGATACAGCATGATTAATATATGCCTACTTTTAACCATAGATTGTGTATAGGGGATGTATCTTTGTATGAAATTGTGGCACCACTACTGGATATCATGGGGAAGGTATAACCTCCTTGAATTTCTATTTATTATGATTTCAGCTCTTTTTTATCAGGTCTAATGTTAGTTTGTGCTGTTCCTAAACTGAACATGTTGGCAGTCAAGATTTTACCTGGGAGATGTTGGAAATGGTGCAGCCATGAAACTTGTTGTTAACATGATCATGGGAAGGTCATACTAGTTTCTTCTTTTTTTTTCTGCTTTCACAATTTTATTAGGAAAAACTCTGAATTGATCAGTTGGAGGTGTTCAACCAATGGCAATTCCTCAATTCTATTGAATGCAGCATGATGGCTTCTTTTTCTGAAGGGCTGCTGCTTAGCGAGAAAGTAGGGTTGGACCCCAATGTTCTTGTTGAGGTTGTTTCACAGGGTGCTATTAGTGCCCCTATGTTCTCAACCAAGGGGTCTTCAATGGTTCAAGCCACATATCCGACATCATTTCCTTTAAAGCATCAGCAGAAGGTCATTAATTTTTTTACCTTTTCTGTTTTAAGTATTATATATATATATTATCATGTAGGACAATACATCCTATACTTGGCTTTGATTGCAGGATCTCAGGCTTGCTTTAGGGTTAGCTGAATCAGTCTCGCAGCCAATCCCTATTGCAGCTGCTGCCAATGAACTCTACAAGATCGCCAAGTCCCGCGGCCTAAGCGACCATGACTTCTCGGCTGTAATTGAAGCTATACGCACGAAATTGACTCATCCAGACAGTTAGTGGATCTTTTCCTCTTTTCCATTTCATTTTTTACTAAATTTTGATTTGATGTAGATAAATTTCACATGTCTATTGATCGAGCGTGCTACATTTCTTGTGAGCCTATTAATGGATGTAAAAATCATATTCAGGAACTTATGATAGGCGATTTGTTCTGTATTAAACCACAAGGGCTAGCGGGCAATTATTAAAATATCAGGAATTCATATGCAACTATGGCAACTTGCAGGGGGGTATATGTAAAATTGTTTAGTCCTAAATTACAAGTATATATTGAACGCTATCTGTAAAAATATTTAGTAAATGAATGATTTATCGGACTAATTAGGGAATACGCGGTAAATCTAAACAACAAATCCTACAGACGGTTTAGTTTGTAAGTGTAAGCAAAGAAGCAGCTTCTTCCAAATCTTGCTGATGAACATTATCCATTGCGTTTGGCTCTTCGGCTCTCTTCCTCTTCATGGCTGCAAATTTTGTAGAAAAAAATTGAAATTAATTTCTTGAAATAGAAAGGTTCAAATAACTTGATGTAAGGAAAAAAAAAATATTTAAAACCACGTGCTTTTTTTTAAAAAGAAAATAAAGAGAAAAAAATAAAAAAATTAGCATGATTTATAGAGGAAAATATTGGCATTTCCAATTTTCCACAAAGGCCCTTATTAAATTTATCTCTTTTGAGCAAAAAGGTAAGAAACTTCCTTTTATTCGAGTCAAAATTTCCACATGTGCAAATTAATAAACACCAAATTCACGTGAAAAATTTTGCCCATTATAAATAAATGTCATTTTAATTTAAGAATAATAAGACATAGGAAACTTTATTTCAAACTCTAATTTAAAATTAAAACAAGATCAGCGACAACAAAATTCGGACGTTCTATAAAAAAATTCGAACAAAAATCTCAACAAAACTCAAAATATCGTAAAGTCGGGAAAAGAAATTAAAAAAAAAAAATAATGAATAACGAAAGCACCAAGATGTGGCCCTAAGAATTCGTACCTGGAAGTCAGGGCGATGGCGGTGGAATCCTTCTGGTCGGACACTTCAAACTGCCGGACGTCGAACACGTCCAAAAGCGGCCTCGTGTCGTCGGCGCCGGAGCCCTGCTGTAGACTGGCCATCGCCGGCGACTCCATCTCCACTACGCCGCCGCCGGCGCTGCCGAATTCCCGACATTATTGTTACCGCCATCACTGTGGATAGTGATGTTATTCGTATAGTCCTCGAGAAGCCCTAGGCTGCAGCCGTCGCCGTTGCTGCCGTCGTTGTAGCAATAATTGTAATATTGCTGCTGCTGCGAATGCTGCATTTGTCGTAATTGTCGTAACTGTTGGGCGTGGCCGGTGCGGTAGATGTGGAGGTGGTGGTGTAGGACGGCGAGCTCCCGCTGGTAGTGGTGGAGCTGATGCTCCAGATCGAGAAGTATGCGATAGCATCCATCGACAGGGTCGTGTGCGCGGGCGTTAGACTGGAAGATGATGGAATGCATAGCCTTGTCGCGGCGGGCCGGATCGAGGTCGCGGAAGACCTTGAGGATGTTAGAGACGCCGAAGAGACAGTGAGCGGTCGCCGGGGAAGTAGGGAGCGAGGATACAATCCGGCTGTCATCTGCGGCGCTGGTACTTTCAGAAGGCTCAGGCCTGGGCTCGGGTCTGGTTCTGGGCACTGCTGCCTTGATGATGGGAATGTGAGGAAGAAGAAGAGGAAGAAGGAGGATGGAAGTGATGAGGATGAGGATGAGGATGAGAGGCGGTGGTGGTGGATAAGGTGGAGGAAGAGTTCATTGGTGATGTGGAGGAAAGGAGGCCGAGGAAGATGGTGGGTGGAGGTGGAGGGGAGCCTCCGGATGCGGTTCCTGCGGGGGGTGGGAATAATACTAGCAGGACAGATTCTGCGAGCCCGGTGAGCGCGTCCATCGCTTCTTCCGGCGATTGTCTCGCACGGTCATCATCCTTCTTCTCGTATGCTTATTTTACTATCTTTTCCTGAACAAAGTTTCCATTTTTAGGATTTGCTTTTGTTTCCTTTCATATATGCATATATGTTGCGTCGTGCTCTGACCGTTGGGATCTTGATTTCTTTCGGGTTGGCTCGAAATTTTTTTTCTTTTTAGTCCAACAATTTACATTATATAATATCTAGGCTCGAATTTTTCAAAATTTACAGGTTTCGAGCTCAGTCGGGATTCAATTCGGACATCAAAAATGAAGTCCAAGCCCAACCTCAAGCCCAAAATACTGAGCCCGAACTCAAAATTTTCAGGCTTCCTCCGGAGCAAAAGTGGTTTATCCAAGACTCCATCTTTTGGTTATATATATATATATATATGCAAAAGCGTCTTTTGAATAGATGAATACTTGCAATATAATCCACCCTCATTCAGAAATTCATATGCGAAGTTTTATCATATCACGTCACAATAGACAAACCCCTTTTGCCGCTGGACTTCCTTGTGAGTACTGCTGGGGAGAGAAGTTGAATTAGAATTTGCGTGTTCCTCCTCCCTAAAATTATTTCACATCCCAAGTAACATAACTCAAACCACCACAAAGACTCGTGGGGCTGACACTGCTCGATGGTCATTCAAATGTGGTTGGTAATGGATTCAATGCCTTCTTCATGGACGTCGGAGGAAGGAAATAATGAGACTTACAGACAAAAATGTCATCGTGATCGCTACTGCTCTTCTGCGAAAATTTGAGACTCATTTTGTGCTCTATTGCTGGCAAGCAAAAGAACAAATAATTATAGATGATGCCAATAATGATCCCTAAGATAGACCGCAAAAAATGCCGCCTTTGACCTCTCTAAACCACAAGCTTTCTTCATAATCACAGGAGTTGCAATTCATTCCTCTGTTGTATGATCTTCATCGTTCTACTTTCGAGATTATGAATAAATATGTGGTAAAGATGCTTGTCTCACCCAATCTGCGATGGTTTCCGTGCATGGGCATCATGCATGGTTGGTGTTGTTCCGGACAACCTTGGCCCTGAGCTCTGTTTTTCCTGGGGTTTTTGCAGCAGCTGGATCTACCACTTCTTGATTTTTCACTGACATGCTTCAGATTTCTTCAGATCTTAACAGAATGCAGGTAGATTTGACGGTACAAAATGCATGACTGTGGAGTTGCCACCATTGAAATCTCCGGACAAATGGTAGGTTGTGAATTGAGTGTGGAAAAACAAGGACCAGTTTCACAAACTCCACTTGTTCTTATGCTATCTCAGAATGCCACATGATGTGTTCCTTTATGGTTCTTTCTTTGACTTTTGCTCACTGACATATTTTTTACATTCAAGGATGTGAGGATAAGTCCATTATTGAAAAAGAAAAATTATATTTGAATCTCTGCATTATCTGATTGTATTCAATTGTTCACTGTGAAACGCATTATCAAGCTGTTTTGTTTGTATTTTAAAGCAAGTTGGGCATGATTTCATCTTTTATCATAATACCTTTATTTTGAGAGGCATTAACTCGAGATATTGTTCATCACGTTCATTTTACTTCGTCAATAGTTTATTGAGTTGAACTGTCATGCATTAGAATAACGATAAATCTTCTTGTCTGTTGTTATTTAATTTTGTTGCCAATTATAATTCTTTCCTTTTTTTTATATGTTTGATCCGATTAAATTATAATTGTCTTCCTTATCCACAGAGCTTGAAATTCCCACCAAATAAATTGGACCATCATAAATAATTACTTTCTACTTCTTGTATTGCTTCCAATTTAAAATGATGAACTAGCATGTGCTTCACAAATAGAAAATTTTAATATGTGAAGCATTAAAAAAATCAGAAGCTGACCTATTGGATTCAGTGTTTAAATTAAGAAATTTGAAAGAGACTTGATATCACAAAAAAAAATACCAAAAAAACTAATAATTTTTCACTGATTAGGATGATGGATACCCTGCGAGCCAACCCCTTGCTCTGTTTTCCACCCAATCGATTTCAAGATCAAATCACAAGAACCAAAGAACCTAGTTGTCATCTTCTTCAATGCCCTTCTTTCTTTTACCCTAGCAATCCATGTGGCCTTCATAAAAAACCTTACCTCCTCTCTTACCTCTTACTCTGACTCAACAGACATAACAGATGAGCAGGTAAGTTTCATGCATCCAGAACTTTCACAAGACTGTCAACCTTCCTTTTACTTTCACCGGCCTCATATTTAATTCCAGTCTGGAGGAGTTGTGCTTTCTTCTCTCCCATTTATTGAGATTGTACAAATCTATCAGCAAATCTCTCTGCTAATCTCCGCCATTAAGAGTTCAATGTGGGAGAGCGCTTGGAACAAGAACATCTTCAGTGCTTGAGACCAATTCCTTTAACCTGTGGATTTCAGAGCTTGTTAGCATTGTGAGGAGGTGGGTGGAGGGAGGAGAACGGAAGTCGTCTTTTGTTATACTCTGGGGATGCCTGCACCAACCTTGCATTCATTGCCGCCATTAAATGACTTAGCTGTTGTGGGTTAGCCTTCTCTTTAAGACACCAATGAGCCTGCATTGCCATCCTCGACATATACCCACAGCTCAGTGCAGGACTGGAAGTCGTGAACTTGCAGGAATCTGATATTTCAAACATTGTTTCTCTTCTCTTTGCCATGGATCTTTTCCTCAACTTACTCCTCTTCCTCTGCATTTCCATTCCTTCTCAAGGTCTTGAACTCGAAGATTCTGCCTTCTTTTCTCCAAGAAACTGAACAAGAGGAACACTTCATTTTGCAGGGAAGGAACTGAAGACGAGCACAAGGCAGCCGCACCTCAAGGCAGCGAGCAGCTTCAGATCAGCCAGTAGGGAACAGTTGTATGACTACATCATAGCGGGCGGCGGCACCGCGGCGTGTCCGCTGGCGGCGACATTGTCGCAGAAGTTCAAGGTGCTGGTGCTTGAGCGAGGAGGCTCGCCCTACGGCAATCTCAACGTCTCCTACCTCCAGAACTTCCACATTTCCCTGGCCGACACCTCCCCAAAGTCGCCGGCCCAGCCCTTCATCTCCACCGACGGTGTCATCAATGCCCGTGCCCGTGTCCTCGGCGGTGGCACCTGCATTAACGCCGGCTTCTACACCAGAGCCAGCCACAGGTATCTTGATTCTTCGATAAAATTGGAACGATACAGAAAAGATGAGTAGGTCAGTCAACCAAATGACGAACAATTAATGATCAGATATCATTCTCTTGGCATATCACAATCAGAAGAACCAGCATGTGCCACCAAATTAAATATTTGCTTCTATTTAATAGTGTTTGGTGCAATAATTATAATCAAATAGTAACTGTTTGAGGTGGTTGTTGCTGTTGCCTGCCACCATCCAACTCCTGTTTTAATTTTCATTTTGTTTTCTAATTTATTTTCATTTATATTTGAATCTTCTGATAGCTTTTTGAAAGAAGCTGGGTGGGATTCTGAGTTGGTGAACGAATCATACCCATGGGTCGAGAAGCAAATAGTGCACTGGCCCAAGCTGGCGCCATGGCAGACTGCTCTCAGAAATGGTCTTCTTGAAGCCGGCGTCTCGCCATTCAATGGCTACACCTACGACCACCTCTACGGCACCAAGGTCGGCGGCACCATCTTCAACGAGTACGGCTTCCGCCGTACCGCCGCTGATATCCTCATCTCTGCCAACCCCCAGAACCTCAAAGTACTCGTCCATGCCACCGTGCAGAGGATCGTCTTCGACAGTAAGATCCGGCACCCGAAGGCCATCGGAGTCGTGTTCAAAGACGAGTTTGGCGGCCTGCATCAAGCTTTCATCAATGGCAACAAGCAGAGCGAAGTCATTGTCTCAGCGGGGACGATAGGGAGCCCCCAGCTGCTGCTGCTGAGCGGCATTGGCCCTAGGGATGAGCTTGAGAAGCTGAACATACCGGTGGTGGTCGACAACCAGTACGTCGGAAAAGGTCTGTCTGACAACCCTATGAACAACATCTTCCTCCCAACGAAGAAGCCCGTCGAGCAGTCCCTGATCCAGACTGTCGGGATCACCAAATTCGGCGCCTTCATCGAAGCCAGCAGCGGCTTCGGCCAGTCCTCCGACAGCATCCAGTGCCACCACGGCATCATGTCCGCTGAGGTCTGCCCATAGATATTTCCACAAACACTTAGCACTGCTTCTTCTTAGTTTCTGAATTCATAAACACAGTAAACTATCTATTGCAGATTGGACAGCTTTCCACCGTGCCGCCGAGCAAGAGAACACTGGAGGCCGTCAAGGAGTACGCGAAAACGAAGAGGGAGCTCCCACGGGAGGCTTTCCGCGGTGGCTTCATACTAGAAAAGATCGACGGGCCACTCTCCGCTGGGTACCTCCGGCTTCTGGACACCGACGTGGACACTACTCCATCAATCACCTTCAACTACTTCAGCCACCCGGACGACCTCCGCCGGTGCGTGGAGGGGATCCGTACGATAGAGAAGATCGTACAAACGAAGCAGTTCGCCAAACTGGCAGAGGACGACGAGTACACTGTAGGAATGCTGCTGAACATGAGCGTCAAGGCCAACGTCAACATGATACCCAAGCACACCAACGACACGGCGTCGCTGGAGCAGTTCTGCCGGGACACAGTCATAACCATATGGCACTACCACGGCGGCTGCCACGTCGGTAAGGTGGTGGACCATGACCACCGTGTCCTCGGCATCGATAACCTTCGGGTGATCGACAGCTCCACCTTCAACCGTTCTCCGGGCACAAATCCTCAGGCCACCGTCATGATGATGGGCAGGTACTATGCTAATATTGATTCCAGCACCGATACTATGATTGAAGTGAATGTGCTTTAACTCTCTTTTCCCGATATGCATGCAGATACATGGGGGTGAAGATACTGAGGGAGAGGCTTGGGAGATGGGTGGGGGTGAAGTGAGCAGGGAGAGCCAAAGTGTGATTATGTAGTGATTTTGGGTTTGATTTGTGTTAGAGAAGATGTAAGGAGAAAGATAGGAGATGATAGTGTGCGGTCTCATTTGGTTAAGAGAGTGATTAGTTAATGCAAGTGTCAAGTTGTACAATTTAGTTGGTCAACGGATTTGATGTTGTTGGGGCAATGTGCTTCATGGAGTGTATTTTTGTCTGTTTTGTATTGTCTAAAATGTAATGAATTGGAATTTGATGAGCATGACGCATGACACTTAAATTTTGCTGGCTTTTGTTGACCTGGTGTTCGAGCATTGTACTGCAAGCAATTTTATTACCGAATATATATTTTGTCTAATAATTTTTTTGTCCAACAAAAAGTCTCGGGGCGTAATGTCCACAGTGATAGCGTGATTAGCTGAGAAATTGCTAATAGTTCCCTAATACAAAAAAATACATTTACAAGGGGTTTTATTAAGTTATTCCAGTTTACACTTGACAAGGGTGTTATAGATGTGAAAAACCAAACGCATCGCGATTTGCATTCTGAAGATGAGAACTAATCCTAATGCAAAACTAATGGATGTGATTTTCTCCTATGAATTCTGTGTCTGACAAGTTCCCCAAGCGCGAGCCGCGTCTGCTGCAACTCCGCTACCGCTTCTCGCTTCGCAACTATACGTCACAACGATGACGTGTCTAACCCCCATTGGCATGCGCTATCGAAACTCTACCACGGTCAGAGTACCATCCCGATAAGCGTAATCTTCCCCTAACCGCCCAAAACCTCGATCGTCTTCTCCCATTTCTCCTCCCGATCTCTACTTCTCCATCATCGTCGTCGTCGTCGTCGTCGTCGGCATCGTCATCGTCATCAATGGCGTTCCCCTCCGCCCTCATCTATGTCACCCTCGCCGTGATCCTGCTCATCATCCTTGCCTCCTACTCCCCTCCCTCCCGCCCCCACTACGGCGGCACCCACCGCCGCCTCAGGCTCCGACACCCGGAGGCGGAGCCATCGCCCCCTGGCCACCACCGCGCCGCCCCCTTCGACCCTCTCATCTCCGACATCGAGCTCCACCGCGACGACCGCGAGTGGGAGCGGGCGCACTTCGACATCCCCCCTGCCCCCGGCCACGAGCCCCAGCCCGAGTGGGAGGACTTCATCGACGCCGAGGACTACATCAACGACGAGGATCGCTTCAATGTCACCCACCGGATCTTGCTCTTGTTCCCGAAGATCGACGTTGCCCCCGCCGATGGCCGCGTCAGCCTCGACGAGCTCACGGAATGGAATGTGCAGCAGGCGGAGCGGGAGGTGTTGCATCGGACCAAGCGGGATATGGAGTTGCACGATAAGAACAAGGATGGGTTCGTCTCGTTCCAGGAGTATGAGGCGCCCGTGTGGGCGCATCGAGCTGACGGTCGGTCAGATCTTCCCTGTTTCCTTGCTTGCTGTTTCTCAATTGCGCTCGGACTCTGCCATTTTCACGTATGCTATTTTCTTTTATGAGATTTGGTGCTATTGATAAGTGAGATCCGCTTTGAATGCCTTTGATTGAAGCTAGATCTTCACCGGTAGCGGAAATCTAGGATCGTGTGTTCTTTTGTGAGATTTGGTGTTATTGATCGGTGAGATCCGCTCTGAATGCTTTTGAGTGAAGCTAGCTCTTCACCGATAGTGGGAATCTGGGATCGTCTGTTCTTTTGTGAGATTTGACGCTTGTTTTTTCTAGCTGCACTGGGATTTTGTTAGATAATTTTTTTTCTGTAATGGTGCTGTTGCTATTGATGCAAGAGGCTTGGTTCTAGTTCAAGAGAGATTCATAGGCCAATTTCTCAACTTTCGCTGGATATTTCCCCCAAACAAACACACCAAAGATTCGACTTGCCTGTAGGATCTGGCCCTGTACTGAGTTCCATATTCATGTCTGTGAATGATTTTGGTTTTGATTTAGTTTAGATGTGTGAACATATACTTATCTGTTGGCAGTAGCCGGACAAATAGTATTTGTTGTTGTCAAAACTACTGTTCATAGTGGAATTTCTTGTATATTATCAGATGATTCGACTTGGTGGAAGGATGAACACTTCAATGCTTCTGACATTGATGAAAATGGCCTTTTAAATCTTACAGAGTTCAATGAGTAAGTTTTTTGTGTTTATGCCTTCCTGCATAGTTTCAACCTTTTCTACTGATTTATAATGGTGAATTTCTCTCCAGCTTCCTCCATCCATCAGATAGCACTAGCCCAAAGCTGATTCATTGGTTGTGCAAAGAAGAACTAAGGTGCAGCCTTTAATAATGCCCACAAAATTTGGAAAAAAGCAATGCTCCACTTAGGGTTTTGTGTTCTCAAATTGTGCAATTTCATGTTTCTTATATTGTGAGAAAGTTATATCTCTCACTCTAGAATTTGTAATCTGAACATAAATCACAATTTTGATGCCTGTTGATTAGCACATTATATATGTTTAGAGAACTGAAACTTTAAAGGGACCATATATAAGTATGGAAATGGTTAATACCTTCTTGGAAAGTTCATTTAAAGCAAAATTTTGTTCCTGCACCAATATTGAAGAGAAATGCTGGATTGACAGGGTTGTATTTCTGTTAAAAATAGGTGAGCTTGGAAAAATTTTGTGAACAGGTAGATTGGAAACAAGCAAGTAGATTGTTCAATAATTGTATAGAAATTTGATTGAAAGAACTGCATTGTTTTAGTCATCTAGTGAAAAACATCATCAAACTGGGAGAAAAAACTAGAATCTAGATGTATGTGAAGCATGAAGGTTAATTTGCAGGGATGGTTGTGATAGAGTTGCAATGCCATGCTTAAACTTTGGTCTATGGTTTTACTTGGAGGATTGGTGGAAGAAAAATATAAACACACCATCTTTGAGAAATGGATTTATCTTGAAAGTTGAAAGTGGAGGATCTCAATGTAGTTTTAGACCTTGTTATTCAGAGACTGATAGCAATCTAAATTAATACTGGGACTGACTTGGAACATGCATCTGATGAGCTTTTAGTTTTTTTCCCTTCAGGATGAAACTTTAGATCTATGTTATGGTTTTTATTCAAGAGATGACATAGCACTTCTATTGCTTCATGGAAGGCTATTGTTATTCAAGGAAATGTAAATAAGAGTTAACACCAAATAGAAGAAAATAGTTGGAGCTAATGAATCACAAATATAATTTGTGCAACAGGATTTGGTGCGAGTGATTGTAGTCATCTTGTAATGATTGAAGAGGACCTGAGTAATGACAGCTTTTTCTGAGATGAAAAGAAACCATAAAACTTTTTCCGTGACGCAGTATTTATGTGTAAACATTACTTAACAAAAAAAGTTGTTTGCACATTCAATTTTCTCCAGGTTTATGCTTGGGGTTGTTTAGTTTTAAAGAATAGGTTGTTATTATCTCTCTGATCTTTAGTATTTTCTTGTCTTCTTTTTTCGTTCAGGGAGAGAGACAAAGACAAGGATGGGAAGCTGAACTTCCAGGAATATTTTAGTGGTTTATTTCAGTCTATCGGGAACTACGATGAGGTTCACAATCAGTCAGATGCAACGGATGCACCAGCAAAAAAAATGTTTAAAGAGCTTGACAAGGATAATGATGGGTAAGCATTGGGATATCTCTATTGGCTTTCTAGGAAGTGGGTAAGTTATTTGTTCTACTTTGACATGATTATTTCCTTTTCAGATTTCTGTCAGTTGATGAACTAGTTCCTGTTATCGGCAATCTGCACCCTTCAGAGCGTTACTATGCTAGACAACAAGCTGATTATGTGGTATCACAGGTAAATTTGATCAGGCTCAATCTAAAAAGTTTTGAGTCATTAATTTTTAGCATGAGGTCAACCACTCTGGCGCATGTAAATTTTCAACTGAAATTATCTACCTTAGTTTTCTTGTTTCAATAGTATATGAGGCAGGATGTGGCTTAGCCACAGAAAAAGATCCAGTTTTGTTGCACAAGAACTGCTGCTAGAATATATTCCTGACAAACTCATCTAATTAGGTGGTCAAGATGATTCTGTTAATATACTGATAGATTCTGTTTTTCTGGGTATTACCAGAAAATTAATTATATGGATTTAGGTTGCATATATGGCGTTGTGTTTGTTGGCAACTAGTGTGTGATATGTTTGTCTTCATAAGCTAGGCATCAGTGGTTCAAAACCAATAAAAGGTGGAACTAAGTCCATGATATAAATTTGCTACTGTTGAGATGGTCAGTATGTTTTTTCGAGGCTGATTTTTTGTTTTAATTTTTTGTGCCTTTTGCCCATATCTCAGAAAATACATTCAATTAATCATGTGCTTTGTTATACTAGATCTCCCATTATTTTTTATATTCAAGATGAAGTTCTGCTTGTTTATAAACTTTACAATGTTTAATAACTTCAAAAACTGGCCATGGATTCTTCTACATTGGAACTGTTCTTTGGAAGTTTTCTCCTCCTATGAATTGTTGCAAAACCATGTTGAGCACATTTTCCTTAAAGGGTCTGTATGCCATGGAACCTTGTCGCAATCTTTAGGTGGCGAAGAAGAGTTGTAAAACTATGCTCACCTTCCCATATAGTTGAATTTTATATGGTTGGTTAAGCATTCATGCAGATGACTTATATGTAGCGAACTTCTATAATGGTAGCATAATATTGGATCATTATCACAAAGGCATAAGATTGAATAATATACCTGGTAGATTAAGAAATTAAGTGATACAGGAAAACTTTAATGTTTTTTTCATGAGCTTCCACCAAGTCAATGTTTTGTTGAAGTGATGAGTACTGGTCTTTCCCGTTTGCAGGCAGATGCTGATAAAGATGGCCTACTTAGTTTGAATGAGATGATTGAACACCCTTATGTGTTCTATAGTTCTATTTTTAGCACGGATGATGATGATAGCGACTATCATGATGAGTTCCGTTAATTAATCCAGGTATGTTTTGGAAATGAAGATATCACTGGAAAGGTCATTATAGAAAACTAAAACTTTTTATGCCCCCTACATTTTCCAGTTTGGTGATTAGAAAAAAGGACATAGCCCATGACAAATTTGCAGTGAAATACTTGAAGCATCTCTCTGTTCATTCATCAGATTTACTTTTCTGTAACTCGAGTTGCAGGTGAGTGCTTTGTTGCCACGTGTTTTTCTACTCACCTGAAGCAAACCTTCTGCAACGATCTTTTTCCTTTTATTTATTGTGGAAAATCTCTTGACAGGCTAGGTTTAATTAGCTTCAATTTATCTCTACGTGAAGAATGATAAGAAATCAGTATCTGAACAGCTTAGTGCGAAAATCATTCTTTAATCTGTTTATTTGTGTGCTCTGGACTGAGAGCAACTGATTACACATTGTGCAATAGCAGAAGGAAACATCAGAATGCTAGGAGCCATGTTTCAATTTTGTTATGCATATTTAATTTGTATGGATATATTTTTTGTTGTTTAAAGATAGTTTTTTTCTCTGTTTAGCTCTGTTTGATTTTATACTATTTTTCGCCTTGAGTTTCTTGTTATTCGAAAATTCTGATGCCTTCAATGTCCTGGTTTTCATGGACTGGCATTATATCTGGTGCTATTAATGGGCCGAGTTGGTAGGCCCAAACTGCCGTCCAATCCTGGCCAGCTATTTTAGACCACGAATTGGACCCCCTATTCTGCTCAGGCCCAGAATCCTACGACTCAGTCTGGGCGTCGTCCTAGCTGGATCTATTCCACAATGGGACGGGTCTTCTTACAACTTTTTTTTAGTCTTGATTCAGTTACATCATAGTATGCAAGTTTGCAGAATTCACTATCGGTGTTCTGTCTTGTGTGTTGATCATCTCTATTTGCGTCCCTTTCTCATACATGTTACGCATCGACCCTTTTCTCATACATGTTAGGCATTGACGATTCATACCATGCAGTGGAATATCCAGTGTTTGCTTTCTTCTTGTGAAGCTTTATATAATCTCGGCTGAAGTATGAGATTTTTTATTCTTGATGACTACATTCTACAGCGAGAATAGCTTTATCTAATTTCTCTATATTTTAGCTTGTTAAATAAATGAAGTCAGTATGCTTGCAAACTTCCACATGCCTCACTCTACAGTTGAGATTCTCACATGTCACTTCACATATCGCGCACACAGAATCATCAGTACTGGCCCCCAAATCCATCTGCCTACTTTTTCTGATAGGAAAATCATCACCTGAATGAAAAAACTCGAGAGAATCCAATCAAAGGAAGCCAGCCAGCCAGCTTAAGTGTTGCTGGGGAGCACTAGTCTCTGCACCAGCAGCTCCCGCCAAGTGAGTCCATCCATACGGATATATTAACCCCAACATTTGGGATTCTTCTGGGTCGTTCCGTTGTCTTCTTCTAGTTATATTTGCTCACAAACACCAAGTTGAAGTCTTGGAGAAAACTAGAATGAGTCATCAAAACTCAGGAAGGAAGAAGAAGAAGAAAAGGGACTGTTTTGTTTGGGTCTGGGAACCAGGTCGGATGAGGAGTCAAAAATCATTAGTCTGGTTTTAGCTGCATAGCAGATGGTCACAAGAGAAAGAGTGGAGAGAAACAGCGTTTGCTTGGCAAACAGCGCACGTGACTGGGGGCACAAATCATGCGTGGGTGGTGTTGTACTAAAGCCTAGTAGGGTATTCCTGTGGGCAGAGATGGTGGAAGGGACAAGTCATGGGCCCTCAAGCCAAGGGGAATCCTAAGCTCTTGTGACCTCTCTCTCTCCTTCTCGAGCTTTGTCAAGAACAATTAGAAGTCTTTTTTTTTTTTTTTCATTTTTTTTATTATGGGAAAACAACAGGACAATAAGAGATGCTCATGTAACAGTGTGGACTGGCTCCTTCCTGGCTACGAGACATGGAGAATGAGCCAAATAATTCATGTTCTGATAGCAAATGATGTCATGGATCGTGTTACCTGCAAACCTAGTTACTGGCGGGTGACCAAAGGAGATTAACGGCTGAGAATCACTGAAAAGCCAGAGGCAACGAATGGGGCCCGTAGGAAGAAGATTGACAATTGAACTCAAATGGGGGCTGTTGGCCAGAATATATCCTTCAAAATACTATTCCCTTATTGTGCTACTCCTAAAGTTAGAGAAATTGCAGTCAGGTCATCGATTGAAGGGGACAAAAAGAAAGAACATATGTTGGTACTGACTAGAAAGTAGGGATTATTAGTGGTTGGTTGGTCCCAAATCAATGTCATGTTATGTTGGTCTATGACGCCATTAATGACTCATGTTTATAAGATGATTTGACATTATATATATATATATACATATACAACTGATCTTTGATTTTCCTCAAGAGATTTGGGTTGAATTTTCATCTTTCATTATATTTCTTCCTGTTTTTTTTTATCGCATACATGTGTGCTTTTCCTTGGCATCACGGCAAGTATAAATGCTCGAAACGATGGAAATTAGCTGTTGATATCCTAATAAAGCATAGAGAAAAAGTGATTTTGGAAATTTTGTGAAGGTAATTAAGTTACAAGAAGCAGAGAAAGCCACTCAACACCAAAACACGAGAGATAACTCAGTTACAAGAATCTCACAACGTCTAGACAGCGAAATTGTCGATAACATGTCCTTGTAATGCATGCCACCAACAACTTGCGGTCCCTCTCGCTAGGTATTTGTATATAATTCAATTCTTTTAGATTTGTAGATTCTGAAATCGCCAGGTTGACGCCAAAGACGATGATCTACCCATTTAAGTGAACTAATTATTCAAGTTTAATCTAGTGATTAATACTTCACCAGGGTTAGGCTAAGAACATAATAGAGGTTGATGAGGATCCCAGTAGTAGATGCTTTGTCTTAATGAAAGGAGGGATTCCTTTTGTTATCCTTTTGCTCATGAAATAAAAGGAAGAAGGGTCTTTTTGCTGAAAGAATATACTCCACCTCCTCCTCCCATGTCAACCCTTCGTCTCTCTCTCATAAGGCTTTTAAAAGCTGGATGCTCTATGCAATTACAACAAATATTGCCTCGATCCAAGAGAAGTAAAGCTCATCCTCTCCGATTCTCTTTCTCGCTTGCAAGCATCAATCGTGGCCCTTGTGGCCTTGGGACTAGAGAGAGAAACTCAAAGAGAAATATATAGCAGAGAGTGCGTGTGTGTGTCTGAGAGAGAGAGAGAGAGAGAGCTCCGACATGCCATGCCACCCACAAGTGCATGTCGCGGACGTGCCAAAAGCCAAAAATGGTACACATGCATTCCACAATGAGAGGAGCCACCTTAACGCGTGTTGCCATATCGGGGTTTTCTAAGTTTACACTCTTTGCAGTGTAACTTTAGGGCTATAGTCTCTAAAGCCATATCCCTAAGCTAATCAAGTAGTATATATATGAGCAAAACCCTATTCAATACTTGATTACAAGATGAGCATTAGTTTTTTGACAAATGATGCAAGGAAGCATGGCGGCCAAGATCCATGATAATAATAAAAATAGGGAAATAATAATAATAATAATATCAATTTTTAAAATTTTTTTAAAATAAAAACACATAGAGAATGAGAGGTACACTGCATGGGGAGAAAGAAGGGCATATAGCTTTATGAAATGATCCCTCTATGATTGAGTGCATCCCTTGAAACTTTAGCGTTTCGCTCCAGTAGTCATTTTCATCCATCCAACATTCATGCAGCCTTCCTTCTCTGTCATTAATCATTGACCTCTTTCTTGCTTGCTGCATTTTCTCACTACATTAACAGCATGCATTTTGCAATTATCCATTTTCAAAACCCAAAAAAAAAAAATAAAAAAGAAAAGAAAATCAAGCAATGTCTCCTTTTCAGTTTTTTTTTTTTACCATAATCTAGGGTTTAACAGGATTACATGCAAATCATGCATGTGAAACTATACTTGTACTTGGACTATTCTCTGCCACCCTCAATTATTGTTCATATAGGAGGGATCTGCAGTCATGATGCAAATTACAGAGTTCAGGGAAATATATGCAAATAAGTAAGAATATAAGGTGGTAGAGGTTGAGAATTCAAGTTCTACATGTAGTAATGTGGAACAAGCGTGTACGTTAGGGTTCTTATCTTCAAAAACCATTAAATGAATGAATCATATACTCTCTCTCTCCGAAGAAAATTTTTCGAAAAAAAGAAACTGAATTTGGACATATTGAATGCTCATCTACATCTCAATCGTGATAGATTCCTATGTGGGAAGTGTGCCCATTGCTGTCCCCTCCTCTGTACTCCTAATCCTCTCCGCCACTAATTTCAGATGTCATCATCTAAAACTCATCCTTGTGAACTTGTGATTACAGACTGAAAAATCTAACAAGAATAACTAAACCAAAAACAATGAAGCTTAAGACATGTTCATGTGAATCATGGCACACACGGTACTACACTGTCAATGATAAAAGATAAAGTTCATGCTTGAATCATTAACTATTTCTTCCTTGGATGTGAAACTTGAAAAGTTGCACGAAAGCATGTTCTTTTTTATCCAAAACAAGTAAATTCAAAAGAAAATCAAGAATATATAATCACAACACATTTGAGTGCCAATTCTCCCTTTGGGAAGAAGACACAAGAGGATGATAATAATAAAGCCAGTCAAAGAATACGAAGTTGTTGTTTTTTTTTCCCCTATTAAAAAGCAAAAAAATAAAGAAAATAAGCACAACAGTTTCAGCGGAAGCAGTAATAACACCATTGTTCCTTACCTTTTTTATTGGGCTTGCTCATAAGAGGAAGAGTTCATGCAAGAATCCAAGCCAGCCACGTTAAGGATGTCTATTTGAGAGATGGGCCTGAGACCCAAGAAATCTCGGGTCATGCCGTCATTCCCATGGCTTCTTCCCAAGCTCTCCAACCCATTCTTCTCTTCTCTTTTGGAGTCAAGGACCCCTCCAAAGGCTTCTTCGAATGGGGAGAATGAGTTCATCGCCAGGTCTTGATGAGAAGACAAGCCAAGTCCAAACACAGTGCTTGTAGCAGCAGCAGAAGGAGAAGTAGATGTAGTGTGAGAAACCATTTGGCTCTGTGGCCTTGTGACGGTTGCACCCATTTGAGCTGCTTTCTGGAGCAGTGCAGTGGCTGACAAGTGTGGAGAAGCCTTTGAGGCCTGGTATGGAGGAGGAGGAGGAGGAGGAAGGGAGAGAGGATGAGGAGATGGGTTGTCATGTGACGAGGAGGAGAAGTCATGCTCTAACCTAGTAGTCTGGTATGGGTCTAGCTGGCTCAGTGAAGTGGGTGTTGGTGGACCCAGTCCTTGGCTGGCTAGCCATGGTGGGATGTCTGTCCTAGTGATGAAGCCCTGCTCTTTCTTGAGCGATAGCTCATGCAATCCATGGCTGCTTAGCAAGCTGCTGCTAGTGTTGAAGTGGGTTTCTAGGGTTGCACTTGAGGTGTCAAGTGCTGAGGAAGCTGGGGGCTGGGAGAAAAGGAGTGGGTGGTGACTGGGAATAGGGTTTGCTGTAATGGCTTTTGCACTCTCTTCTGCCAATGCATCACAAAAGGCTCTGTGGGTGATAAAGCTGTCCCTTCTGCAAGCAAAAGCAGCAATACCAAAAAAGAAGCTAAAAGAAAGAAGAAAAGCAAACAAAAAAACACAAACAAACAAAGCATCACACAGGAAGCTACCATCCAAAAAGCAAATAAAGAAAGAAAGAACAAAAACATTAGATGACGATGACGATGATGGAGCTCTTAAAATTGGGGTTTTATTAGGGTTGTGAAGGATGGGCATACCTTGAGAAGAGGGTGCCACAATCACATCTGTATTCTCTAGTGCCACAGATCTTGGAGTGGGCTTTCCAATCAGATTGAACAGCATACTTCTTGGAGCACTTGTCACATTTCCACTTCTTCTCCCCGTGCTTCCTGCTGAAGTGCTTCTTGATGCCAGTGAGATCTCCAAGGGCTCTGGAGGGTTCATGGTGCACACATGTGACCTCTGGGCATATGTACACCTTCTTTTTCACCTCCTTGTTTGGCCTCTGCTTCAGCTTCCATGGGAGGTTGTGGCCTCTTCTGTGCAGCTGCAGGTTTTGGTCCCTCGGAAACCCTTTGCTGCAGATCTCACATATGAACCTGTTTGTTGCCATCAGTGTCTTTGGAGACAGTGCTATCACTTCTGCTTCTGGGTCTGAGATCAAAAAAAAACCGCACAAAAATCCAAACAAAAAATGAGAAAAAAATTATTGATGATGTTAATTGAAAGAAAGCAAAACCTAGTAGCTAAATAATAGACCTGGGTTTCCAGGGAGATTCCTCTTTTTCTTGGCTGGAGCTGGGTTTAGGGAAGGAAAGGAGGATTGCTGGAGGGTTGAGGAAGCGCTAGCTTCACCTGATGCAGATGTGAAATTGGACATTTTCTCCTCCACCAATTGGTTTTGCTGAATTAGCAACCCTTTCATCATCATCTTTGAAGCAAGGAAGGAAAGGACACTAGTTCAGATATTATTAAGAAATTGGAAAAAGAAGATGGATGGGGATCTATCTGTTCTCCTCATCTAACAAATACTAAGATTCACAAAGTTTTTCTCACAAAGGAAATGGTTTCTCTGATGGAAATCCCACAAGTCCTTATAGAATACATCAACAATTGGGTTTGAGGAAGGCACTAGGATGAAGGTGGTATTTCCACTACTGCTCTCTCTTTCTCTCTCAGAGCAAAATACAAGAGGGAAAAAGAAAAGGTTTTATTAAGATCAGAAAAGAGAATCGCTGAGAATGGAGAAAAGAGGCAAGAAGAAAAAGGTCTTTATGGGGCTGGCAAATGGGACTTCACCGAACGATGCATCATCTCATTAAAAATAAGAGAAGGAGCGAGAAAGAAAGAGATGCTCATGCTTCAACAACTCCTTGTCTTGCTCCTTCACACAAACACAGATAGAGAAACAGAAGAACAAGAAGAAAAGCTTATGAAGAACTTAAACAAGAGCAGAGATTAAAAAAAAAAAAAAAAAGGATCCAACAGCCAGAGGACAAATATTTGATATAGAACTCTCAAAAAAGGGAATTAGAAAAGATGATAACTACTTGCAGAAACAACCGGGAAAGGAGAAACAAGGGAAAGTGATGAGAGAGAGAGAAGAGGAGGAGGAGGAGGAGAAGGAGATGAAGGGAGGGGTGAGGGAAGCAAACGAGAGTGTAATCCTCCACCCATTCAATACCCAAACCCTACGCTCCAACTCTGACGTTGCACTTTCTATCTTTTGCTTTGTTCCCTTCACTTTTCTCAATATTTTCTCACAGTACTTGGCTTTCCCGGTTTACTATAGATTGTTACTTGGTTAAAAAAACATGGTGAAGTTCAAAATAATAGTGAATAAATAGGTCAGTCATTAACATATAATCTCATGCAAAGTTGCGCTGTAAGTAATGGAAGATGGGGTGTGCAGTGAGGGAAGTGACATTTCCGAAGTCAGTTGTACTTTCACATCCGCACTTCACCAAATTCAAACGAGGTAAAATAGGAGTAAATTTTGAAATAGATAAGTAATTTTTCTTATTGGTTTAGCTTCTTTAATCAAAATTTGTATAGAATATAGCTAGGATGGTGTTGAGGACATGAGCTATGTGTGTTTAGCTAGGGCAAAGTTTACCTTAAGAAAGACTCTGATTTGCTGGTAGAAAGACTATATAAATATATAGATAAACATAGGTACTGTGGAAGGGATGGGGATGAGGAGAAAGCACATCCACTCTACAGCCCTTTTAGCATGATTGGGTTTTTGAGTGAACTAAAAGCTTAATATAATATTCATCCCCTCCATGCATCAGCAGTTAATTAATTAATTTATTTATTTTTGTATTCATCCCTTCCACGCATCGCAGGTTAAAGATATTATTTCCACTCAAAAAACATGTTGCAGGTAATATCTTAACCAAACATTTTGAGGGTTAAAAATATGACTCAAGAGTAAAAAATTTCCAATCCAACATGATAAATGAGCTCAAAATGGGTGATGGCTCCCAACTTCATCAGAGAATGTTTTGGAATATTGATTGATGTTCATACATCATTCAACTCAACCAGCATCAACTCGTTTAGCATCTCTGCGTTTTGAGTCGCCCTCACTCACAATAATGTGCGATTTGAGTAGATTATTAGCAATTAGGAACAATGATCATAAACTAATGGTCGCTTTCATGAACAAGTCCAAATTGTTTCCAGTTTCTTATTAATTCCTTTCGCCTGCTTTTAGCGACCTCTGTCAGAAGACAACACATCATTCAAACAAGAGACCCACGCCCCTTCGCTGGTTCAATTGAATTAAGCTTTTTTAATGCTTAAAAGCTTTAAGTATCAGCTAATCAAGCCAAATTAGTCCGTGTCATCTTGGTTGCGGTGATTGCCTTTTCTTGTTTGAGCTTGTTATACAATATACGAATACTCTTAACGACGGATTAAGTTGAACGAATACGGCGAAAGCAAACACAAGAAGCTAAGAAACCCTTAATCCACGCAACGTAAGAATTCTTTAGTCTAAATTTGCAGCAATTTTTTTTTCTTTTTTGCAGGATGAAGTAAGACCTGGAATAGATTCTTAGTGCAGCCTGTTGAGAATATCGACATTGATGTAAGTTCATCATATATGATAAACTATGTTCCTTTTTCGTTTATATGAGAAAATGTGTAACAAAATGGAGCTCTAATGCAGCAGTAATTTTCTGTGTTTCGAGCTTGCATATTGTTAATTGTCTGTTCTTTGTTATCGTTTTCATATCAGCATGTACACAGAAGCTCTTCAGATTGTCTCTGGTTTCTGTACTCTGATCTCTACAACATTTGGGCTTTAGTTTAGTACATGAAAGAAATATTTGGCACAAATTTATCATCTTCAGAACAAGTCAAACTGCAGACCAGCAAACACTTCAATCACCATAGCAAAACGAATGAATTCCAATCAGTTAAATCAATCTGATTCAAATTATTTAATGCTGAAATGAATTGACGATTTAACCTTTTATCATATCTTGTATTAGTACAAAATGTAATACAAAAGAGAACTTTTCAAATTTTGATGAAACTATCTACAAAGAGTTTAGCTTCTAGCCGTCATTGCCGAACAAAAATTCCTCTAATATTCTGGTAGCATCAGACAATTCGCTCCGAAAGCCACTAACAGCAGGCTTGCTGCTGAAGCTGCTGGTCTTCAATTCGGTATTAATTAAGGCATTTACTGAAGTATTCCGCATAATATCAGCATCACATTTTGCCACAAGAACAGGCTTCTGAGAGGCGCTCGAGGAACTATTACCGATCTCTAGAGGCAAGTTATCCTGATGCTTATTGGTATCTTTGAGTGGCCCTTTATCAAATGAAATGAAGCGTACTCCACTGGGCATCTTTATGGTAGGTTCCAGGCATTTTTCGACTATGTTTTCCTTCATGTCCTCAGAGATGGAGAATCTGGAGCTAGAACTCGCAACTGTAGGCGGGCATTTTGAACCAGAGAGGTGTTATCTGTATTTGCTTGTGTTTTCAAATTTGAATTTTGTAATGACAACGCAGAATCTGATTTGCTGATCCCAATGTTGATGAAGCTTCCTCAGTTAATATCTGGTATCATATAATTTTCAATAATTAGCATCAAAATTTGTAAGCATAAGGGTCAGCAATAAATAATTAAATCCAGAGAAAGATTAACACCTCCGAAGGAGGAAGAACATAGCAGATAAGGCAACATTTGGTTTGGGGCTCAAAAAACGAAATGATCTTATTTTGAAATAGTCCCTCTAGTTTAATTCTAGTTGAAATCAAGATTAGCCAGTCCGATTAAAAAAATGAAATTATCCCAAATCACACACTCCCTAAACTTTTATGTAGCCCTGATAAAATTGCTTAGTTCCGGATCACTCCCCCAATAAATGATGTACACCCTATACTCCTTAATTCGAAGACTTGTAAGGAAAAAAAATTCACTTTTCAATGACTAATTTGGTGGCAGTAACTTTTGGGGCGCAACAGAGAGTTTCCTACAACACCAATTCACTAAATAAATTATTATAATATGCAACGTACCTTGTGAGAAAACTTGTAAGTACCTTGTGAGTAGGAACCCATGAAGAATGAGCACCATATACTGTGTTTGTATATCTAAGTAATACTCTGGATTCACCAAAAACGAAGTTATGTCATTTAATATGTACTTGTTTAAGGATTAAGTTATCAATCAAAATCATTGGATCATATGCTTAAATCTGACAGAAAGAACGTGGCAGTATTTCCATTCTCTTCTGGCATTGAAGTGACAGAAAGATACGTAATTCTTCCAAATCGTTACACAAGATTAACATGTAGAAAAACAGGTAATGGAAGATTTACCAGCAAGGTGCATCAGGAGAACAATAAAGAATGACTTTCTCAAAATTAAGAAACATAGTTTCAGTAAAAAAGTGAATAAATGAATAACTAATCTTTTGACATCTTCCCTTCAAATAAAACTCACAAGGTTTCACTGGTTTTGGCTTTACCATTGGTTGCAGTTTTAACCTCTTGACTCCTTGTTCTCTTTCCTTCATTGCTCACTTCCTTTTCTTTGCATCGTGCGAAATCAAAGCATAGAATTAAGTCTCTATAGTCTTGCAAACACAGCTAAGAAAGGATAGCAAGAGATAGAGATTTTAATGGGAGTAAAGAAAGGAACCTTTCTCTTGGCTTTTCTTTCCTCAGTCAAAGGCACTCTCTTTCTCTTCAGGTGAACTTCAACAACCTAAGCAGAGGGTTTGCAAGGGGAAAAAGTAAGTACATAGCAAAAGAACAACCCAGAGAGTTGTTATACAAAGTTACAAACTAGTCCCCATATAATGTCAAAGAAACGTATATTCCTCTTCTGCTTATGAGAGCAACCAATTCAATTATTAAATTTTCAGCTCAATAAGTGAAACAAATATTCTAGAATGCAACTTGGAGAAAATTTGTAACACGAATAAACCTTGGTGTTGGACCTATTTGCTTCATCCTGAATTTCAAGGTTGTCCATGACCTGTCCAGCGGATCTTGCATTTGCTGTCACTAAATTTTGCAAGTTAACGCCTGGAACAGGAAGATTACTGTGGACTTTCACACTTTGAAGTTTTGAAATCCCATTAGCAGCAGATGAATGCAAAAACCCGTTCCTGGAATCATAACACATCATAGTATGCTCATCCACCTTGCACATACTTCCTGCTGACCCTATCTTCTCCTCAATGGCAGAAATTGATACGTCTGCCTCTAACTATCATCTTCATTAGCTTCCAGTTCATCATCTGAGTCCAAGCACTCATCCTGAGTGTGTAAATCGTTAGGTATTTCCCCTTCTTCTATATCTTGATCATTCACCAAATTGTCTCCCAAACTCACCTTAGTTTCATCTGTTCTCAACCCCGATGAGTCCGTTGAAGAGTCAGAACCACCATCTGCTTCTTTGTCCATTCCTCCATTTTCTTTCATTGACTCAAAATTTTCGGATAGATCTTCAACCATTGCAGGCATTACAGCGTCAGGTTTTACCTTGATTTCACTAGCAAACCCTATTTCTCCAGAAAAATGATCCTCCAAAGCAACTGTTGTTCTGTCATGAACCGTGCAAACCATCGGAGGCTCCCCTGAGCTAAAATTCACCACAATCTCACCATCAACCTGTGAATCTTCAGAAACACAGTGCATTTGATCTTGCCCAACAACTAATCCCTTGTTATCATCAGCAGAAGCCTTTGTGGATTCATGAACCCCATTGTGTTGTTCTTGGCTAGTTTCTTCGTCTAATTCACCTATATATATATATATATATATATAACCCAAAATAAGAGTTTCACGATCGCTAGCTCGCTCTTCCTTCGAATCAGAAACTAAATCGATCAATTCAGCAGCGCAACCAGATAGCATATCTTCCGGAATCTCACCATCAACAAAATCATCGTCCTCGAAATTCTTCAAAAAATCAAACTTTACCTTCTCCCCCTGCTCTATCCGGTGACCTAACTCTTCACTAGAAGCACCCTCAGGCACAATCTTTCCTCCCTCCGATGCTTCACGAAGTGCCCCATCACCGCCATTCCCAGCGGAAGCAGCTTCCTGCTCGTCATTAGAACTAGGGTTGGGATCCAAGTCGGCGCAGAACGAGAAGATGAGGACCAGGGAGCGGCAGGAGGCGCTATCAAGATGCGATCTTGGGAACATGAAGGACGGAGACGCCTTGGAGGGGATACCATGAGCTAGCTTTTGGAGGCGAAAGCTCTCCATTGATTACCCAGAAGCTGCAAGAATAGGCATCTACCTCAGGTTCCTCATCAATATTTAGCTGTTCCAACGGATTCCAACGAAGGTGCGATCAGCAACGAACGATCGGAGACGGCGGAGAGGAGTAAGGACGTCACCGGTGAGGTCGGCCAAAAAAAAATCGAACATTGAGAATTTGTCATAAAACCCCCTATAAGCTGTTGATATTTCAATAACGACCCAACTTTTCATCAATTACAAATAATGCCATTATTTTAGTTTTCTCTGTACACTACGAATCTTTAGGTACAACGCAAGGAATGGAAACCACTCTTCAGAGCAACTTTTTCCTCGTGGTTTTCTTCGCCTTCTTGACTCCATCGTGAGCGTCGAACTGTAAGCCATAACAAGCTCTCTTTCCTTCCTTCGAGCTCGTCAATGGACGGATCACGATCTCAATCAGGTGACTCTCAGTTTTCATTACAAATGCTTCAATTTTGCTTCTTCTTTTCCTCGGTCTCTTTTTTTATGTGGCATTTGATCAAACTTCTGTGAAGTTTCTTGTTTTCACTGGAAATCCCATCCAAATCGGTTTTATTGAGTGAATGGTATCGTAGGTTCAAGACAAATTTATTTTCATTGAGAAAAATCCCAACTTTTTTGGTCCTAAAAGTTTTAGACAATTGAAAGATCGGAAAGCATGCGACACTTGTGATCGGAAGAATATGATGCGGAAAAATCTTAGTTTGTAATGAAGGGGAACAATAAGAAACACTTCTTTTCTGATTATAAGCTCGGTGAGGTCATATCTTTCTATGCTGAAGAGCGCGTGGCATCCTTAATCCATTTTACCCTGTTTGTAAGATTTTCCTTTTTTGATGAATTCCTTCTAAGATTGAACAAATCCTCGCCTTTTCGATAATACCAATAGGAATAGATCTTACAGTTCCTAAATTGTGTGAAAGCATACTGAAGACTTTCATGTTATTCATTCAGTCTGAGAAGCATTCATCACTCATGTTTCCTAATCAAATATCTAATGGCAATTTTCTTTTTTATCAAATGTATAGAGAAAGATGCCAAAGCACCTAATTTTTTCGAGAGAGCAAAGGAGGAGATTGATGCAATGATGCATCGAGAGAAGAAGCATCATAAGGAGACTCATGGGACAAGCAATGACATTTATGCCGACACCCCCATTGACAAAGTTAAAGCTCCCAGTGTCTTTGAAAGAGCCAAGGAAGAGATCGAGGCCCTTGTGGGAACCCTTCATCACAAAAAGGAGCATGATCATGAGGAACATTTGAAGAATGGAGAGGAATTTGGGGAATCTCTTGGAAGAAGGTTGGAGAAATTCTACTCCCCATTTACTCAAAAAAGAGTTTGGTGTTCAAATGTTTCAAGAACTCTATTTTGCTCATACATCTCTTATTTCTCACATATTTTTATATCCTGCTTGTTTGTTGGTTTTAATCTGTTGCTTGAGATTGGAAAGGTTAATAGTGGAAGTCTTAATTTTCTTATGGAATTTATGTTGTGTAGCAGTGAACAAAAAAATTGATCACCAGTTTAGCATGAAATCTTTTCTGTTGGAGATTGGATTGCTGATGGAAAGAGGTAGATTGTTGCGAAAAAAGATGACTTGGGAAGTACAGGAGTGATTTTGTCCTTGGCGTATGGCTTTACCATTTTCTTTCTAGTGAATGTAGAATTTGCAATTGGTGTGAACTATTTTCTGCTCCTTGTGTTCCATGATGTTGTTCTATGATGTTGTTCTATGATCTATACTTGAGAGGCTGGATGTGGATGTTGTATTCCATGTATTCCATTTCTGATATGATTCTACTGAAGTTTGTCATTTCCTCTGAATTGAACAATGAGTTCTTTGAGCAGCATTTGAATTCTTATGTGGTTCCAATGGAGACTGTTGGAAACTAAAAAGAAATGCGTGCAGCATGTTTGATTAATGCATTGAAGATTGATAACAGGCTTCATGTGGATTTTGTATTCCATGTGATGTTCATTGGTATTCCACACAACATCGATGAGCTATTGATCAGCATGATAAACAAGTTAATCTGTTGGTACGAAATGACTCCAGCCATGCAACTCAGGTACCTGTTACTGATTTGACAACTCAAGGATGCTTGCAGCCTGCAGGTGGAATGACACAAGGTGGCTTGGCAGACTTGCAGTCTGAATTTGTCCCAGTGCTGCTAAATTGCTAAACGAGTGAAGTTTGCTGAACGAGGACCTCGAACGGAAATAACCTCATCGGAACTGATGAGAAAGAGACAGGGAAGAAGCTGTAAGAGAAAGGGCTTTTCCTTGTGTCCAAAGGAAGCACCCAGACATAGAGAGCGAGAGAGAAACTGAGACTAATCATACTGCTTTCAAGTGATTTGAGAGGCTGGAAATTCTTGGGAACAACGATCAAGATCTATGCGTGAAGTAATGATCTTTCACCACCTCAATACCCACAGAACAGTGAGAACGCTTGTTTCTCCAATGTACTTTTGGCTGAACTAGAACTGCTATATATATATCAATCCATTCCTGTTTCATTGACCAACATCCATATCTTTTCCCCGCAATCAAAACTTCCTGATGGGCTGTAGGCGACAAATAAAGTGGAATTGGCCACTTGTGCTCCATGGCATTTTACTTGTCATGAGATGCGCGATTGTGGAAGGAAGGCCTTTCCTTGCTGATCCTGCTCAAGGTGATGTCTATCACTCTTGCATTGTTTGGTTCACGTAAGACTTGGATTCCAAAAAAGCAAAGAAAAGAGCCTCATGGATGTTTTCGCATTGTAGCCCACAGTCAACGGAGTGTGTATGGAACAGGGGAGAGAGAAGAGGTATTTTTAGGAGATATTTCCCATAATAAGTTTATCATGTGCTTAACTTGCATTTCATAATGTTGCGTTCACTTACAGGAGTTATTAGCAGATAACAGAGTAGAAGGTGGAGCTCAGGTTGAAGAGGTGAGAGGGATGAACACTGTTGGCTCAAGACCACCGAGCTGCAAGCACAAATGCGGGTACTGCAGGCCATGTGCCGCCATACAGGTTCCGACCACCATCACCAATGGCATCGGCCTGCAGCACTACCCCAACTATGAGCCCGAGGGTTGGAAGTGCAAGTGTGGATCCTTTTTTTACAACCCATGAAACAAAAATTGAAATCAGATCTTTCTTTTCTAATCAAAACCTAGTTGTAATACATTTGCAGAGATCATCATCCATAACTACTGTCAATCCTGTGTTTTCCCTATCAGAATATGAAGTTAATAGTCAAGCAACTTCCAAAACTGCCAAGGATGGCTCAACTGCGCTCAATCTGAAGATCACAAAGCATAACCTACAAAAAGACAGATGTTTGGCACAAGTTAAAAAAGCAAGAAAAAACTTATCATAATAGATGATTATTCAGGTACAATCAATAGATTAGCGTGTTGACAATAGCTCAACACACGTAAATTGATGTCATCTTGACAAAAGTCATCATTTACTGAATAGTAATTATATTTATATGTAAGTAATCCAGAAGAGCCTTAGAATTCAGAGTCGCAGCTGCCAGTTTTAGACTCCCCTAATTCATCTGTTGGAAACTATAGCAATACGAGAGTGCCCTTCATGCAGCAGCAGGAGCGGAAGCAGCCTTTTCTCGAGGTGGCACCCGGAGAACAGACTTCATTGTGTCATAGGTAGTGAAACCAATGGCCACCGACGGAACCACCTGTAAGTTCAGAACAATATTACAACAGATCTCAAGTCAAATAGGATGAACGGCCCAAAATCTAATGATGGTTTCTAAAAGTTTTTGCAATACTTTGACATAGTTGAGGCTTAGCCCAGCAAATAATTGCCTCCACCCCTGGTTCTGAATAATGTAGCTAAGCCCTTGAATGGTGCCTCTGATTTGGGAACCATGTTGATTGGAATGTAATTGATTTTGAACCTTAAAACGATGAAAGCAAATCAGTACAGACTATATATAACTATCCTGCTTAAAAACCATCTTTCTTACAGGTGCCTTGACACTGAATGTCTAATACCTGCATTTGTCGCCTGACAACATCTAGAGGGTATGTGAGGGTCTGCCCAAATAAACCTGCCAAAGCACCACAGGAAAGGCGCAAAACAACAGATTTTTGGTACTCTTCAGGGACCTGAGTCTTGAGCTCCTCATAAATGTAAAATTTCAGACCAGCATAAGGAAGAATACCAATGAGGGTTGGACCTGCTCCAGACAAATATGATGAGAAACAAAATTGGTACTAGTGCTAGCAAATGACCTTATATCATAGAGTATGGCATAAAGATCAAAGAAAGAAGTTACCTACTCCACGATACAAGGATCTAATGCCTCCTTCCATATAGACACTTCTGAAAACATCTTTAATACCATTATAACGTGGGTGGGCACTGACACTCAAAGAGTTTCCAATTCTTCTTTGGCTTGGTACCTACAAAAGCATGTGAAGGAAGTTTAAAATAAAAGTTTAGGAGAGAAAAAATGCATCATAATAATCACATACCTAGCTTTGTGAATGCCAGACAAAAAGAGCATGTAGGGCATATGACATTACCTGATACGCCAACTTAGTCCGAGCCAAATCCAAAGGATAGGTACATAAAACAGCAGTTCCACCAGCCGCAGAACCCGCTAAAAGATCAATAACAGGTCCAGTTCCCAAAGAGGGGCAGTTATTCAAAATCCAACACCTATACTGCTCATATGTCATAAAGTGCAGTGCTGCATAAGGAACAATCCGAAGAACACTTGCACCATTCCCTCTGGAGAAGTAAGAAAGCCCAAATTTAGTTTAAAAAAGACATCACAAGTTATGCAAGTTATTCAACCTCCTGAACGAAGAGCTTACTTATAGAAACCAAGAATACCATCATGTTGCCTCAACTTCTTTAAAGATTTGAAAATTCCAAGAGACTTAAACCCTTCAGTTCGTGTCTGTTTATAATAAAAGAGCACAACACAGACCTGGTTAGATACAGAGATTGAAAAAACACGATTCGATATCAAAAAAAGCAGGCCAACCTACGAAAACTCATCTTTCCAGGATCACAAAAATAAATTTCGTTCTATCTTTTCAAATTAATATAGATGCATACGATATTCATAATTCAAATACTGGTCTTAGAAAAAAATCAGTTAAGAAAAAACATATGGCTACCAAAGAAATATCTCAAGACAGAAAAGGCCATAGATAACAGGATATACTTCTCCAGTTAACCTGCAATTAACAGCTCGAATTGCATTCTTAGATTTCCTGATGCAAGGCATTTGATTGTTTCAGTTAAAGATTATAATTCCCCGATGTCACAACTAAGCTGTAACTTCCTTATTCAGCTTGCCTTCTTTTTTGGTGAATTAACATTGTTTCTTGTCAAAGTCAATAGGATTCATCTGCGCGTTCCCCTGCGCCCAGGTGTATCCTTCCACATAGACTGATCCAAACATATACGCAGAAGTAAAGACAATAATAAAAGAAAACGCACAGCTTTCAAGAAGCTTGGATCATATGCAGCGTGAATCCGATGCCCCGAAAGCAAAAAAAGTACAATTTTTCCCCTTTCTTCTGTGGCATACAAGATATCAAAAACCATGACATAAACCGAAAACCAGAGAACCATGCTATCTTTTCGACAACGAGACAAAACATTATTAAGATTCAATTCATAATTACATCTAGGGAACAAACAGAAATCCAACCACAAACCTGCATGAGGATCTTAATCCGCTCAAGCGGGGCCACGGCGGTCTTGGAGAATGCACCCGCCGCACCCCCAGCAATCAACTCCTTAGCATAAACAGGCAGCAAATCAAGCAAACAGACATCAACATCCGCCGCCGACGTCAAAGTCGAGCCTTGCGACGACTCCATCTCACGAAACCCCACAAAAAAAAATTTAAAAATAACCCCGTAATTATTGCCAAATCCCAATACGAAGTCAGCAAATCAAGAATCCCAAAACAGGGAGCCCTAATTAGCCAGCCTGCAGCTTCGCGAACTCCTTATCCCATCGATCTCTCGACAAGCAGAAGGCAAAGTCTCTCCTCTGGAAGGGAACGGAGAGCAAGAGAGATCGAATGCCAAGAAACTGGCGCGGTTTCTTCGCATCCGAGGCGGCGCCGGCGAGGAGATTACACATCAAAGGGCGGAGCTTGGTAGGGATCCGGCGGAAAAAGGAAGGGAAAAGCTAGGGTTTGGAATCAATGACAGATTTACTCCCAGGGATCCAGAACGATCTCGGCGATTCCCATCGATAAGAAGATCGATCGCTAATGGAGACTGGAATCGAAACCCTAGAAAAAGATCGCCGTTTAGGATTTGGATTTCGATCCCTCGATCGAATCGTCAACGAAGACGACGGCGGCGGCGTCGGAGGCACGGTTTCCTTTTCTTCTTCTTCCTTTTTCTTCTCTCGCGGAAAGAGAGAGAAGGAATATTCTCTGTGATGGTCTCTATGCAATTTGAGGTTCGCGTTAGCGGTTTCTGTGGGGACGCAGATCTCAAGGCGAAGTTGACGGTGAGATGTGGAGGCGCAGGATACGCGGAAGAGAATCCGGCGGATCGGAGAATGCGACCGATTCTGGGCTCCCCAAATACCCCGCGTGTGACGTGGCTGAAATTGATTGGCTTTTTGAGTTGGAGATCTGGATTGCCGGATTTGCCCTTCCACGGGCCTATCAGCCTATCGAAACCGTAGAACGTGCTCCGGGATCAGCGGACATGTTGAATTCTGAATACCCGAGTTTGGCCAAAAAGGAACGAACAATCTTGCACTACCCAAAAAGCTATGCAATTACATCTATACCCCTACAAAAGCAGGCTAATTCCGTCGGTTCAGTGTTTGTTCATGGGCCGGTTTCTTATTGGGCCACGGTCCATAAAACCGAGGGGCACGTTTGGTTTCGGACTAACACGTTATTGAGTCGGACTCACCACTAGTCCGATTCACATAGCCTGACTATAGAAGACGTATTTGGATACTAATCGGACCAAAAAAGAGATTAGCTTTTCCTAATCCGAAAGAGTCAGACTAAACGTATAGTAATGATGTAACCTAACTGTTTAATTGATATGATTTAACTCCTCTCGCTAAACTTGCAAGTCGTGCATCTTGACGCCAACATTAAGAATAGATTGGTTTGAATATTAGAATAATAACAATAATAAGAGTGTGTTTGATTTGATATTAGTATTGGGATTATTCTATTTTAATTAATCTATCATTCAAATATTTAAAAAAATTTAAACTATCTTTACGTTATTTAAAAAAGTAAATTACCATATTATCTTTACATTTATTCATCTAAATTTCAATAAATAATATATCCAAAAATATATAAAAATTTAAAAAAATTTAAATCATTCACTAATCAAACTAACATTCAAATATCAAAAATTTAAGCAAATTATTTTTTTATACTTCAGTCTTGATTTTGAAATTGAGTTTGACTTTGATATCAAACCAAATGATACTTAAAAGATAAATTGATGTTCTATCAACAAACCTATAGTGTGAATTTGAAGCAAAGACGTGGAATTCAAAGCAGAGAAAAGTGGGGAAAAAATGAGAATAAAAAGAACGGCGAAAATAGCGTTGACCATCTTTTAAAACCAATTCAAAGTAGGGCAGTCAACAATATGGGCCATTCTCGCGAATGCTTGCTAGGCCCTAGAATGGCACGGCCCGGACCGGCCCGTTGCTGCATCTAAATTCAAGATCCAAAAAATACTCTTTTGAACATTGAACGCAAATAAAGTCGGCTAATTAATCGTCTGATCCAAAGTATTTGACTCTTAACAATTGTTACGCGGCAGTCCGCCACAGAATACCTTTGTTGACCTATTGTCGGTTTTTTGCGGATCCAACCCTGTGATGTTTATAAATTGTATGCAAAGTCCAAAATGTGGCCTTAATGAAGAAGAAGAAGAAGCAGGGCTGCATCGGTTTAAATCGAACCGAATCGAAATTTTCGAATTTTCAAAATCGAAAATCTAATCGAATCGAATCGAATATTATACAAACCGAATTCGTTTTAAATAGAAAATTGAAAATTTAAACCTATTTTATTTATTAGTTTAAATTTAATTATATTTAAATTGAAATAAAAAAATCAAAATCAAATCAATATTATGTATTTATATATAATATATAATTTGGTTTGATTCGGTTTTTACGGTTTTTTAAAATTAGAAACTGAAATTGAAACTGAATTTAAAATTTTCTATTTTTTAAAATCAAATCAAATCAAATCGAAAACTGAATAATTGGTTATTCGATTTTGATTCGATTTGTTTATTCGGTTTGAACCGAATAATGTACAGGGCTAACAAGAAGTGATCTCGTGGTTCGTTGCGAAATCAGATCCGGTTACACATTAAAAAAACATTAAAAAAAATCTCACCAAGCAACGAACCGGTTCATTTGGGACCATGAATTGAAGAAAAGTTAAAAAGACGGCCGCCTTGTGGTCAAATCCGACCGTCTATAGCTGTCGCACCTGTAGAGTCCGTACAGTCAAATGTCAGCGACTTTTTTTTATTATTATTTGCGTCGATGAATTTAACTCATTAAAAATTTCATAAATTATATATTTTTTCAAAATTTTAAAATTACATTTTTTTAAGTTATTAAATATGTTTAAAACTTTTTTGGTTGTATATTTATTGTTAAAATTAAAAATATTAGGGGAATATTCATTGAGAATAAAATAAAAAAATAAAAAAACTTCAGAGATGATAGAATTTTTTGCAATGATATAATTTTTTTGTGGAGTTATATATAATTATAATGATTATATTATAGGAAATATAAGTTCTAAATCTAGTTCAGATCAACGATAAATTGCTTTAGATTGACCTCCAAATTTATAATAATTTTTTTATCAAGTTATCATCTAAAAAATAAAAATAAAATAATATATATTTTTCTATCATTTTTATCATCCAAATAGTAAAAAAAAAATTTATACACATTCTTTCAATTTTCATTACAAAAAAATTAAAATGTATATAAATTTGGGTTTGTTATTTAAATATAAGAATAATAGAAGAATTTGTGAAAGTTTGTTTTATTTTTTAAATAACAACTTAATAGAAAATTACTGTGAATTTGAATATCATTATAAACTTGATATATGGTTGATTTGAATCAAATTTAAAACCCATATTTTTTAAAAAAATAAAATTATAAAAAATATCTTATAAAATTATCATAATTACAAAAAATTCCTACAAAAAATCATGTTTTTTTTAAAAAACTCCATATAAGGAGTATTTTTGTCTTTTCACTTCCTCTGAAACAACGTTAAACAAAATATTTTCTAATTTTTTTAATTTTAATGATAAATATATACTCGGAAAAAAGTTTACAACATATCTAATAATTTTGAAAAAAATTGTAATCCTTAAAAATTTAAAAGCATAATTTATGAAAATTTTAAAAAATTGCATATGAGGAGTATTTTTATCTTTTCACTTCCTCTGAAAACAGCGTTAAACAAAATATTTTCTAAATTTTTTAATTTTAATGATAAATACATACTCGAAAAATTTTTTGCAATATATCTAATAATTTTGAAAAAAATTGTAATCCTTAAAAATTTAAAAGCATAATTTATGAAAATTTTTAAAAATTGCATATAAGGAGTATTTTTATCTTTTCAATTCCTCTGAAACAACGATAAACAAAATATTTTCTAAATTTTTTAATTTTAATGATAAATATATACTCGGAAAAAATTTTACAATATATCTAATAATTTTGAAAAAAATTGTAATCCTTAAAAATTTAAAAGCATAATTTATGAAAATTTTAAAAAATTGCATATGAGGAGTATTTTTATCTTTTCACTCCCTCTGAAACAACGTTAAACAAAAAATTTTCTAAATTTTTTAATTTTAATGATAAATATATAGTCGAAAATTTTTTTGCAATATATCTAATAATTTTGAAAAAAATTGTAATCCTTAAAAATTTTAAAGCATAATTTATGAAAATTTTAAAGAGTTACCTGCAATTCACTCTTATTGTTTTTCTAATCCTCATTATTCAGTGTTTAATATTGTCGTCCAATTAACAAGAAGCTCTACACTGCACTTGGGCTGGTATTAAAAAATAATTCCAATTTTGGGTGAAATTTGACAGAAAAATTTGGTGTTGATCGATGACCGATAAATTTGGGATGAATGTCCGTACACACGTCAAAAAAGTCAACAGTCAACGACTTTGCAACTCAATCCATGAGTTGCAATTAATTTTTATTTTTCGATTTTGATTTTTTGTGTCTGAAATTCAAACTTTTGACTTAAACAAACAATAATATATTATTTATTTATTTATTTATTTATTTTGGATATATACGATGGATTTATCCGTATGATAATAACTGACGGGTCCATGCATGTGCGTGTCCGTTGCTTTCATCTTCTAAAGCAATTTATGGAGAGTGTGGAAAGCCGCCCAATTTTGGGACCCTGAATCTCGACATGCCGACGTGGAGATTCATGCAGGATTCCATCCGAGAGATTCATTGCGACGAGTGTAAGCTATTGTCTAATCCATGACGGGTCCGATCTAATCAAGTTCGCTCTCGTTCGCCCTTTTTCTTTTTAATTGGAAATAGATTTGAGAGATATGGCTATCATGTTTCTAATCATAATTATTTTGTAATTATGGTTAATCTACCGTTTTTTATGTTATATCTCAAGGATCAGTATGTAAGGACTTGGATGTAATTTTGAATGTTGCAGAGACTATCATGCAAATAGTCATAATATAGGGGTTTATATGAAAATATTAAAGCTATGAGAAAGGTAAATATCCGATTATCAATTTCGTGAATTAAAGTGCTTGAATCAGTCATAAATTACTTTTTAGGTCAATGACGAACAAATTCAGTCAAATTTTAACAAAATTTAACTTCAATTGTTCACAAATACGATTAAATCCTATTTAAAATAAAAGAAAAATATTTTTATCAACCGAGTCTCTTCTATAGAAGGTCATTTATAGTTTTTTAGGGGTCATGAGTAATTTTCATAGAAAATTGGGGGTGTATGCGCCAAAAAATATAAAAAAGGGAAAAAAAAAATGCTAACTGAAAAGAGAGGGCAATTAGCAAAAATACAGCTGTGGCGGCGGAAACCAAAACAAATCTTAATCAAAATTCAACCAGCATCAACAACGATAATCTCTGATTATTTTCAGTTAATTATCTAGAAACAACGACCAGTTGACCTGCCAACTTGGGACTGCGACGGGAGACCAGCTCCAAGGAAAACGGGAAAAAATTTCAATTTTGATTGTTAAAATTCCGTTTTTATTGTCTGTAATTATCGAATTTCCAGGAATTAGTTCGCAGGAGTATATAAAGATTTGATCTTGAACCCTTCAAAGGTCCAAAACCCTCGTGAGCTTTTCCTGTTCCAAAACGTCAGACAGGAATTAAAAAAGCGATCTTTGACGGGAATTTTGAGTTCGCGTTTCCATTTTTTTTGGCTCTTTTACTTCAAAGTTTCAATTTCTATTTTCGCCTTTGAAGGGTTGCATTAAGGACTTCCTGCGCCTCCCTTTTTCTCCTCTTTGATTTTAACAGAGAAAAGCGGGAGCTTTTTGAGGGTATAAATAAGAGCCAGGGATCTGGTCAGTTTCTTGTGGTGCTTTCCTCCCTTCAATTCCTCCAAAGATTTTCAATTGAACGTCTTCTTCTTCTTCTCCCATAGTTGGTAGGTGAGTTAACCTACCTTTTTCCCTTCTTCTTGTTCTTCAGATTAATCTGATTTGTGATGATTTTTCAGCCTTGTGAGAAGCTTTTAGTTGTTGGGTATGATTGATGCTGACTTTTCGGGATCATGCCTCGGAGATATACCCTTTATCGCTTTGTTTCTGTTTTGATTCTTGGGGAAATGGCTGAGCTTTGTAATTATTTTGGTGGAGACTCGTGGATTTTTCTTCCTTTGATATCATTTTCATATCAGTCAGTGTTGGATTTCGAAATGGTGGAAATGAGTCAGTTGATGCATTAAGTTTCATGATTTTGCTAAAAAAAAAAAGGGTTACCAGTATTTGATGGACATGTACATACGAGTCAATGAACTCCGCGTTTGATGGGTTTATAGTTTTGGTCTCATGTTTCTTAAGCTTGATATGAGCTCACGGTTCTAATTCATTTTTGCAGGAGAATTCAGAATTAGTTTCACGAGAGAACTTTTTGGTTTAAGAGAGGTTGAAACTGTTTTAGCAAGATCAATCAGCTTTGACAAGAAAGAGATCGAAATGACTTTGAGATCATTGAGTTTCAAGAGAAGCGATTCGGGAAAGAATTTGGCATGCAATGATCCTAGCGAAGCAGTTCTCGAGAAGTCACTGAGCTTCAAGAACTGGGAGCCCAAAAAAATCAAGCTTGAACCTATTGGTCCGTTCCACGGCAAAGTCTCGAATGATTTCAAGCTAGAGCCCCTTTCGTTCAAGATTTCAGGGAATGGCATGGTCCCTGAAATCAAATCCCCAAACTACCTTCCTGAATTTTCGTCTCCACGACCTTTGAGTGAGCTCGATGCAGCAGCTGTAAAGCTGCAAAAGGTCTACAAGAGTTACAGGACAAGAAGAAATCTTGCAGACTGTGCAGTGGTGGTTGAGGAACTATGGTTTGTATCTACTTTTTCTTTTTAATTGTCTAGACTTCTACTCTTAATTCAAGGTAATATTGGAATTGATCTAACTGTAACATACATGTTGTGACTTGAATGTAGGTGGAAGGCATTGGATTTTGCTTCTCTGAAGAGGAGCTCTATATCATTTTTCAACATTGAGAAACCAGAGACAGCGGTTTCGCGCTGGGCAAGGGCACGGACTCGAGCAGCCAAGGTAATTATCTACTAGTTAGATTTGTATGCACTAACTCCATTTTTATGTCAACCTAGCAGTCACTTTCTATTTTCTGTAAACTAATTTTCTATCAACTTTTCCAGGTGGGCAAGGGTTTGTCGAAAGATGAAAAAGCTCAGAAACTAGCTTTGAGGCACTGGCTTGAAGCGGTATTTGTTCTTTTCCTTTTCTCTTAAGACATAATCTTGGGTTTCAGTGTTAATTTTGGTGGTCTGTACATTAATATACAGATTAGAGAAGACCACCTCTTAAAGAAAACTAATCTTGTAGAAAAATTAGGCCTTCTACCAAGGCTTGGTTCCTTTTTAACGGATGGCAACCAGAATGTTTGAGATATTAACCTTGTCTAGGGAAGTCATCATTTTCACATGATTGATGATGCCTTTCTCTGTTAATTTGACTAAGGTAGTAATTATCATCAGGTCAAACTCTTAATACAAATTCCTCACTGATATATCTGGTTCACATTTAGATGCCTTTCATTTACGATGCACGAGTCCTTTGAATCTTTGATGGTTGATGTCTGGACCCTGATCTTTTTATCTGCATTTCATATTCTGTAGATTGACCCACGCCACCGGTATGGCCACAATTTGCACCTCTATTATGATATCTGGTTCGAGAGCGAGAGCACTGAACCATTTTTCTACTGGTTAATACATCTCATCTTTGTCCTTCATTTACTTGATTTGAATTTGTTTGCTGCTACCCACTTAGTTGATTGTTCTAACTTACTTTTCTTGGTGGATGTGAAGGTTGGATGTAGGAGATGGCAGAGATGTTAGTCTAGACAAGTGTCCGAGAAGCAAGCTTCAGCAGCAGTGTATAAAATATCTTGGACCGGTATGAAGAGTACAATAGATATCAAATTATACTGTTGAATTTCTCTCTTTTTTTTTTGTTTTTCTAGTTCTCTAAAATTCATATTGATGTCTAATGAAAGCTTGCCTTTTTCTGTTTCTGCAGAAGGAAAGAGAGGCCTATGAAGTAATTGTGGAATATGGCAAGCTAATCTATAAACAAAGTGGAAGCCCTGTAAACACTGTGGAGGGTTCCAAGTGGATATTTGTTCTCAGCACAACGAGGACATTATACGTGGGGCGGGTAACTATCATATATCAGTTAACTAATTAATTAATATAATGCAACTTGAGCTATATTTTTTCACTCATATCCGTTCTGTTTTGAGCAGAAGAAGAAAGGAACATTTCAACATTCGAGTTTTCTGGCTGGTGGAGCTACAAGTGCCGCTGGGCGTTTGGTTGCTACAGATGGAGTTCTCCAGGTATATATACATCATCTAATTGCCTCCATTTCAGCTGCAGAGTTCCTCAATTTAGAAGAAAAGAAATCTCAATCCCATTGCCTCCATACGATTGTGTTCTTATGGTTGTCGGCCTTTTCCTTTCCAGGCTATATGGCCTTATAGTGGACATTACCTCCCAACAGAAGAGAACTTCAAGGAGTTCATTAGCTTCCTTCAGGATAATGAAGTAGATCTCACCAATGTAAAGGTATTTCTTCTTGTCCATTCAATTTTTTGTATGTCACTACAATAGATGTACTACAGATTGCTGACAGAGAAGAAAACTTTGTACTCTCAGAGATGTTCAATTGATGATGATGAATACCCCTCGTTCAAAAAGCAAGATGGTGAAGAAATCATGGAGAACAGGAAGGTTGTTGATGATACTGCCACAGTTAAGGTAGCAGATGCTTTGGAAGCTCATAAAGAGTTTGCCCAACCAGAGAATGAACCTGACGACAAGGCAAGGTCCCATGCTTTCGAACTGGGCAGGCGGCTTTCATGCAAATGGACTACCGGAGCGGGGCCTCGCATTGGGTGTGTTAGGGACTACCCTGCAGATCTCCAATTCAAGGCACTTGAACAAGTTAACCTTTCACCTAGAGTCATCCCTTCGCCAGTTGGACACAAGGTCCCTATCCCCTCGCCCCGTCCCAGCCCGAAGATGCGGCTATCCCCAAGGCTTGCCTACATGGGCATCCCTTCCCCTTCACCAAAGGTCTCCCTCACTCTTCCCCAGCACAAACGGAGGTGAGCTGGTGGCATTCCTTGAACCAGTTCAGTAGGCAATGGGGCAATCAGATTCCATCAGGTTTTAGCTTTAACAACCTTCTTTCTTTCTTTTTTTTTTTTGGCCTTTTTCTGGCTTTGACTCCACTTGTAAGATTTGTTTGATTGAACTGAAGCATTTTTTTATTTGTCTTTGGCTGCCATGACTGCATGGTTTGCCCATGAAAGAATAATTTTGTAAGTAGCTCATTCTTTGCTTGTAAATAAGAGGTCCAATAGAAGCTGAATGACTTATTTTATGGAAAGATCACAATATTTCCTTTTTTTTTGAGCTCATACAAGTTTTCCCCCCTTAATGTGGATTATAGGATTTCCTCCTTTTTCGTTTGGATTGTTGGATCGCTGAAATGAGCATTATGCATGCGTATGGCACAATTTGTTAATGATATATCCAGGCAATAATACCTTTCTGTAATATAAATATTTCATAAATCCTGTATAATTTCTACCATACATAGTATAGTTGTTGAATCCATGGAGGACATTGAAAATCGATACCATGAAGGTAAATGCAAAAAAAGAATTATTTCTTTAACCATTCAATCTGATTACAGCACAAAAAAAAAAGGAACAACAACAACAACTGAGCTGTAGCAGCTCAGTGAAGCAGAATAGATTCTTGAACATGAAGGTCAACCAAACATATAAATAGAACCAGAACAGGAAGACCTGAATTTTTGTTGAGAATTTGGGAGACCTGAATTGATGCACAGAACAAGAAGTAAAAAAGCAACTCTTTAAATCAAGTTAATTATTACTAGCCAGTGCCCAACTAAATCAGACAAAAATTAGGATATGGCATACATCAATCTTAGGCTGCTCAAACCTGCTTATGTTTTTTCATAACTTAAAATATAGATAAAACCTTTGAATCAGGGAACACAACATTCAGGAGTATGGGGTTCAATGCGGTTGGTGATTGGTGAGTGCAGCCACTGACCAAGGTCCAAACAGATATTGTCAAGATTGGGTTAGAAAATGATTGTAAAAACAAAAATCAGGACAGGGACACCTGGGTGGTTCTTGAGGCTCACACACGAGAGAACCCGCAGACCACCATGTGCAGCAACTCGAGAGGCCTGTCACATAAAAGAAATAGGGAAGCAAGCTGTTGCATAAGGTTTGATTTAGAGATTCAGACCAGAAACAAAAGGCTGAATTATTAGGTCATGAATGTGACAAGAAGAACTATCTCCAAATATCATATTTAACAACAGAACCAAATAAGCATCAAAATAAATTGTTTCACCATCTCAACTGGCTTGAATTTTTCCATGGTGGCACCACAGGGAATGATCCAGCGCTAATCTATCTTTGATAAAGGTCAACAAAATAGGAAAGACTGGGACTCAAGTAAACACATGAATCCACGTAGACATCAACAAATCTCTAATCATTGCCTGTATTGGGTAATGGAGCGAGGAATTACACATAAAGAACATAAGGTTTGGAGAAAACCTCTTAAGATGTAAACACATGGCAGATTATCACATGGAAGAAGAGGCAACTTGCAAACTCTGAAGCTCCTCCACAGAAGCATGGAAGAAATCTTGCAACGCTAGCATCTTAATGGAGCTATGTTTCAAACTCTTAATAGCTCCCACGTAGCCAAAGCACCAGACACAGTTGTTATGATTGGAATCTTATAAGCAAAAAAAAGGCATTACCAGCAGCTATTATTGCATACTGGCAATTCATCAGACCACAAACATTTAGTTTTTTGGCCAACTTGATTGTACATGACCTGATTGTCTCCAAGCAATTGGTTGACAGGGTTTTTGTGGGAAGAGAACAGGCTGAATCACCAGAATGCACTCCAGCTTGCTCAATGTGCTCCATAATACCGCCAATCACCACATTGCCATAAGAGTCAGCTAATGCATCCACATCAATCTCAATTGCCTCAGAGAGATACTTGTCAATCAGGACTGGGCGTTCAGGATCTACTTCAACTGCATTCTCAAGATATGTGATAAGTTTGTCATCATCATACACAATCTCCATTGCACGACCACCCAGGACATATGAAGGCTGAACAACCACTGGGTAGTAGCCTATGTCTGCAGCAATAGATAGGGCATCAGATTCACACTTTGCTATCCCTCCTTTTGGTTGCTCAACCTTCAGCTCATTGAAAATCACATTAAATCCCTCTCTATCCTCGGCAGCATCGATAGAATCTGGTGATGTTCCCCATACTTGTACATATCCTGTTCCAGTGGAGAGCACCAACTTCTGCTCTTCCAGGTATCATTGTATTGGGAGAGCAAGTTTAAGATGTGTCGGACCTCCCAACTGTACAATAATACCATTCAGACGGTCCAGATCAATTACATTCAAGACATCCTCGACAGTCAAACGTTCGAAGTACAATCGATCACTGGTGTCAAAATCAGTGGACACAGTCTTGTCTCATAGCCATCCTGAAATATAACACAATAGATTACAGATAAAGATATGAGAAATAAGCAACTAGTAAAGTTGCACCTGTGAAGAATAGTACACATTAATTTACAAGAAGTTTGTGACTTAACTAATTATTAAGGCAGTTTGAACGGAATAAATATAGGAAATAAGGTCACAAACAACCCTTGTTCTGAACCCTAACCATATTCTGTCACAATAAAACTATTTTGATAAGATAAAGTGGGAAGAGCTAGGAATGACATATTCCTTGGTAGAGGAACAATGCATTTATCTCGTGGGTTTTGGTCAACTTTGATCCTTCCAATGCCACCTCAAACTCATATTCAAGACTGTTTTCTATCCAAATAGACCAGAGTCATAATCAAACTAAAATAAATACTGCAAATTAGAAGGCAATAATTAAAACATAATGCAAGATCTGGAAATGACTGGACACTATCCACAACACAAACAGAACTTCCTAGCAAGTTGAGATGAAGTCTGAGTATCATCAAATATTTGCTATAGTCTACTGGATCACAGTACATAACAAGAATTAAAGGCAAAAACAAGATGATTACACAACAAAAAAACACAGACCTTCTGAAGTGCAAATGAGGCATGACAACAGCAGTAGTCAAACTCAATACCCTGACCAATTTGATTGGGTCCACCACCCAAAATCAAGACCTTAGGCCTTTGAGTAGGATCCAATTCACATTCGAAGTCATATAAGGAGTACATATATGGTGTGTTTGCCTCAAATTCTGCAGCACATGTGTCCACCCTCTTACATATTGGAACAACACCAAGAGACAAGCGCTTTGACCTAACCTCTCTTTCAGAAGAAGTTGCATGAGCAATTTGTTTATCACTGAAGCCTCTCCTTTTCACCTCATATAGGTCATCTCTTGTAAGCTGATCCAGACTCCTTGTCAAAAGGAACTGTTCCACATCTACCAGCTCTTTTAGCTGAGAAAGAAACCATTTATCAATATAGGTAAGCTCGTGAATGGCTTCCACGCTCATCCCTTTCTTCATCGATGCAGATATTGCATGAATGTGCTCTGGATTTGGAAACTGCAGGCTGTATTTCAACTGGTCCCAGTACCAGCTGAGTTCCTTAATGGGTGCACATCCCCAACCTGCATAGCCATACTCCAGTGACGGAACAGCCTCTTGGAAAGATTCTTGGAAAGTTCGTCCTAATACCATTGCTTCACCTACAGACTCCATCTGGGTGGTCAATACTGGCTGAGAACCCGGAAATTTCTAAAAAGCAAACCACAGAATCTGCAAACAAACCTTCAAAGGGAAGACATATCTCTATTAAATATCATACTGTAGCCTGGATAAATTTAAACTACTATAAAAATAAGTTAATAAAATTTGCCATTGATGGCGAAATCCTTCCAAAAGAAGGCACCATTGTCTCTCAAACTAAAAAAATAAGTAAAAGAGAAAGAAGACCTACAGTGCAGCAAATTTTAATCAGACTAAATGAGTGAGATCTCAGAAATAGCAGTTATGAATGACATAAGATGGCTTTTCTTAAGCAGAAAGGCATCAGCATCCTCATGATCTGAACTGGTGATCTCCTTGTATAAATGCAACTACCATTGGCAAATTATCAACCATATCTGTTTGCACAAGGATGATTACAAGTTATAAGATGTTTCTTATACAGAACCTTCTAAAAGCTGGACAGACTAGAATTATCAAAGTATACGTCACCAGTTTTTCAATATAAAAGCTACTTAAGGATATATGTTCAAAAAATTATAAGATACAAACAGGAGAAAATTCTGCTCTAAGAAACAACCAATTAGAGTATTGCTGAAGAGACAGTAAGAAAACTTTGGGATATAATATCTTGTGTGCTGCAATTCAAAAATTCCATTTGTCATTGTGACTTTATCAAAAGAAAAAAGTTTTGAAGAGCACAAGATAAAGCAGCAATAGTATTGGCCACAAGTCAGAAAGAAAAGACCCACCTTTGTTACCACATAATCAATTGATGGCTCGGAGCTTGCTGGGGTCTTCTTGGTAATATCGTTTGGGATTTGATCCAAAGTATACTCAAACCGACAACTTCGCTGCCATCTTTGCAATCGGGAACCCGGTTGCCTTCGATGCCAAGGCCGAAGACCTTGACACTCTCGGATTCATTTCAATAACCATCACCTCCCCATCCACCGGTTTTACTGCAAACTGCACATTCCAACCCCCGCACTCCACTCCAATCTCCCTAATAATCGCCACCGCATAATCCCGCAAACTCTGGTACTCCTTGTCCGTCAAAGTCTGTGCAGGCGCCACCGTGATGGAATCGCCGGTGTGCGCTCCCCATTGGATCAATATTCTCAATGGAACAGATGATCACTACACTGTCAGCAAGGTCTCGCATGACTTCAAGCTCGTACTCCTTCCACCGAAGGAGCGATTTTTCGACGAGCACCTGTGAGGTCAAGCTGGTCGCAAGCCCAGACTTGCAAATGGCTTCGAATTCCTCCCCATTATAAGCAATCCCACCGCCGTTGCCGCCGAGGATGAAGGCAGGGTGAACGATGAGCGGGATCTCCCCAATCTCATCGGCTATGGCCGCACACTCGTCCACGGTGCTGCCGATGCCGGAAGGTGGGGTCTTGAGGCCGATATTGGGCATGGCCTTCTTGAAGAGATCTCGGTCCTCGGCTCTCTTGATGGCGGCGAGGTCGGCGCCGATGAGGTGGATGCCCCGGTGACCTAACACGCCGGATTTGACGAGAGCAACAGCGAGGTTGAGAGCGGTCTGGCCGGCCATGGTCGGGAGGAGCTCGTCGGGGCGCTCGGCGTCGAGGATGTGCTCGATGAGGTCATGATCGTGGCCGGATTCGAGTTGACCAGCACCACCTCGTATCCCTCGCCGCGTAGCGCCTTGCACGCCTGAGTCCCGGAGTAGTCGAACTCAAACGCTTGCCCGATCAAGATCGGCCGGCGCCGAGGATCATGATCTTCTTGATGTCCGTGAGATTGCCGCCGCCGAGCCGCCATTGGGAGACTTCGACATCGGTGGAGGGCGTCTCGCCTGCGACGCACCGGACGGGGCTGAACCAGCTGCGGCTATGGAGGTGCAGGCCATGGAGCTTCGAGATGGAGGGAAAAGGGCGGCAGAGAGAGAGGAGGAGGGAGGATACGGAGGTGCGGGGAGAATGGGGAGGAGGGCGCGGGGGATCGCCGGCGGTGGGCGGATCACCGTCATAGCTGGAGGAGCGAGTTTTCCGTTTGGTTGGAGGCCTACATTAGGGTTTTTGCAACCGCTAAAGTAAACGATATGCAGGGTTTTGTATAAAATTTTTTGTGCGGAGAATTCTGGTGACTGTTGGATCAGAAATGGTGTGAGTTGAGATTGGTGAAAATTTAATCGGATGGTTGCGATTCTATTAGTATATGAATTGATTTGGGGTTGTTTGTAGAGAATGGGGCCGAAGCATTTTTTGTGCGTTGTCTAATAAATTCATTTGAACAAATAACGGGTTTGGATCCGGTTATCAGTATTTTAGGGAGTAAATCAAATCATTATCACTTTATTTAAATTTAAATATCAAAATTGAAGAATTTCTTCAATTTCTTCACTTTCATGATGAGATTAGAGAATTTATCCCAAATTCCAATTTCATGTATCCAAGTGCACCATAATTGTCCCAATTTTAGAAAAAAAATCAATTCGGATAATAATGAATTCAATGCGATCTGACTCATCTGAGCCTGAGCGTGGTAAAATAAATAAATCACCCGTACTAATTAACAATCACGGGGTTCTCAATCTCGAGACCAAATCGACCGCTGATATTCATATCGTCGAGATCCAAAACACCGAGAACATCCGGCCGTCAACTCCCGGTTCCGTCACGATTACCCAGCTATTACAACCTAGGACGCTTCCCTCGTATAACACCATCATCTACCATCCAGAGTCTCAACGCAGGATAAATAGACGGTTATGATGGCGTCGCACATTCCTTTCTATACATTTTTTTTTCACGGGAATCGGCCATTTTTACGTGCCGATTTGAATTTCAAAAGCTGAAACGGCTGCTCTCGTTCTGTCTCGCTGGCAGGAAAATTCGCACCCGTCGTCTCCCGGACCACTCTCCCCACGACTCTGCCCCACTCTCCACCACTCAAAACCTTCATCTTCTTCCTCGATCGATCCAAATAAACCCTCAAAGCTCCAATCTCTCCCCGCAAACCAGAGCACTAAGAGCCATGGGCGGCTCCTCCAAATGGATAAGATCCATCGTCGGCCTCAAGAAGCCCGAAAAAGACTGCTCTGTGAGTATCTCTTCCTATTTTTCTCTACCCCTCTGAACTCATGTTTGTGCTTTGTGTTCTAATTTGAGTCTGGCGATTTTGGTGTTCTTAAGGAGAAGATGGGCGGTGGTGGGAGTGACCGTGGGAAGGGGCCGAAATGGAAGCTTTGGAGGAATTCGTCGAGGTCCAGGAGTGGCGGCTATCTGTCGGGAGCTTCGGAGGTGGCGTCGGAAACTTCTTCGGTGGCTGCTGATGCATTTAGCGCCGCAGTGGCGACAGTGGTGAGAGCCCCGACCAGGGATTTTAAGATTGTGAGGCTGGAGTGGGCTGCTATTAGAATTCAGACTGCATTCCGGGGATTTCTGGTACTAAAAATTATCTCCTTCTTTCACTTTTTTTTTTCGTTCCATTTCTGTTTGTTTGTCTAGATTTGTCAAGCATTGTGTTTTGCTAGTCCTGAACTACTTTAAGGACGTTTCCTTTCGGCTTCTGGTTCTGTTTTTCTCGTCCGACTCCAATTCCTAATTTAGAAGTTCTTGGTACGAAAATTCTACTCTTATTTTATGGATTTAGTAATAAATTTGCTTTTGGGGTTTTCAATTTTAAAATTTCCTCAAATCTTTCTCTTATTTGTAATGTCGAAGTTGAAACTATTTAATCGGAAGATTTTAAATTTATAACTGTAGGCGAGGAGGGCGCTGAGGGCATTGAAAGGAGTGGTGCGGCTTCAGGCTCTGGTTCGAGGCAAGCAGGTCAGGAAGCAGGCGGCGGTGACGTTGAGGTCTATGCAGGCTCTTGTCCGAGTGCAGGCGCGTGTGCGGGCACGGCGTGTGCGTATGTCCACCGAAGGCCAGGCTGTTCAACAGATGCTAGAGGCTCGTCGCCACAAAACTGATCTCTTGAAGCAAGCAGAGGTATGAAGACTATGCCTATCGTCTGTTTGCTAAAATCTCTATTTTGTGGCTTCTTCAAACATTTGTTTAGGTTTTCACTTGGAAAGGTCTGAATTTGTTATAGCCTGTAATTTGATATCAGAGTTTCTTGCTCCTAAAATGCATGCGTCATAATGTTTCTTGTGATTTTTTTCAGGATGGATGGTGTGATAGTCAAGGCACATTAGAAGAAGTCAAAGCAAAACTCCAGATGAGACAAGAGGGAGCTAAGAAGAGAGAAAGAGCTATTGCTTATGCTCTTTTTCAGCAGGTAGAAAAAGAATTCTATTATGGCAGTAAAATTCTACTCTTTCTACCTTTGCTGTCTGTTGAACTAATATTAATTTTTTTTATCATTTGCAGCAATTGAGGTCGATATCAAATGAGAGATCAAACACATACACAAACTCTAATCATGAGCCCGATAAGAACTACTGGGGGTGGAGCTGGTTGGAGAGGTGGATGGCAGCAAAGCCTTGGGAGAACAGGCTGATGGAAGGAAACCAGAATAATCCATTCAATGACTTGTATTCCCTGAACTCTGATGAATTCCAACGTTTCCATACAAAGTGCTTTGAAACACCTGGCTCAGTAAGCATCAAGAGGAATAATGTTACGACAAGAATTTCTGCAGAGCCTCCACAGCTGGTCAGCAACAAAAGAATTGGTGCTCGTTCCAGTTCCTCTCGAAGCTCTGAGTTTCAGAATGATGAGAGTTTAGCATCAACTTCTTTGCTTGGCGCATCCACTCCAATATCTGTTTCTACTCTCTTAGCATCTGAAAGAACAGAAAATAGTAGCAATGGCAGACCCAACTACATGAATTTGACTCAATCCATCAAGGCCAAGCAGAGAATTCGCAGTGGTTGTAGAACTGCAATGCAGAGACAATATTCTGGGGATGTACAGTATCACAAAAAGGATGCATTCTCTAGTATTGACTCTAAAAGCATTGCTGGTTCGGATTGTGTGTCATCATGGGCTCTACTAAATGCAATGTCATGGAAAGGCAAGAACTTAATGAGAAGCAGGGATAAGGAGAACTATTATTACGATTAGATATTGCTCCTTCCTAGTTTTGAACATTGATTCAGGCGCTTCTTTATTTCGTTCGCAGCCATCTTTCCTGCTCAACTTCTTGTTGTTGTGTAACTGTGGGATGAGTTGTTACTGCTATTACTTGCTACATTCTGTACCATAGAGGTTTTTTTTTATATAGATCTAAATTATGCTTGTGGAAGTGTTGCTAGGTTTTACCTCCAGTTATGGTTATTTGAAATGGCTTATGATTCTTCATGGGAGATTGATATAACTCAGTTTTCAGAATGCAGTTTTTGTTGCATATCTCGGACTTGTCTTGAATCTAAATGCTTGGGGTGAATGATTGCTTGTTTTCTGGCTCAATGATTGTAACATGATCCTTGGCAGATACATACATTCCGGATTTCCTTTGGACATAGAAACACCTTGATAGTTCAACTCTGCTTTCTTTTCATGCCCGAATTGTTGATGAAGATGATGTGTTAAATGCTGATTTGAAAGATTTATAAATGCTGAAAATCGCCACTCACAGTTCTATATATTCAGATTTTGATTAGGAGGTTTTTCAAAAGCTTCATACAAGTGTCTACTGGTAAACTAGACTTTGCACAAAATAACAGTGATAATGGCAATTAGAATCGTTCAATTAAATACTAGAGAGGGATCATTAGGTGGCAGTTAAACTCACATTTTTAGTTTCAACAACATATATACCACATTTGGAAAGTTAGATACCTCATCTCAGTTAGACAGAGAACCAAACTCATCTCTGACCACACAATAAGAGCAGAAACCTGAATCTTAAAGCCAAGGCCACTCACCTCAAACTTAGCAGCCTCTTCTGGATCAGCAATACCAAACAAGGCACACTGGGGTGCAGCCGGATTAGAAAGAAGCACAATCAGCCAACGGTTACACAAACAAACATTCTCACAACACATATAAACACAACCTCATCATGGTCAGTCTGCACAGCTCCTCCCGCATTACAGATCAGCATTTTACCTTAGCTAATGATAGCTCTCGTTTCAGACAACGAACAATTCCAATTTCTTTTTTCTTACAATTCATGGTTTTTATAAAGCAGGGGGCAAATGATGCAGCTGCTTGATTACTAAATGCTATAACTGAGTCCTCTCCTTGTTGTCGAAATTAAGAGACTCAATGCCTCGGAGGGTGGACTCATAATTCCTGATGTTAGATGGTTGCCTTCCAGACAATGAGCGCTTGGGCTCCACAGACCCACCAGTATAAGTTCTTCGAACACTGAAAACTTTCTGAAAAGCTCCAGGGCTTGCATATGTCATCCGACTGTGAGATGGATCTATCTCACTGCTTGCCATCACATCTCGGCTGCTAGAAACAGCAGCTTGCCTCGAGGAACCGCTGGACCAACCCAAAAAAGTTGAACTGGATAACTACAACGAACACATATCCAAGGTCAGGAATAGCACACAAAGGACAAAATATGTCATAGATTTCATTTTTACATAGATCAGGAAACTTGCTGCGTGTGGTGATTGAGCTCACTCCAACTAAACAAACTAACAGGAAGTTCCATCCTGAAATTAATTATACACGCTACAAGAAAACTATTCATTAGTATATCCAATCACAGCACAGGCAGAAATCTATTGGTGGTAACTTCACAGTAGGTAATTAAGGAACATTTGAAGTGTGTGAATGTGGGACTCGCAACATTAGTGGAGACCTTTTTATACCACAATGAGAATTGAACTGAAAATAGTTTCAGACTATTAAGACTAAATGTCAAACAATCAAATCACTGGTGAAGCACTTCCAACATTGTAATGACTAGAGAAGTTCTCACCATAGCCTCTTTGATGACAGCCGAATCATTTCCTACAGGATCTTTTTGCCTGGATAAGCTTCCAGTATTTATAGCAGGTGCAGAAACTCGTCTCCTATAAGTGTCAGTTCCAGACAAACCACTCGCTCGTCCTTCCTCAGGACCTAGGAAGGCAATGCCACCCTTAAAGTGTCAGGGTTCCGATCCAAAAGTCTTTGTGCCACATTCAATCAATGCAGAAGTGCAATGGGCATCCCAAAGGAATGGATGAAAAACATAGGAGAGATACTGCGATTACATATAATTTTGCAACTGCAATGGAGCAAGATAAAAGCACTTTGCAACAAAAAGACCATAGAAAGTTTAATGCTTCTGTTCTACAGTGCCAATCATGAGCTTCAAGATTGATGACAAAAATCAATGCAGTAAGAAGAACCATGTGTACAACAATACCGCAGTATTTTGTAAACCTTCTTATTCTAGAAACTAAGATCCTTGTCCTCCACATTCAAGTCAAAGAACAGAACGGGTGAATCAAATCGAAATGTACCTCCTTGTCTATCAGCATTGGCGATGGGAGAGACCAATCCAGACGTAGGCCAAGCACCAGGGTCCTGGAAATTGAAGGAGATAATAAGCTATGAGCTAGAACAAAAATAGGCACAAAGAAAATTCTACAAATGCTTACCACAGCACGTGGAGGAGCACTAGCAGTCTGAGATTGTTGGTACTTCAAAATGGTCCAGTCAAATACATAATCAAATTGAAATCCTTAAAAAAATGAATAAACAGTAATCAAACATAAAGATCAAATATCCATCTTCTATGATAAAAAAATTAAGCTAAGCAGTTACAGTATTCTATTGATGGAACATAAAGGATATGAAGAAAGAGCCTACCTTCACAAATAAAAAGGTCGCGGAATATCCTTTTGAGGCAAGCATAATCTGGCTTGTCATCAAATCGTAGTGAACGGCAATAATGGAAATATGATGCAAATTCTGATGGATACCCCCGACATAACGCCTAAGAAAGTACCAAATCTTGCAATCACCAAAATGGAATAGAAGTATTCCTAAAAATAGCCCCAACCATAATGTAAATAATGCCTTGCCTCAATTGATGTTGAAACTTTTCTTTCACTTATCTTCTCATATTTCTGCTTCTTGGTTCCTGCTTTAAGGCCCTGCCATGGAAGACTGCATGGAGGACCAAGAAAACATTGGACTACACACAGGAGTGCAGGACACATTAGAAAATGGGAAGTTGTAGAAGAAAGCTTCATACCTTCCCCTTAAAAGGTACATAAGTACATATCCAAGAGATTCCAAATCATCTCGCCTGCTTTGCTCTTACCATCCAATAAAGTAGCAGTCAGAAATCAAGTTAAAACGCAAACTAAGAGTAAGATATTAGCCAATGTCCAGAAAAGGATATGGATGAATGCAACATACTCAACAATTGACAGTGCATACTAATGCTTCTTAACGACTGAAAAGAAGCAAGCATACCTATGCCAAGATGGGTATTCATGCTTGCATATCTCGCCGTTCCTGTTAAGTTCTTGTTCTCTCTGCAATGTTAACAGTGCAGTGAGGAAGCCCATAGATGGCACTCAAGCAGGCAGGCATCAATAAGCCACCATACCAAATCCAAGGAGTACATTGATACACATTAAGGAATTTTGAAATTGGATGATAGTTTAGATTCCAATTGAAGGAAAGCAAGGTAAATTTCACATGGATTGGCAGAAGCCAGGCGCTACTAGTTAATATGTTATGTCCAGTTTACTGAAAGAATTCAACCACTGAATGATTTTGCATTGCAGTCCAGATCAGAATGTCATTGCAGCAAGAAGTTGAAAAAAAATATCAGCAGCATAATACATGGCTACAATTACAACTAGAAATTCAGATCCTAGCTTGACAAGGCAGAAGCAAACTGACCCTTAAGCTCAGAAGGTGAGTCAAACTTGGAATTCAACCCCATGCCGTATGAAGTAGACCCAAAAAGACGACACTAAAACTACATTAACCTGAAACTTCATGCTGAGCAAAATAACATCTGTGCAAAAGAAGCGGTTGACTTCCTAATCTTCTGTCCTGAATCCTCACTAAATCAAGGAGGAAGAAGCAGAGTGTGCAAATTATGAACTGCCAAGCACAAATACAGCTCACGAGATGTAGGATGGGAAAATATTTATTGCAAATTGTGCTGGACAGATGAGAATCTAAAACTTAACGGCATTATCTTAGCATAAAGTAAGATTTCATGTGTTCCATTTCCTGCCATATTTATAAAGCATTTAAAATGACAGATGTCCTAGCTCTGGACATTAGGTCCTGAAATCAATATAGCGCATTACTGATAATAAACAAACCACAGGAAACTAGCAATAGAACAAGTAAAGCATAAACATGGTTGTAGGTGATGGTTAATTTTTGTGTCCTACGCATAATAAACTTTAAATGCTATAATCATAACAAATGTGAGGAATAAAAAATATAATTCAATTATTCCATTTTAGCACTTTCTGCATATGGGATATTGTTGCCACATACCTATAGGGAATGTGTTGGTGGGTTGAAGTATCCCGATATTTTTTGGCAAGACCGAAATCAATAATGTACACCTACATGGAAACAAGGATTTTGGGTAACCCATATGACCTAATAAAAGAAGTTCAAACAATTGTGTAAGAAAATTAAGACAATCATAAGAGATACCTGATTGGCTCGTCTCCCCAGACCCATGAGAAAATTATCTGGCTTAATATCTCGATGAAGAAAAGATTTAGAATGAACAAACTCCAGTCTATTAATCTGCATTAAAAGAAGATCAGAAAAAGGGCAGAGAGAACATGGATTTGTTAGGAACAATATTATAATAGCAGTCATACCATCTGATCTGCCAACATCAAAACAGTCTTCAATGACAATTTTCGACTGCAGAAGTTGAAAAGATCTTCAAGGCTTGGTCCCAGTAAATCCATCACAAGAACGTTATATTCTCCTTCAATACCAAACCATCTTACGTTTGGGATTCCAGCTAAAATATTCAGAAGGTAATTCCGAAAATGCAAAAAATTAGGATGTCACTTGATTTTATAGCACACTAGAAAAACAAGTAGATATTGTGCATTACTTCCGCCTTGAAGAATTCTGTACAGCTTTGACTCGTATAGCAACTGTGGATGCTTTGTTTTCAAATTTTCCTAACACAAGAAAAGCAATTTCAATCAGAAATTATAAACCCTAAACTACTAACTTCAAGAAATAAGAGTACAGGCTGCACGTGCAGAGGGCAAAACACCTAAAAGCTAAAGAACTGTAAGAAAAATTGGAGAAAAAGCAAACCATGCCCTGTTATTCACATCCTCCAACTTAACCTATTTGTAGAAGTAACCCCACATTCTCTTTTAACACAGTGCCTTCACAACTCTAAGCACAGAGTCCACAACCACTAGTTACCCCAATGAACGACACTCATCCAACATGCACCATCCATCTTTCAAAACCCAATTATGCACTAAACAACTTGAATAAATGAGCTAAGCATGTGGTGAAACTGTTGAGTTTTTGGTATTTTAAACTCGAATTAAAATTTGAGTTAAATTAGAAATTCAAAGTTGAATTCAAACTTATGATTAATTTTGAATACTTATTATGTAATATTAGTTGTAATTAGAGTAAAACTCAAACTCAATAACAGTCTATAAATATTCTACTAATACATAAGGTTTAGATGTAGTGTAATATTCAGGTTGAATTAGAGAGAAATAGAGAGAGAAGAATAGAGAAAATAAAAAGGAAAAAAAAACATCTGCTTTGATGTGTAGGTCTTTTTAGTACTTATCGGTAGTCTCTTGTGATGATTTTTCATGATATTCTGTTAGAAATCCTTTCTGAAGGTGAAAATATTATTGAAACTTGATGAAAGAATTTAGTTGAATAAGAAAGTGTACAATTTTTTTTATAGTCTCTTGTAAAATCTTTTAATAGTGAATCTTTCGCTCCCCCCTATACATAACCCGATTTTTATTAAACCACATATATTGCTATGTTTTTTCTTATTATTTTCTTTTATTTTTCGTTACTTTTCGTCTCTTGTATTGTTTAAAGATAAAATAATTCGTGCACTTTCTACTACAAATCCTAACAATTGGTATCAGAGTTTAGAAACAAACAACAAAAATGACAAAGTCCTTCGTCGAAGTGGAGAAATTTGACAGTAAGATAAATTTTGCCTTATAATAGAAGAAAATAAAAGCAGTTCTTATTTGCAAAGATTTGCAAAAGACATTAGAGAGTAAAAAAAAGAGGCCGACCAAAATAAATAATGAAGATTGGGAGAAGATACATCAGAAGATAGTGAATTTAATTATTTTAAGTCTGACTGATGAGATTTTATACAATGTCATTGGTAAAAAGACGACGGTGGATATCTAAACAAAACTTGAGAAGTTATATATGTAAAAAAAACCTCACGAACAAGTTCTACCTGAAATAATAATTATATGAACTGTGTATGAGTGAAAGTATAACTATATTATATTCTCTAAGTACCTTTAATAAAATTATCAATAATTTGCTGAAAGTTGATATTGAAAGTTGATGTGAAGCATGAAGAGTACGATAGGACGCTGATTCTCTTGATGTTTCTTTCTGTTTCGTACGATTATATTGTGAGTACAATTCTTTATGATAAAAAAACTCTCGAAATGGAATAAATGACAACTAATCTTCTTTCTAATGAAAAAAAGAGAACCTCTAATATTAATATGAAATTTGGTAAAAAATTGATGACTTACGAAAGATGAAAATTAAAAAAACGTGGAGAAGGCAAACAATGATCCAAATTAAAATTGAAGACAAAAGTACAATATTATTCGTGTAAAAAGTATGACCATATTAAACGACATTGCCTTGAATATGAGAAGATAGTCTTCCAATATGATGTAGTAATAACGGATGGTACTTTTGAGAATAATGCAGATGGAGACGTTCTTACAGTATCTGCAAAAATCGACACTTCTGTTGAGTAAATTTTATATTCTAATAGTTCTTAGTATATTTGCTTTACGAAGAATTAGTTTACTTCTTATAAGGAGAATAAGAAATAAGTTACTGTTTGATTGAGCGATAATTTAACCTGTGAGATTGCCAATGTAAGAACAATCAAAATTCAGATATTTCATGGAGCGGTTCGTACTCTTACTGAGATGAGACATATCCTCAAGATGCGAAAAAATCTAATTTCAATTGGTGTACTAGACTCAAAAGACTGTAATTATTCATCAAAAGATGATGACATGAATGTAACGCGCGGTATTAAAATCCTGATGAAAAAAAAGAAGTGCGACAATATTTATCGAATAGTAGGAAATACCATTGTACGTGAAGTTCCAATGACTATAGTGGTGAAAAGAAAGCATGATACTCGAAGTGATTCAACAGCAGATAGACATTATTCTCAAGTTACTTTTAGTATAATAGCAAACATAGGTCATCCAAAAGACTTTCAAAAATACAAGACTGTAGACATAAAGAGCGAATTTAAAGTTGATTCGAGTTCACATATTACGATTAGTTGAATTAACTAGTAGTTCAGGGGAAAGAGCTGGATGAGAGATGATGACTGAAGTTTTGTGACGGTGGTACGCCCGAATTCAAATCAAAATAAAGATTGTTGAGTTTTGAGTGTATCGAATTCAGATTAGAGTTTAAGTTAAAGTAGAAATTTAAAGTTGAATTTAAACTTATGATTGATTTTGAATATTTATTATGTATAATTAAGAGTTGTAATTAGAGTAAAACTCAGACTTAATAAAAACCTATAAATATTCTACTAATACCTAAGATTTAGGTGTGGTGTAGTGTTGAGCTTGAGCAAAAAAGAAATAGAAAGAGAAATAGAGATAATAGAAACAGAGAGAATATCGGCTCTCATGTGTAAATTTTTTTAGTATTTTTCGGGAGTCTCTCGTGGTGATGTTTCGTGATATTCTCTTCTACATTCTCTTTGAAGGTGAAAACATTACTGAATGTTGGTGAAAGAATTTAATTGAATAAGAAAGAGTACAATCTGTTTTATAAACTCTTGTAAACCTTTTTGATAATGAATCTCTCGTTCCCCTTGTGGATATAACCTAATTTTCGGTGAATCACGTATATTGTTATTTTTTCTTGTTATTTTTTTATTTTATATTACTTTTTTATTTTTTATATTATTTGAAAATAAAGTAATTCGTGAATCTTCCCGAATTAGAAAAACACCAAACACTCTGTATCACAAATTAAAAATCAAAATTGAAACATTTATCGTCCAAGATTAGTAAAATAAAATAAGCATCTATACAACCCACAGAAAAAACAACTTACAAGCTTTATTGCAACCTCCTCGTTAGTCTGAATGTTTGTTCCTGCAAAAAAACACCAAAAGGGTCAAATCTTTAACCTGGAAACAAAAGGAAAACAAAAACCTACACCTAAAAGCAGAGAAAAGAAAAACCTAAATAGATCTCTCCAAATGAACCACTACCAATCTTCCGACCAAGCCGGAATTTGTTCCCTACGCGAGGCTCCATCCCCGCACAACCAAAGAACACCAGCCCCTCTTCTTCCAGGAAAAAACCTAGACAATCAAAAAGATAGAAACTTTGCGACTCCCAGCTCCAATCGGACAAGCCACCCGTCCAGTTAACCTAGACCAGAAGGAAATTACGAGAAAAGAGTCGCCGCGCCGCGCCGCGCCGGTTCGCATCTGCTGCCATCCGCCAAGCGACGAATCAAAGGACACAAGTATAGCCAGATAGATTAGCGTGGACTGAAGAAGAAGGGCCGCAAGAAGCTAGGGTTTACGAAGGAAAGGTGCGGAAGGATGATGACGATGATTCGTTGCTCAAACACAGGCTTTGACGAAATCGATGACGACAACGGGATGGGGTTTTAATTACGGTTTTGCCGAAACTTTTCTCTCTCTAAATTGCACACGTCCACCTGCGAATAAAGTTCTCTCTCTAAAACAGCCAAAATATATTGCAATTATAAATTAAAATTAGGAAATAAATGCTTTCTTAGAATTTGAAAAAAAGAAAGGGGAATCGATTTTGATGCTTTTCTGCTCACGAGTGGAGATGCTCCTGGCCATGAGCCGCGTTGCTCATCAACAGGCATGCAATGCAAAGAAGAGAAGCGAGCACAAAAAAGAAGGCACAAGAAAATTCATTTTTCACCGACAATAAAAGACAATAAAATTCGATTTCTGCTTATAAAAGGCACGATAAAATTCATTTTCGTTATCCAACCGAACATAATATTGGCGTTTTCCTCAACAAAAATCTTAAGTTGGAATGCCAGTGAAGAAGGACCGAGAAAATGAGAAAGCAATAAATGAACAACCAGAGAAACGAACCAGAGCCAAATTTCACGGCCGTTGGCAAAAACCCCATGGGCAACGTATGTTCTATTGACGGAGCCAAAGTCGATGGAAGATAAAGTCCCTGTAAACAGAAAAAATATGAGACTTGTGAGCAAGATACAAGTTATGAAGACAAGTGGGTTCATGATGATAGCACCCGGAGCTGAAGCACAAGAGACAGAAAATGACCACAAATAAAGAAATCTCTCTTCACAGAAATTTTTTTTTTTTTTTTTGTTAACTACATCGCATTAATCTCAAACTCAGGGGCAAAGTGATGGACAGTGCAGATTTACCTTTCTAGATGATAGTGGCGGAGGACAATGCAGGGCTAGGTCCAGCACAAGGGCCCCAAAAATGTATTGACATATAAAGCAACAAATTCAGAGACGAGAAAGAAGAGAGAAAATTTTGGATGTGCTTACCAGTGGATGTGGGGGACATGTTAGCTGTAACTGCTGATTTCGCAAAAATGAGTAATCGAATCTATAGTCCAGAGCAAATCCTTGAAGAAATACGCAGATCATTATTGCAGTTTAAGGACAAAATCTGCATCTTCTTAGATAAAACGAAGGACTATATAGAGCTTGTAGATTTGCATTATCCAAAAACAACTCTTGTGAGCTATTCAATGGGATGCTAAGACAAGCATTAATTGATGTTATTCAACTTCAACTCACAAACTAAAATGTAAATTAGATACTTCCAAGTTCAGTTGTATTTTATTGTGCAATGAACATATCAATCATTTCTTATGATGTTAAATGAGTAAATCAGTTAAGGCATAAATGGACAAACCGTGTTGTGTCATGCTTGTTTGAACAGGTAAGCCAGGTCAACTCCACCCTTATAACACGTAGTAAACTTGTTGTGCTTGGGTCAAAAACATTGGCCCAATTATTGAACCCATTTATTTGCACTTAGGCATTTGACATGACTCTTCTACAACCTGCTAACCCAAATTAATGCCAAGCTATTGCCAGCCTTGCAAAATATTGTAAGCATCAGTAAAAGTGATCATCTGAACAACTCAAAGGAGTTCAGTATTGAGCCCACTCTGTCTCAACCAGACCACCATAGGTTGGAGGTGCAACCCATCTGAGAAGCAAGCTATTACAGTGAGTTGTTGGAGCAATATGGAGACAAGGAGCAAGGCATCCCAATAACAGGTCTCATATGTTGCAGAAAACACCAAATAAAATATATGGATGAATACTTTAATTGGAAGATATACCAAGAACGCATTGTTTATATCCAGCTTGAATAGATTTCAAGTAAAACAAGATACCATGTCAGGGATAGTCTAGAGACAAGTGAAGCAAAAAATCATACGCCTAGCCTATATAGAAACTGTTTTGTGGTTGAAAGTATCCTGATACTTTGAAGCCAAAAATCAATAAGAAACACCTACATGGAAACAAAAAAACGCACATCATAATGCAGATGACCTATTAAAATCAGTTCAGTACCTTACATAACAAACCGCAGAGACTTAAAAACACCTCACAGGGACGTCTGCCAATGCCAATAAGAAAGTCATCTGGCTCGATATTCCAGTGAATAAATGACTTAGAGTGAACAAATTCAACTTGACCAATCTGAAAATTGATGTAGATCATAGACTGTACAGAGTAAATGACGACCATCAACAACAAAGTTATGTAAGCAAAGTTGTACCATCTGGTCTGCAAGCATCAAAACAGTATTCAGTGAAAGTTTTCTACCACAACTCAGACCCAATAAATACATCACAAGAACATTAAAGTGTGCTTCAATGCCAGACCATCTTATTTGCAGAATTCCATCTGGAAGAATCAAAAAAGAAAGTTTTAAAAAAGGCACTGCTCGCAAGTTCCAGTCCGTAATAGAAGCAACTAGATATTTCCCATTATATCCTCCTTGAAGAATTCTGTAAACCTTCAACCTCATGCAGTAACTGTGGATCATCCATTTTGACATTTTCCTGAAAAGAAGAAATAATGACTTCAACCCAAACAGCTAATTTATTAAATACTGAAGAAGCTTATGGTATACTAATGATAATTTTAAGAAAAAACAATGGACATTAAAGTCCAACAAGTAGAATGAATATTCAGATAGACACAAATTAAGCTCAAAGAAATGATTCGTTAGAAAATAGTGGACCAAAAAAGAGATACACATACATAAAAAAAAAATTGTGATATGTAGATACCATTAAAGTGACTATTTTATGAGGTTCAATTCAAAATGGCATGAGAATCAAGCCAAGAGAACGGCTATTTCCACAACATCTGACCAATTTAACATCATAGACAGAAAGCAATGCTTCTGTATCCAAAAAGGCATCACCTAATAGTTGTATACACCAGCAAACACCCTAGGAACAACAACAAAACCAAGCAAGGCCCCTAAAAGGCAAAGTCATAGAAATAAAAAGATAGCTAGTCGTTTTGTTGATTGGCATAGTTCAACAAAGTATGTATAGTATAAAAATATGAGGTTTGAGTTGTTCCAAATTTGCTGAAAAAACAGCCAGAATAGGATCCAGTCACCTGAATTACCTTACCAATAGTGATGGTTTCCATTTCAAAATGGCTTTCTGCTACACTTCAAGCACATGCCCAACCCACTAATATCAAGCAACCCGTACTAACTAAAAAAAGTGCGACTAACACTACTTACCTCTATGGTGCATTTTGAAGTGAACTAAGCATATTGCAAGAACAATTTAAACCAGCAAAGCAAATACAAAAAAACAAAATAATCCAAATTAAGTAACACAACGGACTTCAAATTACATAATCATCAAAGAAGGTCCACAAGAAATTGAGTTCTATTGCGATCTCTTCATCCGTCTAAACGTGTGTACCTTGAAAAAAAAACAAGGCAGAAGTGTTCCATCAAATTAAGGATTAAAAGTTAAAAGAGGCACTAAAAAAAGGGCAGATTAAAGAAGCAACAAACCTAAATAAATCTCTCCAGTGGAAAAATAGTTTATAATGCGATTGAGTCGGTAAGAGTTTCCTGCGGGAGGCTCAATTACCAGTTTGGCGTCAGAATCAAAGAGCTCTCTCTTGAACCCCAACTCCATGCCCTAAATCCAATCGAACTGAACAAAAAAGAAAGGGAAAATTGAAAAAGATCAGACCTTTGAGATGCGCCTCTCCAAATTCCAATCCGGAGAACCGCGGGGTCCGTGTGCCCTAGGGCGTAGTGAGAAAAATCCGAGAAGCGAGTTGCTGCTAGGGTTCCCGTTCGCGTCAACGCCCATGCTATGAGCGATCTACCGGAGAACAGAGGGAGAATCAATGACCAATTTAAACCTTATGGTACCGAATTAAATGACAAAAAATTGGATCGAGGAAAGTTCTTCCACAGTTTGAACGGAACAGGAAAAGAACGGGAAGGAGAGTGATGGCGACGCGCGCGCGCGCTTTTTCTTTTATTTATCCTGATTTTCGAAAAGCAGTTACGGATGAAGGTTCCGGTGATATATTAAAATTTATTAAAAAAATAAAAAATATAATTATTATATTTTAAAAATTGAAATTGCTATTCAAGAAATCATTATATTTTCATGCATTACTCCCAAATTCCCAATTCGCTGTCCGAGTTTGGGGCCCACTTCAATTGTGAAACAGTAAATGCAAAAAAGTACGACCATTATGACTTTTCTTTGCAATTCGAGAACCAAACAGGACCTTAATTCTGGAAAAAATATTAGCTTAAAGAGCATGTGAGAATTAAAAGTAAAACAACTGCATACAATTCAACGCAAAAAGAAGTGAACAACAACTTGAGGGTTATTATTATTCAAGACCAAGCAATAGCAGACATATATTGCGACAATCAAAAGGAAAAACGAAGAGAAGAAAAGAAGCACCAATCCTTCGCAAAATAAAATCGGTCTAAGATCTCCTGAGAATTTAACATTGGGATCTTGATTCCCAAACCACCAGAAACTCGCAAAATATTGTCAGTGGTGTGAAGTCCATGAGATGAAGTTTCCCGTCATGACAATAAGAAAATAAGCTCCTCTTCTTGGAACAACTGTACAGTGGCAAAAATCAGTTTACATGATTGCGACAAACAAGGGATGTAACCTAAGAACTGGTTACACAAGAATTAAAGCAAGTTTACATGAGTTTCAGCTTTTCATTGGCGGAGCATGCATTTTCATGTCTTCTCTTTCACTGGTGATGCTATTAGATGATGCAAAGTTGATGCTTGGATCACTGTGCTTGGGCTCTGATCCTTGACACGCGTTGATGCAGTTCTTCTGAGATTTTGATTCCTCTCAAGGTTGCTTCTTAAAACACAGCGCAAAGGCCTAGGAAGAAGTGCCATCAGTCTAGTCGAACTTACAAGGAGGATCACCCCAGCAATGATAAAAACCCTGCACAATGTAAAATGCTTTTCATGGCTATGTCTCGGCCACAACATAAAAGATGAGAGAGTAGGAAGGAAAGAATTAGGAAAGAGAGAGCTACCATCCAAGCAAAAGACAAAGACGAGCCAAGAGGGCTGAAGGCAATTGCTCACCAAGAGCAAGCATACCAGCAAGCACACCAGTCACAATTGATGCCACTGCAGCACATGTAGATACTACAATTGCTCTCCCATGTTTAAGACCCCTAGTCTGTCAGTTTGAGTGTTAAAAAAAAAATAATAAAGGTTCAGACCAGTGGCACTAATAGTACGTTTAAGAAAAATAATAAGTACCATAAGTACCTGATAAACAAAGCCCGTGGCACTGCAGCATATGCTAATGGCAATGCATATAGGGACCAAAATTTTAGAGAAACCAAGCGCAGAGAACATAAACCCTAGCTTTGATATTACAGATGCCATCCTGCAAATTACATGGACTAGCAATTTTACAGCCTTTAAGAAACAAATAAACAATGTTCCAGATTAAGAATTGAAAAAAAAAACCTCCTTTCTGAGTTCCATCCTGAACTTGGTTTTGTTAAAATCAGTGATAGGAACATCAGTTACAATTTGGATTTATCAATAAGAACTTTCATTTTCCAGACACCAAGCAACTGAGAGGAAATACCCATTTTAGAGTGAAGATTTATGTAGACATTTTCCATACCCATTAGACTCTTTCTCCTGAAACCAATTGATTTCTAATATGAAAGGATGAACTAATCAGAAGTTCATTAGGCAAAAAAGTAGTCTAGCAAAAAAGTTTCACTTTTCAACCTTTCCTAAAAAAAGGTGGATACCCATTTTATTCTAACCACATCGACATGGACAAAAGAAATGCCATTCTAAACACCTTCCATTCTTTAACATAAACAATAACTCACTTTAAAGAAAAGGGCAAAGAAGTAGGTGCTACCATACCCAAAAAGAAAGCCTGATTCCAATCCAATTATGATTTCCTCGACTACCTCTGAGTGCATCTGAATGGGAGATAAAGCATATCAGATATACTAAGGTCAGTGGCAATCTATCCAAACTGAACCATACACAAAACCACAAGGAAACAAATGAATACATAAACAACTTACAAGTTCCTGTTCTCGGCGTCGACTTCGGTAGATGCGAAGCAATGCATCAAGCAGAGCCTTTTTTCAAAAAATCCCAAAAAGGGGATCTTAGATTTAGTTATGCCATGGAGATAAATACATGCCAATAAATGAAAAAGACCAAAGTATTTTCCCATGCTTCTCAGCTAAAGTTAAAGCATTTTAAGTTACAGCAAGGAGCAGCAAAAAAAAAAAAAAAAGAAAATTGATTGGCAATTCTTTGGAATAATATAAATAAGATGCCATGGAGATTCAGATACAAGGTCCTTTGCCATATCTGTGACTACAAGTTTATGACACTGTCATATCTGTGACTCCAACTTTATAATACTAGTACGAATCCAGTAAAACTTATCCATGTTTGAATAATAAAATAAGAATGCATAAAGATTTAGTATTTGAATGCCATAGTTGCTGATACTGGTGCAAAGAATATGATACCTACAAACAAGATGACAACAGAAAAAACAAGCCACGGCAGACAAAGAAGAGAAACTGCAGAAACATCTTGCTCCTCTCCTCCTACGCCAACCCCTGAAAAAAGAAAATAAATAGTGATATCATATGTGAAGCTCCACATTTGCTTTAGATCATGATATTCTGAAGATTAAAAGAATTATCAGCCAGTGGACAAAATTCCATCTTTCTTGATGGTGAGCTAATGCATGATGCTTAACTTTGATAGTTTTGAAATGTGCAAATGACTGGAAGATGTAGAAGAACTTGCACACTCAATTGGTGCAATTTCATAATACTATTGCACAATAGAAAAGCAATCTTTATTCTTTTTGCGTCAGTTTTCCTCTTAAAAGAATAATAATGGCTCAAAGGCCTAAACGGACACTTGCAAGCACCATCATAGACTTACATTACCTATAGTGCCAACACCAGCAAAAGCAATTCCAACCCAATCAAGAGCATTCATAACTTCCTTGAGATAAAAATGGGAGAAGACAGAAAGTATAGCAAGTCCACAACCAGAAACTGGTTGAATGACAGAAACCTGTTGGAGAAAAATGCACAATTCAGTACATGAGGATTTGCAGATGTTACAAAATTTAATCTGTAACTGCTCCAGAAACAACAAGATTTAACAATGTCCACATTCATAAAATGGCATTAATGTTTATGAAGTGATACTCTTGTCAATTGAGCATCATAAACAACAACCAAACAAAGTCATTGGAAATGCACCCGATTTGCATCATCATTCACCTCTATAGGATAAACCATGGAATTGGAGGTCAAACATCAGGTATGGATGTCACTCCCTTATGTCAACTGGTACAAAACAATAGGTTTCTCACTTAATATCTAGCATGTCACAGTTGATTCAACATTCCAAACAACCATCTGCAGTAGTTAGAGGGTGAGAGCAGACTAGAAGAAACCCACAATGACATCCATAGATGCATAGATATCTTTCTGAAACCAACCTAGATGGGATCCCTGCTCTATTGTTCTAAACTTGCCAGAACCAGAGTCATCTTTAAAACCATAAAAAATTTATTCATTTTGAGAGCATGAGTTTGACAATATTCTGACTGCAAAAAAAAAAAAAAAGGACACAAAGAAAATGCAAAAGAAACAGTACTATAAACGTAAATCATCTAGCAAGCGTGCTGCATTTTCTAGACCAAGCGAATAAAGTTCATCAGCTTACTGGAGCCAGAGACAATGCCCTCAACATCAGCAACGCCCCAGCTATATCCATAAGGAATCCCGCAACCCACAATTTGTTGAAAGCGTACGCCCTAATCACCTACAGAAAAGAACAAACAACCCCCATTAAATTCAATGGCATACCAGTTCTTGAAATCCCTAAACAACCAATCCAAGTCATTATCCAACACAAGTTATTAACTTAGCTGCTATCGATCTAATCACGGATTGCAGAAATGATTCAACTGACAAAAGGAAATCCAAACTATAGATAACAAAATAAGTCGGCGTCGCAACTCTCCTAGGGAAATAAAGATCACATAATATCTTCCTCTTTGGCTGATCTATAACAGTAAAATCGGAAAACCGAAAAATTTCTTGATATCAAATAAGTCGAAAACATTAAGATATGCGAAAATCTAGAGAGAAAAAAAAAGGGAATCGCATGGGCTATAAATCGAGGATGAAGCCAAAAGATTTGTGGGTATAAACAATAGGAATTGAAAGGGGATTCGATGGAATACCTTGAGCTTGAAGGATAGAGGGGGAAGGATGACGGTGCCCTTCTTCTGGAGGACTTTGCCGATGTTGTTCCCCGCCGTGGCGATCAGAGTCAGGCATATCGTTTCCCACATCGGTCGCTCCCTTCGGTATGGCGGAGAAGAGATCGCCGATGGGCTTCTCGCGGGAGATCGATCCGGAGATAGCTCGGCACCGTTCTTCTTCCAGATCGCGGCGATCGCAGGTGGCGGAAGAAGAAGAAGAAGGAGGAGGAGGAGGAGAAGGAAGCGGGGGATCGCGTGTTGGGCGAGTTTTCGAAAGAACCCCCATAATTTGTTGAAATTATAAACGGGACATCGGTTTTGGAGATTTGCAAACGGACCCTCGGCATTTTGGTTTTTGCAAAGAAACCCATGAATGTAAAATTAATTAATTAAAACGGTCCAAATTTGAAGAAGTGGGTTACGGTTGGATGGAGCGGAGCAAATAAATAAAGAAATCTGGCATAAAACGAAAAGAAATGGAGTCGGGCAGTTGGAACTTATTGGGACCAACTACGCCAATAAAGTGAAAAATCTCGTCGCGTTGTAGTTTGGATTGGAACATAAAAATAGACATCCATTTGATTCCGACGATTTGAAATGAGTAAAAATAGGTCCAAACCACGCCAACTAATTTGCACCCAATTCAGACTGTCCGCGATCTTTGTTTTAGTGTAAATGCATAGCAATTCAATAATTCGATCGTCATTTATCGATTATTATAAAAGACTTTTTGTTTTTTTTTTATAAACTTTTAAATTTTAAAAATTATAAATTTCGATATTTATTATTTTAAAATTTAAAATTTAAAATTTTCCGGGGGCCTCAACGACATTCCACGTTGGACCAAACAGGAGAATAATATTTATTGGACTCCTCATTTTCCGGGTATTTAGCCCCACACGCACAGCGAAAACAACCGACACCCACCCACAAGAAACCGATGCAAAAAAAGCCAACCCATTCAACCTTGGCTGATGGCTTTTCGCAAAAAATAAAATAATCAAATTATTTTGCATATATACCCCTGCAACATCCAAACTTTCCCCATGCAACCAAATAATTTCACGAATTTTGAGGGTAGAATCGGAAAAAGAACCAAACCCACCATAAAGTAAAGCAAAGAAGAACCGCAGAAGGGGGAGGAGACGAGAGAGGTCGCCCATGGAGGAGTGGAGATCAAGGTCATACGGCGATGGCAGGATGGAGATGGAGGTTTACGGTGGCGGCGGAGGAAATAGGGGAGCGCCGCCGCCGCCATATCCACCACTGCCGCCGCCACCCGGAATGGGCGACATGAGGTGCTACAGCGCATCCTATGCGTACCCCCACCAGCCCAGGGAGGCCAAGTTCCAAAAAGGGAAGAGCATCTCCGCCTCGTCCTCGTCCTCGTCCTCCTCGTCGGCGTCGGCTTCGAAGAGCGGGTGGAGCCTCAGCGACCCTGAGCTGCAGAGGAGGAAGAGAGTGGCCGGATACAAGGTCTACGCCGTGGAGGGCAAAATGAAGGGCTCGCTCCGGAAGAGCTTCAGGTGGCTCAAGGATAGATACTCCCAGGTCGTCTATGGCTGGTGGTGATCACCCCTGGTATTGTTGCCATCCCCCATATAAATCAGACCCCTTTTCGTTGGATTTTGATCCGTCTAGGCATGCCTCGATGCTTTTCGATTTTTCCGTTCTTGATCCTTTTCGAGTTTGTTTGTTTGTTTCCTTTTTGGATTTTTTTTTTTTTTTTTTTTTTTTTTTTTTTTTGAGATTTCCAGTTTTTAAAGGAGGAGGATCTTGACGGGCTTTATGCTTTGTAAACACATCTTAGGGTAATTTCTGAGTTTTTAGGGCAGCAGGATATGTTTGGTTTCCAACAAGCTTTCTCTCCCATCTAGATCTGGACGACGCTGTGGATAAGTTTTTGCTTGTGTGTTGATCTGGATGAATCTTCTTGTCCGTATCTTTGTGTGCATTTGTTCAAGCTGTAAAGCCACATTAGTTTCTGAGATCAATGAAGATACAACTTGCTAAAAACCAATGTGCTCTGTTGAAACTCTACTTGTGGGGATATTACGCAACTCCTAATTAACGTCAAACTATGGTTAAGATTGTGTAGCCAATGTATAATATTGACATGTATGGTGAGCATTCACGCCAAATTCTAGGGAAAAACCATGGCAATGTTCTGTACAAGCAAATTTGATGAAGACCGTTTCTTTTGCACTTTGCATGTCTCCTTTTTTTTTCCAGTAGCTTGTTGGTTCCAATTTCCAAACGGTCTGAGTAAATCCTCATGTTTATTGCTGTAGTAGGTTTTTCCCTTGGAGATTAATGATGCTTCATAGGTGTTTTTAGTCACAAGTGCCAACAACTTTTCTGTCGTTTTGGTGGGCCTTGAAATCATAGCATGCTTTCTTCACGGATATTTGGTTGCCAACCTGTTAATCAGATGGTGAGTTCTTGTGGGACACTGAAACATGAGTTTTGTGCTTGGTTAAATTGAGTTCTTCTTTATGGAGTTCTTTTCTTTCTTTTGACCCCCCATTCATGAGGTTGTTGTAATTTATGCTCTTTTACCCAAGATAGTTTCTTGTGATAGATCTATTTCTAGTGATAGAATGATCGCAAAGGAAATCTGCATCTGTGCATTAAATGATACCACTTAATGTAATTTTCTATTCGATTCTCATTTTGGGGCCATTTTATCCAATGTATCATGGATTGTAGTTCTCTTGCCGATCAACATAAAGTCGTAATTCATTTATTTTGTTTGGTGTGGAAGTTGATTTTGTTTTTGTTTTACTCAAATCATATTCCTGGTTCTACTATGCAGTATTCCTAGTCTCTTTCTGCATATTGTCTCATTTGTTATCATCAAGCTTATCAGTTTCAGTAGCTATACTATAGGAGCAGGGATGGCCCCAGTGAAAATCGAATAAGCATACTTAGCCTCAATAGGGATTCCAAAGGCAAAACTGCCTTGCACACATATGTAAAGTATTGGATCCACTTAATTTTGTCAAAGCGTGAGAATTGGTCAAAAGAGGATATCCTACTTGTATCTGTACTAGTTCTTCATCATGGTCAATAAACAAGCACATACGAAGTTGTAATTGCACTTAGTTGCTCGGATAAATTTGTCCATGGATGCTCTTTTGACTTTCAAACCTTTTATAGTTGCATCCAACTTGCTTTGATGTTAATAACCATGGTGAGATACAGATGCAACATGCTTTTCATATGTTCCAAATTGTCTTGTCCTGAATTGACCTAGATTTTATTTATTTCACTGCTTTTTTACTTTCACTTGTGCACAATAGATGAGTATCAAGCTATTCAAAGCCATGCGAGCGTGCATGACAATAAACTTAAAGGATGAAGATTCATAAATTTTTTTGTTTTTCATTTACTTGATCAGAATTGCAGTTTCTTTCAAAAGCTTCAGATGCAAGTACTACAAAATGAAACATGGAACCCTGATGTATTGTATGTTGTTATACAATGGCAGGAGATAATTTCAACATCTCCAGGTCACATTCAACTTATCCTGGCAAAGCTGTTCAGCTGCTGAAATCATATATGCTCATAACCTACCATTTTGGAAGGAGACTACTTTTTTTAAGCAGTCATGAATTTGTAATTTATGTTATCTTTTGTTTAAGCAGACTTGTATAGACACTGAGACTTGCATGTAATGCTTTGTTGTACCAGCCCACCTGATCTTTCCTTTGGCAACCCACAAGCTTCAGGGAACCATGGCTGATCCAGATTTCTTTGCAAATATCTCCAGGAGCGGGTATTTGAATGAAAAATTAATGTGTAGGGGTTTTTATGTAATAATAAAAATTGGATTTTGTGTAATATCCATAATTTCAGGGACTTAAATGTAATTAATCAGTAGATGAGTTGTGCTATGCGGATCCTCCCAGAGTCCCCGACATGTGAGCATATTACATGTAATTTGCTACTCTTTATCCAGTTCTAGGTGTTTGGTATCCTGACAAGCTATGTTCTGCTACAGTGCTATAATCTCAGTATTATTCAAGAATTGCCCTAAAAATAGCTCTTTGCCAACCTGCTTTGCCTCGGTTCACGGGTTTTGAATTCCTTGCAAACAAGTTTTTCTGGTCCCAAGTATTCTGTCTAAATGTTGTTTTCTGTAGGTCTGTTTGGTTCCCAACTAGCAAACATGATGATCATGTTTTTTGATAGTGTCATCTAATTCAACTCTAGCTCAAAATCTCAATTAGATAATCATGATTTTCTCACAATGATTCCAAACCAAACAAGCCCTATAAGCCTATTTCAAATCATGAATCTGTGTCTACAGCCTTTGATTATTAAAACAACAAAAAGAAATCTTTGTCTACGATATTCTCCTTAAATTTAGGCGCCCTATTGAAAAAAGCGGAATTAGGGGAAATAAACTAAATATATAGAGGCAATGACCTATTTTATCATGCAAAAAGTACCTCTATAATTACAATGGTCTTTTAATACAAGGTGGATATTCTCCATAAAAGTAAAATAGATTAACTTAGGATCACATATTTGGCATGATGGAACCACAAATAGGAATACAGCGGAGGACTTTGTGTTACCTATATTACGAAAACTAAACTAAGAATCTCTGCTGCTCCCCGAATTCAACTCCCAAAATGCATGGTTGTTTGGGGAAGCATAACCTGTTCACCGTAGTTCTCTGATGAGGCATTTGGCGTTTTGGCTGAGAACTTCCTGGTATGACTTGTGCTTACCTTGCATTCTTCGCCATCCAAAAAAAAGGTTCCACAGAAAATGATTCAGCTAGGTTCTCATCCTCCTGTTCATCACGTCATGGTAGTACAGGAGCACACACATGGGCTGCCCAAAAATACTGAAGAACAACCAGAAGATTGTGTTTCCCGCCTGAACAAATAACGGAATTGATTGAGATGCATTAACCCAAAAAGGAGAGGGATAAATCAACTCTTAATATACATGATAGATGGGCCAGTCCTCGATAATGGAGAGGGTGGAGTGCAAGGAGATGTGCTCCGGGAACATTGGTTCACATTGAACCAGGATGAGCAGAGGGCCTTCAGTTCAAGGTATTTACTGTGTAAAAGCAATTTAATGCAAAAAATACAGAAATACCCTCTGATCAAAATTTGTAATACATTGGATTAGCCATGGATTTCCTCCAACAAACGTCCCCCTCTGTAGGAGACTTTCAACTTTTCTTTTCTTTGTTTTTTATTTTGACCTTTTTTTGGCAAATTTTCGTCCTTGTTTTGAGTATAAAAATTCTGATTTTGTATACAGCTAATAAAAATAAAAGAGAGAACTAGTTGCCAAGAAAACAATGAAAAAAAATAGCAGCTTACACAGTGGATCAGCAAAATGATAATTAAATTCTTAAATTAGACTCAAAAGAACAAGACATACATACCATTGTATTTCCAAATTTGTTTTGAAGGTAATTCGTGAAAATAACAAGGGGGACCTGAAAAAAAAAACAACATAAGGATGAGTCATCCTGAATCGGCAGATAATCAAGGCCAAATAATTAATAGCTATTCCAGAAAGCAAATTTTCTATTGCATAATTATTATTGTGCTTTATGTTCAGAAAAATAAATATTTAATATGGATGAACAAACACTTAAACAGGAGCTAAAACTATAATGATAAAAAAAATTAAAAACTAAATTATAAATCCAAACAAAGATTAACCACAACATCACATCATAGCACAAAATTTTATTCCATTGGCTTCAACGAGATCATCTTTGTTTTTGGCAGCCAACTTCCCACTTTCGTCATCCCAGTTGTAGTCTATGAAGCACTGATTTAGACAAAGTGTGAACCAACTGTCTCTACAATTTCACTTTGCCAAAAAACAATGATTTATCTTCTCTTAATTTCTGATCAAAGGTGCACCAAGGATTTATTTTGCTTTCTAAAATATCTTTTTTAACACCCATATATTGTCGCAAACAAAAATTGCAATGTTCATTCAGAAATCTCTCATTATTCTCCTTGGAATACCAGTGGCTAAACATCTATTGTGCTACAATTTTCTGATATCAGAAAAGGCAAAGGGTGTTTTACTAGTCACAAGCCAATTTTTTTTTGGTAACGAATGTTTCTTAATACAAGCATGTCACGTGAAATCACATCCAAAAAGAAAATATAGGTTTATCTTTTGGCCATTGGAGATCTCGAAAATTTTGAGGTTAAAATACTGCTTCAATGGACTACTTAGGTGGTCTATTGGTGATAACATGAAAATAATCACACAAAATGAGTCATGAACTGCTCTAGAAAAGTAGAGGGCTGCCTATGCCGAGGAGTGAAGATTACAATACCTGAAACATGATCCCTATAAATGCCCAAAACTTGAATATGTGACAAGGTACTCCGATGCATAGCTGCAGACATTTATAAAAGAATGAAAAGAGGCAAGCGTTTAGATCAGATAAATCAAGAAAATAGAAGGAAACAGAGTTTAGGACTGGGGAGATGATGACAGAACAGTTATAGAAATTCAGGAACTTATTATTACAAGAAGTTGCACAGAACCATTATATATATTGAGTCCACACAAAAGATTGTGAACAGAAATTCATGTCAGTAATTGACTTGAAATAACCAAAAACATCTGTACCTCATGAAATACGGCAGAAACAAAAAAAGATATGAGAATTGCAACACCCTGCAACAAAGAATTCAAGCAACGAGATCAGATATTTCTAAAACTAGGACTGACCATCTACTAGGAGTAGGAATAAATGTAAACTAGAAATATGGCCATACATGAAACAAACAAAAATAACAACTCTGTACAATATTCTGGCTATTTTATTCTGGTTATGGATCATATTCAAGTAGTACACTCTCATCAGTAGCAATAAGTACTTTGCAAATAATATAAAATCCAGACAACATACAGCCCCACCAAAAGCACTGATTTGCAAACTGTCATTGGTTATCAGCAATACGTATAATAATTTAGCTATAGAACCCAAAATTGAAAGGCAAAGAGAAAAACCATATTTCCTGTGAGAGCCAACACAAGGATCAGCTCATAGAAAATATGTAATTGGAAAACTAAGTGCAGATGATGATGGAATCCAATAAGCACTAACCCAAGAAACCTTCTGATGAACACTAAAATGATACGCATCCTTCTGACATGCATGATAATGCCTTCTTCCCAAGTGGCAATACAATGCTAAGACAATAAATGTTTACTGTGCTTTTTCCTTGAGAAGGTGAGGTTTTGATCATTTCATTATAGGTGGATAATATATCAATCAGAAGGAAGTGATCATCTGCTATGAAACAACACTCTTTGACTTAGGTTGTATCCATTTGTTGGGTGTTGGAGTAAGTTACCTTGGGTATTCCATTCCGTAAGCAGGGGAAATATATATGGCGCACCATCCATTTATGAACAGGCTGCAAGCAATGCAATATCATCAATAGCTGCCAATAATAAGATGCAATTTAGTGCTTTATAAAAACATAGTTCACAGATGATCACATAAATGACAGGAATACCCTTCCAAAGCAAAATTGCAAAATCAAAGAATCATTAAGCATACACTGTGAACGAACACTGATAAGTGATGGATGATATCGATGTACATGCTTTTAGCAACACTAAATAATACATGCTTCCATGCTATCCTACAGGACAATTACCCATGGTTGCACACCACATAGTCCTGATTGGCCTACATTCTGATATTCATATAACACCCATAAAGACAGGAGATATGTGCATGCAGGGTATACATGCATTTCCAGGCTGTGCACAAATTATATAATTAAAATTGTAGCACAGAGATGGTGTCGAAACCAAAAAACAAAAAAAATAAAGGTGTTAAAGGAGTATAACCAACTAAATACTTTCAGCTGAATAGGTGAAGAAACTCCCTTGATATGAGACAAGGAACAAGTGCTAGAACAACAATGCTAATGGAATTCAGATATAAAAGAGCCCAATAACTAGTTATTACTCAGTATAGATACCTTGTGAACTTAGCTGCAAGTACCTATACTAACAACTGTTTTTCAAGAAATTCTTATCTGCATCTTCACAATAGAGATCAGGCTGGCTTTTTTGTCGATGCATTCCTGTGGGCAGATTAGTTCAATTTGATTGGTCCTTAACAACTAGGAAAACCAACCTATATGTCATCACAAATGCAGAAAATATTTACCTTCTAGATGTTTTTTGAAAGAACTTTGGGCCATTTGGCTTCGATATATCAAAAATACGAGTTTATACAATAAGCAATGACAATATTCCAAAAGCTAGGATGCAAAGGCTTGTCTACCTTCATGATCATAAAAAAAGGTATAAGAATTCGATAATATAGCTCTTAGAAAGGTGACTAGCGGGAAATATATATCAGCAAATATGTAGCAGAACAATCTGTACATATAATTATAGTGCCTTAAATTTGTAAAATAAAATATTAAGTACAAATTGAGAGTTATGAAGGCGTACCATATTCCACAGTCTCCAATACTGAAGAGTCCCAACGGAGTAAGTGTATGCAACATAGAGAGAAGACAATATTAGCTTTTTTAAGTTTCAACTATGTTATTTCCACTTTATGACTGTAAGAGGCATGTAAGAGTAGACAACCTCCTCAATGGTCTTTGCATTCCACCAATCTTTGTAAAATTCACGGTCGCCAAAACAAAGGATCTCAGCAAGAATGTTTAACCTGCATTTGCAATGAATATATATCAAGACAAACAGGGAAAATAAAATGTCACTACTTATAATTAAAGATTGAAACCAGTACTTCTAAGCAGAATTAACATCTATAGGTCACATCTCTGTATGTGCATGTGTTTTTTCAAGAAACACCTCTCTGGTGAATTTTAAAGTGAGAAGAAGTAGCAATTTCCTGTTTAGATGTCAACAATCTGTTGTGATTCCAAGCAGCTGTGAAGATTAACCACTAACTGGAAAACAGAAGATTAATCACTTACCATAAATGAAAAAAACAGTAGAATATGCAGAGCCACGCGTACAAAGTTGGCACTGATAGTTTCAGCACTCGTTCTATAGCATTTAAAAGATTCCCCTTCAATGGATGTTGAGAATTCTGGACAATTGGGTTAATATACTGCAAAATTCTTTGAGAGATTTTTATTAGAACTGTTGACAAAGTAAAGCTGCACATAAATTGAGAACAGGAAGAAGATTCAAATGTCTACCTGCTCGATGATGAAGCCTGTCACCCCTGTAAATATCACCCATTTCACAAGCTGGCGAATCACCCAACCCTTTCTAATGCATGTGGCACGTGGGTAGCTTGGCTATGAATAAGAAATAAAAAAGAAAAAGAATAGCATTGGTATAGGTAACAATTTGTCCAAGAAACTAAATATAGAAGAAGTTTATTGGTATGCAAACAACATAAGATCATAGAGTGAAAGACATACCTGGTAACAAAGAGTGGGAGCCAGCATGAAATATACCAAACTCTGAAAGCTAACACTTTGCAAATTATCAAGGTTCAGATAGAAGGAAGATGCCTCGCCCTAGTGTTTAAGACAAAGCAAAGATGTCCAAGTCAGAGAGTTCAAATAGCTCAAGCGGACAGGACAACATGCTTGATGTAGTTGCTTCATTCCAACAGATGCAAAATTGCAATTGTAATGGATACTGCAATACTCTACGTTATCTATTTATCAGAGTAAACATAATACTCTACATAGCAAGGGCCTAGCATGTGAAAGATCCATGCTACAAATCAATTGGTAAGGTCTACAACTGCATTTTTCTTCTAAGTCTAATAAAATTTAAAGAACTATGTCATGAGATAGATGGACACATGCACAATATATTCATATATATTCGCTTCACAAGTAATACAAATATGTTCAGAAAATGCTAAATTTACCTTATCAGCAGAGTTGGACAATGTCCTCAAATCATAGTTTGTATGTGCATAAGACACGAGTTTTAGACAAACAGTGCTAGCAAAGAGCATTAGAATGAGCCCAGGTACAACAGCAGAGTCACAACTGCAAATTTGTCAAATTATTAGTTAGGCATATAGCATATAACTTTTGCATGAACAAGTGCACTGAAAATTGCTTTATAGAGAGGGAACAATAACATTGCAAACCCTAAGTGAATTTTCATGGTTCTGATTTGAACCTTTGAATCCACTCTTCCCTTCAACAAATTTTGCTCTTGGCTTGAAATAAAATGTTGCCTTTAAAGCACAAAATTCTGAGTACTCCAGAAAAATCAAAATTTCCAACATATGCATGCACATCATCGGTGGAATCTCATTAATATTTGTGAAGTAGGATTTTATGTAAATAAAGAAAAATCTTGATCCAGCAAGTAATGTCAGTTTTAGATGACCATTGGTTCTTATCCAAGAACAAGCCATCATCATGTATTTGAAAACTGACCAAAGCTGGCTGGTCCATAACCCATTTGTCTCCCATGGTTCTTTTAAACCAGGAAAAAATTCAAGATTAATGATAACAACACAAGCAACATGCTCTATAAAGGTCAATGATCAATCCAAAAACAAAGGCAAGCCAACTACCATGGAAGTATCCATCATTAACAAAAACAGATATTATGCTATGTAGCAGAGAAAAGTAAAACGTTCCCTGCTCTACAGAACAAATTGGTTACAGAGCCTAACTCTTGATATATCATATTCCATCCAGGCATCCACACCCACAAATAAATTGTACACAAACAGAAGACAAATGAACGACCTAATTTTGTGATAGATCTCACTTTGGATATAGTTATCTATCCAATATTTGTCATGATATTCAACAAAGAGTTGCATTGTACAATAGAAGTATCTCCATCTGTGACCAAGTGGCACAACAAGCCTACTTGGAATTGTCAGCTACTGAATTTTCTAATTTACTTTTGGCCAACAAGCATAATTTGCAGTACTATGGTCAAGCGAATTGCATTAAAAAATCTCTTGAAAATGAGGTAAGCTCAGATATAAATCTAATCCCAAGTACCTGAGAATCACAAACACTGGATACAAAATTGCACTTGATGCAAGTATCACATGAAATGAGATGACAAACTGCAAAAAGTGTGATAGAACATCAATTAGCAGTCAAGGTAGACAAGAAAGGAGAACCACATTTTGTCAATAAATAAAAACGGTAGAGGTCCTGTGCTACAAATTATATGAAAATGAAAATGGCATGGGGAAAAGTGTTAAGCTTTTAATGGAAAAAAAATATGTTATGCATACGATGTCATGATAGTTAAACTAGTAATAGTAACTATAAAAATACTTACAGGAGAAGAGATGAGCATATGCTGTGCCAATTTCTCAACCACGAAAGCACCAAGAGGGAGTATTGGAAGAGTAAGGCTATCAGAGACAGGGCAGAAAATTGGCTATTTGCAGAAAAGAAATTGAGAAAAATGCCCAAATTTATGAAACAAGAAAGGAAAATTGAGATGTACTACCCGCACATAAGAAGTGGCCAATCTCTCAGAGATCGTGAGCTGAACCAAAATCCAGTTCTTATCAATAGTCCATACTGCAGATAAAATTACCAGAGCAATTAAACACCAAAATTTAAGAAACCATAGCAGCAAAGAATTTGTGTTTACATATTGGCAAGTGAAAGTTGTACGAATCAATTAGATAAAAGGAAAATGCACGAGTGATCTTTTGTCACAATTTTTTAGGAAGAAAATCAGACCTTCATCAAATTCTCAATAATTAGCCTGCTATTTACTGCAACAAGAACTACTACACAGAGGTTGAGAAGACCTGCATGGCTCTGTAACAAAAACTGATCAATAAATAGGACAATATAACCGTAAAGGAAACATAACGCATCACAAAACAAATGCATAAAACATTGGCATAAGAAGCCAATAAGTAGAAATTGATTATTTAATTGCAAAAAAAAATGGATGGATTAAAGCTTATCAATAATTGGCCCAACAAAAACTATTACGCAGGTTGGACCCGCACGTCCACGTAGCAAAAGCTGATTAATAAGTAGGACAGATTAAAAGTTACAGGAAACCATAAAGCATCAGAAGAGAATGCATTAAATAACCGGTATTGAATCCTTAATTGTAAAAGAAACAGGACTGCATGAGGTCCATCAATTATTATTCCTTAATTGAGAAGATCTACTTGTCTCTGTAACAAAAACTGATCAATAAATAGGTTTAGATTCAAGTAGAGGAAATCATAAAGCAACACAAGACGAGCAAAAACAATGTCAAAAAACACCTATAAACAGAATCCAGTTCAAGAGTTGGGAAGGCAATATGCAAAGGCCAAACGTTCCAAGACAAAATCATACTGATATCACGAAATAAATATTGTTTGAAACCTGTATTGGGATTATTGAGCAACATAACTTTTTTTTGGCAATCGGGCATGCAAAATCCCTGATATAAGTTTCAAAACAATCCACCAAAACAATGGATTCGATAAACAAGAGGTCGCCATAGATTGGATCAGATTCGAAGTAGACCTGCTTGAAGATCGCGTCGGAGCTTAGAGGGCTCTCCTTGACCAGCCGGTGAGCCGGAGCCGAAGCCCGATACAAGAACTTCGCCGGTGGCTGCGCATCAGCCGCCTTCCCGACCCCCCAATTATCGCCGCCGTTCAGAACCAATCCCTCCTTCTTCTCCCCGTCTCCGATATCGCGTTTCGCGGCCCAATCTCCCGAATCCCCATCGGAGCAGTTTTCGACGCTGGACTCGTTCCCGGACTCCGACGGCGCGGAGGAGGCGTTCGATGCCGACGAGGGCAACCGGCGACGGAGGAGGAGGGAGGAGGAATCGGAGACTAGGGTTAGGGTTTCGCGATCGGAGGGCATCGCCGCCATCGGAGAACGAGGAAGAGGAGGTCGGCGGGAGCTTTCTTTCTTTGGGCGGAAGACGGGACGGCGGGGGGCCTGTGCGCGGGGATGAGCTTTAAAAGGAGAGGATGTTTCAGACGCTCTCTCGTGTCTTGACGTGCAGCGTGCCAGAAGGCCCTCAAATTTTGCGATTATTTACAGGACCGACCCACTGTTTTCAGACACAGACAGAAGCCGCTCTAAACCGCCCTTCGATTTTTTTTTCTTTTTTTTTAATCAACTTAAACCGCTTATTGCTTTTTCTGCTTCAAAAAATAAAGAATTTTTTATCACTTTTTAATACAAAAAATATGTATTTTTATAACAACATACTGTACAAAACACGTAGTGCTATATTTTCCGGCTCGGTCATTTGGCTGCCATTCATGCTAATTAATAATAATTCTCGATATATAATAATTAAAGTGTTTTCTCAAAAAAAAAAAAAAAAAGGATATCTAATAATTTAATGTCAAGAGTCATTTTGCTAATTTATCAGTTAATTATTTGATATGATTACGAGGAAAAGGTATATTCACGGGATATCTGCGCATGACATAAACGAGCGCGTCGTCGTAGAAAATAAACCAACCAAGAAGAGATTAGATTGCTGTCGGAATCAATTCCATCAAATATCAAGGGCTTATTTGAATTCCGAGGATTTCCAGTTATATTCAAAATAAAGTTTCGAAAAGAGCATAATTATATATATTTATTTTTAAATTTTTACTCCATATCGGATGAATTAATTATCATATGATCATCCATCAGCGCATGCATTCGGAAGACGAATAAAAACAAAAAGAAAGGGAGAAAGCGAATAGAATACAGTGGCTTCGTTCAGCGGTCTGGTGGAAGGTCTCGTGGCGTCGTTTAGCGGGAGGAGGGCAGCAACTCGGCACGTGATTGCCACGAGGACGCCATGCACCGATTGCTCCGAAGTCTCGTATCTCGTTCCATTGTTTTTCGAATAAAAAGAAACAAAATGTTTTTTCAGATATAAAAAAAAAATAAAATAAAATAAAAAAGTGGAAGTATAATTATATTATAGTGGTAAATTAATCGATTGAATTATGTTATATTGGATAGCTTGAGATGATTGAGACGAACCACCAATGCAAAGGTTGAACATCGTTTGACGAGACTAGACAACCGCCGGAGAAGACGACCGACAGCACTTGCAACTCCTCTCGTAGCTTTATCTTTTGGTAAGATAACTTCAAAGTTAAAAAGGATTGCCTGCTGATGGCAACTGCCATTGAATCCGCCGAGCTTAGAGCTTCGCACAAGATGAGAAATAAGTCTCCACTCGTTCACATTCCAAGAAAAGAACTTCCATTCAAGCCTCCTTCTCATGTTCCTGTACTTGTTTTTCTTTTTTTTTATTTTTATTTTGCTAATTTGATCCAAACTTATTGATAAAATTTATTGATAAAATAAATAAAATTTGGATATATTTATAAAAAAAATAATTCTAAAAATAATTATCTGGATTCCAAATCAAGATGAAAACTTATTGACCAATAATAGAGTAAGGAAGAAATACTTAAGAAATCCATCGAGACTTCATTTTCAGCAAAAGTGACGATAGTGCCCGGCGATGATGACGTGATTCTCTCTTTTTTCTGGACCAATTATTATGGAAGTGTTTTGGTTCAAGATAATTTTATTATTTAATTATAATATTTAATCTCGATTTAAATTAGAATTAAATTAGAGAAAATATTATTACGAAATGTAGGTAAGGTCTCAGTGCGGTTCAACCGGGCCGTCCTCGGTGGTGTATTCAATTCGTTATTGGCATCCATCTTCAATTTTGCACATTGATCCTTCAAATTGGTGTAATTGTCAGATTCGCTTTAGATTTGTTTCAGCTTTTATGCAAACTTCCTTTATTCTTGTCTTTCTTCGGAGATTTTTTTTTATTTATGTTAAAAAAAATTGATTGTTAGAAGAAACTAATCTAAATCTGAAGTTACAGATTATAAGCTGAGATAGGTCAACTCTGAAATTAATAATTTTTTGAGGTGTTAATATACAAAACATGAAGATAAGGAACCATGTGAAGAACGAAGATGGAGTAATAAAATGAACACCGAGAATATCAAAAGCAAATCCACTTCGTTCATTAAAATAGGACTTCTCAATAATAAGTTTTCAAAAAAAAAAAGTAAAATTAAATAAGACATACCTCTTATTTAAGGACTATTGGAATTAAAATTGATGGATATAACTATAAAATATTAATTTTGCATTTTAATAACATCCCTCTATTGTTATATTATCAAATCAAAAAGAGGTTGTAGATCACGTAAAAGCCAAACATATTAATGAAAAGCTTATTGAGAATCACAAAGTTTCTTTTTTCTATAGATTAGAAAATCATACAAAAATAGTTTTGAATGTTATAAAAACTTTCTAAGAAACTATTAATGAGAATTTATTTAAATTAATTGATAATTTTGAAAGTTGCAATAAAAAAATTTCTGCTTGTGAAGATATTGATTATACTACTCAAAATTATTTTTAAATTCATCAAGAGCCAACTTTTTTCAACAAGTAGAGATTCCGTGAGATTCAAAATTTGCAATAATATATTCAAATTATTTTAATAATTATCAACAAACTTACGAAAAATATTTTCATTTCATCGCAATAAATCATAAATTTGTGTGTATAGAAATTTTATTTTTAATAAGGTAGAATGAAATCCTATAAAAGTTTAAATGATTGTGTCAAATAAAAATAGGAGATCAAAGTATTAAAACGTTATTCAAAAAATTTACATTATCAAATTCTATGCTACAAAGTGTTTAAGGAGAATATAATTGTAACAACAAAGAATTCAAGTTTTGACTTGAGAACAAGGCTTTTATAAATAAAGAGCTTTGACATAGAATAGCTACAATTTTTTTTAGTAAAATCAGTGATCGAGTCCAAGTTAAATTCCAACTCTAATTAGGACTTATCATGATTGATATAACTACAGTCTGAATGCTATATTTTGTAAAATATTCATCCAAATCCAATAAATAACTACTTGTTGAAAAACTAAAATCAATTTTTATAATTTTCTTATTTACTATTTTAATTAATTCAATATTCGTGTTGGTCAAAATTAGAATTCATTTATAAGTTTAAGTCAATAACAATCTTACCCCAATAAAAAATAAATTATAAATATTTTATTTAAGATATATTAAGTAGAATTAATAGTGATATCTAAATTCTACTTTAGTCTATGAGAATTAAGATTCTAAATTTATTAAAAAACTACAACCCAAAATTATAACAATTTTTTTATTAATAGTATTTTATTATTTTGGATTTATTTCTGTTTCATTTTTCTTGTGAATTCAAAGATTTATTGTGATGAAAACACAACGATTTTCTTTTTATTTCTCGTACTCTCTTGCTGCATCAGGTATACTCAGAAATCAAGCGTCTGGAACATGAAAAATCCAAATTTTCTGTATGCACGGAAAACTGGGAATGTGAATAGGAAGATTGATAAGCAGTACAACTCAAAATTCATGTAATATTGGATCAAAATATGAATAAAAATTATCAAACAATCTACCTTCTGGATCCAACTCCCATATGATCTAAACATGATTTCAACCAAATTGTCACAGGATTCATCTCCCAATAATCTACTTAATAATCTCTAACAAAATCCTAGGAGGCAGCACTCCATCCAACATGAAGTAAGTATCAATCTACCTTCTGGATCCAACTTCCATATGGTCCAATCCGGTTCAACAGGAACTCCATTTTCAACACAAAGCCTGTTAGGAGTTGCATGAATATCCTGCCAAACACATTAAAATGATATCTGCCTACCTCATCTGAACGAAGTATCCAGTATACTTCATACACTTCCAATAAGATAGTGCACAAGTTCCTGGGCATTTTCAGCAATGATATATGTCAACCATGAAGCTTGAACCAACACTAACAGTAGCATCTGACGTTCTGAGTTCAATATCAGTGAAATTATAATAAATCTTCTCAGGGGAAGTTTGATGCTTACCTTGTACTTGATTGATGCCTTGAACATCATTTGACCTTCAAGGCTGTGCAAGAATTTCCTCTCATTCGCTGAATAGCTTCAGGTAGTATATGTGCACCAATACTCTCAGGATGAGGTCAAGCAAACAGATGATCAAAGATTTTTCCAGTCTTATCATTTGCAAAAATATTTATGAGGAAATCCATGATCCATAACAAAGCTCTTGGGGCACTTTTGGAATGTGAGTAGCAAACATGATTATCACAATTAGCAATATTAGCACAGAGAGTGCTAGTTTGGTTAATCACTATAATCACATTTGCTTCTCAAAATTGAAAAATCCAAGAAAATAAGCTTTAGATCTGACAACAATTCACTTCACACTTGTAGGATGTGCTAACGCAAATATTATGACACTTATAAACGAATGGGTTTTGCAGCAAATGAACAAAGAGATATTAATTATCAACTATATCTGACAGCCAGGAAATACAGTGCAATGCATCGCGTCACCACAAGAATATGAAAGACGACTGGTAGAATGAGGATCAAATTAAGTGAAATAACGGGAAAACTAATTCAAACAAAATTGCCGACAAAGTTCAGGTTACAAAAGTCACCACCAATAAGGCATTAAGTGGAAAACATAAGAAACTCATAGAAACATAACTAAAATCCAGAATATTTACACTTTACACATAAGGTGCAGTAATTGCAGAAAGGAAAATAGACAATGGAGTCCCTGGAATTATGGGAGCAAAAGCAACAACTGGAACCTACAATGACTTGAATTAGCTGCATAGAGTCGTACCACATTGAGCAAATAATTTCAGGAGGTGGCTGAACTAGTGAAGATATTGATACTGGATCCTCGCGTGCATAAAAAGTAACTGTGAAACAAACATATGGACAGGCACTGAACATCGACATACAAAGCCACTCACAGATAACTGCTATAAAAATATCTCCCTAGCATCAAAGGAGGATATCAAATAAACTGCAGACTGACTTTAAGTAACTAGAAATAAACTTCCTGATGCAGAATTCAATTCCAGAGGCAGCACTTGAAAAATTTATAACAAAACAATAATAGTACATTCAAAATTGACTTTCATTTTCGACCATGAGAAATCATATCCTAAAATATAATATGTTCCTCGTCACCATAAGAGACTCGAACTCTGAGCATCAAGAATGACAAACTTAAACTCATAAATAGTGATGAAAAGGAAATGCAGATGCAGATAATCCCCAAAAAAGCAAACACAACAAAAAACCTAAGCAAATCACCACCAGGAATCCAGCAAAAGGAAATATGCAACCTAAAGAAGTACAAGACCAAGATCCGATGGCTTCAAGGCATTCCTCACCCGGTAATTGTATAGGTAGTAATGGAGATGTCCATCCCCAGGCCCAAACTTGAGCTCCTTCAAAAAAGAATCGTTCTGCATGATATCCAGAGCATTAAACACATCATTGTCCTTCTGCTTCGCCATAATGAGCACATCATTCATCAGCTGCTGCAAAGGAGTCTTGGTTGCCACATTGTAATAAGAATAGGCAGCCTTTAAAGTCGAGTAATTCTGATTATTAAGGATTGACGACGGAAGACTATAAAAGCTGCAAAAATCAGTGATTTCGTGAGTCTCCGGACTCTCCACCAAGTAACTGTCCACCACATCCTCCAATGGAAGAAGCAAGTGCTCCACATCATTCTCATTGAAATCCGGCGCGACAACAAACTGACTTAAGTACTCCCTTAGCAGCCGTGTTACGGCTGGGACATCCCGAAGCTCCATCTTGCGGAAACCCTGAGTGACAATAGATTCAGGAAGCTTATAAAGCTTAATGGTGCGGCTCATAGTCATTCTTGGCCCGAGCCGGGAGAACCCAACATCAATGAGCTTCTTGGGGTTGAGCGAGCGATGCCAGTACCGGCAGGTCGAAATTGGAGTAGGAAGCACGACGCCCGCAGTGTAAGCAGCCTGCCATATGTTCTCGAGATGAACCCGGCGCGTGACCTCCTTGATCATGACCGGAGCGAGTCGCTTGGACCGGAGCCTCTTGTGGACGCAGAGGAAGTTGATCTCGGCCATCCGGACAATGTCGTCCCGTACCCGTATCCGCGCGGGGATGCCGGTGATGAAAGCCACCAGCCTCTTCGAGGCCTTAGCCCGAACGCCTATGTGCCACGACCTGAAAAAACCAGGCGGGCGGAGAGCCCACCGGAGGAACTCCTGCGAGTAGTTGAATCGGAACATGTTTTCGTCGTCCTCGACATAGTTCTGGGTCAGGAGGTCGTAGACCTCGGAGCAGGTGAAGTCGTCGTCCAGGTCGCAGGTGGTCCACTCATACGGTGAGGGGAGGTTGTAGGGCTCGGCGCGGACCTCGGATAGCGGCGTCGGGGCCTCGATGGGGCCTTCGGGGAGCGAGGTGTCGCCGAGGTCGCGGAACTGGCCGACGGGCTGGGTCTCCCAGAAGCGGTGGCGTCCGCCGTCGAGGGAGAGAGACTCCTGGACCTTGCGAGCAAAGGCCGCGATCTCGGAATCGGAAGGCGGGGCGGCGCCGGCTTCCTGCTGAGGAGCGGGATCCTGGGTGGGGTTTTGGTGGTCATCGGTGTTGGCTCCGGAGTCGCCGCCGAACGCCATGAACACTAGAAAATGAGAGAAAATCGGGGGTCAGAGGAACGAGACGACGAGGGCGAGATTCTGGGAATGATGGGAGAAATTTACCTCAGGATGAAGACGGATCGATCACGGGGGCGCTGGGACGATTCGATCCGAGCTAGGGTTTCCAGGAAGCAAAAAAAGCGATGGCGGAGGGAGAATGCGGACGGAAACAGCAAAGAATGGCTGGATACCGAAATTAATAAGAGTATTTCTCGGAGTTCCACCGCCGTTCGATGTTCTGTGAGCGAATCCTAAAGCATTCCGGATGAACTCGATGAATGCATTCATCGTCCGATGGGTAGATTTTCAAACACCTCCCTATAATTTGTTATATTTGTGAGAAGTTGACCACTGGAATTGTTTTTGGCTTTCTGTAGAGGCTGTTTTGTTGGGGAATTTGGCAAATTCACATCCTGATGGAATCGATAGCTAAGAATGTTTATGCTTTATAACCTGCTCATATTGAGTTGCCTGGTGCATAAAATTATTCAACCCCTGTTCAACATATAATGATGAACAAGCAGGACAACCGATAATGCACAAAACAACATGTTGTTTATCAGAATACTGCCATCGTACATCAGAAGCTATATCATTCATTCCAGTTTTCTTTATAAAACAACAAGCAGTTAGTTTCAAGCAGAGCTTGAGCTACTCGAAAACTGTGAACATCCTGACGAATGAATATTCATCGCCATCAGGCACGCACCTTAATCCATTGTGACAATTTCTCCTCGAATTTATTTTGTTTTCTTTATGTAATCGAAAACTGTTCGATCAATCAGAGTGGCGACACTGCCACCTCTTTTACACTTGAATGTAAGATTTTCGTGATGTTTCGAGCTAGATAATTGATTATTTTATCATGAAAATATTGTAAATGAGTTTGATTCGGAATTTTTCGTCAGGGCATTTCTCGGTTGAGTGTTTAACACATTGGATTGCTTGATCGGACTAGAATAGAGCTGAAGATTTGGTAGTTTGCGAAAGATCCACTTGTAAATTGAAGCCAAGAATTGGTACATCTTCTTGAATGGCTGTTCTTTCTGTTCAGTGTAAACTTATGCACCAGACAATGATTAGTGGTTGTGCATGACTTGGTGATTTTTCACTTTTGAGTTTTATCGGGAGGCTGTTTCTAAACCATTTTCTTATCGTCTGCAATAGTAATGGTTGTCATATGTTGATGATATTCAGCAGAAAATATTGGTATAGCCGGGTTCGTTCTGGTTCATGTTGTCACCCAGACTCTCAACTTCCTACTGAATTTCTGAATCCATCTGCTGAAAAGCTGTTGGTGTCTTAGGCTTCTACTGCGAGGGTGTTGGTCTTTGTCGATATGGAGCGCTTTGCATAATGCAGATGTTGGGTCTTCTTTCTCATCTTTTGCACTAAAGTAGCAGGATTCTTTTTTCTGCACTTGAGTATGAACTGTTCTTTTGTTGTAGCTTGCATTTCCAGATGCTATATCCTTGGTTGATGCTGTACAAGGTGGTTGAAGCAGCATTTTTGAAGACACCCACACTTTCCCAACGATGCTTATTATGGTTCAGTGTTGTCAGTCTGCTAGATGAATGGTGAATAATTAATGCAATAATTAGAGTGAAAATGTTGTACAGGATGACATTCTATGCATTGTGGATCATGTAGCTCGCGTACTCGTTGATAGAGGCGCGAGAAGGAAAGATACAAACACCTGATATATCTTTTGTTGACCTTCTTGCCGATCCTGGATACTTACTTGACAGGAGCTACCTATTTCGAGCTTCTAACATTTAATTGAAAGGAAGTTAGTTCATATTCATTGCTGAACTACTTCTTTGGTTTCCGCATGTTATTAGCATATATCGTTTTTTTTGTAAGAATGATTGTTGGGAAAACATGGGAAGGCATTTCAGAGTCTCGTCACTTTGTATCCAAGGTTGTGTTCGGTGCGATATCTAAGATACTTGTGTATTTTAATTACCTTTGTTTCCTGTGTCATTATGTTTCCTCCAACGATACTAAGATAGGAGACCTTTGTTTCCTGTTCGTTCTCTAATTGGACCATTTTTTTTTGTTTGTCATGTGCAATTTCACATGATACCGTAGCTTCTTCGTGTACTCCTCTGATGACTCGCTTTGATCTTCTGAAAATCTCTCCATTATTGAAGCTGGAGCATTACATGGAAAGCTTCTTCTCAGGTTAGATTACAGAGCGGCCACAAAAATGAACGATCCGCGAATCTGGTGTGACAAAATTGAATTCGGAACGAAGACAGCGTGTTCGCTATCCGATTGCGCCTCTTGTGAAGGGTTCAGCCCGACTTATCTTTTTAAGAATCTCAGTGCCCCACCATTTCCAGTAATATCCCCATAAATATTGACTGTGGGGGCATTATTGTGAACAATCCACTACTTCCTGTTTACGCGTAGGGTACTGAAACATGAAACTTTTAGAATATGTTTGGTTTGCTGTTAAAAAATAAAGTTAATAGAGAATCACTTCGTTTACGTTGAATTTATAAAAATTTATTTAATTTATTATTATTATTAAAAATATCACTTATTTGATAATATAAATTTATAAAAAATCGCTCTAATTAAATTTTTTTATTTTATTAATTAAATTAATATTAAAAAAAATATCAAATTGTCATTATTTAGTTTAGTTCAACAATTATTCTTAGTCACCGAACAGTTGATTTGATAAAATTAAAATTTAAACTTTTAATTTCATAATACCGGACAATTAATCTTCGTAGAAACTAAAATAAGACATACAATTTTTATATTAATTTAATAATTATTTGAACAAAAATAAAATGAGAATAATTTGGTTTTTTAATTAATCCAATCAATAAAGTTGGATAAATATAATTTTTTTATATTTTATTGAATGTGATTTTTTATATATTTATAATATAAAGTGAGTGATTTTTTTGCTAATAAAAAAATTGTGATTTTCAATAATTTCATCATAAATTAGGCGATTCCTTGCTTAAAAACTCTAAAAAAGTTCAATTGTATATAACTCATTCAAATCTTATTAAATTGCATTTTTTTCATTCAAATTTAAAAATTTACACATAACTTCTTAAAATCTTGTCAAATTACATATTTCTCCTTCAAATTTAAAAATTTGCATGTAACTCCTTTAAATATTGTCAAATTATATATTGCTCCTTCAAATTTATAAACTTGAATATTTTTTTTCATTACTAGATACATTGTAAATTTTTTATTGATTATGGATTTATCATTAGAATAAGTAATATCATAATAATATATATCATTTAACATTATTTAGACTAAAATCAAAAGACGAAAATATATCCTGAGTTAGTTAGAGTAAATTTTGGTGATTAGATCATTATTGTAAAAAACTCTCTCATCTAGTTGGGAGGTTTATGTTAGATTAAATTTTAACCTATTATGTAAAATAATTATTTTACACATGATTTGGTTTAGACCCATTTCTATTTGATTTCAAATTAAATTTATACCCAAGATTTCAAATTATAATTTTGTCCGTTGCCTAGTTTAAATCCATATTGGTTCAATCTTAATTAGAATTAGGAGTAAATTCAGATCAAATTTGGAGTTGATATGAATAAAATATAGTGCTCATTTTTGCTTATGTTATTCATTACACCAAATTTCACCCAATTAATGGTTTTTTTGTTTTTTTATTTTAGTTTAAATGATGTCAAATAATATGTATTTTCCGAATGTTATCAATTTTAATAATATATTTACATCCGAATTTTTTTGATATATCCAATAACTGAAAAGAAATATAATTTTTAAGTTTTAAGAATAAATATACGATTTGAAAAAATTTCAAAAAGTTAATATAATTTTAAAAATTTAAAAAAACTATGCAATTTGATTATGTATAAATTTTTAAATTTAAAAAATGTATAATTCAGTAAAATTTTAAGAAGCGATATATATTTTTTAAAATTTAGAGAAAAATATACCATTTAATAAAATTTGAAAAAATTATATATAATTGACTCATAAAAAAATAAATATTTTGCTATTCCACGTCAACTTTCAAATATATAAAAAAGAATTTAAAAATATTTGTTTCAAAAAAAAAAAAAAAAAAAAAATTGTTGCATCAACTTGGTCCGGGATCGGCCAAACTCGAGATCGGTACCTCAAAACAAAAACGCCGCGAAACAGCCTGCGCGGCACTTATTAGGGGAAGATCAGCTTTGGTCGGACGTCACAATTACAAGTGGGACCCGGCCCAGAAGCTGGATCACCGTTTTCACCGAGCGTCCGATTTTATTGTTTTTATGTAAAAATCTAAAAGAATCGCAGGGCGCGTCCCACCACATCTTGCCTGGCGCCTGGTCCTCGGCCCCATCCCCCGCCGGACCGGGCTGTCCTGTCGCTTTCCTCCGGCGGGCGCCCACCTATTGATGATGATTTTGAATTTTTCGAATGATTTTATTGTCCCCATGTAAGAGAGCTATGCATGAAGTGATTTATTTGCCGTTTTTGTTCAACAAATAGGCCAAAAATAAATCTAGTGGGATCTTCCTTCATTCGCTGTCTCAATCGTTTCTTCCGAATTTATGTTATTCCATCAACACATGTCGGCAAGACCACCAATATTTGTTTTCTTAATTCAAATAGAATTAATCGTGGATGGGGACACCGCGCTAGTACTAATCATCTTAATAATCACTCACAAACACAAGTACCGCGAGGACATTAAGCTAAAATTATATGATTAAGTACATTAAAAAAACTTGGTATATAAAGAATTGAAGTAGGGCCATGAGCAGCAGAAGCCACCAAAACAGCTGCAGCTTTTTTCTCTCAATTATTATGCATTTCTCTATTCTATTTATAAGACTGTGCTCTTCCTTGTTGCAGCTCTATACAAGGCAATACGCATCGCCTTCTTCATCGGCACATGGTTTCATGCTTCTTGATGGTCATTAAGAGATGTCTTCACATGATCTGAATGAAAGGCAAGTTAAATCTTATGTTTAGAAATGATACGTTTGAGCGACTTGATGGCTCGTCGCTCTTTGTCATTTTTTATTTGGTTTGCAGGGACCCATTGATCCAATGGAAAATTTAGGTGACATCTCTCTTCCTTCACCTGTGCGGAGCAATCAGCATGAGAATTACTACAGCATTGTAAGTGATAAGCTGGAGCTCGACGATGCCTTCTTCATCCCATGTTCAGAGCTTGAAGCTATGAGAAGCTGCGAAAGCGGCATAAATCTTGATAGAGTTAGTGAGCTAGCGGAGTTGCTAGCGCCGGGGGGTTTCGACTCTGTAACTTGTTCTCCTGATTATTTGGATTCCCCCACGCTGTCCTCGCGGAAACAGGAAGCGGAATAACATGTGGAGACGTGCTGAGCTCCTTCACTTCAATCTGCAGTAGCCCATTGATCAGCCCCTTAATGGAAAATTTCACCGCATTAGAGCAAATGCATAGCGTTAACGATATCAGTCCTGCCGATGATGGTGCTTCGGCTAAGTTCCCGAATGGCGACAACATCCAACTCTTAGGCTCAAGCAGCAATTTTTCCTTCGGTGACCTAGAAAACTATAGCAGACAGATGAGTCATTCAATTGTTGGGCTCCGTCATTCGAATCGGAACGACGTGGGCCTACGAGCTTTTCCGAATCCTGAAGGTTTGTCATGCGAATTCTTAAGAAGCAGGCCGAGTAATAAGAGAAAATTGGAGGAAACCTGTGCTTATGAGGTGCTTCAATCAACTTCTTCTACTTCAGAGGGTGGTTGTCAGATTATCTACGGCAGTTCATCAACGTCCAAGAGACCGAGGACCGACAAGCATTCATGGTGCTTCAACATCGACTTCCGGAAGAACAAGTACGATCCCGACGCAGAGGCGATCGCACAGGTGAAGGAGATGATCTACAGAGCTGCAACTCTGAGGCCAGTGAATCTAGGAGAGGAGGAAGTATCGGAGAAGCCCAAGAGGAAGAATGTAACGATTTCTAGTGATCCTCAAACTGTGGCTGCAAGGCACAGGAGAGAGAGAATAAGTGAGCGGCTTAGGGTTTTGCAGAGGCTGGTCCCTGGTGGAACCAAGATGGACACTGCTTCCATGCTTGATGAAGCTGCCAAGTACCTCAAGTTCTTGGAGTCCCAAGTCACTGCTTTGGAAACCCTAGGTAAGAACCCCAACCCTAGTTTCCCTCTAGCAATCAGTAAGCAAGTTTGTTTTACAATGCAACCAACTTTTCACAAGTACTCAAAACCCTAGTTTTGGGTTTGGTCTTTGCCTTTTTCCTGACCAAAACCCTAATTCGAAACTCTAATCTTAGCCACCTTTTTACCATGCAAATCTCTCTTTTCATTTCCATAAAGCAATGTCCATCATTAGCAACCTTTTGCATGCAAAAACCCTAATCCAAAAGATTGGCACCATAAAGCTCGAGGAATGATGGTATTATGATTGAGAGTCCCAAAGTCTGAGTCATTTCAAATGCAACGCATGACCTTTGTTCTTCTCGGGTGGTGTACCACTGTTTTTCACAGTGCCACTCAAATATTCTCTCGTGTGCTGTGTAATTCAGCGGAGAGACATTCTGATTTCTCTCCGGGGCAGGCCACGTGTGTCAGATTTAGGGCTTTGTCCCCTTGATCCAAGGCAAGGCGTGACCTAGAGAACTCCACCAACATGTATGGCCTGCATGTGGGGACTGCAAGGCAGCACTGAGAGAGAGCGAGAGCTTGCATAGGATTTTGTATTATATGTATCGATGCCATATCATCGCATGTAATTTTCAGACTATGTAACAGACTTGCTTTGAACTTTGTATGCAAAACAGGCAAAGGGGGTTTGCTTTGAATTAAAATATTTAGGTTGTCATGCTGTGATTTCTTTTTTGTTTTCTTTTTAAAATTTTCTCCGTAGAAAAAAGGGATGTTGTGTATTCAGTTAGAAATCAAAAATGTTTTCTTTTGCTAATAATATCTGTTTTCACAACCTGTGATTAATTATTTTTAAAATAAAAATTTAAATTTTGATAAAAATTAAAATATTTTAATTTTAATGGAGACGACAACAAAATAATTTCAAATTTTTGGTATATTTAAAATTGTTAAAAATTATCAAAATAAAGTTGTTGAAGATAAATGTCCCATCTTAAAATAAAAAATTAAAATATTAATTCAAAGTTTAAATCAAGGTTTAAAATCTTGATTGAAATGGTTCGATTTCGGCTAGTGTCGCAACGTATCGACCCAAAATATTTCGGTTTAGGATTTTGATGGCTGGCCGCACCTATGCGCTTGTGTGAGCAGGCTTGCTAGCCTGGTGCTTGCGTTGTTGCTGACCTTGCACCCGTGCTTGCACCCTCACCGGATTGGCCCCCATGCCTGCTCCCTTGCAGACCTCGCGCTCGCGCCCTCGCGTGCTTAGCCCCCGTGCGGGAGTGGCCTGCCGCCGCTCCCTTGCCTGCCTCGCGCCCTTGTTGGCATGACACCTGCTCCTGCGAGCTGGCGTCGACCTCGCACTCGCGTCAACGCTGTCGCCAGCCCTGCTCCAGTGCCCTCGCCAGTCTTTCCTAGATATTGTTCACGTGCATGTAACTGTTCACGTGACTATTCATTAGTTCAAAAATTTTTAAACATATTATATTTTTTTTATTTGAAATTTAAAAAATAATTAAAATAAAGTTATTTTTTTGTCAAAATATAATAAATAAATAAATAAATAATTTTGGTTGAAATTGAAATGGAAATGGTTTTGACCGAAACACATTGATTTTTTTGTTCACGTGTGTGCGTGCATGACTGTTCCATCGAAAGCAAAGTCAAAAAAAAATTATGTCGATTCCATTCCCATATGAATCGCTGCCACGAAATCGCACTGAGTTACTTGTTCTATCTCGTATGTCTATAAATATTCATCTAAATCGTCTACATACTGAATTCATAATTTCACCTCCTGATATTCTAAACTCAATTGATGATGATTATAATAATGATAATAATTAATTGTATTACGTTATAATTAATAAATTATGTATGTGTCAAGTATATTTTAATCATATTTAAATTATTTCTCGTACATTTTCATATAATAACATATAAAAAATAGACTATATCAGTGGTTAACTATCAAAATTAATTTTAATTAATTAAAATAATATTTAATATTGTGGTAAAATTAATTATAAATTCTTTCATAATTTTTAAAATTTTATAAAAAAATTCAAAAATTTATTGTATTTTTAATTTGAAGTCAAAATACAGTTAAAATATAATCAAACTCTTGTCAACATAGATTTTATAATAAAAAAAATCTTTTGTCCGAAACCAAAACGACCGAAATTAAAATTAAAATGATCAAAACAGTCGAAATATATCGATTTCACTTGATACCAAAATTAAGACTAAAATCGAGATTTAAAATCTTTGTTCAAACCATTACCCGCCCAACCGATTCAAATTTCTTGAGGACGGGTAAAAACTATCCAAGGGTATTTTTGTAACAATATCTCCAACAAAAACGATCCAACCACTGTCCCCTCCGCCTCCGCCCCGCCCTCATCATCCTCCTCCGCTACACCGCCGGTCGGTCACGTCGGCGCCTCCTCTCCCTCCTCTCCCTGGTCATCGGACCCGATTTCCACGCCCCTCTCTTCCTTCGCCGCCTCGCCCTCGTCCTCTTCGTTTTTTTTTTTACGTCTTTGATCCACCGAGACAAGCCAAATCCAACCCATTTAAAACAATATCAGATACAATCCCACTTGGACCACGTTAAAGCAATCCCTTTCTCTCTCTTTCTGGTCCCCGGCCTTGAAGCCATTTAGTAATCCAACCCGATCATCGACCGTTCTTGATGGCCGATCTTTTGCCTCAAGATCTGTGTTAATGGTGTGATCCGCAATGGGCGTCTTTTAACCGCCCGATCCTTGCGGCCTACATTGGGCCGCTTTGGATGCTGATATCCACGGAATCGAGCTGACGGAGTGCTGATCAAGCTGCGGCTGGCCCGGACCGGCCGCAGACCTGGCATGTGGGGATGAGGATCGGGTGCTGTCGACGCTTTAGCGGTTTTGATCTAGCGATTTGATGAGATTGCGAGGTTTCAGTTCCTTCTCGCGGTGTTTTATTTCGGTGTCGGTTACTGATATTTTGCAGCGATTTTGGTGAAAAAGTTTGGATTTTTATTCGTTTTGCTTGGGAATCGGTGGCTTGGATCTTCAGATATGCTGTTGGAGATGGGAGTAAAGGGATCTTGTTTTTAGCTTATTGAAGTGGTTTATTGTTGTGGCTGTGTTCTCTGGTGAGGTTGAAGGGGTTTGAAGATATGAAGGGGGGAAAGGAGGAGCAGAAGACTACGGGACCGATGTTCCCAAGGTTGCATGTGAATGATGCTGATAAAGGAGGTCTGAGGCCTCCTCCGAGAAACAAGATGGCTCTTTTCGAGCAGCTGAGTATGCCATCGTCGCAAAGGTTTGGTTCGGCAGCACCGGCGTTGCTGCCTCTTCCGCCGCACAACTCGGCCTCCCTGGTGTCTTCTGCCTCGTCGAGCCAGGTTGGTTTTCTTGGTGTCAAGTTTCTGTCATCAATTCATTTTGTACTTAGCTAGTTAGTTGCTCGATAGGCTTTGAATTTTGATGGTTATGTGGAGGATTTGTAACTTGGATCATGATTCGCGGTGCAAGTTGAGCACTGGTTTGTTTGTTTTCAATTGTTATTTATTGTTTGCTTGATGGTGCTCGTGGCTTTGTTAAAATTCTTTGTGCAGTCCATCTTGTTTAGGTGATGAGCACTCCAGTTCAGTGTTCAAGAATGCGGACCCTTGTTAAACTTTGCAAGCATTTAATATAATTTGAGAGTCAATTGTTTTTGGTAATTTGACGTGGACCTCATACTTATCTGCTGGTTCAAAGGCTTTCTTTTGATGCACCCATGGACAGTTTGATTTTACATGAGCTTGGCTTTTTCTATTCAAGTAATAACCATATGTTCTCAGAAGCATTTAGTAGCTTAGATTGTGGCGGTAAAGGGAACTTTCGCTGCTTCTTTGCATAATGGTCCTTATGACGATCTTGTGTTTTTGCATTCTATATCACTAGGGATGAACGTGCCCAATTGTTTCTTGAGAAAGTAAATCATTGACAAAATCAGCTGACCCTAATTATCATTGGGCATCAAATATTGTTGGAATCTGTATCCAAGGATTGATAGTTGTCAAAAATTTGCAGATGTACATCATTAGTTGCTGCATTGTTTGTATGGTGCTGTCTAACTCATTATGTTATGAAGCAAAATATTGTTACTGTTGACTAGATTTGGGCATTGGGAGGTGAGAATGCCATGTTTTTGTTCAAACAGCTGACGGAAGTGACTCTCGAGCTCATTTGTAGATTTTTCCTTGAAAAGTGGTTTTCCTTAATTTAGACAGTTTAGCTTTCCAAACCAAGTTGAGCTGTGTGTCTTAAGGGAAAAAGATCATTCAATGAAAATCTACCCCTAAAAAATGGTTTGAAGGTGTGAACAGCAGAATTCTGAATGAAATGATGAACATGATGAACACTGACATAGTGGCCACTAAAGTTGAAGTTATGACATGTATTTTTATTAGTGTGTTACCTGGGAATACATTAAATCAGGCAGCAGGGATTGGTGCCCTGTTCTGATCAAAATACTCTCTTTGGTTGATCCTGTCTTTTGCGAAGTACCCAAAACCAAAAGAGCCATTCAGCATGAGGAGTTGGCATTTCTTGGTGGCATTAGATTGTCAAGCCAGATTAACTCGCAACATTTGGTGATAGAATGTTTCATAGTAATAGCGCATAGATCCACTTTTTAGATCTTCTCTAGCAACCTCAGAAGTTATATACTTTTTGAATTCGGAGCATATGCAATGTGACATGCTTGTTATTCTTTTTCTTCTAATTGAGATTAATCTTAGATGTTGTAGTTCTGGATAGTAATTTGGGACTGGAATTGAAATTTTTTTTGTGAGCGTTGTTTTTTGTTCATCTCCCTTTTTGGATACTTTAGATCCTGTGCATATGACTAATAAGGATCACATTATTTTGTAGAAATTTATGTTGTGCGGATTAATCCTGTATGAGATAACTGCTGTAATGGGACATAGATTTTATGAAATAAAATCTCTGAAAAATGAATTTTGGTGTGGATTTTTTTCTGAAATCCTATCGGGGGTTTTTCAGCTGCAGAAGTTTTCTCCTTCAATTTTTTCTAGTTTTTTTCAATGTTCTGTATTTTCTATGGACAAATTAAATTGCTGGTTTGTGTCACAAGATAATTACAAGGAATTCTATTGTCTGTTATTTGAATTTGATTAAATCCTCTTGGAGTTCATAACACATTACTTTATTTTAAACATCTATTCCCCGGCAATGCTCAATCTGAGGATATTGCACTGTGTAATCTGCCAAAATGGTCAAAATATTGCATTCTGCATATAGGGATATCACACCTAATGGACATGGTTTATTCACACTGGTTTTGAAAATATCTGATTAACTCTTAGTCAACATAGAATTGAAATGGTACATAGTGAATAACTTATCACGTATGTTTGCTAGCAGATGAAAGGGAACTAGATAAACACCAATTTTCACTTCTGGTTTTTCATCTGACATGCTTCATAGAAAAATATATTAATTTCTTCTGAAAAGGTTACGCATTAATTAATAGTAGAAATAAAATGCTAGTAAATTTTGTAATGTGCAAGTTAGTTTATTAACCTGCAATGACTTGCTGAACTGAAATGTAATTTTTTGTGATTGTTAACAATTTTTACCATAAATAGTTAGGCTGTCTGCACTTTGCTTCCTGCAATGATTTCCTTGAGTTTTTCTTCATTCATTATACTATTCAGGATTTCTTTTTTCTGTTCTGCAATGTTTGATGCTAACGACAATTAGTTGCTGCATTGCTGCATCCAACTGTAAAGTCTTTATTTCAGTTTGTTCCTTGCATTTGTAATGTTTGAAGCAATTGTATCTGGCCACAGTGCGGGGGACCTGAGCGCAGGGTTTCTTCATCATTTTGTATGCCTCCTCAGGCACCTCTCCCTTCATCAGAGAAGGTTCTTCCCTTTGATGGAGTGATTGTTAATGCTACCCCAATTCAATCTGAGAGAAGATCTATAAAGCATGCAAATAGTAAATTTTTGGACGACAGAGGATTAGTTGCTGTGTGTAGTTCACTTTCCCAGGGTGATTCTTCATCTCAAAAGAAGTCATCTGCCCATAGATTCAATGATGAAGAAGAAGATGATGATGATTTTACAGTTCCAACCTTCCTTCAGCCCATAACCGCTGATCCATCTAACGATAAGCCTATGCTTGTAACAGAAAAGGGACCTGTCTCTTGTACTAGTTCTCAGCTGAAATCTGGCTGTGCATCATTACATTCTTTAGTTCAGTTATCAAAGCCAAACGACAGGCCCATGGGAAAAAGTAAAATTTCTGATCTGAGGACAAGAAAGATTGAAATAAGCAAGAGTGGACAAAGGCCCGCACACACATCAACAGTCAAGGAACATAAAAAGAAGTCTGTTACACCTCCTGATACCAACAAAAATCATGGAGGACCCCCAAAATTCTTTGAGGCATCTTTCGGACATGATCTGTCAAATTCTCGAAGTGCTTCTAAGAATTCAAATCATGGAAGTGTGGGACAATATCAAGAAATTTGTGATAATTGTGTCTCTGGCCAATCCAAATGCTTGGATAACAATGACAATCCAGAATATGAGGATGCTTTGAGACCTAAAAATGGATCGTCTTCACTCGACAAGCATACTCAAAGTCCAAACTTGACAGATAATTGCAATCAGGAACATGATGCTAAGGTCAGTGAGCTGCCAAGATGGGACTATGTAGAGAGAAATGAAGCCTCCGATTCCTCCATGGTGGATTCTATTTCAGGATTGGAAATATCTCCTGATGATGCTGTTGGAGTTCTTGGTACAAAAAACTTTTGGAAAGCAAGAAGGGTCATTCTCAAGTAAGTAGCATATTACTTCTTACTGGTTAGATTCCTGATCTTGTCATTAGAATCTATAATATGGCTATTTAGGTTGCATTGATTGTGTACCCACAAGCGCATTACATTTTTTCTGTTGAAAAATATAAATATTATTTCTGTTTCATTAGATTTTTTTTAATGGACCATCATGCCCTGTTCTTTTATTCAGAATAGTTTCATTCAACAATAATTTTGCTTGTTTGAGATATGGAGATTGGGCTGTGAGCCTTCTCCTGTTAGCACTATTTTGCATGTTGGTCATCTTTGCCTGAGGGTTTAATATCTGATTTTCTTAAGCTTGGTCTTTTTCTTTTCAAAAATAATTATTCTTCTTTACTCCTTGGATTACTAAACCAATTTGTGATTTTCTGGAGAATTGTGAAAACTGGTTTATTTGAACTTGTCTTTTTTTCATTTACATAGCAAATTCGTCACTATATTAAATATTTTGGGAATTGATAATTATGGATTTCAGTGCTAGAAGCATAGTTTGGCAATAGGTTCTTCTAAATAAATTGGTCAAATCTTATTTTCCATTCTTAAACTTCCCTTTTCTGGATGTGCTAGAAACCTGATCTGGATTAACAGCAGAGACAGAACTTTTCTAGTTCCCACTTGGTAGGAATCTGCAGAACGTATTTGACCAAGGGAGACACGCAGGACATATGAAACCAAAAAATTCTTTCTTCAAATGTCTGAATCTTTAGTAAAAAGATATAGAAGATACAAAAGCAGATAATTTCAGTAACCAAAACAATAAATATACAAAAACAGATTTTGTTCTGAAAGACTTCTCTATGTTATTTCAGGCTTTTAGTTGCATGCTTGTATACTTTATAGGATAGTGTAGTCATACAACAAATGAAATCTTAGAGAGCTGATTGTCCTTGTAACTGATGGTTCCCGGCTGAACTTTATCAGTATTGGCTATATTTTATTGTCAAGTTAGAATTTATGTCTGCCGTACATGGAAGTATGTTTTGATATCTAATATATAGTCTGTCTTTTCTCCAGAGATTGCTTGCCTGTAGGATGTAGGAGTAGACCTCCTCTAGATAGATAGGTAACTGTTCTTCAGAGCAAGAATCTTCTACTAGTAAAGAATGATCTTTTGTGGAGGTTCACTTGTGTATCTTTATGCCTATTTGATGTTTTAGGTCTTTTGGTCAATGGGAAATAGATACAGTTATTTTCAGGATTATTGAAGTTTTACTGCTTTCATCCTTCGATATTGATCTGGCATGGAATGTTAACCATTTGAATGATCTTTAAATTCAAAGTTTTCTGAGCTGGCAATCAATGTGTATCTTTTAGAATAGTCATACGAGTAGGTAAGTATTGTAGAGCTTGACAATTCAACTGGTTTCTGTGTGATTTATGCTCCTCTTGCTTAACATGCTTATTCGGATAGGTCACATAGCATTTAGTTCATAAAGTTCTGTTTGTGATAAAGCAAATATTTATTTTTTGCAGTCAGCAGAGGGTTTTTGCAATACAAGTCTTTGAGCTGCACACATTAATAAAGGTTCGTTTCAATGGCCACAGCTGGAAAAGCAAGTGCACAAAAATGTAAGAGACTATGTAACCTACCGGATCATCAATCTAATACTATATTTTCCTCCTTGAGCAGGTCCAGAAGTTAATTGCTTCATCACCACATTTACTTCTTGAATGCAATTCATATTTAAAGAAATCTTCAGAGAAGACACCCACCAACAATGTGCAACGCGAGTCTCTTTCGAAATTTCAAGCACTGGCTACCAAACAGAAAGATGATCTCCAGAAGGCCAAGCAAGGCATGGAGCACCTAACAGATAGAACTGTTGGTTTTCTGCCTCTTCCACAACATGAAGATGATATTGAGAAGGCCAAGCAATTGACAGAATGCTCAACAGAGAGAATCACTGGGCCGTCGCCTCTTGCACCTTGTGAGGATGAACTCCACAGAGAAGTTAACAATGACCAGAATTCAATAACCAACCCTAACTCGGGAAACCATCCACCAGCTCCTGTCACTTTTCATCAGAAGCACACTCCATGGTGCTTCCATCCTCACACAAACCAGTGGCTGGTTCCTGTCATGTCGCCTTCTGAAGGACTGATTTACAAGCCATATGCTGCCCCTTGTCCTCCAGCAGGTGGATTTATGCCTCCATTTTATGGAGGCTATGGCCCTCTGGGCTTGCCTTCTGTGTTGGGGAATTTCATGAATTCAGCTTATGGCATTCCAGCATTCCGTCAGCAATCAAATGTGGGTGTACCTTCTAATGCTCCTCTATTTGGTCCAAACTGCTTCCCTTCTCCTCTCTCTATGCAAGTCAGGAACCCAATCATCTCTGGCTCATTTACTGGCCTGCAGTCTCCTGGGCAGACTGAGCAGAGCTCATGTAGTATGTCAAATTCAAAAAGCGAAGTGGGTACATGTCAAATTCCAAAAGCATCTAAACAGAGCAAATTGCAGCTAAGCACAATGCATAGTTCTTGTGAGGAGACCCAAGTAGAGGGAAGGAATGCATGTCCCCTTTTTCCAGTTGCTTTGGCCACTGAGGTATCAGCTCAGCAATCTTCTTGCAGTAGTGACCGTCAGACTCGTGTCATTAAAGTTGCTCCACAGAATGCTAGGTCTGCATCTGGGATGGCAGAGCGGATTTTTCAGTCCATACAGAAAGAGAGGCAGCAGTATGACGCATGATTCACATATAATTGCAGGATTTATATCTTTATCTTATGTAAATAATATAAATATACATGCTGGAGTAGACTTCCAATTTGACGTGATGGATAGTACTTGTACTAGAGATGAAGCTAGTCTCGCATGTATTTCTGTTTCTGACCAAATAATGGTTCTTCATGAGCTGAGGGTAAATCACGAAAGGCTGAACTGCTTGTTTTGGGCATGAAAAATATGATTCCTCATATATATGGAAATCAATATTTCTTTCCTTTTTTTCTTCTGCTATTTATGTGGAGCAGATGTGATGATGTTATCGTTGGCAGAAAGTCTATTTGAGAGAAGCTCCTGTTTGCAGGATCAATTTTTGGTTTTTCTATTTTCGGAAGGGAGTTTGTTGAGGGGAAGCCATATAAAATATGTTATCATACAATTCGTAATGTAGTTAAAATGAGGTTCAGATATTTGTCTTATTATTTGTTTAGAACGAGTTGTATATTTCATTCAAATTTGAAAGAGGATGTTTCTCGATGAGAGATATATTAGGTAGAAGTATGTGGTTATTTGAAATAGGGTTTTTTGTATATATATATATTAACCCTCAAAAAATTTGACATAGCTATTAAAAGACTATAACTGTAGTAATATATTTTTAGAGTTTTTAACAACTAACTATTTATTTTATTACAAATTTATGAAAAATTACTTATCTTATTATTAATAGTAAAAAATCACTTGCTTTATATTATAAATTTACAAAAAATAACCTCAATTAAAATATTTTAAAAAATATTTTAATTTAATTTAATTTAATCTATTAAATTAGTATAAAAGATTAAATTATTTTATTTGATTTTACTTCGAACAATCAGTGCATAATTATCGGACAATCGGTTTGACAAAATTATATTTTTAATTTTTAATTGCATAAAATTGAGCAATCAATCTCCCATAAAAGATAGAATAAGTTATTTTTATATTAATTTAATATTTATTTAAACTGAAATTAAATGAGAATAATTTAGACTTTTATATTAATTTTAATTTATAAAATCAATTAAAATATAATATTTTTAAAAATATTTTATTGATGTGATTTTTTATATATTATAATATAAGGTAAGTAAAAATTTTCTAATAATAATAAAATAAATATTTTTTTCTAAATTTATAATAAAATAGGTGCTTACATGCTAAATTTTTTTTTAAAAAAATTACTACATATATGCTCTTGTCGCGAGGGGCTATTACCATGGTTTCTAGTTTCAGGTTAAATCATTTTACTCATGGTTAAATCTTTATGTATTGAAAATTGCTAATTTAGGATTTTATTTAGGAATGGTTTTATCTATTCCTATGTTCATAATGAAAGTTAAGTATGGTAAATCTTTTTAAGAAGGTGAATAATACCATTAAAAACAAATATCATTTTGGTAGAAGAAAACCTTAATAGTTGAACCCAACATATACACTATGGACTTATTTTTAGAAGATTTGAGTGAGTTTTTCAAGTGAAGAATATCGACACCTATGGCAATCTTTGAGTGGGAGATTTGAAATATATAAATATAATTAAGCCCCAATATGAATTTTAAAATAATTACATTCAAATTTTGAATCAATTTTAATCAATTCTCAATTAACTACAAGTACAATAATGTAAATAAAGATAAAAAAATATACCGTAATTTTTACGTGGTTTAGAGACCAATCGCTCATACTCCACGGTCATTGTCTTACTCTTGAAAATTTATATCACTTCACTAATGATGTCGTTTTTTAAGTCAAAACCAAGTTTTTATAACCTACTCCAAACCTGCCGTTTCCTTTAGGTGAAGCGAAACCCATCGCTTCATTAAGGTAAAGTCATGTTGGGGGAGCCGAAAGAGTGTCGAAGTAGAATAATATAGTGAGCCGGACACCAAACCATCCCAAAAGCTTAAGCTCATGGGATATGAGCCTTTTTCACTATATATATTGGACCCTATTTATTCAATATCCGATGTGGGACTAATTTATCACACATGATATTATAACAATCTCCCCCTTCAGGTGTGATTTGACCACATCAATTTTAACACTCTTAATCAAGAACGTTTTTTTACTCAACCAGTTCCACCGTGTGACCCACATCAACGGGTTTTTGTCTCATTCTTTTTGATTTTTTAAGAGAAACTAACATACAACTCAATTCAGTAGCACCATCACGATAATTTCGGTCACAGCTTCGAACCTGAAGCTCTGATATCATTTGTTGGGGGAGCCGAAAGAGTGTCGAAGTAGAATAATATAGTGAGCCGAACACCAAACCATCCCAAAAGCTTAAGCTCATGGGATATGAGCCTTTTTCACTATATATATTGGACCCTATTTATCCAATATCCGATGTGGGACTAATTTATCACACCTGATATTATAACAAAGTCACACCTATACAAATCGATCTTTCTCCTATTGAGAAGATCTACTTCACACTAGAGCATTTGTATTCTCACACTCTTAACACCTATGAGTGTTTACAAGTGAAATTAAAAAAGATAATACATTTTAAACTCATTACAAAATTACTCAAAGGTTGAGAACAATGGTAGTGAGGATTTGATTTGAAATTGGAAAGTTTAAAGCATTTTTTAATTAAAAGACATCGAGGGCTTGATCTTTTTTCTAAATGATAAATGAAGTTATAAAATTTGTTAAAAGAAACTCAATCATACCTATTTATAGTCCTTGGGTCGAAAAAATAGTTGAGAGTGAAATTTCACCATTTGATTCACTTTAGCATTTAAAAAATTAGTCGTTAGTTGCACAGATTTTGCGAACTAGACGTCCATTTCAAACAATCAGATATCCGGTTGTAGTTTTATAAAGTTAGTTCAAAACCTTATCTGAATCGGACGTCCGATTCTATCAAACCAAATTTTCAACAAGATGTCTGATTGTCAATCGAACATCTGATGCTATAGCAATAGTTATTGTAACAATTATTGTAAAACCCTACGTGAAAAATAAACTCTAAATAAAATAATCTCAAAGCAAATATTCGATACGACTAAAATAAATGAAAATTTAAACCTCTTCGATGTTGATCTTAATCTTTTGAATGTTCTTTGAGCTTTTTGTTTTCATCATTCAATATATTTTATCTTGAGACTCGGTTCTTTATGAATTTGGATGATCGTTACAATACCTGAAGTTTATTATAACTCAAAAAATCTATTAAATATTAATTTGATCATCATCAAAATCTAAATAAAAACAAAGAATTTGTCACAATATCGACATTTCATATTTTTTACAAGATGTTTCCAAAAACTTATTTGGGCGCAAATACAACTGAATAATTGAGATCTATTTTTAAATTGTATGAAAGAGAAAAAGGTGTGGCTTTTTCGTCATGATTAAGAATATGAATGTAAACGATGAACATAATAAGATAATAACTATTAGTGCGTTGGATATAAACCCCCACAACTCTCACACCTATACAACAAGTAGCAACCAATTTAGTGATTCACAAACTACAACAAGGGTCAAAGATGCATCCTCGATACCTTCTAAAGTAGCAAATAAAACAAGAAGGCAGCTTAGTACATTTCCCACTTTCATAACCTCCAAAAAATAGTCGTTCAGCTATTTTTTTTTAAAAAAAAAATCGCCCAAAATTCATCTTGACCGTTAGTGGCAATATTGTAAATTTTTACATGTAATATTAATAATTTGCAGGGGCTATCTTGTAAAATTTCATCCAAACTTTATTCACTCGACGGTTTTAGTGAATTTTTGTAATTCTTTTGCCGTGCAATACCAATAAATTGGAGGGCTATCTTATAAAATTTTACCAAAAATTCATTCACTGGATCTTGATAATTTTTTGCTGTATAATATCAAAAAATTATAAGGGCTACATCATAAAATTTTATCAAAATTCATTTGCCCTTGGCAATCTTATACTTATTTTCAGAAATATCAGTAAATTGCAAGGACAAAGCTGTAATTTTAGCATAAAAAAAATAATATTAAAAGTTTTGGAGAAAAGTTGTTGATAAGTTATTTTGAAGGGTATGTATATAAAAGGGTAATTTGGACATTTTATCTAAATTCATTATCTCAATAACCGAGTGTTAATTAAGGTTCGATTTGGCTGATGGAAAAGTAAAGTGATTACAGCAATGTTATTTGAATTTGTGGAATTTAAATTCAGACAAATTCTAAAATTTTGTTTGGGAGTATTGAAAAATATTACTGAAAAAGTAATTTAACTTCTCGTTCCAATATTTGACATACATTAATGTAAAAAGAAATAAAACATTAATTTAGTAAAATAATTAAATATTTTTCAATGTAATGTTAAATTATTGAATTATTTCAATAAATATAATAAAATATGTACAAAAAATAAACAATAAAAGCACAACTTTTATAATTTTTATTTAATTTAAAAAAACTATATCCATTAATTTTTTTTCTCCATACAAATTTGTGCATCTATTTTATTGGTTATTTTTTATTATAGTAAAAATTTATCAACTTTTAATTTATCATCTCAAAAATTTGAATTTATTTATAATCTTTTGAAGGGTGTTCGTGCAATATTGAGGGTACATATGCAAAAATCCTCTTGAAATAAAATCCTTGAATTTAGAATATTTGAAATCATAATGAATTTCCAATGAAAAAAGAGAAAAAAAGCAAAAAGGTCCATATTAATCTACAAAAGATATATCTATTCTTTTTTTTAGTGAAAATAGGTATTATCTATTCAATAGTTGGACAAATGGAGTTATGTATGAAATTATGGTGAGTTTAACCCTTTTTATGTTCTGTTTGTTTCAAAAAATTTTAAAATTTTTAAAAATTTAATATTTTAGAACTTCAAAATTTTGAATTTGAAAATTCTAATAGTATGTTTGTTTTGCCTGACATGTAAATTCAAAATTTTGAAATTTGCTATTTATTTTATTGGATTTATGAATTTCAAACCTATAGATTTTTTTATTTATTTGGTTGGACTTTATGATATGGTCACTGCTGAATTTAAGTTATAAGATTACTTTATTTCAAATTTATTTTACTTCTATAATTTTAATTATATTTAAATATTTAAATGATATTATTATTATAATGATTGTATTCAACTATCACATATTATAATAAATTATGTTATTTACGGAAAAATTGGTTTAATCATATATTTTTTTTATTAATTATAATTGTATAAATTAGTTAATATAACAGAAATATTCATCAAAATAACTAAAATTATTATAATTTGGTAAACAACTTAAAAAAAAAAAAAACAAGTCATGTATGTAAATATACAAAAAATAAGACGAATTATTTTTAGGACCACCTATAATTATAAATTCTAGATTTACCATTAGAATCCATTTAGGTTGAAGCGAAAAAATTTATTTGGACTAAAGCGAAAAAATAAAAATACTGTTAATTTAATTTGAGAAAGATTTGGTGGTTATTATAAGTATGCAAGAATCATGGTGACAAATCAGGTTTAATCTCACATAACTAGTTAGCCAGAAAAAAAACAGAACTCGATATTCATGAATATAGTCAAATCTTCTCAACATCCAATAAAAGAGGAACTAGTGTCAGCTGATGTCTACTGGCGCGCAAGATAGAGCTTGCCGACCACATGAAGAAGGGAGACAACAGCAATAAACCCGATGCCCATGATAAGGACATTGTTGGGGGACATATTGCGCGCGGGGGTGTCATCAGTGTAGAACTGCAGCATTGTGCTGGCCCCTGGTCTTGCGGCAGCTCCGCAGCTACCAGCTGCACGTCGCCTGCGCAATCTTGCAGAGGTGGCTGCACTGCCTCTGGGTGGCATTGAACCACTGGCAACCATTTTTTTCTGGGATTCTGCAGAATGCACTAGGAAGAAGCACAATTAGCAAGCAGAGAAGTGATGCCAATGGTAAATAGCAGAATGAATATCTAGAAATCTTTATGAAGCAGTTACAATTAAATGAATTGCAAGAAGGGAAAGACCAGCATATTCTTTTCAAGTTTTGCAACATGACAAGACAATTAAGTTGATCAAATGCAAACAAAAGAGAGATAAACTGGTTTAACAAAAGACAGATATTTCCTCAAAAAACAAGGAGATAATTCTCAACATTATTAAGACACATGCGAGAGAAAATTCTCAACATTATTAAGACACATGTGAGAGTCCTTAGAAGAAGCACACTATCAAATTGTGTAAGATGATCTAAGCAGTAGGATAGAACGGTCATCATGCAGAGTATTCCCAGGAATCTCAACAAAAGGCTCAATGATGCTTCAAACTGTAGTCATAATAGTGCTGGACCTAAATAAATGCATCACCAAGCCATGACACATCCAATTAACCATTGTATCAATCAACAAATTTCTAGAAAATATAAACTAAAACAACAAAAATAAATGCTAAACAGCCTAAATTTATAGCTATCAAGTGTGTAGATGCTTTTGTGTATTACGTGTCAGTGACATCTACAACGCTCTCCTTTTTCAGTCACTGGGCCAGCTTAACAAAGGCTAAAAGTCTTTATGACAAACATAGTTTCTAAGAAATAGTGATTGACTTCCCTAATGGAATACTCAATATACTGAAGGAAATTCATAGTGTAAATGAAATTCTAAGGAAGAAAGTGATTAGCATCAGACATAAGTGCATTTATGGTGAATGTTAGGCATGGTGTTCCAATTTCACTTGTCCAATATTACAAAAACTCTTGGTGGGTCAAACACTAGACAGGCAAACATATACAAATATGCAGGTCAATATATAGTTGACCGAAATTCACCAGGAAAAAGTTCTTAAAAAAAAAACTAAGCACATATATATATATACTTCTGCGTCTACTATCAGTGATCCACGCTGCATTAACGTTCTAGAATTTAAAACTAAAGCAAAGACTTCGAGTCGTGATTCACGAATAATCTAACTACGAGATAATCGAACAAATCGCTAAATCAGAGAATGATATGAATTTCTCTAGAATTAAAGCTTAGAACATCAGATCCTAAAAAGTGGATTCAGAAAAAACAGATCGGATTGACTACGGCAAACAAAACTAAAAGAAGCAGACAGAAAAAACAACAAAAATTATCAGATAAACGTTGATCCATGAGAGATGCGGAACAGATCTAATCTCTAAAACCCTAATTTTCTACTTTTTCCCGAATAACGAAGAGGAACACGAGGGAAAAAAGGGCTCGCGAGTTACCCGGCTGAGCAAAATCGCGGCGTGACGCTTAAGCGCGTTGGCTAAATTTCCGAGTATTTATAACAGCGGAGTACTATTTTCCTGATCTTAACTCGCCCACAATATTACACCATATTATGTAACTCGGTACTGTGGCGTTTGTTTATTTGATAGAAATTCCCAGATTGATCAATGTTATCCAATTCAAAATTGCCACGTCTGATTAATGAGGTGGTTGCAGGATCATGATTAGAGGGGGTGGAATATGTAATTATAAAGTTGTGGGAGTCATTATGAAAACACGACATTTTGGGGGGCAATATGCAAAACGACCATTCCGTATCGCCAATCCGATCAAGTTCTCTCCGACAACCTGATTAATGAGCTTGAGCTCTCTCTCTCTCGGCAGTAAGATGGTGTTCTACGTGCTGACCTTTTCGGCGGAGCTCGAGAACCTCATCAATCTCCAGCCCCGTGGCGGCTGCGACGACCCCAATTACCAGTTCTACTTCAAGGTCTCTCTCTCACTTGCTCTACTTCGATCGCGAATCGATTGTTCATTTGATCTGATTTTTACTCTCGAGTCTCGATTCGATGTGATCTGCTAGTTTTTCTTCTTTTAGCGAAGTTTTTCGTGCAATTTCAATGCGTTTGTGCAGGTGAAATGCGAGAACTGCGGGGAGGTGAGCGAGAAGGAGACCTCCGTCACCTTGTCTGAGATCGTCACCATCCCCAACAGCAGAGGAACTGCCAATCTCGTTCAGAAGGTCCCTATCGATCTCGATTTCTTGATATTTGCTCATCTGTTTTATGCTTAATTGTTTTTTTTTTTGTTGCTCATGCATTTGATGTTTATATGGAGCTCTCCGTGGGTATTTTGTCCGATTTGAGTGATGGTTTTGCAAATTGTTTCTGAATTTGGTGTTTTTTCGTGGATACTGCGATTGATTTGTTCTCTTTTAACTCTTTTGGGTCAGGTTTCTTTGTTTTCATATATTGGTATTAGAAATCTTTTCTAATGCCATTTTAAACTGGAACTAGTTGCAAGGATTATAGCTTATTTTATTTATTGTTGGGACTGAACTTCAATTGTTATTTGGTCAAAATCAAGTTAGTTCAATTATCATATGCTTGATCTGTGTGTTAGTTGTTCAGTTTCTGTGCATTAACTGTGTCTATTTTCTCTTTCACATCAATGCACTATGTCTATCTTACAAACTGTTCCAATTCATTTGATGCATAACACCATCGATATTCTTTTTTAATGGATGGGGAAGATGGAGGTTTGCTTTATCTACCCTTTCTACTGAGCAAAAAAAGCTTCTATCCCAGTATGAATTGCATAAGGGTATGGATTTAGGTGTTGATGTGAAATGTGGTCTGTAACATCAATAATTGGGTAGGGAATTATTGCATGAGTAACTGCTAGCTAGGGTGGCAAATCTGGGATATGATCTATTTATAATTTTTTTGGGAAGTTATCTAAAGAGCTATCATACAGGAGAGGTGGCAAATAGAGTCTGGCCACACAAGGCTATATGTCATTTTGTGCAACAATCTTATTGTTTAAATTGTTTGAGAGAGGCGGTATGCATTGGTTTTCAATAGAGATATAGGTGAAACAGGTAACCTTTAAATTTGATTGACATTGTCTGTGGTTTAATTTTGCCTGTGGTATTCAATAGATGTTACCCAAATTTTTGTGCTTCTTCTGTCTCTTTTTCCATGTAAACACTGAGGCCTATTTAAAACATTAAGAGTTGAGCAGCACCATTTTTCTGCAAAACATTTGGCAGTGAAGAACCCTTTTGGGATTGATTGAACTAATGATCATACAATTCTAATTTTTTAATGGGTGACATATGGAGGTAGTATAAAATTTTAGTGCAAAGAAAAAGGCCTAAGGTAAATCATGCTCTATTTATAGTTCTCCCATGCGACCATCATTCAAAATGTAATTTTGGTGAATCATGCAAAATGTCATTCATTCTAAAACAACCCAGATTCAGCAACACTTTTCTGAGAATATGGCCCTACATTTGCTTTCAGTAGAAAGGATTGTATTTTGGAAACTTTGATGCCTTTAGTTGTCATGCAGACAAATTAATCTAATACATAGAAACAATAGATATCTATGACAAGGCTACTATGGTTCCATGACTAGCATTATGAACAACTGGTTTGGTAACGATGTGCTATGTTATACTCGTTGTGAACATTCTGCAAGACCCCATGTTTGCAATAATGTAAGAAAGTAATTCACTTGAATCATGCTACATTTTCTCTTAAAAATACAGTTTAAACTTCTAGTGGATCATGAAATAGTCAAACTTTCCAAAAATAATTTTCTGTGTATCTTTCAATGATTGCTTGGTCATTTTTATTTTGCATTTGTTAGTCATTAATGTTTCTTTATTTCTTAGGTGATGTGCACTTTTTTGGCTTATTTTGAGCTGTCTTTATCTTTCTTATTGGATATCTTACATAAATTGATATCTGCATGCATTATAGTAGCTTAATTTATGCACTGGGTGATCCAACTTTACTCGACTTCTTTTAGTGCAAGTTGTGCAGACGGGATGGCACAATTCAGATGGTTCCAGGGCATGGACAATCATTAACTCTTGAAAGTAGTCAGCAGGAAGCATTTTCAAATTTGATGGTTTTTGACTGTAGAGGCTTTGAACCAATAGAATTCTCATTTGCAGATGGATGGGTAGCTGAATCTGTAAGTGCTTCTAACGTCAATCAACCAATCAACAGCAGCATTGAATAAGTCCTATGTTCGCAGTCATTTTCCTTGTTGAGTTTTGACTTTGTGTTGGGAATGTGTTTAGGGACATGGAACTATTCTTCTAGCACCCAAAAGATAATGTTTTATTTTTGAATGACTGTGTGACTAGTTAGCAAACGGAGCTGCACGCCAATAATCTAGAATAACCTTCAAACTGCCAAATCTCGTACATATTTGACTTTTACTTACTGAAGGACTGGCCAGTATCTTGCATTTGATCTTGCTAGGCCTTCTTAAGTATATATGTTTTTCTCTATGCTGCTTGAGACTCACTATTTAGCTTGTTTGATACAACAAAGTTCTATATTTTCCTGAGCCACCATAGTTTTGCATTATAAATCTGACTTGATAAGTGCATTCTGGCTGGACTTTATATTTTGATACTGAAAATTTTTTCTGGAGCTCTATTGAAATTCCTTTGGCAATTAGCTCTATGATAATGTTGTTTGCCATTCCTGAACCCTTATGGTGGCTCTTGACATTCTGCAGTGACACACTCAGTTGTCTGAAATTCAGATTCACTTTACATCACCGAAGAAGCAACATTAAAACTGTCAATGTTTGAATATGCATCTGATGTGATAATGGGTCCTAGTTGTTTATGCTATATGGCTATATGGTTGTGCAACATCACTTGGAATAGAAGGTCACCTCTATGGCACAGGGAATGTGGTTGGCGGCCTTGTATTGATCCTCTCTTCCCTCAAAAGAAATGTTTGATTTTCTCTAGTTCTGTTATTAACACCAACAGTGATGTTTTGACATGCAGACTAGTGGCACAAAATTTGACATCAATCTATCGGAGGGGGAGTTCGCAGATTATGATGAGAAAGGAGAATGCCCAGTCGGAGTATCCAATCTCCAAGCCAGGTTTAGAGTGGTATGACAAAAGTATCATGTATTGTTACAGTTTAGATGTGGAATGTGAACATTGTGATTACTAACTCTGATGCCTTCGGCTTTGGATAAAATTTTTTTTTGCAGGCAAAGAAGCAAGAGCGGCATGGCAAGACATTCTTTAGCTGACTGCCATTGGTGAAACTTGAAAGTATGAGGTAGTATACAAACGTTGTGGGCTGAACTATCTGCATCTTGTCTCTTGTGGCGTTTCACTTTATGGTGCTCTGCTAATATGTTGTTATGATCTTCTTGGATTTGGGTAGCCACTGCGTGCTTGTTGGTTGATATTCTCCGAGCTGGTTTGTCAATAAAAATTTCGAGACAGTCATATATTAACTGACCAACATAAAAAAGCATCACCAACGTCAGTAAAATCTTCAGAGAAAGCATTTAAACTAGTCGAATTGCCAGTCCATGTGTTATGCAAGTTATTTTATTTGTTTTCTTTAATTTTATATCTCATTAAATATCACCCATGGATCGTCATAATTGTTTTTGATGATAGGTGTTGATCTGAGTTAACCTGATCTCGAAGCAAACTAACAAAGGTAGAGCTTCAAGTGGATCGGATCAGATTAAGTTTAGCATGATCTAAATCCGATCCGTGAAAAAAAAAAATGCAGGCTCTGCATTTGTGCCCAAATCGCATGCTTGGAATTATTTTGAGAGTCATCGGATTCTCAAATTTTGCTCAACCCATAGAAAATTTACCGGGTCGGATTAGGATCAGATCAAGCTTGCAGTAACCCAAACGAATCTCATGATTCTTACCCTAAACCGAGTCGATGGGATCGGATCACTTACGACCAGCAACGGATCCGTTAAGTTCATCCGATTCACTACAACCCAGAATCGATTCGTTAAGTTCGTAGTCACGTGAATTGCACGTGTTATACACTAATATAAATCCCTCGCCGACATTTTCTTTTTCCCTGTCCGCCGCCCCAAATCGAAGCCGAGGTTTTGTGTTGGGGTTTTCATCTTTCTGCTCGGCGCTCGTCGCAAACCCTAGCAGCGGCGAAATCCGTAATGGGTGAGATTTCTTCTCCTCGATCTAGTTTTATTCCCCTAATCTCCACCTCGATTCTATGGTTTTTAATCGGATTCGATCTTCAGGAAAGGTACACGGATCTCTTGCCCGTGCCGGAAAGGTGCGCGGCCAGACGCCCAAGGTGGCCAAGCAGGACAAGAAGAAGAAGCCCCGGGGCCGCGCCCACAAGCGCATGCAGTACAACCGCCGTTTTGTCACTGCCGGTGAGCCCCCGATCCACCACCACCTCGCTTCGCTGAATTCCTCGCGGTTCTATATCGGTGTTGAAGTGTTTTTAATCTGATCTTGTTTGTGTTGTGCTTTCAGTCGTTGGATTCGGGAAGAAGAGAGGGCCAAACTCGTCGGAAAAGTAAAAGTGTTGGTTAGTCTCTCTGATTCATGGAAGGAACTTGAGTTGATGCTTTTAGTTTTTGAATTCTGTGCTATCTTGAACGTGAATGTTATTGCGGTCTGGACTATTAAGAGGCCTTCGTATCATATGTTTTCAGATCAAGCATTTTGCTTTCGATGTTTCCACATATGTTATAAATGAGCATGGTTTAGCTTTTAACAATCTTGGGATGCTTTTGATTTGGTTTTGAAGCTTTGCATCTTTGGCTCTGTTTTTGATGACTTACTCTGTCTGTCTATATATTAGCTATTTGCCTAGCGCAATCTATTGAGAGCAATTGGCTTTTGTAGATTTTTGGAAAAATACCAGTGAAAAGCCTGGATTTTCTTCCAAAGAGATGATGAGAAAGGTTGTAATTGGCCGACGAATTCTTAGGGATACAGATTTTATTTTGTAGGTTGAGTAGTTATGGCTAAATATGTTGTTTTGGACTAAATCAAAATTCTGCCTTTTGCTTGCAACATTGCAAGTAATTGGTGGAAGAATGAGAAGTTGTTAGTTCTACTGAGAACTTTGTTGGTCTAGTATACTGTTTGATAAAGGCCTTGTGGTTTGTGTTAATGCTCAAAAGGAAATGGCAAAGGATTGTATGCTATATCTCTTGAGATAGTGAAGGGATGACAGCAGATAAGGAAAAATAAAAGAACTGCTGGTTTGTAGATAGTTGGGTGGATGTTTACCTGATTCAATACTCCTGCAGCCCAAAAAATCTGCAGTGTTATTGGATGATAGTCCTTGGCAGCATTAGACTGACCTTGTTCCCATGTCTCATGGTGATATGATCCACACCTTAAAACCCTTCTACGCCATTAAAAATGGTTTCTAAACAATCTCGCACCTGATGTTGGTCACTTGTCTTCAAAATGCTTTGGTTTTGATGAGTAAGTTTTGCTGAAAACACAGACCTTTGTGGTGCATCCATTTTAAAAAAAGATGGGAAGGAGTTTTGCAGCCTTCTTCATTTGGTTTTTGGTTTATTTGTGTTGTTTCTGAACCTATCTAGTTCTTCTGGAGGTGACATTTTCTGTGTTTAATTGATGGTACTCATTTGCTTGCTTTTGATCTCAAAAACCATCTGCTGCTTTTCTGCAAAATTCACCAGGCATAAGCTGGATAACATATTAAAGTAGCAAAATTCATCAGAAACCTTCAATGAATCGAGATGAGTAGCCGAAGTGCACTTCCGCGAGAGGGAGGCAGAGATCTCGCAGTACTGGCGCTCGTCGTCCTGTTACGGGTGTCTCGAGCTCCAAAACTCGTCCCACAGCTAAAATCGGCTCAGTCTTGAGCTTTTTTTTAAAAAATATATATATAATGTAATTTTAAAAATATATTTTATGATCTATATATTATATATATTTAATTTTTAGTTGTGATATTGTAGTTTACGTAATTTTTTATTTTAAATACTATATTATGTTAATTTATTGTTTTAATCTTGAAAATTTAAATTTATTGTAATATAAATTAATTGAAAATTATTCTTAATATTATTCTTAAAAATTTAAATTTGAGGTGAGCATAGCTCAATTAACTTGAGCTCACGAGCTCAACCAAAGCTTGAGTCAATGATTTGGAGATCGAGCTAAGTTTGAATTGGAATTAGCTCCGCTTATTTACATTCTTAGTTAAAATAAGATTTTAAATATCTATTTTAATTGTTTCAACTATTTTAGCCAAAACTAATTCTATTTTAATTTTAATCAAATTATTTCTTATTTTTTAACTATAATTTGACCTTAAATTTAAAAAACCGGCTTGTTGATGAGAGGAATACGGTTCTAGTGAATTCACAGATGTACTAACAGGCTTATATGTATATATCTTAAAATTATTTAATACATAATTTTTTGGATAAAAATTATTTTAAATAGTAAAAGATTAAATTGTAAAAATCAAGATTTCAACTCGAGTCATAACAACTCGAGATGAAAACTTATATGTGGACTAAATTAAATTTGTAAATAAAAAATATAAAATTAAATAATATAATTTTTAAAATTTAAATCAAATTTTAGACTAAAACATTTCGAATAATTTCCAATTAAAATGTTTTAATTTTGATAAAAAAAAAACTTTGGACGAAGCGGAATCGGGACGAGGCAGTAAGTGTACGTACCATGGCGGGGAAAGCTACCGGTCTCTTGGAGGGTGAGAGCGATGGTCTAATGATCGTCCACGTGGACTTCAATCTAAGGGGATATATGAAAATAAGGAGTAATTTGTGCAAAGATCCATTTAGTGGTAATATTTAAGCATACCCCCTCAAAGTTTCGTATTTACATGTTAATTACAAATGTACACAAAGCCAACTGAAAAATATCATCTGAGTCCCCATGGGATTCTTAATTTGCGAATTTTAATGTAAAGTGTAAATAATATTGTATTTTTAGGGAAATATGCCTAAAATCCTTTAATTTAATATTTAAATACGGACGCCATAGAATTGTGTGGACCGCGACTCATTGAACGCGACCAGCAGGTACCCGACCCTTCGCAACGCTGGTGGATGCATGACTGATCGAGAAATCGTGACCGTTAAACTCGTGATCAGCGGTGACGGATTTATCCGAGGTTTCTATAAGAGAAGATTTGAGACATGGTAAATGATCATTACCTTGGATCAGAGGCTGCAATTTTCCTTGGCTTCTCCCCAAATTCTCATTCTTCTTCGCAGCCATAAAGAGTCAAGGTGCAATTGCATCCAGGAAATTGGAGTTTTGAGATCGACTGCATTGAAAAATTGTACTCTCTCAGCCTTTAGATCGGATTTTCAATTTCTTTTTCTGTTTTGATCTCCCAAGCAGTCCAGAATCCGAGTGATTAATCGGAGAAGTGCTGAAGAATCCGTGCTTGGAGTTTGCACTTTGTAATATGATCGAATTTCTACAATGTATTTTGCTTTTTTTTATGAGTTTTTTTTTTTGTTAGATCATTGCTTTTGCGGTGAAAATTGAAAAGCAATTGTAGTTTTTTTTTCTGGAAAACCGAAATCCTCGTTGATTAATTTTTCTTTCTGATAGATTTGTTCTGTTTATTTTGTGCCTTAGCTGCTTCATTTTAGTATTGATTCAGATTTCTCTCCTCTATTGATGCAGGAATTCTTCTATGCAACCATCAGAGGCCTTTTGGATCGCGATCCAAGCTCCACACCTCAAAATATTACAAAAAATTCATTCAATTTGTGAATTCCGAAATGTTTTTATTTCCATCGAAGGAATCAAGCCCTAAAAGCAGAGAAGTTTGAATAGCGTTTCAAAGGTAGGTGTTCTCCCGTCTGTCTCGTCACGATTCTAATTCAAGAACAGTTATACATTCAAATCTAAGACTTAAAAATCGTAGTTTTCGATCTCGCATTATTTTGCTTTAATCTAATTCAAGTGACAAGTTCTAATTTTGGTGTTTAATGTGAATTCCAATTTCGATCCACGGTTCGTTTACCTCTTCTAATTCCCCCAATTCTTTTCCTGTCTCCGAAATTTCTCCAAATCTTTTGTCTGCTTTGATCCGAGCTGACTGCATTTGGATTGTTCTGCAGTTTGCACGCGTGAGGAGATGGAAAGGGCGCGGAGGAGTCATTATCGAACGCGCGGCGGCGGATACAATCGGAACGGCGACTCGGACTGGTTGCTGCAGTGGGGAAACCGGAATCGGCTTCGGTGCGTTAAGAACCAGCCGGGGGAACCACCGCGGGACGACGCAACGGCTAAGGTCATCCCCGCCGCCGCTGCGGGTCGGGGTCGCGCTAAAGGATCCGGTTTCCCCGCCCGCATGACCTCTCCGATCCGCCACCGAGCCATCAGGTACCCGAATTTATTTTTGTTTTGTTTTATTTTTGCTGTTTTTCTTTGCTGAAATGTGCCATGAATGAAACCTGTGAATTCTAGCAACTTACCAATTATGTGGAAGTAATAATGGTCCTTGAGCACAAGCAATAGACTAGTGCCTGTTTAGATTATAATGATCCCTTGATGATGATCTCATTAGTTACATAATTAATGAGTTATAATGATATTTTTAACCACAATATGCATGTTATTAAATTTAATAATAAAATTTAAAATGATGATTATGTTGTAATTATCTACTTGTTAACCACAATCCAACCAAATCATTGGAAATTTTGGACCAAGCATAGGCAGACATTTTGACCGATTTTGTCCTTAATAAATTTGAATAGATGTTAATGTCTTCGAAACTCAAATATTTTTTTTCTGTTTTAAAAAATAAAAAAAATATATTATAAGAGAGACTTCTCAAGCCTCAAATTCAAGAGAAGTACCGCCATGTAGCGGATTATTGGTTCTCTCTCGTGTTCTCTATTTTTATTATTATTATTATTATTATTTTATTGAGGTTTATGTTTGTGGGGGAGCGGAACTGGGTTTAAACCGGGATAACTGACCAAACCGAACCGGAATTTAAGGTTCGGTTTGGTTTATTTTATGATTCGGTCGGTTCGGTTTTGAAATACAAAATTTTCTGTTTTCGATTTGGGTTTTATTTTGTCTGGTTTCAAAACCGATCCGACCGAAAAATTTTGAGCCTAAATAAGTATACAATCCGGTTTATTCTCATCGGTTCAGAAACACGCCACCCAATCGTTCTCTCGATCGATTGGGAAAACCCTAATCCCAAATCCATGATCGCTCTTCCGGGACGCGTCTCCTCCATGAATTACCCTCTACGACTCCGCCATGCTTCTTTCCGATCCTCTCATGTACGAAACTACATCTCCCTCGTCTGCGACACTATCTCCTACTCTACTCTTCAACGCTGGTTTGCTCCTCTTCCACGTTGCCCTCCTCCCCTTCGACTCCGTTTTCCTCCACTTTAACTTTGTCCTGCTCTGGTCTTCTCTTTGTCGTTGTCCTCCCCGACGTTGGATTAGTCTCCTTTGCCAGCTGGATCATTACAAGGTTTTTCTTCGAATTTTCTGTTAATTATTAATCTCCTCGGTTTTCATCTCTTTAGAAATTTCTACGTCCTCAAATTATTCTCCAAGTTTTGGTTCGAAACGGAACCGAACAAAAAAATTCGGTTCAATTAGGTTCGGTTTCGGCTTTCGTTTTGATCGGTTGAAATTGGTTTGGTTCAACCGAACCGACCGAATGGTGGCCCCTAGTTGATGCTGTCAATCTTAAATTAAGGCATCATGTCATATTCGTGGGTTGGGACGACCGGGTGCGGTTTTGGGTTTTGACGGTAAGCAAAAAAATTTAAAAAATTAGTACATTAAATCATATTGATTGAAAATTATATAGAAAAAATTATTCTTAAAATAAATCAATATTATTAATTTTATATATTTTATACAAAATTGATATATTGAAATTATACTGATTATTAAAAAATATATATAATTATATATAATATAAAATTTTAAAATATAAATTGTTTATATTACATGTATATTAATATATTTAAAATTAAATTTTTATAGGATTGTAATGAATAAAATAATATTTTTAGGTTAAATGTGTATTCGTGTATTTAGAAATAAACTTTTATAGGATTTTAATGTAAAATAAAATATTTTAAAATAAATAATTTAAAAATCAGTATATTGCTTTTAGAATTCATTTAGAACAAGTTCAGAATCGAAATCGAAAAATTAATTCTTAACTCAAATCGATATAACTTTAGTTCTGAATTTTTTAAGAATCGAAATTCGATTTCAATAATAAAATATATAAAACTCATACAATAAACTAATTTTGCTCTATCTCTAATATAAACTCTCGAAGACAACATATATTTTTGAGTTTGTTTTGGAATATCAAAAAGCTCTTCTGGCTTACCTGGCTACCTTGAGGTTGAAATATATTTATTATATTATTGTTTTATTATTTTTACGTAAACTTTTTTTTTGGTAATTTTTTTATTTTTTGTGAATAAGAAGGTGAAAAAAAATTCGAGCATATGACTTTACGTTATTTATACGGAAGATTTGCGTCATTATCGAGTAATTAACACACTTAAATTAGAACAAATTTTTTGTCAATAACAACGTTCCTGTGGGACACTGCCTTCCAACTACACCCAAATAACTAATCGCCAATCTCGCTCCACGTGTCACAGAGACGCATCCACCGTCGGATCCCCGTAAAAATGAGAACCGGAATGATACTGATTCTGACACGTGTCTCTAGTTCCCGTGCCTTTCCGATAACAAACGCCAAAACTAATCGGATTTGGCCTGAGCCAGGAACAATTCAGATGCGATGAGAGGTCAGCATCAGCCGGAGGAGCAGCCGATCAATGGAGACCACGCTGCGGCAGCATCCTCCCCGGAGGATAATAGGGAGAAGGGGGGCGGCGGCGGAGAGGGGTCGTCGTCAGGGAGCGACGGGGCTGCGTGGCCCAAGTTCGAGATCGCGCTGACGATCAAGGAGAAAGAGGAGGATTTCATGGCTTTCAAGGGCTCCAAGCTTCCTTCGCGGCCCAAGAAGCGCACCAAGATCATCCAGCGAGCCCTCAACGTAAGCCATATCATCTTCTTCTTCCTTCTCTTCCGGATTTTTTTTTTTTTTTTAGATTTTATCGCATTTTTTTTGGATTAGTAAATTGCAAAATAAGGGATAAATTGATTTTAGGGATTAACCGCCTAGACACCCGTCTCTAGGCGGTTAATCCAGGGTGATCTGGGGTTGTACTTGTCAGACTAAAATGCCCCTAGTTGTTGCGCATATTTACCAAAAGTGGTAGTCATTTCGGTCTTCCTGATGGAACTAGGATCAGGTCACTACGCGTGCGATTTGTCGTTGTGTGAGAGCCTGGCCGTTCATCGCTTGCCACGGTATATAACAGTGACAATGTAAGGATGATGCATTGCATTCGCATCACACGTGGTGAATTGAGATTGGTTGCAATTAATTATACCAAGTTTTAATATAATTAGTGATTTTAATTATGATAGTTAATTATACGAGGAGTTAATCATGCTAGTTAGTCATATTAGTCGGTAGGCGTGTTTGGTTGTAAACTACTAGTCATACTAGCTTAGTATTTAGTTAGTCCCAAACTAAACGCGACGAGTTGTACTGGTATTGGTCGAAACTTAACTTCACATTTTGGGATATAAGATTCTGTCCCGAAAGATGTTTGAAATGTTATGTTCCTCTGTGGTTGCAGTTTTCCTATTATACTTGGAAGCAAATTGATGTTGTTGGAGTGTAATCTGAGACGGTACAAGCGTGCTGTGATCTGGAAGAATAAGCTTAGACTTTTGAATCAGAAATAGCAACACTAAGGTCCTTCTTTGTCCTCGATGAACAAGGAAAAGTAGCTTACTAACCTGTCCTTTTTGATCCGGATAACCAAAAATAGCTTGTTGAGCTGTTCTTCTTCTAAACGCTGTATCAGAAAATAGCTAGATTTCCAAGTTTCTCTTTAAACCAAACAGTAGCCCATGCATCGAGTGAGAAGTTTCTTACTTCGTTCCTAAGAAAACATTATGTTCAGTATGCTAGAGTTGCATGAATACCCTAAAGTGCTCTGTTTTTGAAGATCATTGCATTCTTGACTATGAGGAAGATGGCGTTTTGTGTGATGGAAAATATAGTTTGTTTTACATTCAGTGGGTCAAGGTCTGGAATTGGAAGGTTCAAAGTTGTAGAATCAAAATATTCTACAGGCTGCTGACTCATGTTGAGCATTTCCCTGCCAAAACAAGAACTACATGTGAAATCTTCCAGTCACAAAATCTTGCATTTTGTTCAAACTCCATTTTAATTCATCATTCCATTCTTAGTTACGCTGACTACTGAATCTTTGGGTTTTAACTCCTTGGCAACAGCAGGTGAGCCCAGGAGAATGGTTATGTGACCTTTCTCTGGAAAGATACCAAGTTCGGGAAAAAAAGATATCGAAAAAGGTTTGTTCGTAAACTTGTAAATAAACTAGGCATTCAACATTCAAGCTTAGTGTAGCCATCATGATCTTGTGTGCTCAGTCTCTTTCTTTTATTGGATCTGAGTTATGTTCTACAGAAGCCCAGGGGTTTGAAGGCAATGGGAAATATAGATGGCGATTCCCAGTAAGAAATGAAGATACTATTATCCTGCATGATCAACTCAGCTCACACTCCAAAGCAAGTAGATTTGAGATGTAAATAAATAATAAGGAAAGTAGGGGCTGTGAATTGTCAAGTTGTAAGGTGGTGCAGATAGATTTTTCTCTGGCATTTTATGGTACCAGTGCAGTTTTGTGCGAGAACTTCACTAACAGAAAATGTCTTCACAGAATCTCACTTCCATGTCTTTCTACGGAGACTGGAGCCAAGCTTCTCTGATGTATAATTAAAAGATGAGTAGGGCCCGTGATTATCCGTCAAGCGTGCTTCGAACAAATGCTCTTTCCTGTTGGAAGCAACACTGACGGCGAGGCCCACAAATAAATAATTGTTCATGGCCGGAGCTTGTTGCTGAGCTATCCCGGTCGGTATCTGAACCATATTGCGTCAATTCTTGTGCGTGACATGCGATCATGGATGCCTCCAGCTTAACTGTGACGGGTTTGGATTTATCATTCGAAGTGATATTCGATGAATTCTGCATTAAACCAGCTTAAGGATCAGACTGGATTGGTTTAACTGACAAATAGCTACTGATGTGATTGATTTGTTGCTGTTCACTAAAGGAAATGCATTACGTCCGACGACGACGCGAATGCGATTGGGTTGAAATACGAGGCACACATTCTTAAAAGATTTCTTTCGTTCGGACTGACGAAAAAAGTTTGGTTCGATGGTGATGTAGTCCGCGGTGCTGCTGGTACAGGTTCCTTAATGCGAGATCACCTCATTTAATGCGTTTGTAGCGAGGTTTATACCGAAGCAGATTGGTTGGCCAAGGGAGCTGATGGCAGATGCCGCCTCCACAATACGAAAATGGCATTTTTACCCGATCCGACAAAGGACTTTGTACTGCGGGCATCAACGTATCATTTCAGCAACAAATGTCCAAGGCCACTTCATTGTTTGGAAAACAAACTAGCAGAGTGAATCTGTCTACAGCGCTCGATATAATCCGCCACTAACTTGATGGATCGATTCCTCCGCCAGGGGACGCTTTCGCTACTTCTATTCAAATTTGGCAGCATGCAGCAGCGCATCGATATGTGCCTGTTTCTTTCAGCGGATCTATCCCTTTTCGGATCAACGGAAAGATATTGCGACTGCTGAAGCCCTACTTCATTCGTCTCGTGATGTATCGAGAAATCGACAGTAACTCTTGAGCGTGGGCTTTTGGTTTTCTCGTGCCAGCGGCCACGGGAGGCTCGCCGGTGACTTGTCCTCATCAAGCATATGAATAGCGTGCACCGCGCCGGACCTTGTTTGGATCACGTAAATTCAAGTTTCAGCTAGCCTACCTTCTAATTTGGTTCGATATATTCGGCATTGTACCGTTTCGGCAATCCCTATTTCCCACGTGAATCAGCTCACGATAATAGATAGCACGACTTCACCTTTGTCGCCATTGAATCTACTGTCGGATCTGGTTTCTACCGAGAACGGGAAATATTGCACAAAAACCCCTATTCAAATTTTTTTTTTTTTTTTCTAGAAGATGGCTTTCTGACATTTTCGCACAACAAGCCCTAAAGTGATTAGAAGAACCCGATACTAATTCAGGCTTATGCAGCGATTATTAAGAAGGATAATGGCGATCTTTTTCTGCTAATCCAAATTTACCTACTGGCGAGCAAATTAGAAAGTGCAGTTAATTTTGACTTAATTGTTTTTTGCAATTTGATCCCTAAAAAACTATTTTTTATCCCGATTCGCGCGGGACTATTCCGGCGTCATCCCGGCTTGAAAAATTTAAGATCAAGCTGAACTAGCAGCTCACACTGTTTGGTAATTTCCCCTGAAAAAAATGCGAAGCTTAGGTAGTGTTTGGTAATTTCCGAATTCACGAAAAGCGATGAAAGTGAGAAATACGGTGAAGGAGGTCACCGAAATGTAAATTTTGATTGTTTTTTAATTTATAATGTGAAAAATAAAAAATTGTGAGTTTTCGTGAATTTCGTAAATTTAAATATTTAATAAAAAAAGTTTGAACTGCATGGAAACTGACTTTAATGACTCGAGCGCTTGTAAAATACATAAAATAATTTATAATGAAAACTATAATTTTATGAGAACTACGATAAAGTTAAATATACAATTAATATAAATTAAAAAAAATTGTATATATACCTACCAATGACTTTTTTTTTTTTGAAATGAGAGATTTTATTATTATCTTTTATGAAAGACGCATAATTATTTTCATTAATTAGATTATGAAGTTTATGAAATTTACTTGATTATACCTTCACTTTGTTCATACCTCAATGGTCAACGTGATTGCGACTATTTTAGGTAAAATAATGACTATCATTATTCAATTTTGGATTTAAAGTACCAAATCAAAGTTTTTAAGAATAAAATATTAATGGAGTAAAATGAGATATTGTTTTAAATAAAACCGATATTTTAGTATTATTAGCGGTAATATTATTTATGTAATATAAATTAGTTGTGCTTTTATATTTAAGTTAAAAGTTGTAAAATTAATGCTTAGATTCATATCTGAGTTACAACGAAGTAAACAATGCAGTGTGATTAAATCAAACTCACAAAACTCGAGAATCATGCGACTTACTAAACTATGATTCTGTTGGCACAATCAATTTTGACATGAAAGTATGGGATTGATTATCACCGTCTCTCTAACAAAAGTTTATCAATTAAACTAATCACGATTAATGACAATATCCTTTTATATTTATTTTTACTTCCCTCCTCCTCCTGTGGAAGAGAAAAAACTATCTAATACGATTATAATGAAATAGTATAAAAATAACTCGAATGCGTGATCCGTGTGAATGAATGGAACGAAAATCTCAAAAATCAGAGAAATTTTTTTTAAAAAAAATTACTAGAAATGTTTCCGTAAAATTCGCTTTCACTGTCTGAACAGCGCGAGATTTTTACGTCGCGGTTGCAGAGCGGGCGCACTCGAATCAGATCGGGGGGAGCCAGATGCCAATTTTGATTTTAATTTGAGGCGTCCAAATATGGAATTTCGCGCACGTGCCCCATCTCCTCTCTCTCAGCGGCTGATTCCATCATCATCTCCCGTACCCATCACCGAGTGGCCGAGGACAAAACCCTCCTTCCTTATTTTCCCCGTACGACTCTCCAAACGCCAACTCCAATGCGACGAAATCCCTATCGTTCAAATTGCCTTAACGGAGTAATGAGCGAATCCTAAAGCACAGTCTAGCGTACCAGATGTCTCACTTGGCAATTACACGGAAGAAGTGGGGCCCGGACATATATCGCCCACGTGCCGATACCGAACAGAACCCTGGGTATGAAGAAATCATCAATAAAGGAGCACCAGGCTCGTCTCGCTGGAAGTCGCCGGGAGACAGCTCGGAATCTCATCCATGGCGCTCACCAAACCCTTGTCCCCGCTCCTCCTTCTCCTTCTTCTCATCTTCCTCTCCGTCGCCGTGGATCCGTCCAATTCGTGGCCGGATTTCCTCCGGCGAGCCAAGGAACCGGAGTTCTACGAGTGGATGGTGGGCATTCGAAGGAGGATCCATGAGAACCCGGAACTGGGGTACGAGGAGTTCCAGACCAGTGAGCTCATCCGCCGCGAGCTGGACGCCATTGGAGTCCCTTACAAGCACCCCGTCGCCGTCACCGGGGTCGTGGGCATCGTCGGGACCGAGAAACCGCCGTTCGTGGGTTTGCGGGTGGATATGGACGCGCTTGCGATGCAGGTCTGTAGATTCCCTGTTTCTTGGTTTTTTTTCGTTCTGAATTGGGATTTTGGTTTTTGTGCCTCGAATTTGCACTTGGTTTTCTTCTGATGTGGTCTCTGATTCCGATCGGAGTGTGACAGGGTTTGGTTGAGATTGTTATGTGATTTAGGGTTTGTTTGCAAATAGCTTCTTGACGACGAAATTCTGATGGTAGGAATTCTGGGTATGGGCCTGAAGCCTTGTGTGTAAGAGCGTTCTTGAATTTTTTGTTTGTTTCCATTTCTAATGTCCACTGTCTCTGTTTATTCTGATGGGTAGGAATTTTGGTTAAGAGCCTTTGGTCATTTGGGTTAAAGAGCGTTTGTGATGTTCGTTGGCATTTCAAGCGTTGCTGATGAACTGTTTACGATCTCTGTAGACTCTGCTGGGAGCCTGAGAGGAATTTCGGTTAATTGCGCTTGATGATTTGAGTTATATTTTGATTTACGTGATTTTCCTTTTGAAGAATTTGATTTATGTGGAGCGGCCGGCAAAAGCATTTCCGATGGGAGTTTCCTCATAAAATCTCGAGAAATTTCGCTGTGAATTTGGGGATAAGTTTAATCCGAGCCTTGGAATCTTGATATATTTAATGGGATTATTTGTCTAATTTCGGGTGGGCACTGAGCAGGGTTGTATTTTGAAGGAAAAAGGTTGTGGTGTAAAGTAGGGTTAATTTGATGATTTAAACTGTTCCAAACTTTTTTTCTTTGGGTTTTCTTTTTGGGTGGGTTTTCACTTTCTTGTTTATGAGTTGCTTTATCTGTTTTTAGTTGATGGTTGTGAAAGTCATCTTGAGGCACTTTTTGACCTTTGGGTTGTTGTTAGCGGCGATGATCTTGCATTCTGCACAAAAAATTGAATGTCAGACACTTAGCTTTTTCTCAGTTTACTGTTGTTACCATAGCGAGAACTACATGCGTCAATCTTATGGAAATTTGACTGATCTTGTTTCTTTTTTCAAATTTTCTTTTCACATTCTTTCAGATTCCCTGCAGTCATTTTGTTTGTTAGTGTCTTTTTTGTCAGCGTAGTCATTCTTTTAGTTGACATCAAAAGGAATTGTTTTAGATGCAGAAGTGTAAAGTATTGTATGAAATCTATGATGATGGCAGGAGAATGTTGAGTGGGAGCACAAAAGCAAAGTTCCTGGGAAGATGCATGCTTGTGGCCATGATAGTCATGTTGCCATGCTGCTTGGTGCTGCTAAGATCCTTCAGGAGCATCGTGATGAGCTGAAGGTTTACCACTTATTTCCTTTCATCTTTAACTCTTGAAAACATCATATAGATCATTGGACTAGATATTTCCATTTGTGAAGTTTATTACTTTTCATAACATGAGCAGTCCAAAAGGAAAGTGAAAAGAGCCAATAAACTGACTGGTCTAGATCGAGGATAAAGTTTTTGAGATTTATTGAAGGTTCATGCTCCACATTTTTTATCATCCATTGTTTTCACTTCCATAGTTTCTTGCGTCAACTCTTTTGCTGCTATTTTCTTGGAATTCTTTTGTTTTTTTTTTTTCATTTACATGTAGCACTCTCCTCATCATTCATGCTGTACATTTTCTCTTGTACATATAGTTTTTTCTTTAATTTCTTCACTCCTCTTCATTGTAGAAAACCATCTTTGCTCCGCTGTTTTCTGGATTAGAATGTAACTCACATTATAATTGGTTATAATCCATTATAATCTACTCGACTGCATTTGTGTATGGTTTGTAAGCGACGGCTTTATATTGACCTATAATCAATTTTTATATCCAGTAAATTAGTAAATGCTGTTCAGCGGTCAGATGAATTTGTTGTGATTTGACAGGGAACAGTTGTCCTTCTTTTCCAACCAGCTGAAGAAGGAGCTGGTGGGGCAAAGAAAATGATAGAAGCTGGAACAGTTGATAATGTTGAGGCCATTTTTGGCTTTCACATCATTGCAGATGGGGCTCTTGGCACAGTGCAATCTAGGCCTGGACCAATTATGGCAGGGAGCGGGTTCTTTGAGGCAGTAATTACTGGAAAGGGTGGTCATGCAGCCATTCCTCAGCATACAATTGATCCCATTTTAGCAGCATCCAATGTGATTGTAAGCTTGCAGCACATTGTTTCACGTGAAGCGGATCCCTTGGATTCACAGGTAACTCTTGTTGCACATGTATCCATTTTGTTTTGGAAACTGCTTGGGTATATGATTTGATTGGCCTACTTTCTTTTTCTCGATAATATTATTTGTAATGCAATGCCATGCCATTTGAAACTGAATTACTTTATTCTATATCTGTTTTCTTATCTAAAGACACCATTATTATCATCTTTTTGTGCGGTTCTCTTTAGCATTACAGCTTATCCTGGCTTATTTGATAGAATTTGAACTCTTTGTTAGGTTTAGATATCTCTAGAAGAACATGGACTTGTGATGTCTTGTGTGTTTATATCTCCAAATAGACCTAACAATATATGACTCAATTTGTTAATTCGATCTGAATTAAGCGGATTTGTGTTTAATCAGGTCGATTCATGGATTATAATTAGATCAACTCGTATAATCCGTCCATGATTGAATTGACTCATTTATTTGTTAGGTTATAAATAAGTTGGATTGGATCGGATCAAATGAATTCATTTACCAATTAAGCCAATTAAAAGTATCTAATATTTTATTTTATAATAATTTTAAGTAATTTTTAAATTATTATTTATAAATTAAATATTATATTATTATAATGAATTTTAATAATATTATTATTTTAATTATTTGAATTATGTTAAAATTATTCATGTCAATTAAATATATCATATCGATTTAGGTCAATTTGGACCAATTTCAATTAATCTAAACAAATTGGTTCAATTCAGGTCGGGTTAATTTATTATCCATTTAATTAAATAGGTTAATTTAGGTTAAATCGAGTTATGACCCGAATTTAATCTATTTATAAACGGGTCAATTTGACTCAAGTCGGATCGGATTATTCATTTAAAAATCGGATTGAGTTTGGATTTAAAAAATTAGCATATTTAATAAACAAGTCGGATTCGAATTGACTCATTTAGTATAATAATATAGGTTTGATCCGATCCGAACTCGACTCATAAATTTGAATCGCGAGGTCTATCTCCAAACCATGTGAGATTATTCACAATCCGGTTTTGTCGTTGACATTAATTGCTCCACTAATTCAATTGAGTCTTTTTCAGATGGATGGTCTAACTTGTGGGTTATAATTAGATCAACTCATTTGACCTGATTATGACCCGATTGATCTATTTATTTCTCGAATCATAAATGAGTCACATCGAATTAGATCGACCCATTTACCAATTAAATTAATTAAAATTATTTAATATTTTATTTTATAATATTTTTAAAGTAAAATTTAAATTATTATTTATAAATTAAATATTATACTATTATAATTTTTTAATATTATTATTATTTTAATTGTTTGAAATATATTGAAATTATTAATGTTAAGTACATATGTTAAATCGACCTAAGTCAAATTAGATTGATTTGAGTTAATTTGAACAAATCAGATTTATTCTAATCGGATTAAATTATTACCTATTTAATTAAATAGATTAATTTGTGTTAAATTGAGTTACGACCAGAATCTGATCCGTTTTATAAATGAATCAATTTGAGCCAAGCATAGTTAGATTATCCGTTTGAAAAATCAATATGTTTAATAAATGGGTCGAATTCAGATTGACTCATTTAATATAATGTTATGAATTTAATCCGACCTAAATTTGATTCATAAATCCGGATGATCAGGTCTTGAAACCAGATAACTTATCACGCTTTGAAACCAGGCAGTTTCACTGATTAATTTCTTTTTCACTTACTGATATTTCTTTGCTAAAAAGTAAAACTTCTAAATTTTTCATTTTAAATACTAATTTCTTTCTATTATTGCTTAATAATTATACACTAGCGTGTGTTTTCTCTTTTTCCAGGTGGTAACAATAGCGAAATTCGAAGGTGGTTCTGCTTTTAATGTCATTCCAGATTCTGTTACCATTGGTGGTACTTTCCGTGCCTTCTCAAAAGAAAGTTTTTCCCGACTGAGGCGGCGGATTGAGGAGGTAAAAGCTTCAACTCTTTTAATAGGAGTTCTGATATATAGAAAAGAGATATTTGAGCTATGCTTCATTCCCACTATTTAGGCTTCGCCATCTGTAAAAAAGAAAAAGGTATTTTCCAGAAATCAAAAAATTTTTCTGTTTTTCAGACTTATTTTGACCGAAATATAGTTGTTTTTATATATTTTCTTGAATTATTATATCTATTCATTAAATAAGTGACGATGGGTTTAACTTAGAGAATTCTTATTAACTTCCTATTAATATTAATGAATATTAAAATAAGAAATAAAAGGTAATTTACATTACGTACAAAAAAACAACAAATTAAATAACAAATAAAAAAATAGGAAAGAGAACGTCCAAGAGTTTTGTAAGGATGAATATAAAAAAAAAGGCGGAGCCAATTTGATTAGACATTAATGGTTTGAATCAGGCCACAGTGAGGTCTCTGTGGCAGATAACTGGCAATCTTTGCCTTGATGTGTTCTGTACTTCTTTCACCATATTGTAATCTGATCCGGCCACAGATTAGTCCACACTTCAAAGTTTTAACTGTCTCCCATTCTCGTGAATGAACAGGTCATTGTGACTCAAGCTTCGGTGCAAAGGTGCAGTGCAACTGTAGACTTCCTCAAGGAAAGACAGCCTTTCTTTCCCCCGACCGTGAATAGTGAAGTTCTTCACGAGTACTTTGTAAAGGTTGCTGGGGAGATGCTTGGATCAGACAACATCAAGGATAGGGCTCCGCTGATGGGAGCAGAGGACTTTGCTTTCTTCACAGAGGCCGTCCCTGCAACATATTACTACTTCATTGGGATGCAGAACGAATCACATGCGCCATTACACCCAGCTCATTCCCCTTACTTTTGGATCAACGAGGAAGCACTTCCTTATGGTGCGGCACTTCATGCTTCGCTGGCTTTTCAGTACCTTTCTGGACACAAAACCTCTGCTCCTCTAGTTGATGAGAAGAGAGGGGATTCTCCTGTCGAAGGGAAACCCCATGATGATGAACTCTAGGTTTTCGTTCTTTGATCCTGGTATTTTTGAGGTGGAAATCTCATGATATGAGAGGCTACAACACCTTTGCTGCTAGTCCATGGCCTGAGAATCCTGCAGTTGTACATTGGACTGATGTGAAAAAAAAAAGAAATTCCCAGACAGCTTGAAAGTATATAGCCACTTTTGCGTGGTACAGGTTGGTCTGGAACTATTCGGAGTCACCCCATCGACGACTGGATCAAATAAAATTACCATTCGAATAGCAAAATTAGGGTCTTCTGTTTGGAGTAAAAATGAAACTCAGATTTAAAATTTCCAAGGGTTCCGAGTTTAAATCTAACTCCAGTTGGGAACCTAATTCAGTAGCGTTGTAGGAAGGTTTGAATTTAATCTTTTTTAAACATGCTTGTATAAGCTGTACTGGACATAAGACCAATTTGAAAATTTATCTCACTAATTTCAAGAAATTATATGTAATTTTAAAAATTTTAAAAATCTATAATTTGATAAGATTTCGAAGCAAAAAATTTGACTATGATAATTACATAATAAGTTTTTTATAATTTTATTTTTCTAGAGAATATAGGTTTTAAATCTGATTCAGAATAGTCATCTCTCTCGTTTGGTCTAACTCCAAATTCATAATAATTTTCTATCAAATTATTATCCAAAAAATAAAATAAACTTTCATATATTCTTGTATTTTTATTTGATAATTTCATACACATTCTTTCAAATTTTATCACGAAAAATATGTAAATTTAAATTTATTATTTGAATGACAAAATAAATAAATAAATAATAGGTATATATATATATATTATAATTTTATCTTTTCAATGATAATTATTATGAATTTAGAGGCTAATCTATACTATGACTAATTTGAACCAAATTTAAAGACCCATATTTTTTTGCAAAAAATTTCATGTCTCTAATAATAAATATATAATTTGAAGAAAAATATATAATTTACAAAGATTTCAAGGAGTTAAATCTAATTGACCTCAAAAAAAAAAACAAAAAAAAAAAAACCAAACAAAGCCAAGGTTACCATCACCAATCTATCGAGATCACACGGCCAAAAACACCACAGATGAATGAAAATTAAAAAGAAACGGAAGCAATGCAGTGACAGAACTTAGATCGTCGCAAATGTTTGTCCATCAAAACAACCAAATCTCAGATCCAACGAAAGAATAAAAAAGCCCAAGATATTCCAACAGCAGAGAGAGAGCGGAGGATGCATCCAGAGAGGAAAACAAACAATGCTGCAACAACTGAACGAGAAAACCTTAATCACAAGACGATAGTACTAGCTACCCACCAGAACCCTCAATATCCGAACGGCGAGAAGAGTCACAATTTACTTACTAACAAAGAGATCTGACGTTCGATCCGATGAAGAAAGCCACGGAGGAGCAGAGAAGCGTGGCCACGAAAGCAGTCAGCAGATGGCGCTTACGGGCCCAAGATAACCCCAAACAGAACCACGATTACATTCAGAATTCGATAAGAAGAGGGAACAAATTACAGCGCATCAAAGCCCAAGCGCAGCAAATCTTTCTCTATCAAACCACAATGAAATCAATTCATGCATCGCAGTCCCCAGACCTCAGATCAAGAATCAATAGAACACCCCAAACCAAACATCAGAGAAAGACAGAGCTATCCAGAGATGAAATCAACCAATGCAGAAATAACTGAAGGAAATAAAACCCTGGTTAAAAGAAGATATAACCGCTGGAAGCGTCGGTGCCATCAGATCCGTCATTGGCGGAGGGATCCGAGAACCACCACGACGGAGGAGCAGAGAAGCGCGGCGACGAGCGGAGTGGAGAGGGCCGCCGCGGCGGAAGCCGGGGCCGGCGCAGGAGAGGTCCACGCAAATTGAAACTTTGCGACCGAAAAACATACTGCTTCAACTTACCCAAAATGAAATTAAAAAAAAAAAAAAGAAAATCGGATCACTCATAAAGAGAACGCAGGAACAACCCCATCAAGATATCGTCTGCAGAACTCTCTATCCAATCGATTCACGAATAACTGGAAGCATTTGAGCTACTCGTATCAAATCAAGAACCTCTAATTAATTTCAGCAAAGAATCCGGGAAGTCAGAAAATCAGAATAGTAGAGATGAAACGCAGATTAGCCTATATAATCCACCAAAACGAATAGAAGCACAGATCCACCAAAACGAATAGAAGCACAGATCTACGCAAAAATAGCAGGAAGGATATGAATCTACGAAGCCAAACAAACCACATCTACCCAAGAAGCTCAGATCGGACAGAAAGAACAATAAGATTGGCCCAAAGAAGCCCAAGAAGGCTTCAGCGGGCGCCGATCCGCACAATGCTGTGAAGAAAACAACAATATCTACTACAGCGAAAACAAAGAGAATAGAGCAGAGAATCGATGGATCCGAACCGAGACACACGCCGGAGAGGAGAGACATGGTTCGGGATGAAGCGATTTCTCAGTGGCGAAGGAAACGGAGGAAGAGCACGGCGGCGGCGGAGGTGGCGAGGACGGGGGCGGGTGGGGAAGAGAGAGCCGTAGAACCGGACAGCGGGGCGGGGGCCGGTCCATCGGCGGCGGATGCGATGGTCGCGAGGGCGGCCATGGTGGCCACCAGGAGAACAGCGAGGGTCAGCGGTCTAATGGCCGCCATTGCTTCTGGATCGCGGAAAGAAGAGGTAGGGCTTCTTTTGTGGGTTTGAAAGAAAGTGCAGCGGCGAGTGGTCACCGCGACGGAGTAGGGCTTTATAGGAAGACAAAGCGGAGGGACTGTAGCCAGTAGGGCTGCCTATGACAGGCTGGCATGAACGTCGTAGCGACAGCTAGCATGGCGGTCCCCACAGTCCAGTGGTCCCCCTACTACTTTGTTATTGTTTATTATTTTTCGTTTTTGTAGCGAAGTGCGTAGAAAAAAAAAATGATCGTTTGGTATTTAAAAAATATAGTTTAGCAATTATTTTTTAATTAGTTGTTCATGCAGCTCAACTTAATTAGCTCGTAAATCGCTTTATTTTACAAATATAGAAATCCATTTCAAATCAGATGAAGCTGCTCCTCTCAACTCATGAGCCTAATTGGGCCTAAAATTGGTACTTTCCATTCGAATTCTCAGCGCCAATTCGAAGCTTCCAGTAACAACCGTGAATTGGAAATTCGAGCTTATCAAAAAAAATAAAAAATAAAAAATAAATTTTAAATATTTGTGTCGTATGTGCAAGCAAATTTTTTTTTTTATTGAGGTTTAGTTTATCATTATCTGGACAACTTGTGACGAGCATTATTAGCTTCATTTTTTAATCGAAAGGTGTTTTTTTTTTTTTTTTTTTTTTTTTTTTTTTTTACCGCTGGACAAAGATTTTGTACCGTCTCCGGCACACAGACGCACGTGCTTGGCCAGCCAATTGAATCGCAGTTCACGGTTGTTCAATGATACGTATTCATATGGCGTCTCAGTCGTTGCATGCCAATTTCGGAAAGAAAAAAAAAAAAAAAAAACCCCAAAATCCAATATAATTAAGCAATGCTTCTTTGATACTAACAACTGTCATAATTTGATTCCTCCCATCATTAATCCTGGCCTTCTACGGAAAGATCCCTTAGAACAGACTCAATTCGTGGGAAACTAGTTTAAGGCTAATGATTTTTTAGACTAATTCAAACATGATCCGCAGAGTAACATCACAAATTAATTACACAAGACAATAATATCAAACACATATTAATCGGATTTCCTTTTTCCATATCCGTTGTAGGAAGATGGCTACATTAATTCATTTACAGGTGACCATCTCACGAACAATGCCCATTTCTTACACACATCAATTTCACTCTAGCTTCAGCTAAGCTATTTTACATCATAAGAGAATCGTAGCCATAGATGGTGTATCTGATATCCTATTCACATGAAGATCAATCCTGATGCCATATCAAGCGGAGAAGCCTCCCTGAAGAGAACTCCAGGGGTTGTTGGGAACGGCAATGCAAGCTTGGGCTGCTACCTCTTTCATTGTCTCCTTTCTGATCCCCGCGTTGCATATATTGGCAAGGGATCGCATGTGTTTCATTCCATATTGGGATAGTGATCCACAGTGTGTCTCAAAAGTCCGCACCTGCTCAGGAGAGAACCCGGGCTTAGAGAAATGACCGAAGGTTATGCAGACTTTGAACAAAAGGATCACAAATATAAGAGTGAATGCATACCATTGATTTGAGGCATGCCCAATCGTCGACCAAAGGCTGGCCTTTTGGTCTCACGGTTTTCAGCACTTCCAATCCCTTCTCCGATCCAAATAGAAGCCTTCCAATGAGTTCTATGCTGTTATCTATATGCAATCGGTGAGCCATCACATCAACCAACTTCTTCTGAGCCTCAAGTTTCTTTGCAGAGCCTTCTGGTGATGCTCGAAACTTAATACAAGAAACCAGAAAAACAGAGGAGATTAGAACAGATACATCACAAGTAGGAGGAATAATAGATTGTGGTTTGAATACTCAATCAAGGACCAAGTGGTGCGAAGACAGAAAAACTCAAACCACAAAAAATTTTAATAACAACCTTATGCCAGAAATAAGCAAGGTCGGCATCCCTTTGGTTCACAGATCTTGAGAATGAAGGCCAGGAATTATCATTATTGAAAGTGAAATTTTCGTTAGCAGGATTTGAACCCATATACAAGAAAAGAAACTCCTTGTTGAGTTTCAGGTCTCCATACTGCATGACATGTGAACCATAAGAATAGCTGTTCTGGAGAGCGGTCCTTTGCTTGACCTGAAACACAAAAAACATAGAACCGTCCAAGTCAATGACACCGCGGAGAGTGTGATATGAGCTCGTGAAATTCGGATTTCTAGTACTTACGAGTTGGTACTGCTGCTTGAGAGTTTCAGTATGCAGGTTGTGCTTATCGCTGTCCACAAAAGTGGGGGATTAGTCAATAGGCAGATATGCTATTTTCCAAATGATAAAACAAAGACAAGACGTGTTTCTCCTCGTTCCTTTCTTAACCATTGAAGCCATTAACCGTAAAGAGATAAGAGTCATAGAGCTACTAGAAGAAATCAGACCAAGTATAACCATCCAAGAGTAAAACTGTTCTACGCACCTGTCTTCCATCCAGGAAACACTGTACATGTCCCCCAGACATGTAGAATACTCAGGAGGCGGACTAGGATTCTCTCCGGGGCAATAAGTTCCCCAACTACTCTCCTCAGCATTAGATGCTGTGGTTGCATAAATGTTTATATTTTCTGGAAGAAGCCCCTCAAAGATGCTCCCCGATTCACAAGCTTCAAGATAGAACACCTGTGGCATTTAGAGCACAAAAAGTTGAGTTAAACATTTTTATCTTAAACACGACTGCAAATTTGCAGACGATGCCAAGGAGAAACTTACCATGCTTCTGTAGGAACCTGACGCATGCTTTTTCTTTAACACTTGTATCAAGTCATCCGCATAAAGATAAGGATAGCTCGGCATTCCTGCCAGCGTATGAAGAAGACATCAGACAGTACCAGTCAATACAGTTGCTGAATATTAAAAATGAGCTAAAAGCTCCGTGCACAACTACATTTATCTACAAGTGTTGCAATCTCCAATAGTGTCACAATGCGCTTCCTTTATATAGCATTGTAACTCGGTTAAGATTTATGTTTTTGGTAAAATTTGGAACAAAGCAATCAACTCATCAGATCATTCATGGTCATCCTCTTCCCCAGTCCAATGAAAATTTGCAAACAAATAGACCATAATTAGACTATCCGTATTTTGCCCGATTAAAATATACTCTGATTTAGTCTGTGCCCCACACCAGGAGAAAACTGTGCGTTAGCAACATATAATAGCCAGTTGAAAACAAGCAGCATATAGATTAGGACTACCAACCAAGTACACCAGGTCCTCCATGGTCAGTGTAGAAAATGAAAATATGGTCATTGGGGCCACTGGCCACGACTTTCCCACTGCCACCAGTTAGGGCAGTTTTGTTTCCAAGGATAACGGCGAAAAAGTTGTCGACGTTGACATCACTTCCAACATAATCCTGCGAAGAATTGTGTGAACTATGAGATGAAAGACTGTTGAGGACAAGAAGATCTTTACTAAGGGTCAGTTCACAAACAGAGCAAGAGGCAACCTTTGGGACACCTGCATATACATCCCCGCCGTATGGATTGTTAATAACGATGCCTGGTCTGGGATTCTCCTCGTTGTAAGCAATATCGTCATACATGAAAACGATGATGTTTTCATCCTTCAATCCACCCCTTTTCATGATTTGATATGCATGACAGACATCGGCCTAACAATGAAAAGCCAAGCAAGCGGTATATAAGTCATTAAGTGGAAGGTTTGTATTCCGAATGGAAATTGAGACCTCATCTTCCCTGCTTAAATCCTTTTTAACTGCAATTTAAGTTCATTTCATTTCTTTCGTATCGTAAAAAGAATTGCCAGGACTACAGAAAAACAATACACGGGAAATTTCGACCTTTAATTGCTGTAAAAATAAAAGATGAAAAAGCAATAGAGAGCCAAGAAACAAAACAATCTCGTAAAAAACCGGATCTTCTCAGCAGCAAACAGTTTTTTACCCTCGAAAAGGATGAGTTACCATGTAGGTGGCTTGTCGCCATACGCAGAAGACTGCCGATTGCGATTCCTTATTCTTGGAACCGAGATTTTTAAAAAAAATTAAAGTAAAAGTTTAGTAAAAAATTTTAAAAAAAAATTGATCGAAAACGAAATAAATTAATTTCAATCGAAACAATTGAAATATATTAATTTTAATAGATTTTAAAATCCTGAATTAAAATCTTATTTACAACCACTTAGAAGTTACGAAAAATATTGTTGGACTACCACAAAAATTGTTCTTATTGTCAAAAGACGACCGACCAGCCAAAAAGCGGACGAAGACAAAACAAAAAATTTGTTCTGCAAAACTATGGAAGGACCAGCCAGATCTGTACGACGTGTGTTTTAACTAAGCTGATGCAGATTCGCTGCTTTAGTTATTATGCTTTCAAATTTACTTTTTATTCAGCTCGCTTGGATGTTTAAGTCTTACAACTCGTGCCGCTTGTGCTCCATGTGTTTTGCATCAAATCGCATAAACAAAGGCAAGTGTTCCACAAAAATTGGATGTCATTTCAAATCCTGTTTAGTAACAGATCTAGGGTCAGTTTGGTTTTTATTTTTTATCTTAAAAAATTAATATTAATTATTTTATATTGCTATTAAATTAAAATATTATTATAGAATCAATTTTAATAAAAAAAAAATTAATTTATAAAATAAATTTACTGTTTTTAATATTATTTTTGGCTTTAATTTTGATCCACTGCTAAACAGATCTTAAAAAAAAAAAAAAAAAATTAGAATCATATTGGCTTCCTTGAAAGAGCGGCGGATGGGTCCTCGATGAAAAGCACAGACTAACAGAAGGTAACGTCGAGCACTGTAACTTATCCTTCAAAGACAGAGCGATTGCGTAAGATTACAAAAGTCAAGGAAAAATTAAGATCCAGAGAAAAAGGATTATCTGGCAAGGATCTTCCTTTTCAGAAATGATTCCGAATTAATATCAGGCAATATGAAAAATCGAAGCAGCTGAAAATCGAGACGTTCGATTACCGCCAGAAAAAAAAACATTTTTAAGATCAAAATAACTCAATAATTTTCCAAAATTTGATATTCCTACGCCACGTAGCCAAGGATTATAACAAACAGAATAAATCTAACAAAAAAAAGTAGAGCGTGATTAGAGACGTAAAATTCATGCAGCAGAGCTCATCAACCGTAATTAAAATATAAAAAAAGATAAAAGAAACAGATTAAGATCGCGAGAGAAGCCGATATACCTGATGACGATAGTTGCCGTAGCCGGACGATCCAGCGATCAGGACCGCCCATCTCGTCCCCAGCGTGCCCTCATCGCCGACGTCGATTGAGCGGTCCGACGGCAGCTTGATATTCCCGTGGAAGCGGGACTCCGCGAGAAGAAGCGGGAGGAGAAGGGCGACGAGCGCCCCGCCGGCGAGGAAGCGTTCCATGGTTCTCCGTCCGAGAGACGAAGGCTTTCGAATATGGCGAGTGGTAGCGCTGATCCCCCCGTATTTATAGCGCTAATAAAATTCCGCTCTACATTTTCGGGGAATCTTTTTTTTTCTCATACGCCAACGACTCATTTTACAAATTGTTCTTTCAGAAGTTTTACGTTCCGTTTCTGTATGACGTGGCATGATATTATTACTTACGGTAGAGACGTCGTCGAGTTGGTGGTGGGCAGAGAGTGCAGCTTCGCATGAGCGGGACTGTTGAGGTCTGAGGGGATTCTTGAGATCTGACGTGGTATGATCGGATTCGTTGGATTGATTCATGGGTGGGACCAAACAGCTTCCGGGGAGTAGGGACGACTGGGTTTATATTTTCAGGCGGTTGCGTGTTAGTTACCGAAAAGAACAAAAGTGGGACCCCAAAATAAACTCGGAAGGTATTTTGAACCGGAGGAGTAACTTGGTAATCGGAGGCCAGCAGATGGGGAGTTTCTGAAAAAAAAATTATAATTTTAGATTTTTTAAAAATCGAAAAATAGTTTCAAACAAGCCGAAAGTAGCAAGTTCGACAGGTGACTTGCCTCCAACGCCGCCACAAACCCAATTTTGTACGCATTCGCCCCCATCTGTCAATTTTTGATAAAATATTTTTCACAGTAAGATTGCTTTTTAATTTGCATAAAAATATTAGGCGTTATATTACAGATTTTTTGGTAGTTACGTGACTATCGGACACTTCTCTAACCATTTATTTTATACTATAAATTTTCGGAGAATATTCTACTTTAATTTGATTTTAATAGATAAATTAATATAAAAAAAATTTAAATTATCGTTATTTGATTTTATTTCGGACAATAAATGCATAATTTTTGAATAGTCAGTATAATAAAATTAAAATTTGAACTCTTGATTTTATAATAATGGTAATAGACCTTTTCATAAAAATTGTGATAAAAATAATAATTTTTATATTAATTTAATAGTTATCGGAATCAAAATTAAATAAAATAATTTATCTTTTTTATAGTAATTTTAATAAATTAAATTAAAGTAAAATATCTTTTAAATATTTTAATCAATATATATGTTAAAAATTTTATAATATAAAACAAGTAATATATATATATATATATATATATATATAATATAATAATAATAGGAAAAATATGTTTTGATAAGAATTGACTGGAGAAAATGAGATTGGACTGATGCATTTCGTTTAAAATGTAAAAGACTTGTTAAAATTTCATAATGATTTGAATGTTTCTTTTTAGGGGGAGAAATATTCGAAAGCCAAAAAAACGACATTTTTTTAAAAAACGAATAAAATTTATTTAATGCGTTTTAGCATATATTTTGAGGGGCGGCGCGAATCTGAAGCGATGGTGGTGGTTGCAAAGGGACAAAGCTCGTGCCGTCGTGTGGGGGTACAACGCATCTACTGCACAGTGTTCTCCGCCGAGCAAGGAGGGGGGGGGGGGCGGGGGGACATTGATAAATTGACCCAAAATGGTTGGCTTGCAAGTCACTCCGCATTTCCTCGAAGCCTGAGCTTATCCAACCAAAAGCCACGGACAGCGATTAGCAGGCCCTCCGGTTGAACGAGAATTATTTCGCTCCGTCTTTGGAGAATGAATACATCATTGAATAAATTCTCGGTATATATCAGGAAGAAAGGGTTCTTCTATTCGAAGACATCGGAACAGCGGAGAAGACGTATTTTATGTCAGCCGTGACATCGCCTCTTCGCCCAATTGGGTGCGGTCGCATTCCACGAGCTGAGCAATCGATTCACGTAATTTAGCAAGTTGCTTCGACGAATTCAAATTATCAAATAGTAGCTTTTTTAAAAAAAAAAAATTCAAATAATATTAGTCATCCCCAGGATTTTCGGAAAGAAATTAAAACAAATTTTTTATTAGAAGTTAAATCTCATTTCAAACGGTCCCAATTCCTCCGCTAATTAGTAATCAATATTTTTAAATTTTAATCGTGAAATTTCAGTAATCAATATTTTTGAATGTTTTGTTTTCAATCATTTTGATTATTTAATTTTTCATTATCTGAACAAAAAATTATTTTTGTTATGGCGTCAATGGAGACGTTTCCGAACCCAAAACCTTCCGGTAACCACGGGCTTCTGTTGCAGGTCGCAGTCGGAAATACGTGGTTAGTCTCTCGCTATCAGTTTTGAGTGTTGCGGTTGTATGCTTTTAACCGATGGAAGAAGAAAATGACAAAAAAATCATGTGGGCGGCCCCGAGATTCTGTCGTGGCTCGCCGAGTGGTGCCCTTTTGTTTGGAATCCGGAATCCAAGCGAGATTCATATTTCTTGTTGACCGAAAAACCTCAAAAAAAAAAAAAAAAAAAGAATATTCAAGATTCATTGTGCACAGACAACCGACCGTGACGCAGATTGCTGTTTGCTTTTGGAATCTCCGCTCTCTGACGCACACTTCGCTGTAGCTGTCTCCCGTCCGTCTCCGTGTCCATAATTAATAAACTGTCTCGCTAATCGAAAAATATTTAATTCCATTTTATCCTTAGTGATTAAGCTAAACAAGCGGCGCCAAATAGGTTTCCAAAAATTAAATTTGACCAAGGATTATAATGAGAAATTCGCTTTCTTTTTTTGTCAACAGAATCATTGATTTCAATGATAAAAAACAGAAAGCTCTGTTCTCATTTTCTGTGGCTCTTCTCCGATCACAAAATTAGTTATTGGACCGGGCAGAGAGGCCCACTATAAGTTGCCAAACGGAACCACGACAACTAAACCTATTCCGCAGGTGCACCAGAAATCGGCCGATCCCCCGGCGGTAAAAAAATATTCGAAAACGCTGAAAAGGAGTTTCCATATATAGCCCTCGAAAATCCCTCGCAACGGTCAAATTCTCATCCCGATTCTCTCTCTTGCTCTCTCGCAGGATTCTTCATGGATTTCTCCGTTTCCGCCGAGGTCCTCGCCCTTTTTTTCTGGTAAAGATACTCTTCTTGCTTTCCCTTTTTCCTGAAATTTTCTCCTCCTTCTCCTCCCTCTTTTGCTGATTCTTGTCTTTAGATTTCTTCCTGCATCCAAGATTCTCAAAGAAGTCGTTTTCGTGAAGAAGCCAACGAGAACGGCTAGAAGCACTTCATGGCCAACGCCATCCGTTCCGCTTCCAAGAAGAAGATCTTGGCCCAGCGGAATGGTGCTTTCTCTGATAGCTGCTGCATCAAAAAATCGCAGCCGATGAAGCCGGCGACTACTGGAATTCGCAGTTCTGGGGACCGGTATACCGGCTTGGTGTTGATGCTTTCAGTTCTGCTCCTTATGATCCCGTCGACAACTACACGTCCCCGAGGCCGGAGTTCCTCCGGTACAACCCCAACAGGCGGCAAGAGATCCTCCGGCGAATTGAAGGGGAGCTGTGGAACGATGAGGGACTCTTGGAGTCATCCGGGGAGTCTTCATCTTCTTCACAGGATAGTCTTCAGGATGATGAAGTTCAAGACAGCGAGCAAGATGGCAATGGCTTCTCCTCTGAGGATGGAGATGTAGGGGAAGATGATGTGGAGGAGAAGCCGAGTTGCTTCGCTGTGGTATTGAAGTTCTTTCTTCTCCTTGGAGCCTTAGTCCTATCGACTTGTTATATATCTTAGATGAATTCCAGTTCTGCGCCTCCTTTTCACGTATCTGAGAATCTAAATACAAGTAGAATTGAGTTCCAAGATCAGATTTTTCAGAACAATGGCAATCTGGTTGTGTTTTCTGGATTGAATCAGGTTTCAAGATCAGATTTTGAAATTGAAGCGATGGTAAAGGAGGAGCTTTTAAGCTATTTTGGACCACAATCACGGGATTTTCAATTTGTTGCCTCTCAGGAATCTTTAGCGCATTTGGGTGCAGAATCTAGCATTGTTGGTTCCCTAGTAAAGCCACAGGTGAACTTTGCGACCTCCAAGCTGGAATTTGATTCGAGCATTCTATTAGGTGCCGAGAAAACCGAAGAAGAAGTCGCTGAATTTGAGAAAGACGAAATTCTGATTGGCAATGGAGCTTTAGCAGAAGAAAACGGCGCTGCACTGAGTGGAGAAGAAGAGAAATTTGGAACTGAAGCTATGGAAACGGAGGGTCAATTAGGCTTTTTTGGACCAAAATCATCAGAGTCTGTTGTCTGTCAGGAATCATTAGTGCATTTGGGTGCAGAATCCCCCCTTCCTGGTTCTCTTGTAAAGCCAAAGCTAAACCTTGCAGCTTTCAGACTGGAATTCAGCCCGAACGTTGATGCTGAGGAAACCCCAGAAGAAGCCAAGTTCATCAATACTACCAGGATGGATCTGGGGCCAGAACAGGACTTCAGGATCTCGTTCATAGATGAGAATCTAATACTGCTTCTGTATTTGGTACTTTTGCTACTGATTTTTTGTCAGCGTTTCCTCGGTTCTTATCAGAAATCCAAACTTGATTTGGAAGACGAAGATGCTTTGCCCACCCACTACTGAGAAGAGCTTCGATAATGGAGTAAAGTCAGAGTTTCTCATAGAATTCACTGAGAAGGCGAGGAATGACGCAATTGCTAATCCTCAGACTTTGGGTAGTTCAAGTCTCAATTAAGCTAAGCAATTGGTGTTACCCCCTTGCTGCCCTCGGTGGAAGAAAAGCAGGACACTAATTGGAAGCAGCCACCTGTTGTTCCAGTTCCATTAATTTTGGTGTTCTGCTACGACGTGAAGTTCTATTGGTGCTGTCGTGAAATTGAAGCTTGGACAAGTGAAGGGTATGCAATGGGTTCATGTATTAAACAAGACTGAGGCGGTTCTCCAGGATGGCGGGCTGTAAAGATACGGGCCAGACCCTACAAAACCCAGGTGCGGATCCGCAGCCAAAAATACGGGCCCGAGCTCTGGGTTTGTGTATGGTTCCTGTGTCCGGATCCGCAGCCGAAGATACAGCCATGCAGCCCTGAAGTCGGGTTTGTGTATGGGTCGGATCCTGACAATTGTACCCGTATCCGGATCAGCAAAGACATGTATACAGCCTGAACCCGGGTTCGAGACCATGTCAGGTCCATACTATTGGGCCCGGGTCCAAATAGGGGTCCAATCACAACTAATTGGGGCCGGCCGAAGATATAAGTTGAATATAAATTCGTAGAAGATGTGAAATGGGTCGATTTTGGGCTGGACTACCACAAATTGGGGACACAAGATTAAACATGACTAATATACATAATACATTAAAAATGATTTAACATAATTCGACTAGGAGATAATCCGATTAAGAAGAAAAAAATAATCATGTTATTTTTTTAACGTTTGCTTACTAATCAAAATAGTGAGCACTATTTGGATATTAATATTTTTTTGATAAAATTGATCCTATAATAATTTAATATTGACAACACTAATTAATATTTTATAACTATTTTTTTTTTTAAAAAAAAATATGTAATATTAATTTTTTAGTAAAAATAAGTAAATTTTTAATCTGATTTTTTTTTTTTTTTGTGTATGGTTGCTAGTCCAATTAGAATTAAGGCTAATTTTAATTCTAGTCTGAAATCAAACGAGGGCTTATATTCTAAATGTAAATTATAAAAAGAAGAGATTATATGTAATTTTTGAAATCGTAAGAGATTGTAACTATATATGATAAATATTAGAGTTTGTACATAAAATTTCAAATTTTACGTGTAAAAGAATTCATATGTAAACAAAAAATAATAAAAGCAAAGTGTTACGTGAAAAATATGTGACTAGCAAATACAGAAGATGGGTGATTTTTTTTTTTTTTTGGAAAAATAACAATAGAATTTTTACAACAAAGTACTGGGAAAATTTGATAATTATATAAAAAAGAACTTACATAATGTTATAAAAGTCATATGCACATATTTACCCTACAAATTTATTAGTAAAAAAAAAAGTTTTTGGTAAATAATTACTTATCTTATCATGAATTTACGGAAACCACCTTCCTTCTCGCTATTAACAAAAAAGTACTCGTCTTATATTATAAATATAAAAAAAATCACCTCAATTAAAATATTTTTAAAAATACTTTATTTACATTTAATTTTATCAATTAAATTAATATCAAATATCATTATTTTTATTCGGTCTTACTTCGGACAATCAGTTCATAATTATCGAATAATCAATTTGATAAAACTAAATTAAAAATTTTTAATTTCACAAAATCAAACAACTGATTTTTTATAAAAACTTAAATAACATAACTTGATTTTTATATTAATTTAATAATTATTTATACTAAAATCAAACGATAATAATTTAGACTTTTATATTAATTAAATTTAATTGATAAAATCGAATTAAAATAAAATAATTTTTGAATATTTTAGTTGAGGTAGTTTTTTATAAATTTATAGCATGAGATAAATAATTTTTTATTAATAATAATAAGATAGGTGGTTTTTTTTACAAATTCATAAATATTTTCTTATTAAAAACTAAAAAAAATAAGAGTGTTTATATAGAGATAATTTGAGAGGGTTCAATTTTAGTCAATAGACATTTGAATAGTTAAATTTAATTAATATTTTCTAAGTAATTAGGCACACTGTTAACTTTGTATCAGACGAAGCCCTATAAAATTTTATACAATCAAACAAAAGAAAAGCAAAGAAAAAAACCAGATAAAATACAATGAAGGAATAATGTATAGCAACAAATCGAAGAAACACATTCACATACAGATCAAAGCTCCTCTGTCTCTCAAAGCCCAAAGCCACAAAATTTTGAATCACCATTAACAACGAGCAACAACAACAAAAAACTCCTACGAATTGTACTCCTGTTGATCCTGGCAAAGCTCCTTCCTCAACTTCCGTGAGAACAATTGGCAAGCGTCCACGCTGAGATCAACGGCCGCGGCAAGCGCAACAAAAAGAGCGACATCCGCCATGCAGCTAACATTCCTAACCCCCACTTGCACCGTTGGCCGGCTCACCTTCCCCTCCCCCTCCACCGTCGCCGCCATAACAAATCCTTCCAGAAACGGCCACTGCCTCACTGCTGCACCGTCCTCCACATTGCTAGAGTCAATGCAGAGCTCGCCGCCTTTTCGCATGCTGAGAGAGGCCTCCGCGACGGGGATGCTCGTGCCTAGTCCGCTGTCTGCAACGAGCCCGAACTTGAAGCCTAGGGCGTCGACCGGGCCGCGCTCGCGCCAGGCCTCGAGGCGACCCCAGGGCCTCCAGCTGGAGGCAGAGAATCCGGTTGGTTGGAGGATGAGCCACGCGCCAGGGTTGGAGCGGGAGACGCGGTCGGAGCCCGGCGACGGGACGAATGGGGTGACCATGGAGGCGGCGGCCACCGGCGAGCCGGAGAGGTCGTGGATGGTGACCATCCAGCCCTTGCGCTGCTCACTTCGTTGCTGCTCTCTTTCGCCGCGGAGCGACCCTAGAGAGCTCAGCCACCCTTTGATGCTGCCGCCGCGGCCGCCGGTGGAGTCGTCTGGCGGCAGTGACCTGGATTTGAATGTAATTTTCACAACTTTAGAGGACTAACATGAATTTCAATGTAATTTGATCATTTTTTTAAAGAAAGCAAGATTTTTTTCCGTCTCATTTATTGTTTGACTTATTTACTGGAAAAAAAAAAGATACTAAAACATGTTTGACAGAAATAAGATATTCTTTTTTCAAATAAATTTAAATTCCCTCTTTTTTTTTCAAAAAAATAAATTTATTTTCAAATCTGAAGATTAAGTTGGCATGATGATGTTTACGAACCAACCTGGATCTGGTGCTCCGCCGGCGGTCGTTGGAGAACCGGCAGCTGAAGATAGGCTGCCTTAGGCATCCGCTTCGCTTCCCGCCAGTAAATTCACCGCACTGCACCTGGAACACCACAGGGCTGCACTCCGGCTCGCCGCCGAACTGGAAAACGAACCGGGGGTCCACCTCGGTGCGAACCACGACGTGCAGTCTCGCGCCGGAATTCCCCACCGGGACCCACCCTCTCGCCGCCGGAACCGTCGCCGCGGGCCTAACATCCACAGGAATCCGCACCCTCCCCAGCACCCTCCCTGCACCGATCCCGCACGCGCCGCCGCGGCGACCCACGTGCACCGCCACAGTCAGTTCCGCCGGCCGCGCCTCGAACCGCTCAGCAGCAGCCGGATCCAGGCTGAAAACGACGCGGGACGAGGTTGGGGAGGGCGGGTTGCTGAGCTCGTCGGAGGCGAGGCGGAGAGGGGCGAATTGGGAAGGGGAGGGGCATTCCTGGAAATCGATGGTGCAGAAGTAGGGGTTGGTGACCGGGTGCACCCCGGGACCTGCCGGCTTCGACACCGGCGGGAGCTTCAACGCCAGGGATTCCACAATTAGCCTCACAAAAGGGCACGGATCCATTAGAGATAGAAGAATTTGCGGGGGCTTTTCGGGAAGAAAACCAGAGAGGAAGATGAACAAGGAAACTCGAGTCGCTCTCCTTTCCCTGCGGGAATAAAAACCTCTTGATCGCGGGAAGTCGGCGCAAATCCGATCAGCTGCAGAGCACTGAACAGGAAAACATTCTCTATCCAAGAAAAGTTATCTGCGTTGCAAATACAAGAGGAACGGGTGACGTGGAGGACTCTGAGCGGTGGAGAACGGAGGGGACTGGTTGGCAGGGGAGGATGGGCTGCGGCCCTGGGGGTGAACCGGATGAGGAGTGGGGCAGGAAGAAAAGCTGGAGCGGGGCAGGTGGGCAACAGGAGAACGTGAGGGTGGGGGCGGATAATGATATTTAGCGATAATGGAAAAGGGATTAACAAGTGATTAATGATAATAACAATAATTATTATTATTTTCTATGTGTTTTGTGGGGCAATATGATATATATAATACGAAGATTGCGGCGTTTTATCTCGGATGATTTGTGTTATCCTGGACATTTGTCGGACTGATGAGTTGGCAAATGCATCGCACGGTTTGGCATTTTCTTTTTTTAAATTCCTTTTTTGTTGGATTGTGCAATCTTTAATGATTATCAGCGAGTGATAGAGATAATCAAAATACTTATTTCAAGAAAATGGTAGGATGTCAGTATGATTTATTGGTTAAACAATTAAAAAATGTTTATATTGAGTGGATCGGAGACTGAGAGTTAAATTTAAAAAAAAAAAAATTATATTAGACCACACTTGAGCAGGAGATTAGGTCTAATGGATCTGAAGAGTTGACGCGGTCAAAGTTGACAGCATTTAGTGCCACATGTAACCCAGGTTGGCCGGTTTCGGCCGCATTCAACGGCAATTCCTGGAGAAAGCTACTGCCCACTGGCTCGGTCCTCTTCTCTTGTACCAGTCGGTGGCGCTGCTCTCGCTCATTATGTGTTGGCCGTCTTGGTGGGGAGTAAATTGGCGGTTGGCCCAGCAGAAAGACGCGATGGATTTTGTCCAAGTTGAGACACTGCAGCGTGGTGTTGTTTCTCCTCCTGAAAATCCATTTATTCATTAAGAATATTGATCGTAATATGTTCGAGTATTGACCTGAAAAGAGTAATATTGATTATCGTTTTCTATTGAAATCAGAAGAAGCTCCCACCTTTTACTGTTTGGAATGTCTCTTGAAACGAAAGTTATTTTGCTTAGCAGTTACACTTGAGTTCGAGAGAAGTCTTTTTCTTTTCTCACGCTTGCAAAGGTCTTAATGATGAGATTAATTGCTAAACAATTCTTGTATTTTCTGTATTTGGACGCCAAATGGCTTGCTGTGTAGTGTCGAAAGAGTAGGCTAACGACTTGAAGATGCAGCGAGCGATCTCTCTTTCTACTCATCTCGCGCATTGGAGGATGATTAGCCACGAAGAATCTCGTCAGAAATATTCTCGCAATCTTTGAGCGGATCCCAGCACACGTTGAACCGGGATCTGATCACATGGTTTAGGGCCTCAGACGGCGATTTAGAAACGAGAGAATCCGAAGAGAAGAAGAACTTAATTGTCACTCAACAACAGTTATTAAATCAGGTCGTCGATTCCAACACTAAACGCATATCATTAAATATGCAGACAGGGTGCATAGCACAGGTCCGCTGCCTGCGCCGTTCCAGGTCAGAAGCATGTGCTCGTGTATCTGCGGCTCGGTCGTATTGGCGCACGTGAGAATCGAGAGACTTGGTTTTCTTGTCCTCGTCCTCCGAAAGCGGGACAATTAACTGTCGCCGAGCATACATAATAACGATTATGGAAAATATATGACAACCCAACCCAACGTGAACTGCACAACGAAAGTAAACTGGACGGCAAACTGAACACTGACTGATGCGGATTCGTTCTGAGTCTCATTCTATGCAACGGACGCAATCTGCCATAGGAATGTTCTATTACGGATTATCAACTGAGGATACCAGAAAAACGCCAAACAGCAAATTGTAGTGCATCAAATGTTCTGTATTCCCCAACAAACAAGAGAAAAAAGATCGGGCATCGCAATACTTCAATAATAATGAAATAACCAGTTTATGTTCCAACGATTACAGAGACACTGCAATAAAATCCAAAAACAAAATCAGACCATGCATACTCCCGCTGGATTTGCATTAGCCCAAAAACCGATCATCTAAACAACCTAAAACAAAAAGATCCTCACCTGACACAACATTATTTGTGGAAATAAATGTAGAAACAACAGCTCACGACCATGTGAAAATAGCAAACTCAAAACTTGGAGAAAAGAAGTACTGCATCCCCATCAAGAAAGCTTGTGATGTGAAAAGAAAGGAGGACCTCCGCCGATGATCTAGAGGCCCTGGTCGACAAGGTAATCCCCCATCCTCTCAACAACCATGTTGCACTGACCTGGAGTCATGGGCTCATCATAGATGCCAAAGATCAACGCTTGGTTGGTTTTCTTCACAGTGACACCACCAGACCCCTGTGAAGGGTAAACCATTACAGAAGGTGAGATTTAACCAAGACCATCGATAGTGTCAAGATTTATTTATTTTTTCGGTAGTAAAAAATGTTCAGATAATCGCATGTCAAATAGACCCAGCAAGCTTATTGCAGACCATTAGTACACATCAACTTATCAATGCAACAGACTCAATCAAGTGCATCTTTCCATGTTTTTGTGCATACGATGAGTATGGAAGCTGTCAACAGAGAAGATGTTTGTCCAAATCAATATGAGGTTGCCACGCAAGCATCGCAATAACTCAATAATCCATTAAACATCTAAATGAAGCATTGCATGTCAAAGACTTTGATGGACAAAATGCTCCTTCTGGATAGCCTCAAAACAAAAGCACACAAGATTGATGCATCAGAGAAAAGGATAACTTAAATCTGACTATACTCATGAGGGAGTAACAGGGTTCAGAGCAGTGACTTAAAGATCTGAAGTTGAACAATCATTTTTTAAGCCTTGCACAAATGTTATAAGCTTCAAACATGCATTCTAAAGTTTTATGACCTATTGATATTGATCCCATTTTGCTTTAACCACAATTTAAACTTTCGGTTCTTCCTGTCGAATAATTGAATTTAGCACACTGTTTACACTGCTTCGCACAAAAACAGATGAGGTTATGAATAACATAAATTCTTCATTTAGGATTTTGAAGTAATGTTAAGTTGAATAATCATCATAGTGTGATAGGAGAAATGTTCAGTCTAAAACTAGATTACTACAATATGGACGTACAGATTAGTGAAAAGCTTTCATCCATTACCTTTTTTCCACGGATAACAGCTCCAGGTTCTCCTTGAATCACCATATACTTTGTTCGTCCAAGAAATAAGCCAGTTGGAGCAAGGGAACCCGGTTCATTGAAATCATTAATTATAGAAGTTATCTCATCAGGTTTAGTCTGTATATGCGAAACATAAAAGTGCATAAGTTTCACATAAAAAAATAATAATTGAAAGTTATGCCCTTCAGCATGGTATTATCAAATGTTACGGAGGAACACTAGCCAGGCATGGAGGCGCCAGTAACACAAATGAAACAAAAGGCTAATGTGTCTATAATCTGCATGACATAAATCATTCAATTTCACAAGCTAAACAATCGATGTTCGAGCTTAAGATAAAGCTTTGGTCAACTACTGGCACCAAATGTAAACCTATAAAAGAACATATTCGATATCAGATGTCAAACTTGCCACCCCTTTTAACCCTATCAACCAATGATATATAATCAGTATTGCATCTCATGTTTGACACATTTTCCTTTCATGACTCAACAGCCTAGCCAGTTAAAGTCTTAGAAAAACAACAATCCAAGAACATGTGGTTGCTTTCCATTTCATCGTCAGTAAAAAATTCATTAAAACATGCTTCAGATTTCTCAAATTCAACGGACAAAGACGCGAAACAATTCACAATCTGCAAATATCTAATGCTGACATTTCAAATAGCTTTAGATGCATACAAACGCAGAACTCCTAATAAAACTAACAATTTAAATTCAAAGTTGAAAGGAAACATCATATAGCCACGCTCAGAGCACATGGCACATGGATCCAGCAAAACAATCAGATCGCTAAGTATCCATCAATTCCTACAAACCGCATCATCATCAATGCAGACAGAATGGAATCACAGATCACAGCACAAACGATCGATCGATGACAATCAATCACGGATCACAAAAGCGATATATAAAAAAATGAGCGATCAGGAGAAACGCGATGAACAAACTGCGATCAATCCATCGGCCAAATCGGAACTCGAGAAAAAAAAAAAACCACACACACAAATAAGATAGAAATCGGGGAGATAGGGTACGGAATGAGCGAATGGTATACCTCAGGGAAGGAGGCGCTCTGGGCCCAGACGCTGCCGTCCTGGCCGATGATGGCGGCGGAGGTGAGCTTCTGACCCTCAATGTCGCACATCAAGTGGTCGTCAACGTAGGTCTGCCACGACATTGTTGCTTTCTTCTTCCTCTTCTCGTTAATTCTGTCGCCTGGGATTTGAAGAAAGAAAGAGAGAAATGAGAATTTATAGGGAGGCAGGACTGGACTAAGGCCCGTTGTGAACCGCTCATTCTATCGGATTGAATTTGTGCCCTCGTTGTCCGCCCTTTATTCGGGGGAAATTCTAGCCTCGTTTGAATTGTTCCCAAATTAATGGTAATGGCCGGGCCGGGCCGGGCCGGGACCGACCTCCCTTTTGTTTATAATTTAATGGTTCAATTTGGTAGCAACTTCACTGGTTATTCCATTTTAGGAAACTATATATATGCAGCCAGTAGTTGGTAGATCAGCTTCCAGCATTGGAAAGTCCTTTTATTTTGCTTTTCCAGAAAGCAAGAGAAAAGCGAGTTTTACAAGCAACAGGCAAAGTTGGGCCTGGGCCTGACCCGTATTGTTTAAGATTTTCGATCAAAAACTCGAGTTAGGGCTGAGTTTTAGGGCGGAAGTAGGCCAGACTATCGACAGGCATAGTCCTCACGACATGGTTGCACTCCTGGGTAACCGTCGCACAACAGATTTTAAATATATATTTTATATATGCGTAATTTAATTTATCTAAAATTCTAAATATATATTATATACAAATAAATTAATATAAAATTATTCTCGAGCTGAAACTCAGCCAGTTGGTCCTAATTTGAACTCAAGCAAAACTCGCTAATCTCAATTATGACAGCCTCAATTGCAACTCTGCTTTGAATTTTGATCAAAATTTGTCTTTCTCTCCAATTAGATCACAACCCACACCATCGATACAGTGAACTGCCTGCCGAGAGTATTCCGAATGAAAGCATTCAAGCTAAATATCTTCTGATTGAGAAAGGAACCAAGGAATGGAAAGAAGAAAGAGAAGAAAAAGACCTTATCTTAGCGAAAAAGTTGGAGAAAAAAACACTGAACATGGAGAGAGCCCCCGTATTCCCAAACTTGAATATTTATAAGGACAAGCAATTTGACCCTCGGATCAGACTGACACAACCATAGTTCTCCGATCAAGTTAACTTAAGAGGTTATTTCGGATATTTACATGGATTTTTCTTATTCTCGCACATCTGTCTGTCATGCAAGGAGAGGTGAAACACGAGGTCCTTTCCATCTCGAGGGACCACCTTCTCCAATAACATGTCGAACTCATTTGTTAACTCCAACCACAGTATCATAAAAGTACTGACATACGACTTCTATCGGTTGATGCAATAGCCTGATGGATACTTGGATTCTCTCGAGTCGCAAAAGCTCAGTCTCCAATTCTTGACTTGACTATAATGGACAGCTTCAACAACCCAAAAATCAATAACTTGGGGCCACCGGAATGATTTATCTTGTTTTCCCCGTGATCATCAGGAAGAGTAGTCGAAACTAAAACAGTCAAAATGGACGAAACATATCGATTTTGCTAGATGTCAAAACCGAAATCGAAACCGAGATTTAAAATCTCGATATAAACATTATATCACTTATTTTCCAAGTTTTTCCATCAAATTTCTTTATTTTGCATTTTCTAAATAACTTATTAACTTGAGAACTTAGCATGCCCTGCTGAAGAAAAAGAAAAAAAAAAAATCAAGTGTAACTCCAGTTCATAATTATCTCAAAATAAATCAAGGTATAAAGTTGCTTACCCAAATAAAGTAAAATAGCAGGAAACTTGAAATGTCCATCCATTCAGCTAACCATTGCCAAGTCCATAAACAACCTTCATAATTCCCACAATTTCACACAATTCACAACAGAGTTTTCAAGCTTTCATGGTTCAAACTTTAAAAGTTGTGGAACACTGAAATGCATACTCAACTTTATTTGCTAGCCCTGACCAATATTATGATGGCCCTGACAAACCATTCATGGAGCGATGTGACTACAAATCTCTGCCATGCCATGCTCCTGAGGCAAGAGATAGCAGTTAACATCACCAACAGTTAGATGAAAATTCACATGCAAAATAACAGTGAAAACTGAAAACAAAACAATAATCTCAATACGGAAGGACTGTTTGATTGACAGAAAATGAAGAAAAATGTAAAAAAAAATCACTGTTCCTTTTTTTCAATTCATTTTCAAAAATTATTGAAAGAAATTTATTTCTTATGTTTAATTGGATGGAAGTGGAAAATAAAAATAAATTTACTTTTAATTTTTGTTGTTTGGGTAGATAAAAGTCAAATTAGGAAATATGAATAGGATTACCACTTTCAAGTGTGCTAAACTTACCTCTATTTTGTAAGACTTTTTTTGTCAAAAATATAACTTTATTTTTTAGTAATTGTTACTAGTATTTTTACATTGTGAAAAATTTTTAGGAAGTCCTAATTGATGCAGGAGTTAAACAAACTCAAACAAGAAAATGCAGGAGTTGGACCTATATTTTCACATTGTGAAAAAATTTTATTAACAACATAAAATCTAAAAAAGAATTAATGAAAAATTAGATCAAATTTAACATGTTTTTCATATTGATTGTTTATGAAAAGAACAAATCTAAACAACTTGTGTCTCGCCCACACATCCTAAGACCTAAGCAATACATTAAAAAAAAATTTTTTTTTGAAATATTTCATCAAACATGTAAGTGACATGAAACATAATCCATCACGATAACAAATATATCATGTGAAACATGACGCAACTTGCTTTACAAATCAAGCATTAGTCACCAATCAAACATAATCCATCGAGACAAAACTAAATCTTATTTATAAACAACGACAAAACATTATATAACAATATATTAAAGAATAAAATTTTGAGTTCTCATTGTGTTCATCAATACCAAATTAATTTCCTTCTCAAATCATGATTTCACAAAAAAATAAATTTAAAAAAATGAAAAGAAGAAGATAGAATTACCTTCAATTGATGTGCGAGAATCTAGATTAAGATGAGGTTAGAGGTGAAGATTGATTTGACAAAAATGATGCTCGGGCCAGCAGGGGTGGAGGTATGTGCAAGGAGGCAATATGAAGATGAGAAGATCGCGATAGATTAGAAGTGTGAGAAAATGTCGTTATATATTCTGTCCTCAAATCTTACTTCAAGCCAATTTATTCAAAAGCAAATTTTAATTAATTTTCACTTCTCTTTTAGAAATGAACAAAAGTGGCTTCTCACTTTTAGAATTCAAACATCAAAAGTGAATAAGAGTGGATTCACTTCTAACTATTTTTCTTACTTTTTGCTAACCACAAGCCCCTAGTTACTTGAATTCCAATGTCATGCCCTAAGGTTTATTTCATTCATTTAAGTGAGATTGATTATACCCGAAAGTTATGTATTGAGGGATCATGAAGGAGACCGAGAAAGGAACAACACACCTGGGCTGTAATTTCCTAACCCCAACGAGTCACAACCCCTCATCATGGGAGGATACATAATATGAGATTGCTGTTTGTTTGTCATTTTTAGGAATGATCATGAGAATCAGACACAAGCGCCTGTTGTAATCCAATATTACTATTGATTTGTTTACTCAAATTCTAACAGAATGATCATGATTTCCCATTTTCCTACAATCTCACTGTCAGAAATTAGTTCAAACAAAATAACCTACCGATTTCTTTCTGCTGTAGACATCCCAATGAATACCGTTCATCTGTCAGCCACAACTCTTTCTAAACACATTAATGAAAAATATTCCATCCATTCCATCTCAGAGGATCCATCATGAACATTCATGCTCATTTAACTCAAACCATGCCACAATAAGTTCTACAGCCAGAAAAAAAAAAAACACATATGGGACCTCAACTTTCTTCTCCAAAGATGCAAATTCATGTTTTCAAACATACTCCTTTTGAGGATTCCAAATGATAATTCAATCATTAACTATTGGAAAAATATCCCAAAGAACATGCTTCACTATGATTAAACAAGCATCTAACCAAAGTTCTCATTTCATGGAAAAATCTAGCATTTTTTATCAGTTACCAAAGAAACCTAGGGATTTTACCACAATTAGGCAAAATATAAACAAACATCTCTCAAAATAACCTACAGAAGCATTTACACAAGCACAAAGATTGCAATTTGGAAATGCATTCCCGTACCTTCGATTGAACGATCGGAGAACTTCTATACCTACATCTTCTCTTCTTCCCTGTAATTCGAGAAGAATTCATCATCACGGGAAGGCGAAAGAGCTGGATCGCGTTCCGGTTGGGATTGGGGATGAGATTCCTCCATGGATTCCTGGGCGCGCTCAAGGAAGGGCTTGAAGCCGACCTGGAGAGAGAGGTACCCGAATGCTAGGGCTCCGATGACCACCAGCCCCGATCGCATCGCGTTCTGCCGCGCAAGGCTTGCGCCACGTGCCATGCGTTCGCCGTCGGCGACTGAGACTTGCTGTGCATACGCCGCATCAATAAGAACCGCCGATTGGCAGCGTCAGTTGATGAGCGGTTCAGATTGAAATCTGCCCATCATTCGGCGAATTTGATCGAGACCGTCAGTTTCTTGCAATTCCGCATTTGATTAACGGTTACGATTAGATACTCGAATCCGGTGAGGGGTGGAACAAGATTCTGGATAATTACATGTAACTTCCAGAATTGCATATAATTACGTACCTATTCTCATGATTTCATATAATTCCATCAGATCTCGAGGGCTTGTGTGAAAATATACCGATCAATAAACGTTGAAGGCGGTGGCGGTCGTCTTCGGTTTCCTCGGCGAGGTCGGAGGATGGGGATCCGATTTATATTGCTCGTGAACAAGCAGGGCCAGACGCGTCTGGCGCAGTACTACGAATATCTCACCCTCGACGAGCGCCGCGCCCTCGAAGGGGAGATCGTCCGCAAGTGCCTCGCCCGCACCGAGCACCAGGTCCTCTTCCTCAATTCATCCCATTCGCTTTTCTTCTTTCAGTTTCATGGCCAATCGGGATAATCGCTCTTCCTTTCCGGTTAGATCTGGGCGAATTGAGTGAGTTTTCGATCTGTTTTGGGGTTTGCAGTGTTCGTTCGTGGAGCATCGGAACTATAAGGTCGTGTACCGACGTTATGCTTCGCTGTTCTTCTTGGTAGGGGTCGACAACGATGAGGTGTGATGCTTTATTTCCCCTTCGATTGACGTTGTTTCTAGATGAATTTGGTTGTGATTTGTGTGAAATTTTGTGATTTTTGAGACTTGATATTATTTGGTGAAAATTCAGCTGAAAGAGAGATGAACTAGGGTGACTTGTAGGGTTGTGGTTGTATTTGAAATTTGAATGATATTTAACCGATATGAACACGGAGGGCTTTGTTCACAATGTGTGAAGCTTGTTCAAGAGAATAAAAATAAGCCATTGCGGTAGATACAATTGCTTCTTTGAGGTCTTGAATGAATCTTGGGAACTAAAGATTTATTTTCAAAGATGAAAATATTTTATGGATTGTTTCGAGGCAATAGATACACTTATTAGATTATATCTGTGGCCACTGTTCGTTGCCTGTCTGTGTTTGTCCTTAGTTGCCATATCCATAGTCCCTTTTGTTTGTAGTTAAAAGAAGCTGATTGTTGTAAAAGAATTTGACACAGTTAAAGAATCCATTCTCGTTCTTCATCAAACCCAATGATTAGATGAGTTTTTCTGAAATAAAGTTTTGGCATGTGTTGGGAAGTATGTTTTCAATAGTGCAGTCAAAATTAGTGATAGTTTATGGTGTTTGTATGTTCTCTCTGATGTTTGGAGTCAATCTTATTTTACATTTTAAGGAAAGATATCAAATTTTTTTTACTTAGTTCACTGCTATCTCAGCAGTTGTATGTCTACATTAAGTGCACTAGTACTTTCTCTTGAAAATTATTAATATACTATTATGACGTAGGAAAATTAGCAATTATTAGTGAAGAAGTGACCAATAACTGATATTTTCTTCTGAAATGGAAACCTATTCACTCAAAAGGATTCTGAGAGAAGATCTTTTTTGAATTTAACTGATAATAGTACTTTCTGTGGTGCGTACATATCATAGAAGTTGTTTGGGTTATTTTAAATATGATTTGTATTATTCTTTTTCTCCTGATGTTGCATGCCAAGGACTTTGTGGGATGCAGAAATTAGAAATTTTTTCATATAGCTTTGCAATAGTGTTTTCCTATGGTTTCACATTTGCAATTAATTTAGGACATCAAGCATTGACAAAAACCATTTTTTTGTTGTGTGAAATTATTCCCTATTATAGACAAATTGTTGTTTTAACTACAAAGATACAAATTTCATTCGAGTGCTAGATATGTAACTCAATCTATATCATTTCTGATTGTTCAGCTGAGCTTGATCTTATGTCATTTGAGAATGAGATGTTGATTCTTGTCCAATGCGCATATGCTCATGCAGGGAAGACCTGATTGTATTTTACTTATAGTTTGTTTGTCCATGTACATTCTTCAGATATTCAGCTCTTTTCCACCTGGATCCCTCTTGAACACATTGCTTCTTTACCGCCTAATTTTTCCATTTTCACAGAATGAGCTTGCAATTCTGGAATTTATACATCTTCTGGTTGAGACCATGGATCGCCATTTTGGGAATGTGGTATGTCTTACAAAGAAGTCAAAAGACTGAATTTTCTGTTATTCCCCTGTCTCGTTGCTAGCTGAGTTAATATCTAAATCTATAATTTTGCAGTGCGAGCTAGATATCATGTTCCATCTGGAGAAGGCACATTTCATGCTCGAAGAGATGGTTATGAACGGGTGCATTGTAGAAACAAGCAAGCAGAACATTTTGGCACCAATCCAACTTATGGACAAGTCTTCTTAGCACTTGTTACAAATGCTTTTCATCCCATGTTTTGAAGACTCCATTTGGTATATTGTTTATTTTTCATGTTGGACAGATTATTGTTGATTGAGACATGTATAACTTGATTGAATATTAGATCAAACAATCCAAAATAATCCACTTTTTGGTTAAAAAAAAAATCACATATTTCATATTGTTTTGAGCATATCCCATGGTAATCTGATTTTAAACCTTTGGAACACTCACATTCAAAATCTTTACTTCTTGATATGGCTTGTTTACTGGAGGTTGAAGAGAATGGCGTTCTTTACATGTTTGATTATTTCATAATAATTTTTTTGCAAATTAAAGGTATTATAGGAGTTATTTACAATATTTTTGCAAACATAATGTGCGACTAAGGGTATGTTTGTTAGTTCACACAAAGAATACAAGGAGTTGTAAGCAATTATGAAGAAGTCGAGGAGTTTGTTGTAATTCAATAAAATTTCAAAAATTAAATACCTTATATTTTATTATTTACATTATAAAAAACATAGGGTTATTTATATAGGAGAATTGGCTTTGTCCAACTACGCATGTTTGTTCGTATAATTTACTGAAATATTTACTCGACGAGACAAAGAAAATAGTCCTACATCGAGCGAGATCCAAGAGATTAATTTTAGACTGATTTTCCAGCTTTGAAAAAATTGCTCTCAGTCTGATATTAGACCATCTTCATTCTTTAGTTTCGCGTGGATTCAGAATACATATTTTTTAATTTAAAAAAAACCTAATTTTGATTAAAATTTGGATCCACCGGTTGAGAATAGACTCCTAAAAATAGAGCATGTGCTTTTAGCGTTCCGTAGAACTTAAATGTATAGGCTCTGAAGTCCATGTGTGAACCCTGAATTGGATTGCGAACAACAGTAGCTTCTTTTTGACGATATTCGGCCGACCCAATCTGAACTCCCCTGAGGACATGTTTGTCTCGTGGGATCTTAAATTTTGGAACATATAGATCGTGGAGAAGCCGACCAACGGACCTGAGGAGCAGGGTGGTGGTCCGAGACCTTTGAACAGAGGGCAGACAGAAGAATTCAATACTACGGGAGGGGGAGAGGCAGAGAGAACATGGTCGTCATCTCATCAATTGTCCATTTACTTTGTCATTCTCTACATGGTTTGGGATCAGAAATCGCCCAAGCGCCGTACGCAATCCTGCTCACTTTTTTGCAGAACGAGCTGGCAGAATTCTGGAATCCATAGATCTTCTGGTTGAGACCCATGTAAAACCATTTTTGAAATGTGGTATGTTTGACAAACAAGTTTAAAAGACTAAAATTTTGTTTTTACCCCTGATAAAAGAGGGAGACAGTAGAGGAGAAAGGCCACACTATCTTGAATTAATTCACAAATTGACAATATAATACACACGATAATAATTCATTTGTTCGTGAGGAATATAGTTGTACAACAATGGAAAAATGCAAACTACAAATGTAAAATGGAACCACATCAAATAGCACCACATCTCACTCACAAAGAATAACAAGAAATCAAATTCAACAGCAGTGCCAACCAGCATCCAGCAGAGCTCCAAAATGAAAAGAGAAGGTTTACTTGTAATCCCCAAACTCCGGTTGGGCGAAAGCGGGAAAAACTGCATTTCTCCCTGCTATAGCTGAGGGGAACCCCCCAGTCGTAACAAGACCTGATCCTGGTCTCCTGGCTCTCCCCATGTAAGCTGAAGCAGGAGGACCCTTTTCCTGTTTATCAGTATCATCAGTTGGTCGCCCTACAATCCCCACATCTGCAAGAGAAGTCTTCTTGGCTGCACGCAGAATCACCATACAAAACATTTAGCATAATGCAGCCGTTGTTGTTGCAAAAAGGATTACTTGCTTTCCACTTATCAGCATGGTCTAGTTTTGTGGTTTATGAAGAGTATCTATATACTTCACATTTCAAGAGTTCTTTGATCATTATCATATATCCAAACTCTTAATGCCTTTTTCAGCCAAAATGCAACTCAAGATTTTTTTAATTTAAGACTGAAACAAGCATGGTATACAATGACTGCATGAGAATGAGGTGCATTCTTGTTCATTCACAAGTTTTACTCAGATAGAGAAGTTCCACCTAGTCTCTATATTTTGAACAATATTAAGGGAGGTGTAACATGTTTGTTCTGGGAAACCCAAAAGAAATATTTTGATAAAGCAGTAGAAGAAATAATTGAGTAAGAAGAACTCACAGGCTGTTATATTCAGATCAATAAGTCCACGACTCAAGGAGTCAGCCCATATCCCCGACTTGACCTGGAAAGCATTGTTCCCCAGGGCTGGTTTGGATGGTATGGAAGAATCATTGTCCAAGTTGCTAGGATTCTTGGTGAAATTCTGAGAGGGTTCTGTACGCACAGGATCAGAATGAGAACTGAAGGCACCAAAGAGATCAGATCCTTCAAAGTTGTTTAATGGAACTGCAGCAAAAGGATCAAGATTACTGGTGTTTGAGGTATCTGCTTGAGAAGACTTTGACTCAGAACCGGATGAATCTGGGGCTGCAAAGAAATCCATTTGAGAAGGAAATGAAGCAGGAAATGCTGGTTGACTGCCAAAGAGATCAATATTGCCCTGCATAATAAATTAAAATTATTTATCATTCGAAAAAGAGGGTTTCAGATATAAATTTAAAGCTAAATTTACAGAAAAAAAAAGGTATTTCCTTGTTTCTCATGTGGAATATTTCCTAAAATTATGCAGTAATGCAATGTAATGGGCAATGCCAGATTCAAACACCAAGACACTAATGCTAGCAATATTTTAGTTGATCACTAGAAATGTTGTTAAAGTTTGAAAATCTGACCTGAGAGCAAGAGCTTGTGGTTGTTTTTGTATGAGATGTGGATGATATGAATGCAGCATCAGCAAAGAGATCAATTTCAGGTAACTCCACATTGCTCACAGTGGCTGATTCAGTAGGGATAGATGTGGGCACATCCATTAGATCACCAAGTAAATCCACTTGGTTAAAGTTGGCCCTAGCAGATCCTACAAAATTCAAAGATGTGATCAACAAGCTCAATTTCACAAACAAATGCAATGCAGAATTGCGATGTACCCACTGTGTTTTATAACTAAGTATACACTAAGCGATTGTCTTAATGACTATACAAAATCATGACAGACTTGAACTTTTGGTACACCCAAGTTAATTTGAGATCTCAAGATATGATCATAATCTAGTATAGTCACAACTTCTCAACCAATAGGACAAGAGCGTTCAAAAAATCCCTTCCCCTCACATATGACTGCATCTTTTGCGATCAAATCATCAACTTGCATATTCTTTTTCTTGAGGTATCAAGATCCCATAACTTGAAGCCCGTAAAACTTTAGTATTAGCATTTTGCTTTCTTGTATTTCTCTTGGCATTGTTGAGGCATACAAATACATCTCAAGATTAGAAAAGGAAAGAAATGTGCAACCACAGGAATGCATGTTCCACATTTTGTTGCATTTCACTTTTTGGATTTTTCTCAGTTGGCATTGCAAATGCCTACAAATGGATCTCAACATAAAAAAGGAAAAAAATGCACGAACACACTAATGCATGTTCCATTTTGTGTAGAAATCTGTAAGAACAAAAGATACAATCTTATCCCTGTCTCTTTAACTTTAAGTAACCATTGTTTTAAGAGGATGAATGCCACAAGCAACAGGTTAAAAGTTTATGAAAGGTACAACTTTCACATGCAACAGAGCAGCATAGTGAAAAAATAGTGACGAAAAGAGTGAAGTCAAATAACCAACTGAAATGCTCTTATTTTCCCTTCCAAGAGTGTAAGATTTTGATTTTTTCATGGAAAATTAATAAGGCCACAATGTTATATTACTTTCCACAATCTTCAACTAAAATATGAATCACACATGCGGCATGATTAGGATTTGGAAATTGAAAGGTACCATTTAACAGCAATAGAAGGGTTACCAGTTGTAAAAGATCCACGAGGGTCGAAATCATCAAAATCATCTTCGTCATTCCCTGATTCAGGACTGGAAGATTTAAGAGGAACAGTACCAGGCTTATTCAGCGGCTCTGAGGTACTAGACATCAAGGAATCTTGATCCCTATTAAATTCCACCAATCAAAGCCAATTGAGAAGTTTATATATTCTGTCTTAAGATGATTAACAACACAACATACATTTTTTTAAGAAAAACCCTCTATCAAGAACAATAACAATAATATAAATCTTAATCTGTATTAAGTTCACTTTCTTGTGGTTAGCTAGAGCTCCGCTAATGAAATATATTATTAAATCATCCAAGTGAAGGTGCAGCTTCTTTCAGATCAATGGTCTTAACTTTATATTCTTACCTTTAATCCATGACAAGATAAAGATGAGCATGCAATGCAGAAGATGCCCAGATGTTATCAGGATTCATCATGCATAATTCTCCACCAGCAATCGCAAACCTGAATTTGTGCAAGATAGAAATCTTTCCCTATTAGTTTGACTGAAATTTCTTTTTATCTATGAGTACCCATTGACTCTAATGCATTACATTTGATGTCATAAACTTATAATACTGATCTACTGTGCTGTATGTTATCCGACACAAAAAACTAACAATCAAGAATGAGAAAATGGATACACTATGCAACTTGAATATACCTAGGTTTATGAGTTGCCTCCTTCATAGTCCTGTAACTGCCACCCCCATTGGCAGGGCTTCCATTTGACTTATTCAAGCTGCTACTTTTGCCATGAACCCAATCAGTCTCGATTTCAGAGTATTCTTTGTCCCGATAACCATCTTCGAAGGAGTCACCCTTTCTTCTACCACTTAGGCTCCCATATTGATCACTCAGAAAGCCAGTGCCACCAGTTGACGCTCTACTTGACTTGTAAGTCATTCCAGTGGATGATAACCCAATGTACCTATCCATGGTTGCATCTATAATGTTCAATGGTTTGTTCCCACAATTCAACTGTTGTAAATTATAAATACATATAGAGAGAGAGGAGAGAGTCAATATCAGTAAGAAAATGATAGACTTACTTATCACGGTTGGCTGCAGCTTTCTCTCTGACCTGTCGGATCTTCTCCTTGTCTTTCAGAAGAGCTGAGATGGTTTCCACCTTCTTCCTAACATTGATTCCCGCATCCTTTCCATTAGGCTCCATATGCTCGAAGCCTGAAATCGACTTCACAAACATCAACAAAAACCAGTAAGGAACAAAATCATGCAAATGCTCTTTAAGTAAATAAGAAAAAAAATCTGTCCTTTATGATGCAAACAAAGACATACTGCAATCTTAAAACTATGCTCTAGGATGTCATCCACTGCACGCTCCGACCCATTTGCAATTAAGTACTCAATAACAGTCAATGCCTGGCACGGTAGTTGCTTGCTCAGTTTCAGCAAATCAAGCATCAAATACAAATCAGAATTAAGCCAAAATTAAGCAGACCTTGTATACATGACGCCAGTTGGGGCCAGTATCAGTTAATCTATTCCAGAGCACATTCATGATCATCTTGCATTCGGTACTGAGCCAAAAAAGAAAAGACATTTGGTCAAAAATTTTGGAAAAGAAAACATATCAAAATGCAATTTTAGTGCTGATATCTTACTATTTCTTGGTGGCCTGAGCGATCTCCGAGAGAGTGGATCCATGGGGTCCCCAGGGCTCATCGCTAGTGGCATCAAGAACCTGGCATTCTCAATGTGAGCAATAAGATGAACATAAAGAAAATCAAACGAAAAAAAGAAGAAATAGTAAGCAGAAACCTTCTGCTCGATCTCTGGCACCTTGAGAACTTTGAGATTCACTTCCCTCTTGCTGCAAAAAAACAACAAATTCAAAAAATTCAAAAAAATATAAAAACTTTGGACCTAAGATTCAGAAGAACATACATTTCCCTCACGGTCTGATCCAAAACCTTCATGAAATCCATGTTTGCAGAGAAATGGAAAACCTAGTTCAGATCTGGAGAAACTGAGCTGAAATGAGTGAATGGTTGTTGGGGGGCGCCAGGCTGGGGTTGGCGCTGGGCTTTAATTGGGAAGACAACGGACAGCTGAGATTTGATTTCAACGAGCTATTCGCCGACGGATAACAGAATATAGGAACTAGGTGAGAAATGACGTGGCAACAACTGAGTTGACCTACTAATCGCCCTCCTGCAGAAGTGGAAGGCCACGTCAGATTACTGATCCCGATTCAGCGCCTGCCCCAGATGCGCTGCCGGAAGAGGCGAACACGGATGTGCGGACTGTCCACCGCTCGATGCTGTGCCGTGCGCCGGCGCCGCGACCGTTGGACGCAGAGAACTCGACGTACATGAACTCGCGGAAGTGAGCCGAGTGGTCGACATTGGCTACTATAATAGGACTGTCCGGAATGATTAGCAGGGCCGGGGTGTAGCTGCGCCAGATGCGCATTATCTTCTCGGGGACGAAGTACTCCACCCAGGCCATCATTGGGAGCCGGGTCTTGAGGCTCGCGTAGACATTCATGCTGTCGCTCGAGACAATCGAGAAGATGGTGCCGACGTCGAGGCCGGCGTGGTCGTCGTTGATGTCTCGAATTCGGGGTTCAATCTGGTTTCGAATTCCACGGTGAGGTTTTGGGCTCCATAGCGGCGGCCGCGTTCTCTGCCTTCATAGAACAGGCCCATGTGGCCATTGGAACTGACAAGGAAGCCGCGGTCCGACGTGAGGCTGAAGAGGATGCCGTCTCCAAAGACAGCTGAGGTAGGGGAAGAAGGGAAGGTGGGACTCATGGTGAAGTTGAATCGGGTGGAGAAGGAGGCGGGGCGCGTGTGATTGGATTGAGAAAGCGGCTGGAAATAGAGGGCTCTTCCGGCGTTGGAGTCCTTGTCATGGCCGGTGAGTAGGATGGTGGTGTCGTTGGAGAAAGAGTCGCCGCTGACTCTGAGGGTGATGTTGACGGCTGACATAGCATCAATCTTCTCAGATGTTCTTCCTGTCGATGATTCCCCGATTGTTAGAACCACAAGCAAGAGGAGGAGGAGGAGGAAGAACTCCACCACGAGCACGAGCCGCGACGAGGAGGAGGAAGAAGTCGCCCTGGAAATCATCATCTCGGCGGCAAAGGCTGTGTGGCCGACTGATATTCAAGGCGTTTGAAGCAATGGATAGAGGGGAGGGGATACAAGAACCGTCGATATCGTTAACAAATGACAAGAAGACAATGGATGGTAATGATGCTTGATTTTGGCAATTGGGAAGCCAACGTAGGATTGGCAAACCGGGCCTGCGGCCCGTGATCCGACACAGATACACCAGAGCGGTAGTATCTGTGTCAACCTGTACCAGACGCTTTTGTTGCAGTACACAAATCAGGCATGACCTACCATACGAATGAATGGATGGACCGTGACGCAGCACACGGGCCGATATGACCTGGCTTGTTTTTTGTTTTTTTCTCCCCTTCCTGCTTGCCCTTGCCCCGGATCAAAAAACAGCCAACAATGGCAGGACCAGTTGGCTATTTTTTAAAATTTAAATTAAACATTTAAAATTATATAAATTTAAATTTTATAGCCGTTCAACTCTTTTTTATTTAAATATAACTTATAAAATCATAAAATATTAATAAAAAAGTATATATTTTAAATATAATATATTTTATCATATATTTTAAAAAAATATAATATTTATAAATTAATTTAAACATGAAACATTATATAAATTTTTTTTTGAATATTTTTAGATTTTTCTGATTTTTTTAATTTTTAATTTTTCAAATTTTTTAATAAAATGATCAGACCAGATACCACACGATCGACAAATATGTGGGCTGTAGGTGATGCCTAGCATTGGTTTTTTATGGGAGGCTATGCCGAACACAGCCAGTGACTGTAGCTGTAGCCACCCGTACTATTTTGGCGGCTTACCACTAAGCCAATCGATGGCTGAGATTTGTTTGCATCGTTGCGAGAATATATGCTTTGGCGAGAAACGAGAAACGGGATATATCCTATGGGAGCTCGACCATCTTCATCATCTACCAAAAAATAGAAGGCCGAAGACATTACGGCCACCCGCGGGGCCTCGCCAAGCCTGAGGCCCATGTTACATGGTAAAGCTCGATCGGCCGTGAACCCAAATTTTCACATTGGAAGTCCGTTTTCTTGGAGGGACCCTAATGAAAAACAATGAGTTCATAATGCAGCTTTTGCTAAACTTTGGGCCTCCAAAATCCGCATGTTTTTCGCACCTAACATCATAAGCAAGATTCATAAGGTCCAACAACGAAGGGAACCCTTCTAGTTACAAAAATAACAGTGATTGCTACAATACTTGTTAGAAAAAAAGGAAAAAGAAAATGCAACAGTAAATGTAAATGGCACTGAGCTCACCTTAACAGAGTCATCAGACATGCAAGTGCCAAAAAAACAAGGAACAATTTTTCCCAGCTTTACATGGATAAAACGAGGCGCCCTGCTAAAATCACAAATCCAATTGCCATGCTTCATTGCAGATACTCTAAATCCTATGTTATTCCGACCTGCACTTGGATTAAATTTAACCAGAACAAGATAAAATAAAGCCTGTTCAAAGAGTTTGACGAATACAAATTTTTCAAGCATGTACAAGTTTATTCAGAAATAGGATTTTGAAAATAGCATACTAAAATAGCATACTAAAACCAACATCACCGTAAATCTCATGATTTCTAGTTATTTCGAATGTCAATTTGAGAACATTGAAAACCAGAGATGAATTGGAATGCTGAAATTTGCTGATAGCATGCTGATAAATTGAAAGTCTTTGTTTCATTTTACCAAATCTAGTGTTTAGCATATTAGTAAAACTAATTGCTTTCATCAAATTCATATAATTCTCGACTTTGCACACTATGTAAGCATCATGATAATGCTTCTATAAGATGAACAAAACCATAACTATCGCACAGGAAGGAAATACATATCTACCTCCTTGTACAAGTGCTCAAGTTGCTCCTTTTGAGGAAAGTTGGTTGAACACAACTGTTGAAGAGTGAATATGTCGTCTGAGGTTTAATTTCCAGTCATATATTAGTAGAAAGAGAAAAGGAAAAAAGAAAACAAAGACATGTATACAAAGAGGCCAAAGACATAAAAAAAGCAAAGTGAAATGTGGCCATCATGGAAGAATCTGGCCGTCTGTTGGCTGCTGCATGGGCAACATCAATTCCATTTTCTGCCAGGACAGGACAGATGGATTAAGATAAACTTTCAAAAAAAAATACACAACTTTAAACAACTCAGAATTTTCCAACCACAAATAATTCAGAAAATGCCAACAGAAATATTTGTAGTGCATGTTTCATCAATGTCATTGCAACATCCAAACAAGAGCAAGCCCTTGAACAACGGTACTGCTACAGGAGAGGTCTTGCACAGAGAGGGGACCTCTTACTCATTGATTCAAGTGCTGCTGGATCATAGTCTGCATAGCAGGCTAGCTCATCCTGCATTCGCATAATTGACTCATTATCTGAATAATAACCGAATCAAATGCCAGAGATGCATAAAAACACTTTAGATATTACTAAAGTCAGCCTTTTATGCTGAGATTCGACAGTTTTCAGATCTTCTAGAGCAGAATCCCGCTCATCTAATAAGAAAATTAGGCAAGTTGACAATATGCTTATGGAAGTAAAAAACTTGGGATCATCAGTTAAACAAATAAGCGAATAGATCAGCACATTCCTCCCTGCCTTTTTTTTAAGTTATCTCTTTGTTCAGTAAGCTCCAGAAAACGCTTCCGGCTACTTACAAGGTCAGATTCAAGTTTGTTGTAAACATTCCTTAACTGAATATGTTTAAAAATGTTACAGTTGATGAATTTACTAGACGATAAAAGGAACAGACTACAGCAGCTTGCAATGGTCATGGTACTGAAAACAGGAAAGAAAATTTGCGAAAATAACCAAATTGTTCTACCTGATTTCCAGCACAACTAGGAAGGCTCCAGAAGTATACCTGTGAGAAGAAAGCAATACGCATAGAAAAGATTAACTGACTACAAATGTCAGATTAGTAGGAGGTTGAGACAGTAGTCCCAGAAATGTGGCATGTGGATTGCATGAAGCTAATCAACAGTCAAAGATGCCACAAATAGCATAAATACCATAACTGCCATTATGCTCACCCAGCAATCTGCAATGAAATATTGATTTACACCTACATTTATCAGCATGATTTCAAGAACATGCACAATTTGGAAACCATGAAACCTAATCTATGCACAGTTTGCAAGTTATACTCTGAACGTATACAAAGTGCACAAATTGCTGCGCTGCACTCCGTGCAAGCCAGTTACTCATAACTGCTCATCAAACAAGGAAAGATGGAAAGCTTTTTCATACCATACAATGTGCACATATAGGTAAACAATAAATTCCATTTCCGTAGGATAGTGCGCTGAAGCAACTGAGTTGCCATTTCCATAGAATGAGATATAGAACAACTCCAAAAAGCTTCAAATTTCAATTATGTCCTAGTACACAACAAAAATAATCTGATTATGCATCCACTGACACTTTCAACTATTATATAATGCATTCAAATTAGCATCAATATTGAGAGATTCCGGATATATACTCACAGAAGTGCCAATTTTATCCTTCAAAAAAAGGTCATCATCTCCCAGACTTTGGACAACATCCTTCCCGGATTGACTAATGACACCCTTCTTGGGACACAGTTTCTCAAGCTCCTTCAGCTGAAAAGCCAATTCCACATGAGGAAAAGTTTAAAATACAGGAATGATAATGCAAAAAATGTCATGAAGCAAAATAGTCTTGCCCCTTATATTAAGATAAAAAGGTAGGACTGATTAATGTCAAAGAGAAGTAGAATACTGTAGATGAAGTATACAATAAAAAATTTGGCTTCCTGGGAATAATTACTTTTTCCATATCCAGTGTTCCAAGCTAGTTCTTGGGCCTCTCAGTGTGTCTCTCTGTGTGTATTTTTCAGTTTTTGACCATCATTCCAACAACTACGAGCTATGAAACGCCCCAAGAAAAGTGTACTGAAAAATGGGTACCAATATGCAGCCATTCCTCGCAAACACTAATTTACTGTTTTTTATTGTCCTGCTAACAACTAAATAGAAACAAATATATAAAGGTTCCTTTTGTGCATGGATTAACCGCCTTTCATTTCATATCTATAAAGCAGCAAGCAAAGCCAAATCATTATCCAGCATTACATCCATGAAATGACAACTCACATCAAATCAATCAGCGGCTTGATATGAAAATCAAAAGCAAATGAGATAAAGCAACTAAGAATACAATAGGAACTGCAAACTGGGAACTTAAAAGGTAAAAGTCCTGGGATTTGTAGAATATCTGAAGCACCTTGTCTCGCTTCTCCTCCAAAGAGAGTCCCCTTCTCTTTGACTAAGAATCACATAGATTCTGCCTCAGCATAGAAATCACAAACAAATTGGGCAAAAATCCCATCGCAATACACTAATCCCCCATTACTTCAGGCATATAAACAGTTCGAAATCTAGAAAAGAGGACAAAACAACTCTAGATCTGCATTTGCATAGAAGAGAAAAAAAACCTAGCACTCGATTTGCAGCAAAACACAAAATCTGGATTCAGCATGCAGATCCTCATCAGAAAATCGCATAAATCCGAATTAAGTGAAGGAATTGATCGAGAAGATGCACCATTTTGGAGATCGGAGACTTGCAGAAGCCGAAAGGGGGAAATCGAGATGAAGAGCGAGGCGGTGCTCTTGGCGGGAAATCAAACCCATCGCGTCGTTCGGGGATTTCAATAGTCAGAAGATGCGGCTGGCACGTGTGATACGCGTGCAAGCCTCGGTGGAAGAGATACGGCGGTGAGGTAAGATGGGGTGCGGGTAATTTCGAAAATTAGGAATTATGGATAATTAAAGTTAATTACAGTAGGTAATTTTTTTTAAAAAAAATATATTTTAAAAAATCAGGGCATTGACTTGCGAAGATTCCAACAGCCCATCAACGTAACGAAGTCGATGTTTGATGTAGCCGGATAAACAACACGATTTGATAGATAGCACAGGAGATGCCACTCCAATTGATTTTAAACACTGATTAAGGCAGTGTCAATCGTTAATGGCATTTCTTAACTATTTTTTTTCGTGTAAAATGACATGCAACTAGGTGAGGTACTAATCACATAACATCTATTAGTACTAATCACTGGATGATTATACAATCAAACACTATTAATTCGATCTCAAGTATATTCCAGACAGAAGTGATTATAATTTGGCAATCTGCTTGTCTATATGCCGGTTCCAGACATGCGCCTGCCCCTCTTGTTTTGAACATTGCGATGATTCCAAATCACAGCCGACCAACCCGAGGCAAAGATCACAAGTCACATGCATGTCCATAGGAAGGTTCATGAACATCACAAGTCATTACTCTTCTGCTTTTTCTCAAACCCTTTTTGAGAAACCAGTTAAATGCTGACATATGAATCATCATATTTGTTGGATTAATATGGACAATTAAGAATTAGTAGTGTTATCTCTAACACATAAATAATACAAAAAGGGAAGAGGTCTTAAGTACCCTACCTTATGACCCCTCTAATATAATTATAGGAGTAATTAAGAATGCAAACATTAATTATCATCATATTGTAAGGGAGTCAACCATAGGAAAGGAGAGAGATATTATGGCAGTCTTTAAGTGAAGCTTCTCAGAAGTTGATGCGTACAAAACTGACATATTCAAACTTGCACACATGTTTCCACCATGGAAAAGAAAGCAGACGGAAAACTCATGGAGAGTTCAAGAAACAAACGAGGAAAATAATAAAAGAGATAGACAAAAGGAAATAATCTCTCTCTCTGTTTTGAAAACTTCTAAATGGATTTGAATTGGGCACTGCACCACATGCCACCCACTCATGCATGTCTCATGACCTCTGAGCAGCAAAGGACATGCTGATCTCGGCCACCATGTTCATGTACATTTCATTGCCATACAGAAACTCACAAACCCTAGACAAGGTCTCACTAGTCTCATGCAAAAGATATGTGTATAAATAAACACCAATAATTAACATCCACAAAAAAAACGCCAACAATTAACAGTATGTATAACAAGACACTGATACAAACGCTCTACTAATCAACAACACCGAAGTTAGATTGTCAATTTCTTTCTCCATTAATACACACAACACTAAGTTAGAAAGAGAAAGAAGATACAATGGACAATCTGAGTGCTGACTATGAGTATGAATTGAAGCTTGGAGCACAGAATGGAGGAGCAGCCTCCACCATATTCTCACTGGAGCCACAGCCACAGACTAGCTCACTGAATGATCTGAACCCTGAATCGCGGAATAAAACATCATCTAGAGAAGCTCCGCCATAATTCCAATTGAAGTAGTTGTTGTAGCTGCTACTGTTCTCCATGCTCACCGAAGATGAAGTCGCCGATAAGTCTTCAGCCATAAAAATATTGAACTCGTCGGTGTTCCCGAGCGACGGGAATTCGGGGAGTGATGGAAGAAGACCAGTGGGGGAGCCTAAGCCAGAGTTATCAAGAGTCCTCTCCGGCAGCACGATGAAGTTGTCATATGTATAGGTTTCAGCTTTCACGGCCGAAATGAAGGAAGGAGGAGGAGGAGGAGGTGGCGGTGGTGTTGGTGGTGATGGGGAATGGATGTGGTGAATGGGGGTGGGGAGGATGGTATTAGGAGGGTTAGTTTCTCCTGCCATCACCCTCTTCTTGAGTTTGGTGTTCCAGTAGTTCTTCACATCATTGTCAGTTCTTCCAGGCAAGTGCGAAACAATCACAGACCACCTACGAAGAAACTCAGAACAATGACACTAAGAGGAAGAAAAAAGAAAAAGAAAATGTTAATACCTCTTGAATTGATGAAAATAATTCCAGTACCTGCTTCCAATGGTCTTGTATAGAGTGCAGATGATGTTGTCTTCCTCCTCAGTGAACCCTCCATGCTTGATGTCCGGCCTCAGGTAATTCAGCCACCTCAAGCGACAGCTCTTCCCGCAGCGCTTCAGACCTGAAATGAAGATTTGCTACTCTCAACACCAAAGTACACAACAGAAATGAAGAAAAACGCCAAAAAACTTCAAAAAGAACCTCCACATTATCTTCTGAACTCATTTACAAGTTCGAAAAAAAAAAAAAACCTGCTTTCTGGGGCAAGGCAATCCAGTTGCCGCCAGTGCCATGCCGCTCCACATAGCTCCGCAGCGCGGCGTCCTCCTCGGGAGACCATGGCCCTCGCTTCACGTTCTCCTTGTCACAGCACGGAGCTCTTCCCATCTCCAATAAGAAGAAGAAGAAGAAGAAGAAGAGAAAAAATGGAGATGGTATTCCCTCTGAAAATGGGCTTTTGTAGTCAAAAATGAAGAAGAAGCAGAAACAGAAGCAGGAGAAGAAGAAGAAGAAGAAGAGGAGGAGGTAGATGATGACGGTGATGAAGCAAATGGAGGTGGTCTTCTCTCTGAAACTGGCTTTTTATATACAAAAAGGAACAAGAAGAAGAAAAAGGAAGACATGACCGCGTAGAGCGCTGGAACAAGAGGGGGAGGGTTGGGGTGGGGATGGAGCCATCTTTTTCTTTCTTTGAGATTTTTTTGTCAGTTAATGGGGAGCCCGGTCAACGTTGGACCGGAGATGTCTCGGGATCTGTTAGTCTGATAGGCTACGACGTCCTGACAAAAGAGCTTCTGGTTTTTACCTTTCAGTTTCGGGGCCCTGCAGTTGTTCGGGGCCCTGCCTAACAACTGATCCGTTTCAACCTGGACCGCGTTTTCCATGGGCCCCACCTCTTCCTGGTCGGGCTCCGTGGGGCCTATCTCGCGGCCATATGGGTCGAGGCCGGCACTGACCGAGAGGAATATGCAGCGATTTTATTTTCTATTTGTGGGTTTATTCAAACTACGGAATAAAACCGTTCGGTGCAGAGGTTCTCATTGGAATGCGAAACATGTGTTGTAATTTTGATTTATAATGTTTTGATTTTCTTTCAATAGAAATACAGATAAAGGACCCCTATATAACGTTTTAATCTTTAATTAAAAAAGAAAAATGAATATCATTTGCTGTGATTTGCGATTGAAGTTCATCATATTAAACACTTCGACACTCCTGTTTGTCTCTTAATTGCAAGAGAATAATGTATCAGTTTGGCTGATGCTATGTCTTCATCTCTCAGAAAACAAGATCATTACCTAACACGCAACGATCGTGATTTTAGCAAGTGGATCAGATTGATGCACATCCTGGAAGTTTGTCTCAATTGTTGGATGGAAGCTGTTATCTCGGAGTTCAGATCAACATCCAATATTTGTAAATGACAAGCAAATTGGCTCCGATTTATCTATTTGTTCTCGCAAGATAGATGGAACACTGGGTTTAACACGCGCAGATAAGGAAAATATACATATCAACAACGCACGCTAGATGCTGGAGAGGCCGCACCAGAGCTAGCCTACTTTATTCGCACAGACACAAACACACACCCCAGCTACAATGCTACTGCATAAACTGTGGCAAGTCACAATCTCAGCTTTTCAGGGAAGTACTGCAGCACAAGGCCAACAACAAATGCCAAGACACAAAAACAAGAAAAGAAAGAACAGAAAATAAGGGACTGATAGAGAAGGAGAACTATAAGAGTTTTGCCTTGTTGATAAGTGAGAGGTAGTAAGGCTTTACTTTTTCCACGTCGATCCTCACCTTGCTCTAGCTGTGTAGATCATATTTGCTGCAATGGATGCCCACATTGAGTTCAATTCGAAATCTTCTTTACAGAAACATCACATATTATTCTAATTGCACAGTAAACCACATACAGTACTTGAAGATGTGGAGCCACTCCAGCATTTCCTCGTCATCATCATTCACGAGGAACGCATACGCCACAGATCGGTGCAGGGCATAGAAGGAGTGAAACCGTATGATGAAGAGTGCAGCTGGGGGTAGTGTTGTTTTGTTCTCTTTCATCACCTGGTTTTGGTTTCAGAACACGCACGACCTGCTCAATTATTATTAGCCAAACAAGATTCTGCACCGAGAAAACATGGCTTAAATCACAAACAAAAAAAGATTAGGATAGAAGTGACGGACCAGGTACATGTATTCACCGTGGCCCAATGACTTCATCACGTTTTCCAGGCCACACTTCTCCATATAGATCCCCAGCCTCGTGCTGTGTTCTGGGTTGTCGTTGTAGTCTGGATTCTCCTTGAAATGCTGCCATCCATTTTAAACCATGAAACATTAGGATTAGAAATTGCAAACCTTTAAAAGCCTAGATGTCTCTTCTGCATGGCTTTGAAGTCGTGAGCAAGACAGCTCGGTGTAACTTTTAAAGTTCTAGGTTCGATGTATGGCATGGTTCTATTAAACAACATGTTGGAACTGTTATTAATCTTGGAAAATAACTGAAACATAGCTACAGGCAGCTACAGGCTTTTTACTCGCAGAATTATAATTATGCAATGCAGCTAATTGTGTGTCTGTTCTACTATTTGAAATTCTCAGTTCCAGTAATTTTTAAAATTTTCTTCTAAAACATATCAAGAAAGGGCATGTGGCAGGGCATCATGCAAATAAAGCCAAGAATAGGAGGTATTTTGTATCACCTGGTGGTGGACTATCGATTCATCACAGCCAAAAGGAAACGTATTACCTGCCAAAAAGAAAAAAACAGAGTAAAAAATGTCAGACTAAATGACAAGTTACAGCTTCACAACATCCAAAACACATTGGCATAAAGAGCAACAGATAGATACAGAGAGATCGCCTGCTCACCAACAACGCACCGCTGCGGCTCTCCGCCGAATGAAGGGTGCACCAGTACTTCTGCCGCAAAACGCATGAAACCCTCACATGAACAGAAAAAAGGGGCACAGCTGTAACCAATTTTGTACGCATGTGTACAGGTCAAGTATTAGTCGAAATGTATCAGTATTTGTAAGAGATATTAATGCTGTAAAGCCTGTATGAATGTGCGCATACCGTGAATGAGATCAGTGAGATGAAGCCAGTCTTGGTCAGGATAGTCTCGCCGGATGGCTACTGCTGTCTGAAGTAGGTGCTCGATCTGGGGCTCGTGAGGTCTGGATCACTCTTGTCCACAAACTCATTCGGTAATTGACAGCACTCCCATATGCTCATCTCTGGTCCGTTAAGCTTCCCATACTCCTATTTCTTATTCTTTGCCTGTCCATGACAAAGTTGTGAATGATCTTTCCCCAAAACATAAGAAAACAAAGTTGTGAGTGATAACCCTCTAAAAAGGTGAAATTGTAATTTTTTTTAGATGCAAGCATGTTACCTTGTTAAAAACACTTTTTTTTTTTTGGGAAAGATGATAAAATCACCCGTAGAGGCATGCATATGCATCCCATTTGTATTTATGTATCCTTGATGATTTTAAGCAGCATTCTTACTTTTTTTTTATTATTTGCAGGGTATGTGAACCTTCCAACTGTAGATGAAAGAAATCCATGTGTACCTATATCTGATAACACTTGCGCATCCATGTCTAATTCCAGTGCCAACAGAGCAGCAAAAACTATTATTCTACAGTCAAAATCATGAAAATACAATATTAAAATATACAGATTTCTTTGATGATTTGGATTCATTATTGCATAAATGACGTGAACAGAGATCCCAAGTGTCGCCACACGGATTATAGCTCATAAAAAGAATACAACAGCGCCTACAAAAACCAAAAGAGGGACCAGTGGACACAGCAACATCAGAAAGAAGACATGCCATGAATCTTGTAAAACCGAATATACTAAAACATACCAGTCAAACTGTGACAGAGTAACACAGACTTCCTGAAGTCACAATTTGAAAAAGATGAAGGCGGCTGCTTAGCTCAACACAACTCAAGGACAAGTATAAAATGTGCATCTTTGATTTTGGAACCCATTCCAAAAATTGTTAACACTCAGAAAAATATTTTATTGCGTGTATGAACCTCACATACTATAAATAAAACGACGAAAGAAAGGCCATTAAAAAACATATAACGAGAAAAACTTTGATTAAATGGGAGTAGAAGTAAAATTTTTTTATCAAAATTTTGATTAAATAACAACCAGAATTATAGTTAATTAATTTTTAAAAAAGAAAAGTGTAGCTATATACGAGATTTCGATAAATAGAGCAGATTGTATTAAAAAAAACCTGAAACAATGGTCAAATGCGTTGCTTTCAGGGACCACGAAACCCCCATCAAGATCCAAAAATCCGATGCTTTCTTTTTCCTCCTCCCCCGTCGATCTCTCATCATTTCTGTTGCTATTTTCCTTAGTAGTTGGTTCTGCGCGTCCACTATCGATTCAAGTCTCAAGATTTTGATGAATTAAATTGCGAAATTTATCCGAAAAAGAATAAGAAGATTACCGGGAGCCATCACCCTCACGGCGAGGATTGGGATTTCAAAATCTTTAAATTATTGGAAAATTTGAAAGGGACAAAGGAAATATCGGAGCAGGTGTTTCGGGCACATTTTATAGCCCACGAATCGCATTCGGATTCGGATCTTGCTTGATCCTCGCCTTGCATTTCACCGTCCCTTTCTGCGAAATCACGAAAGACCCACTGCTCCTGGTCGTTCGCGGGAAGTCACGTGACCAGCAATCTCTCGTGCCGACGTGGCTAAATAAGTTGACCCTTTACAGCCATTGTCAGGATTTTGGAACAATTTCACATAACTCCCTGACATCGCGCAATATTCTAAAGCCTAGTCGCGCCAAATTTAATGATAATTTTTAAAACATCCCCTCATATTTATTTATTATTTATAAAAACTTAATAAAACTTGATGCTGCCCAGGATCGAACTGGGGACCTTTAGTGTGTAAGACTAACGTGATAACCACTACACCACAGCATCGGTTCTTAAAGTGCATTAATAATTAATTAACATATTTTAAAGACAAATTCCAGAAAACTGCAAACCAATGGTGTGGTCTCTCCTCTATCTTTCAGGCCAAGGCTCGTTCCTCTTCCAAATCCTCTTCTCCTCCCCCGAAGTATTTCCATGGCTGCGTGGGATAAATGGGCCTTTCCAATCCACTCTCACTTCCTCAACACCAACACATCCAGCAAGCAGCACCACCATCACCAACACTTCCCTTATCCATGTGAGTCTGCAAAAGCTTTTGATTCCTATCGACCTCTATTACTTCACTCGTCTGATTCTCTAGGTGATCTGTTTGCCTCGAAATCCTGTAATTATTTGCTATTTTTGGCTGTAGACATAGATATCATGAATCTCATGATCATAGTTCGTGTATTCGTTGTGAGGAATGAGGAAAATCTCTGTGCGATATTTATCTAGAAACAGAGCTTAGAGATTTTCATGCGAAGGAATGCAAATTGTTGACACAATATCTACTAAGAATCTATATAAGGTGCCCATGAGTTCATAGAGAATTCTAAAACAGGTAAAATGTGACAAATTTGCAATGTAATGGCAATTTATGTCCGGGCAAGTAAGCGAAAAATCTTTGCAGAGAAACAACGCTATCCACGAGTACTAAGTTTATCAGATTGGGAATGTGCAGATAATATAACAATCAAGTCATGTTATCCTGGATTCTTTAATTCAATTGTCAACTGTTTCCGCATGTATTATATGGATGCAATGTGACCATGAACAGAAATTGAATTGTTCGAACCTTTCCAGTCTAACTGTCAAAGCTTTTACTAGCTCATGTACCCTCAGATTATTGACATGTTTTGTTTGTCAAGGATATGATGTTCCTTAGTGATCTTTATATTATTTTGCAGAACAGATTAGTATTCGTGTTAAAGTAGGAATCACAGTTATGTGGATCACTATCTCATCTTGACTACTGCTTTGTTTGCTGCAGTTAGGAGCAGGATTTTTTGTTTTGTGGATCACGCAGCCAGCTCTTATGGGAAGATGGCGCAGCCAGCTCGGGTGGGTGCAGACACTAGAAGGCACGAGTTCGGGCGTGGGTGCAGGCACGAGCTCGCCGGTGCGAATGCAGGTGCGGACGCCATAAGGCATGGGTTCGGGTGCGAGCGCAGGTGAGGTGAAGGTGCGGGCATGAGCTTGTCACCTCACCCGCACCTGCGCCCTCACCGGCCTAGCGTCCGCACCTTTGCCCTCGCGCTGACCTCTAGCACCCGCACTCGCGCCCTCGCCAACTTGATGCCCGCGCCCTCGTTAGCCTGGTGCCCACGCCTGCTCCCTTACGCCGGCCCCCCGCACCTCATGCCTTGCGCCGCCGCGCCCCCACCCCCCGACGCAGGCGTCCGCTCCCTCACCGGCCTCTAGAACTGATATTCGAGTGAATAGTAAAACATTGCAACATTGTTCACATGCATGCATTTTCACTTTTTTTTATACACATACATGACCGTTTTACCGAAAGCAAAAATAAAAAAAAAAATTTGTATCGATCAGTGTTGCACTCTCGTGCCAACACATAATTAATAAGTAAAAAAAATCTTTCAATCGAGACCGTACATGGTTATTTCAATTTTTTTAAAAAATATTAAATATTTTTAATTCGAAGTTAAAAAATAATTAAAATAAAGTTATATTTTGTTCAAAATATAATTAATAAATAAAAAACATATTTTGGTCAAAATCAAAATAGAAATGTTTTTTTTATCAAAATACATCAATTTCTCTAAGTGTTGAAGACGTTTTTGAAATCAAAATTCAAAATAAAGTCATGTAGGGATTTATAAGAAAAAAATCTTTTAGTTAATTAAATGAAATTGTTATCTCTAAATTTAAATATTGACATACCCATTAAGTAATTAACTAAAAAAATTAATTAAAATTATTTAAACTTATATTTACTATTATGATAAAATTATTAATAATTTTTTAAAAAAATTTTAAATTTTGTTATCATCTTTTTTATTTGATGTCAAAGTATAATAAAATAATATAATGAAACTCTGGTCAATATATAATTAATAATTAAATTTTTTTTTACTGAAACCAAAACGACCGAAATATATCAATTTCATTGGGTACTGAAATCGAAACCGAAACGAAAATTTAAAACCTTAGTTTAATCATACAGAAAGGCACAATGAGAGCCTATGGATGTTCCTGCAAGGACATGCAAGTTACCAAGGATATTACTAATATGAAAGAAATAAAAGTTTGGACTTCTGCTTTCTGTTAAAGGTTAAGTTGTGTCATAAATTTCTCCTCTTTTTTGTGTCTTCTTTAAACAATGCTCAAGATCTGAAAACATTATTGTTTATGCACAATTTAGGGGTACATATATGGAAAATTTAAAAGGCTTATTCATGGTAACAATGAACGCACGGATGTAACTGTGGGGACATCGTCTGACCTTTCAAATATGACAATGAGAACCTCAGAATTTCACCTGTTGATGGAAAACGCTGACAAAATTGAAAATATTGTGGCTGGTACGGACTTAGTTGGGCTGGAAAGAGAAATTTTTGTGCATGTAAGAAAGCCTGGAGCACTTAAATTGTTTCATGCTTGTCTCTCCAGGACAGTCTTGATGACTAATACTACAGAACAAAACTTCCTATTGAGCAATTAGGAGATTGCTTGACTGAACCTACAGAAGGTCAGTGCAAGAATAAAATAATTGTCTGCACTGGGAGAAAAGAGCAGAGGAAGTTGAGAAGAGCAAGAGCATCAGATAGACTTGTTCCGTGTTGTTAAAATTATCAAAAAGGATTGGCAAAACTAAGGTTGCTTCCGTGTTGTCTCGATCTGGCCTGCTGGGGACTGCATCCTTCACAAGCAAAAATGGGAAGGGCTGTGACTTCCATGAATGAAGCCAAAATGTTTTTTAGGGTCAAGGTGATGCACATGCCGCATGATTCATGTTATAAAGAAATTTGTCTACTACTGCTAAGAGTAGTCTGAACTTTAGGAGTGTACTCCAATGTGCAGATGGCGGCAGACCTTGAAAGAGTCCGCCTAAGAATGGAAGAGAAAACCAGGAAGCCAGCTAGTTATGCTAGTTGGCAGAAGTGGCTGGAGTGGATCCGAAAACGTTGGTGCAGTGTCTACAATTTGGTTGGTATTGCAGAGATATACTTATAAAAAGCACATGCTCATTAGTTTTTTACTTTGCAAAGATCTTCTTCAGGTTCAGTGTGTGTAAGTTTGCCTTGTATGAATGAAGAGTTAGATGTTTGTTCTTGACTGGCTTGCAGAAATGTGTTTACTAGGCTGGTAATGTCGGTGTTCTTAAAGGAGCAGAGAGGTTTGACAATACAAGGGGATACCGTTTCTCCACCTATGTCCAGCATTGGATAAAGAAATCATACTACAATTGGTGGAACAGCATTCAAGAGGAGTCCAAATACCAGTATGACTTATCATTTATTTCACAAATGTCCCACCCTTCATCTTCCAAGTTTGTGTTCACTGTTTCTTATACTTGTTTACAGGCCAGAATGCAAAAGGTTATCGGCAAAGTTCAGAATGCCAGGAGAACCATCCGTCAAAGAGATGGAAGATACGCGCTAGACAACAAGATAGCAGATCTCACGGGCTCTTCATTAGATAAAGTGAGAGTTGCTAGCCAATGTACGAGAGTCGTTGGTGCTATAGACAAGGGAATAGGAGCTGGATGGCGCACAAAGTTTATGGTAAGCCATGGACTTTTAACTAATCATCTTTGAAGCACAGCTCTTCAAACTTGGGATTTTCAGAATTTTCAAATTGCATTTGGACCATCGCCTAATATCCTGTTCTAAGCTAGGAGTATTGCAGAAAAAACTCACTTTTGGCCCCTGTAAAATTCTTATTCAGGCCATACGTAGGTGCAAATTTTAATTAAGTTTGCATTTGTAGCTCTCCGGTTTTTCACAATCAACATTGGTCTACTATGCATGCAGGATGTTACACCAGAGACATTGCTAATGCCCATAGATGAACTTATCACAAGGCAGCACATGAAAAGGGACATCTATAATCTTTTAGAAGGCCTTCACCCTAAAAAGAGACAGGTACTGATACATAGATTTGGTTTAGAATATGCTAGATGTAGATCACTTGTAGAGATTGGCAGGAAACTCAATGTTACCAAGGAATGGGTTAGAAGGATAGAGAAAGGGGATTTGGAGAAGCTCAAGAAGGAAAACATGAAAAAGGAATTATTTGAGGCACATTATTCTTCAGCAGGCATCTTGTTTGTGCCCACTATTCAGTAGTATAAGTTCTACCATTGGATGATATGGAGAAATGGAGATTGATATATATATATATATATAATATTTGATATATGTATACATTTTGGTCTAGGATGGTTGCTACAAGGCTCAGGTTGTCTGCTCTGAAGTTTAGTGTTATGATCTGAGGCACAAGCGGCTATGTTTAATCTATAAACAATTTTTGTTTTGTTTGATACAGCAACTTTTGGTGCTAGTCCGTGCTAATCCTTGATCTCGCATTATTACGACAAAAATAAATATTTATGTATCCTGTCAAATATTGTGAATTTGTAATGGCATTTTCTTTCTTAACTCATCGTCTTCAATCCTTGACAAACCAAAAGCTAAGTTGAGCCGTCAGCAATTAGCCTTTAGAGGCTTTCTGCTACACAGGGCATCACACATAGCTACATGTAGCTAACACAAACAATGCAGCTCGAAGAGCAAACAAGAACACAAACCTATTCCATAACTAACGTTTACAGACTTTGAATTTCAAATCTTGGCACGTCCTACAACCGCATGGTTCCCAATGACATTATTTCTCCCCATGATCGTCCAACCAAGGAATCAGCACCGACCATAGCCCCACTGCCTAACAGTTCAAGCATTACACCAAACACCTCCAGGGCAACAAACGAACACAGAGGCATTAAATCCTGCAGCTCCGTCTTCCCCATGACACAGCATCCCGGATGCAGCTCGCAAACGTTGCCGATATTCACCTACGACTCGACAGTGCAAAAGGGGCCGATCGACACGCCCTGGTCCGTCAAGCACATAAACTCTATCAAAATCAGGGTAAAAAGAAGAGGAGAAGGATCTAGAAGCCTAGAAGAAGACCTTACCGATGACGGCGCCGGGATGGATGCCAGCGTCTCCGAGGTCTGGAATCGGAGGGACGGGGGCTAATCGGGAGCAGTCTTGGAGCCGGCCGTGAAGTAGGGCTTTGGGTTGCGACGCGGGGGAGGAGGAGACCTTACGAAGGGTGGAGAGGGCGGCGATGAAGGCATGACGGCGGAAGCGGCTTCGGGAGTGGAGACGAAGGGAGAAGACGCCGTGGTGGCGGTGCTCTTCAAAGCGAGTTACTCGAACAAATACCGTCGTAAAGGTAGCAACTGGATCCGATTTCAATCCCAACTGAAACGGATCCAAGGGTCCTAATTTTCGCACCGACGGTGCTCTCATCCGTTCTTGGTCACATTTCCGGGCTCCCCTTTCAGATACTCTCGGAGTCACGCCCACTGACCAACATGTCCTTCCTGGAACCATCAGCAATCTCCGGCATTCTCGCAAAACCAGTACAAAACCAGTGGCATTTCAGTCATCTCGGAAATGACCAGAAGAAAAATCAATAAATCCGAGGAAACCAGGGATTTATATGCCCCCTCGTGGCTAGGGTTCCTCTTCACTCCCACCGCGGCCTCCGCCTCGTCCGTCGCCTTTCTGAAACGCCTCCCACCTCTCCGCTTCCTATCTAGGGTTTCATGGCGATTGATCCGCGAAGGATGATATCCCGAAGCTAGGGTTTCGTGTAGTCCCCTCCGGCTGAGATCCGAGGCCCGCATCGGTGAATATGGCCACTGCGAACCCCTTCGATCTACTTGGGGACGACGACAACGATGATCCCTCGCAGCTCATCGCCGCCGCCCAGCAGCGGAAGGTCGACACCAAGAAAGCCGCCCCGACCCCGGCCGCCGCCGCTAAGCTCCCTTCCAAACCCCTCCCGCCTACTCAGGCTGGTACGTTTAGTTTTCTCTTGGTTCTGATCCTTCGTATCATCGTTCTTGCTTAAATTTCTAGTTTGTTTTTTTTTAATTTTTTTTAATGATTTTCCGCTGTGAATAACTAGGTTTTTTTTTTTTTTTGGATTATTTGTCGGTTTTCCATAGTGAGGGAGTCGAGGAGCAGCGCTGCTGCGCCAGGGCGCGGCCGAGGTGGGCCTGGACGCGTTGGTAGGGGCGGGAGAGGAGGTGAGTTCCGCCCAAATAGGGATTTTGGGAATGAGCAGGTGAATGCAAATGGATATGGGAGAGATTATAGCGGCAGTGGCCGGGGATCTGCAGGTGAAGCTGTTGATGGTGGCCGGCCTGCTGAAAGGGCGCGAGGGCCGTACAATGGGGCGCGCCAGTCTTTTCGTGGTGGCCGTCGCGGTGGGCATGGTAACGGAGAAGCCGGAGGGGACTCTGAGCGCCCCCTATTCAGGGCGTATGAGCGTAGGAGCGGCACTGGCCGTGGATATGAGATGAAGCGTGAGGGAGCTGGCCGTGGAAACTGGGGCACATCAGCTGATGAGGCACTGGCACAGTTAAGATTGTTTCCATCAGAGAAATTATGCGTACGTATTTTGTGGATTAATCTGATTCTCTGAGTTTTTCGGTGGGTTAGGGAACTTGAGGAAAAGGTGGTTGCAGCCGATAAGGTTGTGAGTGTGGAAAAAGTTGAGCAGGACGATGAACCATCTTCTGAGGTGAGCAAGGATACCAAGGAGCAACCTGTGAATGAGGCGCAACAAAAGGAAGAGGAGGACAAGGTACCTTTAATTGTGGATTGTGGTTCTGTTCCATTAACTATTTTTTATGGTATTGAGCTAAATTTACCTCTGTTCTCTTTCTTTTTTTGCATATGCCATTTTTCTCCAATGATATTCATCTAATAGAACCTTTGCACCTGCCTGTTTTGTGGGATTACTATAACTGAATATGCAGTGATGTACTGGCATTATACCAACTTAGCCATTTAATATTTTTAGGACATTTTTATAAGCATCTCATAAGCTTCTATTTTTTCATGCTTATGTCTTCTTTGATATTAGCCTTGCATCTTCTTCTCCTGGCCTACTAAGCCTAGACAAAGGGGAGTGAAACATTCACTTATGTTATGATGCTGTAAACATCGACTTGTGAAATTTGAAGTGCATGTGCTAAAAAACGTTTGTTCTGTGGGCAATAAGCCAATGACTGATTATGGAAGCACATTCACCAGTATTTGAGTAGAATGATTGCTCAACAATGCTAGTATTAGGTGGCATTTTCAAGTGTAAATTCTTAGTGTCATATTATCTAAATTTCTGTCAATTGGTAGGTTTTCATGTGACTGAGTGATTTGATTTTGTTTGTTACCTTTTCATTTGTCTGCTGTTTGTGTTTCTGTTGAGGCTCTGACCTAAATGATTATCCACCTTACAGATGAGTAATCACTAAAATTTGTTTGAATTTACTATTGCAAGTTGGTCATCCCGAGGATTGTCTTTGGCAGGCCAGGTTTGGATTTGGAAGATCTGTGCTGGACTTTCACAAGAAATTAAGCTCAAATTTTGTTTCAGGATCTGGGTTTAAGAATTTGTTTCTATATTACTAAATTTTGAGATCTTTTATTTTGTTTGTTCTATCTACATTTATGCTTAATTTTTTTGGAAACTGGATCTAAGTCTAACCATGTTGGTTCCATCTTCATCAAAACCCTCCCATCTTTATTTTTTGAGCAACTGGTATTTACCATTGATAGCCTGGCAAAAGCAAGGAATAAAGATACAAGTGAAAACAGTTTCAATCAATTACAGTCTCCCAAAACACAAACAATCCCAATCAACCCAAAGCTACATATTGAAAACAGAAATAACTAAAAACTTCAAAACAGGTTTTTCAAGCAGCATAAGAAGATCAATTAGTTGTGACAAACCCTCCTAATAAATTAATGCATGAACAATGAATTTATTTTACACAGAATAGACTGACAATCTTAGAAAACTGCAAGTATAAGAATAAGATCTTATTGCCTCTGGGAGAACTGTAAGGTTGGCTTCTTGCTTTATATGCTCTAATGTTTCTTTGTGGCCAAAAAACAATCTTCCCAAGGGTGTACTCGCCTTATTTCAGAGCATCATGCACTGTTCCTTGCAGAAACATTCTTGGACATTGTCTATCTAGAATAACTTTTGTGTTTATGGCCAATCCAAAGGGTCTTGTGTTGTGTAATGTATGAAGCACCCCATTTCACCCGGTCTACATTGAACTGATTATGTCTCTGCATCAGAGTTTTGTTGTGCTTTCATTCCATTTATTAATGGTAAATCTCAAGAACCTGCTATATATGGTTATAAATTGGTGATGCAGGCTATGTAGGTCAAGCTTAATCTCAAGAAACATTCTTGGACATTATCTATCTAGAATACCTTTTGTGTTTATGGCCGATCCAAGGAGTCTTGTGTTGTGTAATGTATGCAAGCACCCCATATTTCACCTGGTCTACATTGAACTGATTATGTGGCGGCGTCAGAGTTTTGTCATGCTTTCATTCCATTTATTAATAGTAAATCTCAAGAAGCTGCCACATATGGTTATAAATTGGTGATGCAGGCTATGTAGGTCAAGCTTAATCTCTATGCTGCCAATAACAACAGTGGACTGAATTACATGACCCTATTTATGTGCTATAACTAACCATTTTTTACATGAGATAGTTTATCAGTATCCTGGCTTGTATGTATGTGAAGTATATTTTTTCAAGTAGGACACTTGGCTGCTCCATAAAGTAGTCATCTATCATTTTTAATGTCAGTTGTCTTTTTTGCATTAAAAAGTAATGCACATTTTTTTATTTTTTACCTTTCTGTATTCAATTCGGATTTGTATCTGACTTTGTGTCTACACTGAACTAAAAAGTAGTTCTTATGCTTTTAGCTTTTGCTTGTTGGGTGTGGTTTGATAGGAGATGACTTTGGAGGAATATGAGAAAATAAGGGAGGAGAAGCGGAAGGCACTGCTTCTTGCAATGAAGAATGAAGAACGAAAAGTTGTTATCGATAAGGATCTTGAGTCCATGCAACAACTGTCAATAAAGAAAGCAAATGATGATTTCTTCATCAAATTAGTAAGCCTGACCTTTGCCCTCTTCTCAAATGCATGCCCTTTGGCTTTTTTGATTTCCTTGTGTTAATTTAAATTTGTGCCTGCGTTCTGATTTAAAACTGTCATTAGGGTTCTCACAAGGATGCAAAAAGAAAAGAAAATGCTGATCGAGATGAACTCGTCAAGAAGGTACTGTGGCAACTTTCAGTTTCATTATGAATTGATGGCATATTTGTCTTGTATGCTGATGAAAATCTCTATCTTGGATAGGCTGTGAGCATTAATGAATTCCTCAAGCCAGCAGAAGGGGAGAGGTACTATACCCCAGGTGGCCGGGGCAGGGGAAGGGGCAGGGGACGAGGTGGTGATCGCGGGTCATTTAGAGGTGGTTACAGCACCTCCCCAGCTGCTGCACTGTCAATTGAAGATCCTGGGCAGTTCCCCACTCTTGGTGGAAAGTAGGAATGGAATTTGCTCTCAAAACATGTGCAATTTCAGTTATGCATCTGTATCTGATATGATCTGCTTTTAATTTGAAAGGATTGTTGCTACCAATCAGCTACTAGCTAGAATAAGCACGCTTTTTGTCTCTAATTTTATTTTACTCTGTTGTTGCATGAGTACTATTGTGTGCCGCGGTTGGTTCTGTATCGTGAGAGTTGCCATGTTATTATCTTATGGTTCAACATCGACTTTTACACGGCCCAGGGTCAGTGGCTGTTTTGCTGTCTCATGAATTCAGAGGCATGTATAATTTTTTTTGAAACAAATTTTATAAATGTCTTTATCATTAATTTTTGAAATTTTAAATTTTTTTGGGATTATGAGATTTCATAAGAAAATTAAAGAGATGGGAGTTTTTCTCTTTCATTAATGACCATATCTTATCGAGCATAGGAATCTTCACAGGTAAAATTAGGGCTGAAAATAGGTCAAATCTTAGTAAAATTATATTTGTACAAGTAAACCATATTTGTATCCATTTTACGGTACAAACATGAATCCGGATATAACATGGTAATCATAACAAATATTTATATTTGATTAATTTGAATAAAAATGTGTAATTTGCCGGAAATTTGCAGAATGGACGGAATGTGTTTTGGATATAATTGTTATATAAATACCAATATATAAACGATTAATAGGAATGAAATGTTTATTTATCAAATGTTAATTTCTCGTGGCGTCAGGGTCGTTGGGGCGCTTGTCCGGGTGGCGCTTCCGGCGATTGGCGCCTTTACAGCGATCTCAATCTGCTTGAGGGTGAGGCTGCCGCCCTTTTCGCCGGTGGGAGGCAGAGGACGGCGTATTGGTCGATTAACTCCCGACTCCTCAGAGTCTCGCGCTCTATTTATCAACTAATTTCGGCGAGAAACTTGGGTTTTCCAGATCGATAGATATATATACGTGTGCTTCTGTGCGATTCACACCCCTGTCAATGGGCCTCGATATTCCAAGAGCCTAAACTTGGCCCGCGTAATTAGGCCCATTCAGCCAATCTGAGCCTGGGTCGCCCTTGCGCGGTCGCACGACTACCACAAGAAATGCAATCGTAAGATATGAAACCAGATGTTGCTCATAGGTTTAAATTACAATGAATATCATTTCCAATATAATAAAAATAAAGAAAATAAAATAAAAAATCCAAAGGTAATAGCTTCGGCTGAACTAAGGGAGTGTTGGGTTCCATTTCTGAAATCCGAAAGAAAAAAAATTAAAGAAATTTAAAATCAATTTTTTGTATTATAGTGTTTTATTTAATTTCATATTTAGAAAGAGAAGAATCAAATAATTTTTTATTTTCCTAAATTTTGGATTTTTTTTCCGGAAGACACCGGTTCCGTCAAAAAAAAAAACGTGGGTCCCATGTCTGATTTCACTGTACTCCCGCGAGGAATCGCAGTCTTTTTCTCGCAGAAACCATTGTTTCTGCCCTCGTCTTCTCCGTGCTCGACTGTGTCCCGTGTTCGATTTGCATTTTCATCAGTGCTGGATCAGCGCCCGAGGCCAATGCCCTGGAACAAGGGATCCACGACGACGTCCCACACCATGGCGTTGAAGACGCCATCGCCGGCGGCGCGTGTGAAGGCTGTGACGGGGGCCCGCGCCACGGGTGGGAGATCCAGAGGAGAGAGGTAGAGTGTGAGAGAGAGAGCTGGATCCGCGCCGAGTCGCTGCGGGGGAAGCCGACGCGGGCGAAGACATTGTTAAGGGCCGCGAGGTCGAGGACGGCGGCGGTGCGGTGGAGGAGGAAGCCCCGAGAGAGGAGGTCTACTTCGGAGATGGAGAAGACAGGGGCTGCGGCTGCTACCGTTTTGGACGAAGATGATGGAGTGATGTGGAATGGATGGGTTATCCCCCGTGAGGGTCATTCTCGTTACTCATTAGCGTGGCGGTGGTGGTCAGGATGGATTAGAGCCGAGATGAGCTGACCGGACAAGAGCAGGCCCGGACCCATTTAACTAGTTTGACTTCAGAGACGAAGGGAAAACGTGTAGGTGAAGAAGAGGAAGAGAAGGGAGAAGGATGGGATTCTCCAACGATCCATGGCCGATGCCGAGGTGGTAGGTGGCCAAGATTCTACCATTGCTACGCTTCAATGGGGAAGCGGCAGCGACGAAGTCATTTGTGGCAGAAAATTGCGGAATTTCATTTTTATATATTTAATAATAATATTATTATTATACTTTTCTAATTATTTATAAATAAATTTTTTTAAGAAAGAACTATTTTTTATTTATTAAAAATTATTTGACATGAAAATAATATTATTATATTAAATAATAATTATTATTTAATATATATTTATATAATTCTTCATTTATGTAACTCATTAAAAAATTTTATTAATTTTTTAAATTAAATTACCAATTTTTATATTAAATTTATTATATGTTCGTAATAATTTACACATAAATTATTTTTTATGCATAATATGCTAATTTTCAATTTTTACTTCAACCAAATACAAAAATTTGACAAATTTAATGAAATTTAATGAAATTGATCAATTTCATTTTTCAACCGAACAAGAAAATTTTAGAATTTATGAATTGACCAAATCTCAATTTCATTCAAAACATACTCCTCCAAATACTAAAATTATCTAATTTTTTCGATTCTTTTAATTTTTCAGAATTACTCAACAATTCTCTTTATTCTGCAATTTCAAATTCAAAATTGATCTAAACCGTCCCGTAAGCTCTAATGTTGTTTTTTTTCTACAAAATCCCCGGTTTTTGCATCTGGCTGAATTTTGGGAAACCACCTCGGGCATGTTCTGCATCTGGCTTCAGCAATGCATCAACTCTTAGGCTTCTTTCCTTGTTATTCTGATATATCCAGCAGAAGCCAATCTCAGAGATGACATCTAATAGCCATAATGATTATAATATTTGGACAAAAGAAGAGATTTGCTACCTGAAGCAGTAGATACCAAGTGCAGTGGTGATTTCATGGATGACCGATGTCACGAAATGCAAGTAGAGCCCCACTATGCACAGAAAAGGTTGTAAGGTGTAGAAGCTAAACATAGGAAAATTATCCTAATAAATAGTTGTAACAGGATAAATAAATCTCATTTTTGGTAAAAAACTATGCTTGTAATTTTCTTGCCGATGTTAGGGAAAGTAACACGAGTAAAGCATTTTAACTACAGTTGAAAGTATTAGAAATGGGTTACCTGTGTATACACAGTACAGAACAAGAACTAAATGCTCATCAAATAAAGGAACTCTGCAGACAAAATGGAGAACCCCTTCGTAAGAGAGGAGAGAAGAAAGCGGAATTTATGGGAAAAAAAAACTTACCCATCATTTAGCCTAGCAGTAAGCGCATTTGCAATTCCAAGGGGAAGAGACAACAGGGACTGTTGAAATATGCAAGAAATTGTTCAAATGCTAGCATTATCCAGATCAAACATGCCTTTCATTTATGGAGACGTTATCTATAAATTAAGTCAACAAAGAATGCTGAAGAACCAACAAAGAAAAGCAGACATGGTAAGCTTCAGAAAAAGCATATGAGTGCAACTTAATGATTAGGCATGGGTAAAGGTATGTACCATGCACATTCCAGTCTTCAATCCCTTTGGTTCATCACAGATGTGAGCCAGAACTGTTCTTCCCTGTGTACAACAAGATGCCACTATCAGAATACAAAATACCAAGCACACATTGAAAATACTTGGCCTCAGGGTAATTTTGTAATTAATTGTACTAATTAAAGTAACAAATCAATGGTTAATTTAATCTAGGATTGGTTGGGAATAATCTTAATACAGCAGTTAGTTACCAACTTTCGCTAGATTTTTCTACCATCAGGAAGAAAATACACATAATTACATGGTAATCAGGTACAGAAAATACTATTAGTTATTTGGCAATGTTGGTATCAGCAGCTAGGGTACTTGTATATACAAAATTAATCCTTGGGAGACAGAGATACTTCTACAATCTAAGTTACAAAAACTCCCAGTTCAATGACTCACAACTGAGAGGTTGTTCTTGGAATAGCAGCTTACCACTAGGAAACCAAAGGCAAATCCAGTACCAATTACAACTAAATGAGGATGACGCTGCATAATATCAGATGGAGACAAAAATGACCTGTACAGGAAACATAGCTGTCTTAAATATCGAGAAATAGTTTATAACATTGATGCAGAAATAGATCCATACCAGACAAGCATGCCAGCCAAGAGTGCAGCAAATGGGAAGAGCTGCACCAGAGAGAGAATCATATGTAAATAAATCTGAACCATGGGTAGGAAAAAGAATCCACAAATAACCTCATTACCATCGCTAAAGCCAAAAACATGCTTCCATTTCTTGCTTGGACAACCTTATGGACATTACCAATACTGTAGAAGTAGAGCACCAATTATTACTGACAAACAGGCATGAACGATAAATCACAAATAAATTACAGAGCTAAATTTCTCTTAAAAATAAACTCATCAATGGCTGTTAATATTCTAAAATTATAAGACTAATTCCACAAGGTGCAAAATGGAATAAAGCAAATCAATTCAACTATGCCATAGAATTCACTTTGAGGAAAAACAAAGTAGCCAGATTCGCTCTGGTCCCTTAGTTTTGACTCCCGGGATATGACTGGAGGAACTCTTCACTTGCAGGGTATGAATGGAGAAGATTCAAAAGTTCCAAAAAGGAGTGGAGAAAATTAAAGTTCAAGAAGGTGAATCGACGACCATTACTAAGTTAGGTACCTTTTCCAAAATATAAGTATTGGCATAGGTTACTATTTATGGTCTGCCACAGTCGCAACTAAAAATTGAACAATAGACATCACACAGCAGTTTAACAGGGGGCAGACTCATTCATCAGATGAATTAAAATCCTAATATTAATGCATGCATGAGGTTTCTTGAGATGGTCAAAGCAGCTCCCAGAGTAACCATAACTTTCTTTTTCAGAGTAACAACTATGAAATTGTTTCACAAATCAATGGCATTTTTTTTCACTGACATGTCAGTGTACTTCGGGTCAGAATCACTAACTTTATGCAGGCATAGTGATCAAAATCCATGTTAAACAAACAATGTCATATCATGCATAGAGGTAACGTCTCAGACAACATCGACAGGATTTAGTGAACATCAGTTGGTAACCAAGAGATAAGGCAGAAGATCTGGAGGTCAATATCTTCATCCTTCTCAAGTAAGTTTGACATTTGGCGAGAACAATATATATGGAAAAGGTTAAAAGACAATATTTGAGGTGATTGCTTCTGTGAATGAATTATGCGAATAAAATACTAAGAATCACAGAATCTTGCAGAACTAAAAAGGCTGCTACAACATTGAGAGAAGCTTACTTGGAAGCAATAGTAGGAAGTACACCAAAGGCGATCATTAAGAATAGCACAACACCATAGAATGGGATTTCTGATAAAACAAAGACGCAGAGAAAGTCACTATAACTGAAGCATTAATAAAAATTGACCATAATTCCTGCCAATAATCAGCCATGGAGTAATCTTTGCACAAAAATAGAGAAGGGCAACATTTTATTAAATTGATTAAAAAAATATTTTCTTTTTTTTGGGACAAGAACAAAGCCATGTAGACTTTTAGCAAACACTTCTTTGGCAATGGTAAGAAATAGTTTGTCAACTATGTATTGGAAACCGTCCAAAACATTGTGGTCTGAAAGTTGGAGTCTGTCTTAGAGTTTGTTGGCTCCGGAGCTGTAGATGAGCTGAGCCAAGCTGAGCTCACCCAAACATTACAATTAAATAATTAAATATATATTATGTTTTATAGATATATTTTTAAAATTATACTTTTTATATATTAAAAAAATAAACAAGCTCTCAAGCTGAAATTGAGTGAGTCAAATCCAGTTCAAGCTCGGCTCGTTAGTTGCAAGCCAAATTAATACCCCTAGTTGGCTCCAAGCCAATAAAATCACCGAAAACATTACATGGTTTGAAAATTAAGTCTAAGAGAGCTGGTTCAAGAATGGAATAAAAAGGAAAGCATCAAAGAAATGATGGCCAGATAAAAAATGACACTATCTTCCCTCGGCACAAATATGACTGCAATGCTAGCTCAAGAGATTCAGTGGATAATTTACCAGGAAGGAATGACACCCAACTCAGAAAGGGGATGGACTTTCTGAAGTCTTGTGCCCACCACTGAGCTCCTGAAAGAGGGGAAAACAAAGACACCATATGACACAATAAGAGTGTTAATCAGGCAATAATAAATTAAACAATATTGTAATTTTCAAACAACACAACATGTGGGCACAAGAGGAGATTTACATACCTAGAAAGAATGTAAGGAAATGGCACACATAGATAAGCATTAGACCTTCAGTGGGACCATTCACTATAGGGAGAATGAGTGTATCGGTGAAAAAGCTGGATGGGAACAAAAAATATTAGCATATGCAAATGCAACTCTCAAAGCATCATAATTTTTTTTTCTAAAGACATGCTATGGAAAGATTGTTAAGAAGGCAAAATTAATCATGGTGAATTTCAAGTTTAACAAAATTATCTAGTGATAAGCAATATGAATGGGTAGCAAGTCACTAAAAGAGAATGGGTACTGAAGAAAAAGGAATGTGCCAATACTTTGGCAATAATCAACGTTGAGAATTTACAAGTACAATACAGTATGTTAGCATGGATCAAGCATGATATCCAGAACATTTCTCAGAAAAATGTTTATATCAAGAGATTCAACCATAGAAACATGATGCAGATCTTGCATGAAATGATCAAGGAGCTTGCTGGAAACCAAATTCTTTTTGCAGGTATGCAGAAGATAGCTTCATGTTTTCGGACGAGAACGATGGGAAAGGAAGCAGTTCAGTGAATGCACACTAGCTACTAAAGGTAGAGAGTATAGTCTCAATAACCTTGGATTTTTCCGTTGGGCATATGCTTTTGGTTGTAGAAATAATGGCTTGCACAATGTAGCACAGAACATACTGAAGAACATGGATGTGTGAAGCTTGTGAAAACACTTTTGTATACAGGAAACACTAAACTAACCTATTTATGATATGGATACAAGGAACCCGTATCAACTAATTAATGTAAAGAAACTCATTTCAGGTTTGATACATTATAAAACTTTGCTAACTTCCAGATAAGATAATAAAAAACAGATGCAAAGTAAGCCCAGGAAACTAACTGTTCCCATGTGGCAAAGTAGAATGGAACTGCTGAGATCACCCAGAACCAAAAAGTTGATCTTCCACACATAGCAGTGCTCCCAAAAGCCATTGTTTCAAACTGATGACAATCAAAACATAAATTTCCTAAGTGAACTTTAAATATCAGGGAAAAGAATAAACAGATGGACAAGAAGAGAGACTATACCGCACATGCAAGAGCATCACAACCTGCAATGAAAAATTTTCAAGAAGATCAGCAAACCATTGCACTACTTTCTCACAACTTATTATGCAGGACCATAAAGTATAGGAAATCACCATGGTCAAAAAGTTCTCCTAATGGACTTGATGAATTTGTTCGCCTTGCTTGCTTACCATCAACAGCATCAAAAGTCTAAAACAAAAATAAGTATAATTATCTTATTACAAAAATGGGTTGTGTAAATTACCTGTAGGCCTCATCTATGCAATTATTATGCCTTGGGTGAAAACTAGCCCAGTTGCTAAGGAAGCTATCGCTTGTAAAGCATCCTAAGTTTTCCTTCAATGGGTTTTGACTTACAAGAAGATCAATAAAAAATCTCTTAAAGTTTGTTCCAATTAGTTTACCCATATTAGCTCAAAAGACTCATCCATAGTGTCAAGGTTTTGCCTTACCAACAGAACATGTACACAGTAAACACCTATAGAGGGATGCCTTTAATTACTAATATACCAAATAGTATCATTAACTAGTCATGCTTGCACTCAACCTGATAACAAGTTCAGAAGTATGTTTTTCAAGAGATGAACTGGAACAAACCTGATACAGGAAAAGCAGCAACCCATGAGCAAAATGTACCCATCTTGGTGGAGCTGTGTCCAAGTTAGGTGAATAAATCTGCAAGTGAGTAACATACAATATCAATGTTGCAAGACATTAAATAACAGGAAGAGCAAAAGATTAACTCAGAAAAGTCCAACTCTTGAACATGCTATTCTAGATAAAACCAGTACGGAGGACAAAAGACCATTCTACACATATCCTGCTATGAATACAAGCAAGGTGAAGACAAATTGATACTTAAGACTCCAAAATTCAACTCATAGAAGGTGAAGACAAATAGATATTAAGACTCCAAAATTCAACTTACAGTAGTTGGAATATCAAGCAAGCATCTAAAATAACTGACAGGTGTAGGATACTCACATAGCCAATAAGTGCTGATATAACTAGAAACATAAAACCTGTAAGTGTGATCTGGAAAGCAGATTAATAATATCAGTATATCATTTAAAAGTTGATCCCACAAATCCAACAGAAACCAACTGAGAAAATGGGTGCTTACCATGTTTGGTCTGGTGGGACATTCAATCAATTTGACATGCACAAAATGAAAAATCATTAGACACATAGAGTTAAACATAAGTTTCATGATATGCAAAAGGGAATAATAAGCGATGAAAAAGTTATTCAGAAGTATGTTCTATAAAGAAATCGAAGCAGCAAAGCTGTTTAGTCAAGTTGGTATATACAAGCAATCCCTCTACGCAATTGTATCAGATAATGATGGAAGCAGACACATGCCCCACATGCTGAACAGCAATTCGTGCAAACCCTCTGCTTCAAATTAAAGCAAACAAAAACCAATTAAGCCAAATGTAGCAAAGAAAAACTCATGCACATGCTTACGGCATCCAAAGGGGAAAAAGAGTAACACAGCGGCTCCAAAACGGCTGCAAGATATATTTCGCGACAAGCGAGTTATCAACCCCACTATATTTATGCTTGTGCAGCATCACAATGCCATGGTGACCAATGTACTCCATCTCCTGCTCAGAAAAAATCACCATACCAACGAAAAAACCAGTCACACATAAATTACAGTAAAAGGAAAACACAAATCTTTGAATTCTTTTAGCAAATCCAAATTGCTCCTATTAATTTTGACCAAAACGACAGAAAACAAAAACATCAAACACCACCGCATCTCCTGCTAGAAAAAGAATACGATTCTCTAAACATTACCTCAAAGTGACCAAAAAGGAAACATCAAACATAAATAGTATGACAAACAGCGAAAAAGGTCGGGAAAAAAGGTATACTTTAAGGTCGCAACGAAATAGATGTCGAGAAAGTCAAACCCGTCAAAATCGCTGAAAAAAACACCAAAAATCGGCGAAAAATACACACATGCAACGGCAGTATCAGGGAAATGGAGGGATGGAATTACCAGGACAGCAAGGGATGATCTCTAGGGCAAGGATTGGCGGGAATCGAGAAGAGAATGAGAATTTTTTGGAGCCGGAGAACTCAGATCTCGATGGGCGGGAGGCGGAGATTTTTTTTTTTAAAAAAATGGGCTTCGAGCTCCAACCCGACGTTCTCGCTACGAGCTCTCGTTGATCGGCCCTTGCAACGTGCGGGCCCCTACCAGGCTGAGAGCATATTTTGAGGCTGCCACGACTGTTATTATTTGTCTTTTTGAGTGCATTTGTTTAGATAATCGTTTGGATTTCGACCCAACATGCAACAGCGTAGTGGGAAATTCAATTTCAAAATTAATATTATCTTTTATTTAATTTTATATATTATTTTTATTCTAAAAGTAAATATTAGAATAGTGGTTAAGATCATTAGTCTAAATCAAAATAAATTAAATCCGAACCTTTAAATTTATTTTTTAAATATTTTAAGTAATTTTTATCAAAAAAATTCAAAATAATTTTAAAAATATAAATGTATAAAATTTTTTCATATTTTTAAATTTAAAATTAAATTATAGTTATTTTTTTTTAAATTTTGACGGCAATCAAGATAAATTGATTATAACCAAAACATATTAATTTTGGTGAAATTTCAAAACCGAACCTTAAAACCAGTCTGGTCGGATTAAACTTGACCCGAGCTACAACAAGCTAAGGATTATTTTATCTAAATTATTAATTTCGGTGAAACTCTAAGTGCGAAGATGCCATACAAGTTAAACTCCTTGATGGGGACCATGAACAAGGATTGGATCTACTATAACTCACTTCAGCTCATGATCTTGCTTGCTTGGACTGACTCAATCAAGCAACTTGGTATATCTTATGTATGCATCTTAGGTGACCGACAAGTGACGTACCTTGCCCAACTTGCTTGCTTAGAGAATATAAACGAAGAAGATGAGCTCCGTTGTCATCCTCCTTGATTACCTTGTATCAGATCTGCACAGAATAGAATAGGAATAGTACACATTAGACCTGCATTGTAACCAACTCCAAGTTTAGACCTTGTTAGAAAGCACACAGATCAATCAAGATTAATAAAGACTAGCCCATATATTATCTGAGCAGAAGAGTGCTACTACCCAGTTTACCTTCACCTCTGCATTCAGCATCTTTGCCCCAATTTTGTTCCTCCATTCAGACAGATCCAACAAGACTGAACTTAGGGTTAAGAACAAAGGATGTTCTCTATACAGATTCCAGACATCATATCATCTATTAGTATCTCCAGCAAAGAGCAAGTACAGCCAGACCTTCCATTCAGAGAAAACATGCATCCTGAAACAGAGTGTCTCATCATGGTTTCAGCAAACCTCTTTTTTCACAAGGCAACAGCCACAATTTGATAGATACCAATAAACCAACAAGTAAAATAAGTATGCATATTTTATTTTGAGAACTTCACACTACCCATGATAAAGTCCTATGTTTCTGCTTCTCAGAATCCACCATTCAACCAAAAATTAATTCCTTCTGTTTTATCCTCCTGGAGATGAATATATCCTTCACCTATTGTTTTGTGCAGCAAATTGAGAGAATTTACAGGAAAAATGACTTGAACTGCTAAAAGGACCAAACTACAAACTAAATTTAAGAATGCTGAATTCAGTTTCCAGTTAGAAACCCTTCAAATAGGCCATCTCTATTGATATATACAAGCTTGTTGACTCCACCTAAATTCTTCATCATTTTATTATTTCTTTAACAAGTGACGAGGCTTTCGATGGCTGTCAAGTTTCTACTTTAAGGCTTATGTAAGATTGCATTCTGAAATATAAACAATGATATCGAAACACAAATCAATTCTTAGAAGCAACCAGTTCCATGAACTCACATTGACATGATAGGCAGGGCCCATGTGCAGGTCCATTAGAGAACAAGCTGTCGCATTACAGGATTACATTGCATTATCATAATGTAAGTCTGACTTGGCTACTCTTTCTAGATATCAAGTAGGCAAAACAATTGTGAGAGAAATATCCATAGGCATAATCTTCAGAAAGGTATGAAATCTAGTCCAAAAATCTAAAGTTATGTGAAGTAGTTGTGGAGTTTTGTCTCAAGATTAGTGCAACTGGTAAGAGGCAAATCGTATGTTGTAGTATCAAATCACATCATAACTTGTGCTTTTGCAAATACATAGACAACTCTAAAAGATGTACTGCAACTTCTACAAACATACAAATTTAATGCAAAATCTAGTTCACACACTAGACTCCAACTACACACCTCATATCTAATTTTAAAAAATAAACTAAATGATGCGTCATCTGTAAGAGAAAAAACAATGACCAACAAAAGCTACATTGAGCTCATGGGCCTAAACAAAAAAAAAAAAGGAGAATCAAACCACAAATAACACCAAGGCAACACCCAAGCTTCTTGACACATGCCCTGCAAATGCAACTTATTAGGTAGTAAAGAAGGATATAGATAAATTATGGCCATGATGGAGTTTCATAAATTCTTCGAATTCACATACTTAAGCTTCTTACCATCCACATGTGATCAAAAAGATACCTTTGAGATTTTCAAATGGTAGCCTTGTTCCAGATCAATAAGCTGAAGAACGAAGAAACCAACTGCATAGCAAAGTCGATACCCAGGCAAAACACCAATTTTGAAATATCCACCAGCATTTACATGGATTAGAACCATACCAAGCACATCCATAGCCAGCCATACTCACATTATTTCCCACACAACCCAGTGACTTAAAGAAGCATAACAAAAGTAGGCAATTGAATTATTTTCCTCTGCAATTGGCTTCCAAGAATCCTCTAATCTAGCTCTACAGGCTTCAAACAAACACTTAAATCACAATGACAGAATTGATTCAAGAATCTATCTATCTATTACTCTTGGGGAAGATCAGCCTTATCCCTAAAGTAATTTTTATTCGTTGAGCAACGGCCCTTCCACTGGGCACCATTGGATCACTGAGGCCAACTTTCATCCTTGTTTGACGAGTGGGTCTTGCCTTTGCACTCGAGGGCCAATCTCGGTCCGGCCCTAAAAAACCTTTGCACACCTTCATTACCCTTTCGGAGGCTTATGCCCCATAGAAACTGTCTACCTGAGACTGTCCCTTGGCCCGTAGGTCCTGACACAAGGTGAGAATTCTAGTTCTTCCACAGTGGTATCTCACTGATGGCTCGTGTGTGTATATATATATATATATATCATCAGCTAATTCAAGCATCAAAGATGATGTTTTTAAATAAATTAAGTATGGTTATTCATGTAATAATTACACAAACTGAAAGACTTCATGCTGCTATCATCTCACACAAACTCTGCACCCAAAATGCATAACAGAAGCATCAGCATAATACTCAAGCTGCTACGCAACCAATAAAAATAGGAGCTATACTAATCGGTACGACATTGTAATTCCTTCAGATGATGTAGTCTGACCAGTCGGAGATGAAGGAGGTGTGATCCATCGATTCCCCGGGCACATCCTCATGCTTCGACGGCGTCTCCTTCCCTCCGACCAGCCTTGCCGGATTCCCGACCGCCGTGGTCCTCGGTGGGACATCAATGAGCACCAGCGATCCCGCCCCAATCTTCGCCCCCTGCCCAATCCTCACGTTCCCGAGAATCGTCGCCCCGGCGCCGATCAGCACTCCGTCGCCGATCTTCGGATGGCGATCCCCAACAGCCTTGCCGGTGCCGCCGAGGGTGACATGGTGGAGAATCGAGACGCTGTTCCCAACAACGGCGGTCTCGCCGATGACGACGCCGGTGGCGTGGTCGAGAAGAATCCCCTTGCCGAGTCTGGCGGCAGGATGGATGTCGACGGAGAAGACGTCGGCGACGCGGGAGTGGAGGGCGAGGGCGAGGGGGCGGCGGGACTGGGACCAGAGGGTGTGGGCGACGCGGTGGGCCTGGACGGCGAGGAAGCCCTTGTAGTTGAGTAGGCAGTGGGAGAAGGAGACGCATGCGGGGTCACGGTGGCGGGTGGCGAGGAGGTCTGCGACCGCGGCGGCCCGGAGGGAGGGGTGGGAGGAGAGGGTGTGGAGGAAGAGGTCGTAGAGGAGGGTGGAGAGGAGGGTGGAGGAGCAGAGCTTATTAGCGAGGTGGAAGGAGAGGGAGCGGGGGAGGGACGGATGGGAGAGGATGGTGGCGTAGAGGTAGCTGGCGAGGGCGGGCTCTGACTCGGCGTCGCGGTGGGCCTCGGCCTTGATCTGGGACCAGACCCAGGACTCGTCGTCCTCCGACTCCGGCAGGGGATACGTCGGAATCTGCTGCTCCACCAGCATCTTATCCAACAATCTTCTGCTGGTGGATGATAGGAGATCGAGGTCGAAGACGATGGCTTGTTATTGAACACTCAGTGATCTGGAGTTTCTGGAATGTGGGGGAGGAGACAAAAAAGTGGAAAACAATGGAGTTCGGCGGATTATCCTGAATTTTCCACGGCGTTTACAAATAACCCCTTGTATATTGTCATTCTCGTATATGAACCCTTCAGAGCTCCGTTTTTTACCTGTCTGTTCTTATTTAATATAATCTAAAATATATAATTTATTTACAAATTTTTTGGTTAATTTATTTATAAAATTTGGCATTCTTGGTGGACCCACTAAAAATATTAAAATAATAATTAAAATAGAAGAATATTTTACTAATATATGTAGGTCTCAGATAAAAATTAAAAACAAATCTAGAATACTTTTATAGAAATTATAAATTTAGGGTGTTATCTGCAATTAAATATGCAGAACATAGCCTTATCGAAATTTCAATAAATATTGGTCAGTTTTGCAGCAACCTCGAGCGAAGAGAACTTTGCTTCTCGCCTGTTTCGTTTCATTAAACCCTCGTCGGGTGGGAGGAAGAGGATGCTGCGCTTCGTTTTCTCGCGGCAAATCCCACTTGCCTCCCTTGTTCAGCAGGTCAATTTCCTTCCAAATTCTTGGTTTTGGTTTTCTTTTCGATTTTGGGGCCAATCCAATCTTCAAAAATGGAGCTTTTGGTGGGCGCAGAGATGGATTCACAGCAGGAACAAGAAGGCAATGGAGTTGGTGGCCAAGGGTTGGAGCGCCCTCCAAGAAGTCGATCGCGTCATCGACTACACCGAGCTCAACGACCCCCGTCTCATCCCTCTCCTCAGAGTAAGCCACTGCAACCCCTAATTTGTCAAAAACATTCCTCAGAGAAGAGAAACTGGAAAAAATTCCCTTTTTTTTTTTTTTCTTGTGGGAGTTCGGTTTGCCATCGATTTCGGGTTGGGATCTCCTCGAGGTCAGAAAGAACCGTGAAGAAAAGTGCCGAAAATTCTCGGGCGGCAGGCGTTCCCAAGAGAGTTACCGAATAAGAATGGAAAGGAGATTTTTGAAATTAGACATTAGTCCCTTATATTAAGAAATATTTTAGTATTTTGAGGTGATTCTGGGTATCCGAGATTATACATCGAGATTGCATTTCAGAGGATAAGATATCTATAGGTATTCGAATTAATGATCGGATTATTAACACACCGAAGTCACAGAGCTCCATGGTCCATCTCGGAGTGGTTCTTTATTGGACTTACCGAGTTGGAAATGCCCTAGGGACGAACTTATTTTGGAACCCTGGCTGTTCTTATAAATGGCTTGATTTCCGAACACCGAATTTGATTATCGACGGTTGGTTTGATTTAGTACAAAAAGTTCATTTACTTATGCTCAACTCCGAATAAAAAAATCCCCTCAGAGAAGGGAAACTGGGAAAAAAACAACCCAATTTTTCATTTTCATTCTGTATAGTTCAAAAAGTTCACCACTTTATGTTCAAACCCCGTAGTTTTCCTCTTTGTTTATTGTAGAAGTTGGGTTCTATGTGCCTTTCACTCTGGTATTTTTTCTGGCAGTCTGCAAAGGAGAATTTTGAGTTAGCTTTGGAGGTTGATAATATGAATACACATGCAAGGTACTGGTTGGGTAGAATGCATTTCAAATATCATGTTCCTGGAGCTTGCAAGCTTACGTAGGTGACTCGCTCTGCCCTTTTGCTTTTGTTGCTGGTGGATTTTTATTTTCTTTGTTTTTGATCCATGGACAAACTTCCAATGTAATCTGCTCAACATTGAAGGGAATTCCCTGGTTTATGTGGAAAAGTTGGATTCTAGAAAATTGAACTATAGTCACAAGAACAAAGAATGTACATATTCTGTCATATCCAGGTGCCTATTTTAGTTTCAGTTCATCTTTTATGCCTGTTCCTCCAACTGACTTGAACTTTGCATCAGTACACCAAAAATTTTTCTGCTATAAACTGTTTCATAGTAACTTCTATGAAAGTGGGAGAAAAAATGCCAGCTAGCGACCAAAGTGATGGAAGTGTGGAGCATGATAGCACAGACAGGACATTAAGATTCAAATAATAAGGGGTCTGCAGTAATGATAAAATTGCTCGAGTTGCTAATGAACTCTTTGTGAACTTGGAGAAACTCTTCCAGCAAGTAGCAATAGTTGACCTTGCACTTTATTGACCATAACATAAAATTAATGGGTTATCATGTCCTCCCTGTTGGCTTTAATATGCAAAGTTTGGCATAGCTTGCATTTATGTAAATTCTTGATGGTTAGCATGAAGAGATCCAAAATTGTCGCAAGGCCATAGACCTTCCTAGGAGGCTAGGACTAATGTTATAGACCAATCATTGACATTCTCATGTTTTTCTCAATGCAGTGGAGCTGCCTTGCTCGTTGAAGCTGCAAACATGGGCGATGCTGATGCACAATATGAACTTGGTTGTCGAATGCGGGTTGAGGTTGGTTTAGTTAAGCTTGTTATGCACGTCAATTACATGGTTTGTTTGTGGTTCCTGTTTCATCTCAAATTGCTTGTGGAGCCTGGTGCTTTACTATGTTGTTTTATCAGTTTTTAGAGATTTCATAGTTTTGCTTTATTATTAATACCAGGGACGGGTAAAGTTTGTGATCAGTTTGTTTAGTTTTATATTTTATTGTTCTTGTGCAGTAGTCCTGACTGTCTATGACACATTCTGTCTCACGTCTTACAGAATGATTATGTGCAATCAGATCAACAGGCTTTCTATTATTTGGAGAAGGCTGTTGACCAGGTATTTTTCTGCTAAAAGTGGAATCTATCTCTTCTGGATCTTTGGGTTTGTGATCAGTTCTTTTCTTCATTCATCTCTTTTTCCAGTTGCATCCAGGTGCTTTATATCTTCTTGGTGCTGTGTACCTCACTGGAGACTGTGTGGAGCAGGATGTGGCTTCAGCAATGTGGTGTTTCCATAGAGCATCTGAAAAGGTTGTGGTATTTTGGATTTTTTTTTTTTTTTTTTTGAGTCCAGTCTACATCTATTGATGAATGGTTATTCTTCATGGACGTATAGGATATTACGACCATTTTTCCCTTATGAACTTTCTATTAGTTAGAAGAAACTGATGTACTGTTCCTTGTTCTCCTATTCTGATTTGAGAGTGCACAGGGCCATGCAGGAGCAGCAGTTGCATATGGTGCACTTCTTCTGAGAGGTAGTGGTCAAACTATTTAGTTGTTCAACTTGATGGAAAATGCAGATTTGCGAGCAATTTTCTCCCTTTTTTTTTCCTGTCCTCATGAGAAGGCGATGCAGTACAGGGTTTGAAGTCCCGGAAGTTGTGACAAGGTTCAATGCCGGAAGGAGCCCCTCAACTGGGGGTACCAGGAAGAAGAGGGAGAGAACAAGAGAGGACCCAGTAAAGAAAGCAAAGGAACAATTTCAGATTGCTGCTAATGCAGGGTGTGATCTTGGATTACAATGGTTGAAAAAACTCACGGGCACTGAGCAGCTTCAATTGACCCAGCAATGAAAGCATTTTGTTAGAATTGCTCTTTTACAATGATGAGCGGATGCCACTCATGTTTTCTGTGCTGCATTTTTGGTGGCGCAATAGTTTCAAACCTTATTTTTGTGTACCCTGTATTTTTTTTATAAAAGAATTGTATCCCATATTATTTGGGTAATATTTTTTAGTCAATTCTGAATTTTGCAAATATTGATTTGGTCGTTGTACCACCTAATTGTATGTGAAAGGTTGTATGAGTTCGAGGTTTTAACTTTACAGGCAGTCTCATGTTAACTATTAGGAGCTAGACAAACCCAAGAGATCTCTTCTAGATGTTCAATTGTAGCAGGAAAGAGATTTTGGAGGGACAAATCTAGGGCAACATGCTCTCTTCAGGAGATGGATGCACAAGCTAGTTTCATCCTTTAGTTATGCAAAAAAGGCAGATCAATATGTTCTACAAGCAAAAGGATCCTCGAGGCAACTGGGTCTCTGGTCTTTCTATTATTCATGACATGGTTCTGGATTACTACCAAGATTTTACTGGATGTAGTATGTAAGCCTTGTCAATTATGCTATTTCAGAAAAAATCACAAAACAATTGTCAACATGTCACATTTTGAAGTAGTTCTTGGAAAGATATGTAAGTAATAAAGGCAATATGTTGAAGCATGAACCTAATTACTTCTTTCTGATTGGCAACCATGTCCATTAAATACAGAATCTCTTAAAATAACAATTACCCAAATAAAAAATGGCCACAACAAGTTAGACAAGTTTGGAAAATAATCAACAACAATATTCAAATTGTCAACTGCCATTTCAAATATTCTAGCTCAATAAACAAAAAGCATTAGAAATTTCTTCCAAGGCCCTTGGCCACCTTCAAACAGGAGATGACTAGACAATCTATTTGCTGTGTCCTTATAGTACATAGAAAAAGTACAAGAGCTTCGAAAAATAAACCAACCAATAAGATGCGTATAACCATCTGCAGTTTAGTAGTGTACAAATAGACGAGTGATTCTTCCTTAGTGATTTAGGTTTTCTTCACTCGTCCAATTGGGATTCCCTTGGCAAAATGAACTTCATGATTCTTCATCACTGTCATTGCCAAAGACTGAGGATACTTTTACAGCAACCTTTTGCCTCTTGACAGCATTAGCAGTCGAGTTCTGAAAGAAAACCAAATCCCACAACTTGCCATTCAGTAAAACATACCAAATCACTAACTTGGAAGCTGCAGTTCTAGATGAAATATAATTTTACCGGTCAGAAGTGTAAAGTATCAGATTCTCTATCATTCAAATGGAAAGTTGGTGTTCTGAGACAATTAACATGATTGGAGAAAGTTCAATATGTAACTCAACAGCACAAACCTTTGACAAACCAAGTTTTGATGAAAACAACTTGAATGCTTGTCGCTGATTCTGAGTGACAAGTCCACTAGTACCGGAGACTATGCTGGTATCTAGGGCCCCTGCAGAGTGTTCTTGTTCCTGCTGCTGCTGTTGCCATTGCTTATGAGCATCCGCACTAGAATGATGTCAAAGAATAAATAAATAAATTTGAGGTTGCCACCATTATGATTCAAAAAGAATTAAACAAACAGCTAGTTCAACACAAAATATCCAAGAATATGGATAATGGATTACAGTTGAGCAAATTTGGCCATTTCCTTCTCTTGACGTTATTGTTCTCTTTTCAATCTGTCATCTCAACTGCTTCCCCCATGCACTTCCTTCATATCTTTGAACCGCTGCAAATATAACACCAAGAAAACAGGCTGAATAAGATAACTAGGGGATTCTGCAGACTTGTGTAAAGCGCAAGCATTTCTGAAAGCAACACAGCTCAAGAAATTCCAATTTTACCTTTCTGTGATTGTGATTGTATGAGCTGAGATGAACTTCAAATTCCATTGCCAATTTGTACTGCTTGTTGCAGAGACTACAGAAGAATACCTTATTTATTTCCTTCACTTCAGTCTGAATTTTCTGCTCACGTTCTGCTATGACCTGGAAAATCATCAATTTGCACCAAGCAGTCACTAGAAGCCACCAGGTAATAAAAAGTGCACGAAATTCTCAAGACTCCCCAAGGTTGATGTTCCTTTATAAGATACCAATCCTGTCAAAAGACATACACGAATGCAATATGCACCTATGACTATATGTGGATTCCAAAGAAGTTAAAATAAAATCAACCATCAACCTCAAACTGTCTTTTAACAGAAATTTAACACAGAGAGGAGCCAGACAGCTAAATACATACCTCGCGTTTCTTAGCATTATTCACTGTATCCTCTAGTTCAACATCAAGCTTCTTTTGTTGGACATTTTCTCCAGCAGTAAAGAAGTCATCTTGCTCTTGTTTCCCAACTCCCAGCTTTCAATCCCTGATACCAGTCCGTATTGGCTCAACTATGCCTGCATCCATGCTATACAGATGTTAGAACTGTCAATACCAGATGACATACAACACAACTAAAACCACAACGACAGCTCTGCCAGACTATTACCAACATTAGACAATCTAGACACATGCTCTAAATTGCAAAATAGGTTAACTACCGATAAGTTATGAATTTATTGATTGAGGAAAATAAAATATAGTTCAATGACGCATTGGGATGTTAGAAATACCTTTTATGTTATGTACTACTTTCCATTTGCTTAGACTTTTTTTTCATTAAAAGATGCAGTCTGATTGTGATGCACCTGTCCTGTTCCTCTAGAAAAATGAATCAACTAACTACAAAATTTTGAATAATGCAAAATAATGGAGATCAAACCCAATTCATACTGGAAAATATGAGTTTATTCTAACATAAGTCAACAGATGTGTTAGTACGGTAAACAACAAGGAAAGAAAGGATGAGTCCACAATGAGCAAACAGTTTAAATACAGTACATAGATAGGGTGGCTTTCATACCAGATGAAAATACCATCTAGCAAACATTCAGTCTTCAGATCTTGAAAACCGGCTATACTGTTTTGTTTTGTTTTGAAAAAGTTAAAAAGGAAATAATAGTAAGGACAAAAGATGGAATCATCTTAAGAACCACACAAGCACTCGAAAAAGAAACAAACAACATAACACACGATCCAACAGATAATTTTTTGAGAGAACCCATATCCTAAAAGGTTAACTACAGGAGAACACGTCTAATTGCCAAAAATAATGTCAAGTGAATCATTTTGAAAGCAAAAGCAATTGTTTTCCTAATGCATGATAGCAATTATCCGAGGATAATACCTTGCTCATCTTTGCCGAGGCCTTTGCCTTTCCATCCCATTTTCTGTAGCCTAAAGCCAATATTAGATGATGTGAGTTGTGTATCCAAAGATGCTTGCTCCAGGTTATCTGTGTCAAGATTCTCTGTAGGTCTGTGAGTAATTGGCAAGTGAAAATCATCACCAAGGTCCTCAGCAAGAGAATCTGAATATGCCTGTAGACGACAAACTCAAAGACAATGAGCACCAAATTCTATATTAGATTGTCAAGCAGATAGGAAGGCAAATATGGCACCCATGCTAGTATTATAGTGGTGACATATAAGCCATAGTATTTTCAACTATTGATAGAAGAGAAGACATCTTGGGGTTGCTTGTTCCACTAAAGGCATTCTAACACTGAAAAAGCACCTCCTAATTATCATAATTCATAAGGCCCTGTTTGGTATGGGCTCATCTCATTTTTTAGTCAGACTAATTAGTCTTGATTTGAACTAAAATTGAACTAGAGCAACTTTTCCAAAACACAATCATCACATTTTTTTAGTCCTAAACCAAATAGGGCCTAAGCGATTTAGTCAAAAGCTACTGTAATAATGCGTAACAAGATTTCAGGCATGGTTTTAAATATCAACCGAAACTAAAACATTGCGCCTGTTTCGGGGGTTTTTGATTTCAATTTTAATACTGTTCACATTTAGATATAATATTCAATTTTTTATACTAATTTTATATTAAAATTTGTATTTAGTCTAATTGGTTAAGGCATTAATTTTTTTCCAAGAGGACATGAGTTCGAATCGAATTGATTGCAAATTTTGTTTTTCCATATTTAAATATTTTTTTAATCAAATTTTTTTTCATTTAACAATTTTTTAAATATATATATATTATTTTCACATTATTTTCTATTATTTTAAATATTTTAAATTTAAAGTTAAAGTTTAGTCAAAAAAATTAAAATATAATTTGACCAAAATCGAAATAGAAATAATTTCAGTCAAAACGACTGAAACTATTTTTCTAGATGTTGAAACCGATTTCAAAACCGAAACTTAAAACCTTGGTTTTAGGTTACATGTTCCTTTCCTGATTGTCGTGCTTCTTTAATATTTGCCTGATATTTGAAGCCATGTAGCTTGCTATCCATTTAAACCTCTCAATAACTGTTAACTGACAAGAAATAAAAGAAATTTATGTACCAAGAAAGTTGCATGAAGCATGGAGTACTTCATGGATAAGCATATGTCCATAGTACTATAAACCTATGGAAAGCAAGTAGATGCATCCCAATGAATACACAGAGCAAACCAGGAGGAAGCAACTACCGAACACCAGTTAAAAGAAAAGGCAGTTGCCCATTGTCTGGAACAACAAAAATTGACGGACACAGAGCACCTTCTAGCTCTCTTTTAATTTGTATAATAAAATCTGATAAAAAGAAAGGACATCAGATAATAAGAGAAACCATAATCTAAAGAAATTGAGAGATTCCCAAATTCCTTTCCTTAAAATTAGCATTTTCTTACGGATGTTAGAAACACAGGCTCGAGACGATCTTTTTAACCGGACTGGTCTCTCCCAAGAGGAAAATTTTCCAACCAAGAATTTTGAAAATAAAAAACAAAATTTCGTCCCGCAAGATCAAATATTTGGTCAATATACAAAAAATTGAACAATCCCCACAGCATTCGGTCACCAAAAAAAAATTTTTGGATTCTATTTATGGTAAACGACATATTAGCACTCAGACTACGAAAACCTACGGAAAAAAGACAGCAACTTCACCATAATCCAATCCAAACAAAGCCCTTGGAGGGAATCCGAACCTGAGCCGAGAGGGAAACTGAGCCGCCGCAGCGAGATAAGAAAAGAGCTCCAAGATTAAAAGCGCGAAGGAGAAGAAGGACAAAGACCCTCCCTCCGCCAGATATTTAATGGCACAACTTTTGATGAAATCTTGGCCGTCCATATTCATCGGACGGCTATCAGGAGGTCAATTTATCTCCATGATCCAACTTCTATCGCAGAAAAATGTAGGTTAGAGAAATGCTTGATTAGTCATAACAATTGGGTTGTGGCCGAGCTTGTCGTCGCGGGGCTCTCTCATCAGCTCATGCCCACCATATGCCTTGGAACCATCTAATGGTAACATGCTACGCAGCCATTTGTAACTTGAACCAGTCCTGTTTACTTCTGAGGTTCGTGATTCTAGGATAGGATGATGAAGGAGGTGGTGCACTCACAAGGAAGACGTTGGAAGACATTGTGGATTGCTTGAAGAGAGCTCGTTAGATCATGTCATAAATGCCATCAAATCAGCATATGCTTTTGGGTATGGATTCATCCTCTTTGTTTTAGATAATGTTTTGAGGGAATTTGGAATCATTTATTTGATTTATACGTATGGTTTTTTTGGCTGTGTAGGCGTGATCCGCGGATGGTGAATGATGCAAACTTCTTGTTCATTGAGACCATTCTCAAACACCATGGAATTCATCAGTGCTTCTCAGAGATTAACGCAAACCCTTGCTATATTGGCCGGTATGGGAGGCTCAGGTTCTTGCCCTACCATGATTCTGCTGCTTCTCCTCGTGGTTGCAGTCTTTGCCCTTCAAATATGTGCAAGGTTTAGTAAAAAACAAAAAATTAAGGAATTTTGAATTGTTTGTTGATATCTGAACTCTAATGCTGCTTCCTCACTGCAATCAGGGCAAGATCATTGAACGAATTCAGGCACAAACCTCGTCGGAGACTACTGCCCTTCTCAGAGGCTTACTGAAGGAGACTCTGTGACGCCTAGGAAGGATCTGTGGAACCTCATTTCTGAGAATGCCCGGATACTTTAAGGCCAAGGTTGGCGAATAGCGCAACGGTGAAGAGCTTGAGGCAATTCTTCTGCAGCTCGTCAGGTGTTGTATCAGAGCTTGTTTCGAAGGAATGCAAGCTAGAATTGATGCCGATTGGTGCCCATGAACCCCTTCCACATGTCCTTCCTGTTCCTCATAAAGCATGACAGGCCGCAAGGGGTCTCATAAGTTGTTATTCCAATCAATTTGAATCTAATATCCAAATGAAGCATTGGTAGACCCAAGTTAGAAGCATTTGGCTTGTAAATTGCAATGATTTATCAATAAAGTAAAGACTTTTGATTCTAAAAGCAAATTTCAGAAAGGAAACTAGTATACAGAATTCAGGAAACTGAAGCTCAAGATCTCTTAGTGAACTGTAGAATTGCAACATAGAAACTATCAATCTTCATTACAAATTAATATAAAAGATAACAAAACGACAAAAGATTGACACTCCTCTTCATTGAAGCAAAAAGACCTCTTCAGGCAGGGTTTTCCAACTAAACAGGACACCCATAAATATCCTCAAAAAGTAAGTAGTGCGGTGATTCCAACAAAGAGCCTTCAGCGTTTGTGTAATTCCAGCTAGGTTAGTGTGGGCAAGAAAAGGCATATTCTAGTGGCCGAGCACCAAAGAGACGGACACAAGTTGGCATCCACCAGAAGAAAAATTGATTTGAAATAAGCATCAGTGGGAGTCCAATTCATTTCCCATGCAGGTAACTCTTCTGCCTCATTTCTCTGTTTTGTCCATTTCACATCAGAGCATGGATTTTCAACCTCACCGCCACTAGTCAAACCATCATCATCCTCATAAGTGCTGCAATGAATCTTATTCTTAACATTTCTGTTGTTCTCTAGCCCTTCATCTGTGTAATCTTTTCATTTACTTCTCACATGACTAGCTGTAGATTTCATCAAGCAAGCAACAGTATAAAATGCTTTATCCATTGGCTCCATTTCCTTGTCCATTGCACTGTTTTTAGCATTCTTATCTTCAAAAAGGAAATCAGCAACTGACATTTTGCTTTCTAGATCAACTCGCAATTCATCCTGCAGAGCTGTGGAGCCTTCCATTAATAACTTGGTTTGCAATTTTGGTATGATGTCTTCAAACAGTTTCGACCCTTGTTTTTCAAGACCCAAAAGCCACTCTGCAGACAAAAAATGTACCCAAATGACAACAGGTTGTTGGAAAATAGCATTACAAATTGAACTGCATTGAAAAATGACCACACAAAAAGACATGGACACCCACCGAGCAGGGCCTGGGGTGTTGTACCATTTGGTCCCTTATATTTCCCCATGCCAAAATGATTACTGGCCTAGTTAATTAATTCATGGGAAAGACCAGATGTGGAGAATGCATTAATAAAGGAAATAGCCTTAGCATGTTCCCGGTTAGCCCTGTTACTAAAATGTAAAAGATCAAAACCATAAAAGGGAATAACATGCAGGTTACAGTCTCATCACCATAGTCTTACCTGGCAGTTCTAACAGCTTCATGGGAAGCAAGCAATGTTCTCAAAGAAAGGTTTTTCACCCTATCAACAGAATGTTCAAGTTCCATTGCAAGCTTCAGGAAAGAATAGTCCACCAATAAGCTGGCGTCATAAAGGATGTTTCTAACAAAGTTCTCCTCTGTAAAATTCTGAAATAGACAAGTATTCTAGCTCAGAACATATTTAACATCTGAGCATGGTTATACGAGAGTAGAATAACAAGAAGCCAATTATATATTTGTGCTAACATCAATTTTTATAATCAGAATTTCTGACCTACCCATAAAAATCATCTAATCATAAACCTATAAAAGATATCTTTGTTTGCATTTTTAGTGCAAGATCCACGGAAATTATAAAGCATAATTGTCCCTGGTATTGTGCTTTAGAAATTTAACATGTGTGCTGCTAGATCCAAAGATATTTCAAAGCCTAACTCTTTGACCTTATGTTTAAGAAATTTAACACATGTGATGCACATCAACCTCTAGAATAAGTTTTTAAGGCACCATGTAAGCCTTTCAGATGTCAAGCAACCGAGAGATTCCAGTGAATCCAAAGTTCACAGTAATTCCGACTTTGCCGTGGAAGTATGGTTCATACAGCTTCAAGAGGACTTTCAAATCCAGATTAGTGTATTTAAAGGCTCTAGGAATTTAGCAGACATCAAATAAAATGGTACTTCAGGAATGCCTGCAAAAGGAAAACAGAAAGGGAGATGGTAGAGCATGCGCTACACAATATACTATGAAAAATTACAACAGCTCTTATTGAAAGATAACCAAAAAGAAAATCTTATTGAAGAACCAAAAAGAAAATCTTATTGAAGCTTCAGATTAATGGAAAAGCAAATTCCAGAGCAGAACCCAGACATTCAATAAATCAATGTGCAGTCTCTTCAGATAATAGGAGTTGAAAAAATGCGGGATCCACTTAAAGTTTTCCATAAAAGGAATACTTTAAACAAATAAAATAAGGACTACATCTGACACCCTTGCAAACAAATCATGGACAGACCAAAACATTTGAAGTTGCATAAAACATCAGAAAGGCCTGAAATATATCAAAGACTTAACATTTTTATCCTAATAGGTTGTAACCAAGGTTTTAAATCTTGGCCGAAACCGAACCGTTTCAGCCGGTGCCGCAACAGATTGATCAGATCTGTTGTGGTTTAGGATTTTCGGCAAGCACTTGCGGGCGGAGTAAGAGTAGCACACGGAGAGCTAGCGCCGGCTTCGTGCCCAAGCTTGCACCCTTGCCAGATTGGCCCCCGCGTGCGCGCCAGCTTGCTACCGCTCCCTCACCTACCTCGCACCCGTGTCAGCGCCATCATCAGCCCGGTTCCGACATTTTCGCCGATCTCTGCTAGATATTATTCATGTATATGAGACTATTCACGTAATTGTTCATTATTTTTAAAACTTTTAAACATATTATTTTTTTTAATTTAAAGTTAAAAAATAATTAAAATAAAGTTAATTTTTGGTCAAAATATAATTAATAAATAAAAAATATTTTTGTTGAAACTGAAATAGAAATAATTTTGATCGAAACGCGTTGATTTTTCTGTTCACGTGCATGTGTGCATGACCGTTCCACCGAAAGTAAAGTAAAAAAAAATTTGTATCAGTCTCACCCCCATATGAATCGTTGTCATGAGATCACGCAAAATTAGTTGTTCTGTCTCGTATGTCCATAAATGTTCATCTGAATCGCTCAGATACTAAATTCATAATTCCACATCCAAATATTTCAAACTCAACTGATGATGATTATAATGATGATGATAATTAGTTATATTACCTTATAATTAATAAATTATGTATGTGTCAAGTATATTTTAATAATAAGTTAAATTTACTTATATTAATCTTTAACTTTTTAATTATATTCATATTATTTCTCGTATATTTTTTTATATAATAATATATAAAAACAATGGTTAACTATCAAAATTAATTTTAATTAATTAAAATAATATTTAATATTGTGAAAAAATTAATTATAAATTATTTCATAATTTTCAAAATTTTATGGTATTTTTAATTTAAAGTTAAAATAAAGTTAAAATAACTTTTGATCGAGACCGGAACCGCCGCTGAGTGCCGAAACCGAAACCGAAATTTAAAACCTTTGTTGTAACTAATCCAAAGTGTCCCAAAAGCAAAATTCACTTCCACAAAAAATCCTCTTCGGTAATAGGAATCCAACAAACATCAGAACAAATGAAAGCTCGTAAATTTTAAACCTGAAGCATTTTCAACAAAAGCACACGATGCTCGAGAAAGGCACACGAAAAAAGGGGGACCCGCAACAGCATAAGGGCCAAGAAGATACCAGAAAAATGGAGGGAGGAATGCAAACAGAGCACAGCCGCAAACCATATATAATGCACACTATTCAACCCAAACGGTAATAGAACCTAGAGCTCCATGCTCAAAAACAAGAATGATCCAAGATCCGCACAACATTCTGCAAAAAATAAAAAATTCAAAGCAGCAACAACCAAAGGAACTCGCATCCCAACAGTCAAAACAACCAAAAATCGCAACTTTGCAGTCCAACGATAACAATGCTGCAAAAACTAACTCACAACAATAACCACCAAAGATCATAACTTTTGACTCTAGAAGCAGCAAAGACCCGAATAGCACTGCATGTTAGTAGCTAGGAACCCAAAAAAAATTCGAAGGAGAGCATACCGAATGGGGAATACGAATCGAAGTAGTAATCGGCGCTGGTCTGATCAATGCCGATCAGAGAAAGCGCTTCCGACGGCTCGTCGAGGTTGGACCTCTAGGGCATGTCCTGCATGACCACTTCCTCGCCGTCCTCCTCGCCGACCACGCTCATCCTCGTCGCCGCGTCCTCTGCGCTAGCCTCGGAGTTGTTCCTCTGATTCAGAGAAGCCAGGCCATTGCTCCCGCCCTTCTTCCGGCCAATGACGGAGACGAAGGAGGCGAACTAGGGTTTTGGTGGGGCTTTTGGGAGGCAATGAGTTCGTTTCGGCCGTGTTGGACAAAACAAAAAGAAAAAAAATCTACGCCAAATTATTTTTTTCATATGGGCTTAAATTGTGGGCCCATGAATTCATGCCCAAGGAAAGCCTTGTGGGCCGGCCTGCTCCAAATCCCAACCAGTCCAATGAGATAGCTCCGTCAAATTCTCCGAAATTTTACGAAACGCCCCCTTCATTCCAATAACAAAATCATATAAACCGTTGATCCCACATCCCTTCGTCGGTTCTCCCCTTGAACTCCTCCAAAACCTTTTGCAGCAGCCGCGCTTCGGATCTGCTTCCGATTCCTTAACAAGAGAAAGTAATTCAATCTTTTTCTTCCATTTTCATCTTCATCGATTCGTTATTCTCTCGATTTCAGCTCTCGATCCGTCTTTTTAATCTTCTTTTATCATCATTTCGATCAAATCTAGGGTTCTCTCAGTTTTTCGTTCAATCTTGACCTCGATCGATGTTAGGATTCTTCTTTTCTTTTGATCCAGGTTGGAATTTAGGGTTTGATGGGAGATCTGTGAGTAATCGAAGCTGATGGTTCGGATTTGCGTTGCAGGTTGTTGATGGCGTCGAAGCTGCACCAGCTCCAGTCGAAGGCGAAGCTGGCGTCGCAGTTTGTGGCCAAGCATGGATGCGAGTATTATAAGCAGATGATGGAGAAGAACAAGCACTACGTCGTGGAGTCACCCACCGTCGAGAAATGCCAGGAGCTGTCGAAGCAGCTCTTTTACACGCGCCTTGCGAGGTGAGCGTTTTCCTTTCAAGTTGCTGATTTTGGCTCTTTGATTTGTTACTTCTAGGGAGGATACCTTTGATCTAATCGATTTGGTGTCTCTGACTTCATTCACCGTTTTCGCGTAGATCTTCAAATTTTATGATTGATAGCTTTTTTTATAACAATTGTCAGAAATCTCCAGTCGCCGTTACTCTACATGCACATTTTTTGCAATGATGTTCTGGTTGTGCGTTCTCGTTGTTTGCAAATGAAGTTCGTATTTCATTTTTATTCTCTGGCTGTTGATGTTTGTGAACTGTTTTGTGTGCTTCACTTCATCCACTGATAGAACATGCCTTTCTGAGAGTAGCAAGTGCATCGTCCTGAGGTTTGCTACTTTTGTTATTGTTGGATTGATTTATATTCCTGTTTGATAGTTAAGAACTAAACAATTCATTCAACAAATTTTGAAAACAATGCTTGCTTATTTGTCGACTTTTAGCTTGTCGACTTTACATTGCCAACTTTCTGCCTTGTCTGTACATGATGAGATGGTTCGGTTATGTTTGTTTGGTTGAGTGGTTCATTTTTATTTGTATTTTGGCTTCAACAATTGTGATCCGGTGTATTAGTATTGGATTCAATCTTGTGAGCTGGTGGTATATGTCATATGTTACTATTAAATCTATTTTAGCTATAGTTTTGTTGACTGATAACTGGTCTGCTATGTACTCTCTGGTTTCCCATTTCCACTTCTCGTTCAGTGCATTGTATTCATTTTATTTTATTAGTTAAGTTTCTTATAGCAAATGGATATTACTATTGCAAATTGAGTTTGCTATTGCCAATCTCTTGTACTTATATCTTATAACTCACTTATCAAAACAGTAAATAATTTAGTTTTTCATGCTGAGTGCTCTTATGAATACTTTTGATCTTGTCAATTCTTGTATTCTAGATACTACATATTGAATATCAGCTTAGTCCTCTAAGAAGAATTTGAGGCCATTTGAATTGTGAGTGGGGAGGTGATCATCACCCTACTCTACTCATCCGAACAGGTTTTATATTTCTATTTCCATACTCACATCTAAACACAACCATACAATTTGGGACATATATGTGGTTAAAATATCATCATAGCTTGTACTCACCCAATTAGCTAATCATGGTTTTCATGCGATGGTCGCTTCCCAAGCAGGCCCTTGGAAATTGCAAATATGAGTTGCGTAAAAAACATTATTAGAAAGTCTGTTGCTTTTCCTGATATTCAGTTTTTTCCCTATTTATATATGCTATGATTGTCAAGTGCTACTTGGCTTGCATAATGGAAGCATCATAATTAAACGTTTTATTTGTATTAACTGTCTTTGCAACTGTGGTTTTCTGGTTCTATTGTTGACTTTGTGTGGATTGACTGTCATTTCTTATCCATTCTACTGTAAACTGATGAGTCTATCAAAACCGTTGTCAAGTTCAAGTTATTCTATTCTATCTCATGATCAGCAAATCAACTGTTTCCTTTTACAGTATTCCTGGACGCTATGAATCTTTTTGGAAGGAACTGGATGGTGTGAAGCATATCTGGAGAAACAGGAAGGAGCTGAAGGTTGAGGATGCTGGCATTGCTGCACTGTTTGGCATTGAGTTGTATGCATGGTACTGCGTTGGTGAGATTGTGGGACGAGGGTTCACTTTTACTGGCTACTATCCTTGAGCAAACTGCTCACACCAATTTGTTTATGTAGTTGTAGAGGTGATTTGAATTCCTGGCCGCATTTTCACATGCAAAATTTTGTTTCCAAAAACAACTGGCAGGTCAGCGAGACAAAGTTCCCTTCACGCAATAATTTGCTGGCTCATTTAAAGTGTATTCCTGTGATTTGCTTGAACTTGAATTTTCTTTCTATCTGAAATAGTGCATATCGATTTCATGAACTGCATCCTGAATGCTGCATTTTGTGGTCACAGCTGCAGAAATGGGTGTTTGTATTGTCATCTGAAATAATCTCCATCTTCATTGGAGTTTTGCAATCTAGAGAAAATTTTCATGCGATCTTGGGTTGAAAGAAAGGGTTGATGGAATTTAATTTGGCAGATGGAATAAATGGCTTTGTTGTTCCATAGATTTTTGATGAATGCTGCTAGTATCAATTAGTGTGATTGGAAAATTCCGTAGATGTTGTTAGAACCCAAAAATGAGCTTAATTCTGTGAATTGTTTTTGCTCTAAAATTCATCTAGCCTCCATTTGTGAATTAAATTCTTGGAATTGAAATTTGGATGAACATTAAATTTTTCGTGTTTGTATATTGGGACTTTGAAATCTTTTCTGAAAATCATGGATTTGATTTACAACTAGATTTGATGCAATTTAACTTCTGGGATTTCAAATTCAAGTTTTTAAATTCAACTAAATAAATGGATGAACCTGATTGTTGTGAATTTTAATTTTGGGCCTACGTCAAGTTTACCTAAAAAATAATTACCAAAATTGTTTACCTAACCATGGTGATTATTAAAAAATTATAATGTAGATTAAGCGTGATATGATTATTGGATGGACGATCTATCTCGGAAAAATTGAAACTCTGCTGAAATGTTTTTATCTGTGGTGAAAATAGAACTGTCAGTAAAAATAATTAGTGGTGATCGGATGGGATTTGATTGGTGTTCTCCATAAAACTCAATTCTGGTGGATAATTATGTGATTGGAAACCGTAATTTACATCTTTTAGAAAGGGTATGCAGCATCGAGATCCGCTATTTGCTTTTTTGGGAATTTTACGGATATAGCCTTAACAAATATTGAATTAGCGTTTGTACTTCTTTAAACTTTTTAATTATCTCTGTACCCTTCTAAACAATTTTTTTTTTTTGCACTTATGCCCTGCGTTTAAAATAAATTTATTTTTAAATAAAAAAGATTGTAAAATGATCAAAGCAGATTTTCATACACGTGACATCTATCTTTTTATAGGTATGTATGCAAATTTATTTTGATCATCTTATGGCCACTCTATCAAAAAAATAAGCACTATTTTAATCAAGGGAGCGTATGCATAAAAAAAAAATAGAGTTTTTAGTAAATAATTATTTTTTTATTATAAATTTATGAAAAACTTCTTGTCTTGTTACTATTAGTAAAAAAATCACTTGCCTCATATTATAAATTTACCAAAAAATATATCGATTAAAATATTTGAAAATAATTTATTTTAATTTGATTTTATTAGTTAAATTAATTTAAAAGGTCAAATTATTCTCATTTGGTTTTATTTTGAATGGCAGGTTCATAATTATCGAACAACCAGTTTGATGAAACTAGATTTTAAATTTTTCAGTTTCGTAAAATCGGATAATTGATCTCTCATAAAAATTGAAATAAGATAAGTTATTTTTTATATTAATTTATTATTTGTTTAAACTAAAATTAAAAGACAATAATTTAAATTTTTATATTATTTTTTTTTGATAAAATTGAACTAAAATAAAATATTTTTTGAATATTTTGATCGATATGATTTTTTGTAAATTTATAATGTAAAATGAGTGATTTTTTACTAATAATAATAATTTAAGTGATTTTTTATAAATTTACAAGATGATTACTTGCCAAAAACTTAAATTTAGAGGGGCATAAATATAATTAAAAAAGTTTAGAAGGGTATGGAAACTAGCCATAACACAATCTCATTATTGGTTGTAATATCAAACTTTACAACCCCTCCCCAGGTTACACATGCTTTGGAGTAGATGGAAGAGAGAGGGGAAAAAAAAAGAAAATTCCCATTGGATTATTACCTAAAAAAGACTTATTTTATATGAGATTATCACGTCAATAATCTCAAAAGAATATATAATAGAATTACTAGTACATCCGTGAAACTAAAAGCAATACCTCTTCAATCTTAGTTCCCTGCCTGTCTCTGCTTCACAAAATTTTTCACTCTCTTCAGTGCAACCTCCAGTGTCTTCTCACTCATGTTGGCAAAGCAAACCCTAAACCAACCAGCTTCCGAGCAATGACAGGAAGACCCTGGAGATATGTTAAGCTTCACTTCGTGCAGAATAGAGTCCCAAACCCCAAGCTCACCTTCTTTGGTTGGCTCCTCCATTAATGGCCTTAAGTTCATCCAGACAAAGAGCCCTGCATTCCCTTTCAGGCACTCAATCCCGGCTTCCTTCAACCCTCGAGTAATGGCTTCATACCTCTTCTTCAACCTTTGTCTGTTAGTTCTAATGTACTTCTCTGTGAATTCCACATCCGAAAGCATGGAAGCCAACATGTTCTGCGTTTGAGATGAGACAAGGCTGAAGCTTGACATCCTTGTTGCAGTAGTGACAACACTGTTGTTGTAAGAGTATATTGCTCCAACTCTGAATCCTGGAAGGCCAAGATCCTTTGAAAGGCTATACACAATGTGGACTCTCTCCGAGTTTGCGTACCCGTTTTCTTGGAGGATCTCTGCCACCGAGACGAACTCGTCGGGGGAGAAAACGGAACCGGAGTAGATCTCGTCGGATATTAGGTGGATATTCTTCCTCGTTACAAAGTCTAGTATGTCCTCAAGAACACTTCTTTTGATGGCTCTGCCGAGAGGGTTTGAAGGGTTGGTGAGGAGGACTCCTTTCACTCTGATTCCTTTGGATTCTGCTTCCGAGTATGCTTCTTCCAAGGCTTTATGTGTTACTTGGAAACCATTGGAGCTATCACAGTGTATTGGAATGATGTTAACCCTTGTTCTCCACCTCAAATCTCTGTCAAATCTGAAACCCAAGTCCAATTGCAGCAATTTAGTAAGATTCTAGTAGTTTGTATTGGAATGTAGCTAATTAATGAACACAAACATCATTAATATATACTTACCCTGGATAATAAGGAGTAGGAATTAGCAAAGCATCTCCAGGGTCTGCAAGGACGAAGGTAAGAAGCTCATTTGCTGCAGTTGCACCTGCAGTGAGGACTAGTCGTTCGGCTTCAAATTTTACTCTTCCTCGTCTTATTTGCCCCATGAAACTTGCTAATACCTAAGAACATATAATAGAGTGAACCACTGTTGGATTTTGAGTACAATACATAGTGTTTTGTTGAGAATGAGAATTAGCACAAGTACCTCTTTGAAATGCTTGAGCCCATGATAATCCTGAAACAAGGCATTTTCTCTGAAGCTAGAGATTCCTCCACTCCCCCATCCGAAGACTTCTGGGTGCTGCTTCAAGTACTCCTCCAAAAGATCAAATGAAACCTGCATGCATGAACCCAGTAAACACCGATCAGAACCAAATCTTTAGTTTGCTTTCAACTATTAATGCCAAAATGGCAATGAAAAAACTCACTTGGTTCTCAGCCAAACCCATCTGTATCACTCCTGATGGGTTGGACACAGCATCGTAAGGGTCCTCATCATATGCTTTCCATCCAGAAAAGTAAGGGGAGTCCTCTCCATGAGCTTTGGAGACTGCAACGTTTGACAATGGAGCAGTAGCCGCAGAAGATCTTGCACCTCTCGCCATGATAACTTGAAGTGCTGCTTCACTTGTTCTACACAAGAGCTTGTTCTTCTTCTTGTACTGTTGATGTGCTGCAAGCTTCTGACATGTATTTGATACTTATAGGTGGAGACAAAGCACTTTGGGCACACAACTTGCATGAGACTGGCTAAATTATATGTGGAAGCTTATGATTGGATAGTTTCATCTAGTTTGAAAAATGCACATTTGCAAGTCTCTCACTATTGGGACAGCTGTTCCCTTCGCTGATTTCATTGGAAGCTTCCTTTTCCCTTAATTTCCATCACAATTTGTGTGTTTGGTGGGGAATAGGTCTTTATATCCATTTTCGTTGTTTCCTGTAATTTTTGGGAAACCAAGTTTTGCTATTTATTTTATTTTTGTTTTAGTATCTTCCATTTTATACTTTAGGAACACCGACTAGCATTACATTTTTTGAGAAGTATCACAGAGTTAAAGTTGTTATGACATGATACTAAACAATTAAATTAAAATCAAAATTCAGTGTCATCACAATGGAATGTTGATCAAAATTTTTCAGAAATTTTGATGCATTTAATGCTGATGAAGATCCCTAGGTCAACTGAAGGAGCAAGGAGGTTTCCTACTAAGTTTGAGGCATTCAACAAGTTGAAACTTAGAACAAAGAGAAGAAGAGAGATGACATACAAGAATCTCATAGTTAAGAGCAGAGTTTTATTTAATGGAACAGCGATGAGACATGCCCTTCCTTCTCAGTACCTGCTTCAGGGTCCCTTCCAGGATTAGGGATCCTCAAGAGCAACAGCTAAAGGAAAGCGAAAGTCGCCGATCGCGAAGCGCGAACTGATCTCAAGTGATCCATATTATAATTAACAAGCATGTAGATGTTGAAGTCTTAGATAAATGTCATTATTAATTTTATAGAAAAAATATTGAGCTATCTTAATGAGCTTAATCCACAGAGAAGCTCTTCGTCATTAGTTTAGTGAAGAAGAGATTTGATGGGTCTTTTCGTCGGTGCTTCCAGTTCTGAGGCTTTGAGACTGGTTCTATGAACAGGGCCTCCCTCCTCGAGAACTGTGACTAGTTTCCAAGTTCTGTCGTGAAATGTTCAAATTGAATTGCGACGTCATCGTCCATGCAAAAACTTAAACAAAAATATTCAAATGCTTAGGTTGCTCTCCATCCAGCCCATGCCAGGAGGAACTGAAGCTTCAAGTCTCAACGTCACGTACGTCAGAATCATTAACGAACATAATCAGCATGATGGGCAATCCAAGTGCTCGCGGGCGAAGCTCTTGTGCTGGGAACGAGGCGGCAGCACAAGTCCACGCGGCTAAGTTAGGAGGTACATCAACTTCTCCTACACTTAATTAACCAAGCTTATCTCCTTTGATTTTTCTGTTAGTACCGATAACGACGGCATTAATGCTGCTGCTTCCTTAGATTGAACTCGTTGGTTGCTGTTGGCGTTCTCCGACTAGATCGAGTGCATGAACATTCCCTTGCTCGATCATTTCGGTGATTAGATTAGATCTGCGCAATTTGTTTTGGTTTTATTTGGTTTGAATCCGTGTTGGTCAAATTCATGCGAGATGATGCAATCCAGTGGGTCATGTTCATGGGTAGACTAATATCATAATCGTCGGGATGTAGAGGGTTTCTTTGAAAAGTTGTCTGGTACTGAACGGGCCCAAAAGCCCAACCCATGGATGACGGTGCCTTGGGCTGGGCGGATACCACCGAGGACGCTGGATCAGAATATTTTTTTTCTCTGAATTTTCCAAAATTTTATTGCGAGAAGAAAATATTTTTCCCTTCATTTTTACACGATCAAAATTTGCACTTCCCTGACAGTCCAAAAAATTAGATAAAATATTCAATTTATTTTTATTTTCGCGAGTTGTCACGCGTAAACGCATGACGATCCGTGTTAGCAATCCGACACGCCCACCGGGTCCCGCCATGGCACGTTTCGGACGCATCGGAGCCCACCTCCTCGTAAGACGAGTCAACGCCTCCGAGCCAGTTTGTATTACCAACCGACCGCGTTCAACCAACTAGAAAAGCCGGCACTCTCCTTTTAAGCGCCAAGGGCATTCTCGTCTTTTCACAATTACATTTCGCTTTTTCCATCCCATTTCCCCACTTCTCTTCCCGCAAGCAAAAGCCCCCCGAGGCTCCTCAGATCGGCTTCTCAAAGTCAATCAACCGCCGAGGCTCCGCTCGATTCCCCAAGAATCAAAAGACCTAAATCTCGAATCCTTGAATCCGAATTTCTGTTTTTTCTTCGATTTCGTTATTGAATTCGTCGATCTCCGCCGGCTATGTACAAGAAGTCGAAGAATCTCGCCGATATGCTCCCCAGGAGCTTCAAGGCTGCGAAATGGTTTGTATTGCTTTCCTTTGTGTTATTTTTACCTTTTTTTTTGGTGTTTCTTTAGCTGGATTTTGTTTGGTTTGAGTTCTATGATGGTTTCGATTTTGCGGTGTTTTGGGATGAGAAATGAAGGTTTTGTTGGATTTTGGGCCGTATTTCATTGCAGCAAGACGTCGCTAAAGCTGGTGATTTCGCGAATAAAGCTGATGAAGAACAGGAAGGAGATCCAAGTGAAGCAGATGCGGCGGGATCTGGCGCAGCTCTTGGAGGCCGGCCAGGATCAAACTGCTCGGATCCGGGTATGGTTCTTCCCTTTTTTTTATTTTTTTTTCACTTTGACAGCTAAAGTAGCTCCAAATTAATCGGAAGTAATTATGAAAATGATAAGAACCGTTTGGTCTGGATCTATCTATTCATCAATTACTGATAACAGTAGCTTATCATTGGCCTCATTAAAATCTTAATTGATGACAAGTTACATGATGCAACAATTTTGATGCGACGGCAAAGCGGGAGCAAATATGGTCACGGCTTCTAATCTCCTTGGTTTGGTGTTCAGGTGGAGCATGTGATCAGGGAAGAGAAGGCCATGTCTGCATATGAACTCATTGACATATATTGCGAACTCATTACTGCACGTTTGCCAATTATTGAGTCACAGAAGTAAGTCGATCCCACTCTTCATTGTTGTAAATTCTTTGTTGCATGGTGTGTTGAATTAATATCCAAAGTCTGTGCTAGGCAAAAAAAAAATTTCATATAGAGGATGGGTGGCATGCAGAACAACTATTATAGATTGGTCATCCTACTCATCCTTTTTTGTGTTCTTGATGTGAATTTTCCATCAAGGCTATTGTCGAATCTTTTTGTCTGATTTCATGATATCTTGTTCATAGGAATTGCCCCATTGATTTAAAGGAAGCAATATCCAGTGTGATATTTGCATCCCCAAGATGTGCAGACATACCCGAACTCATGGATGTCCGCAAGCAATTTGTTGCAAAATACGGGAAGGAATTTGTGACTTCTGCACTTGAAGTTCGACCAGAATGTGGAGTTAGCCGTATGGTATGTTTCGGCAATTATCAGATAATTCCCTGTTTAAGTAACTTCTTGGTTGATGTCAGTCAACTTCTTTGAATTTGAACTCACTTCAGTTGCTCTGCTTGCTAATGTTACTTCTAGTGTAGATTTGCGCTAATGTAATTTTTAGTTGAAAGTAAGTGGTACTTTGGTTGACATTAATGAATCCACTACTTATGCAAGCTTCTCTTCTCTTGTACTTCTTTCTGGTGTTCTTTTTTAACTGTTAATTTGCATTTGTTTTAGTTGATTGATAAACTATCTGCAAGAGCACCTGACGTGGAGACAAAAATCAAGGTCTTGACTTCAATTGCCAATGAACACAATGTGAAATGGGATTCCAAGTCCTTTGAGGAGCATATTCTGCAACCTAATGATGACTTACTGGTACATTTAGAACTGTGGATATCTGTTGCTAGACTGGATCACTATTCTCATAAAAGCTTGCATTAAGCTTTACCTCTTTATGATTGACCAGGGTGGACCAAATAGCTTTTCAAGTGCCAACCAGATGCCCAAGGAACCTTCTAATGCTAACTTTCCAGCCACACCAAGCAGAACAAATGAACCAAGTAGAACAATGTTCCCAGATGATGTTCCCCATGAGGCCACCCATTTGGATGCCTCTGGTCCAACCATCAATGCTTCAAGCAACGCACCAACTTTTACTCATTCCAACTCAAGGGTTTCAGGTACAGGAAGTAAAGCACTATATTTAGATGATTCTCTTCTTACAATCAAGGTGTCAAGTTCTGGTTTATGCCTTCTTTTTGGCTGTTTGGGCCAAAATAATCTGAATTTTGATTCACCTGTTTATTATTTTAAAATCAATACTTAGAAATGCATAAATTAAGAAAAATGTAAAAAAGAAAACCTAGAAAATTGAGGAAGTGTACAGTGAGGGGGAGGATAGGAGTGGGAGTGTTGCAGAGGATTGCATGGTGGTGTGGGCCATGCTTGCTCAGGGTGGCTCTCCACCTGTCCACCCCTCTCATGGAGACTCATACAAAAACAAAAAAAGGCATTTTCACATCTGGATTCCAGCGAATAAGAATCTTCATTATTATCTTATGCTATAAATAACCACATCAAATATTATCACTGACTCATGAATTGTTCTGTAACAGATATCAGAGAGAGCAGATCAAGCCAGCGAGAAGACACTTCTGTGTATTGGGGAGAGAATGCTTCTTCAAATTCATGGAATCAGAAAATGGAATTCAAAGATGCAGCTTCAGCTGCTCAGGCAGCTGCTGAATCTGCAGAAATGGCAAGTTTGGCTGCCAGAGCTGCTGCTCAAGTTGCAACCCTTCGAAATGCACCATATGATATCACGAACGAAACAGAAAAATTGGAAACCCCAAGGGTGAAAAGTGAACATATCACAAAGGCAACAGAGACTATGCAATCTAAGGAAATGTTGCAACATAGGAAAATAAAAAAGGAGGACACAAAGATAGATGAAGTTATGCTTGCTAGCTCAGCGAGAGCGGACATTAAAACTTATGATGATCATGCCAGGAATGCCAGAACACATAGTCATTCACCTTCTGATACAAATGAAATTTCTTCTGGTGATGGTTTTTTGGAGGTTAATCAGAAGGTCAATGGGAGGAAATATGGTCACCCTCAGCAAAGCTTCTCAACTGTAGAAAAATTGGAGCAGTATGACACGGGTAACAAAAGTGAAATTACTCACAGTGCTCATGGAATCATAAATGAAGGATATGATAACTCAGCTGGCACGAATACCTTTGATGATGACAACTTGTGGGGCGCAGATGATTGGGAGCATGCAAATAATGGGGATGAATCTAGAATTGGTGTTAGACGGAGATCATTTGGAAGTAGATCTGCTGCAGTTTTTGATGACTATGGTGACACTGATGATCAATTAGCATTCAAAAGTTATGAGACAACAAATATATTGGATCCTTTCTCATCACATCAAGTGGAAGAACATCCTAGTTTTTGGCGAAGTGAAGAGCAATTTAACTTCAACCGGCAAGGAAGTGAGTCTCTGTTCAAAGATAGCTCCCAACTGCCATCTGTGAGAGAATACCATTCTGCAGATGAAAAAGGGGACAAATCTCCACAATATAAGGATAATGCGCAAGCAGCATTTGATGATGATGGCGTCAGTTCTGAGGGTGAGGATGTGATTGACAAAATTATGTGCGAAGAAGCAGTAGGCACTAGTTGTGAAGGAGCGGTAGGCACTGGTAACTTGTTCTATGATCAGAGGAACTCCTCAAAGGGCATGTTACCAGTGGGATCAGGTCGAGAATCAAACAAACCCTTTTCTTTTGAAGAAAAGGAAGTTGAAAATGCTTCTGATAATTTCCTGTTATCTTCCCCTTGTTACGACTCAGAGAAGAAGTATGGAGCAGAAATGGGCTCTTCCGATGATCAGCAGAGGAGATCTAGCACTAGTGACTTCTCTCACAGCCAGTCAATCCCAAATGAAAATGTTTTGCAAGACTCAAACCACTTAGAGGCAATGGACGAAAAGCTTGATTCTAGATGCCCATCAAGAGTTCCATCACTGGGAGCAGAAAGTGTTACTTCATTCAAATTGACATCCTTGCACTTAAATGCTAGTGAGCCAGCCAGCTCGAGCAATACTAGTTATGGCCACAGGGAAGGCCTTAAGTTGGGCATACTAACAGGTGGATTTAAAAACAAAGGTTTCCCTCATCCATCTTATGTAAAAGACCCTTTGCCAAATGCTTCGATACCATCGAGACCATTCTCGGTTGATCAACCTCCCATTGACCGACAGGAGAAGACATCTACAACCTCTGAAGCCCTGTATCAGGAAAGATCTGACCGAGAACCTCTTAACATTTATCCCTCAACTTTGAGCATTCAATCGGACATTGACAAGGCTGAAGGGTTGCATTACAGTGCTGGAAGAAGGGGCAATAAGGGTGAGAGTTCATCTGCCTTTGATAGACCTGAAGTAGATGTTTCCACTGTCGAGAAACCTTCAAGGACAAACAAGGCATCACAATTTAGAAAGCCATTGGATTACTTTGATGAGGATGTAGATGATTTGGAACCCCCAAATGTCACTGGAAGCAGAGGTAATGTAAATGTCAGACTTTCTCGCCGGACAAGGGATCTACCAGCAGACACTAAAAGAGGAAATTTTTTGAGGTCTACTGGCCAGTCCAATGCAACCAGTGAAATCAAAAGGGAATCCTCTAACACAAATTCTGCAGCTGAAAGTTGGAATACAGTAAAGCAGGGCATTCACTTGGAGAGAAGAGAGAGTTCTGAATCATTGCAGCCAAACCTTTCACCCGAATGTCCTTCAGAGGCTCCGCCTAAGGTGGAATCTTCAACATCCAAGGAAAACATTAAGTCAGTGCAAGTCAATTCAGCGCAGCCTGGAGCTTCAGCTAACACTGGGATCCCCAAGACATCAAGCTCAACAGAGGGCTTACCAACACGTCAGAACTCAATTAAACATGCTTCTCATGTTCATCCAAAACTTCCAGACTACGAATCCCTTGCTGCTCATTTTCAGTCGCTTCGAGCAAACCGACGCTAGTGATAGGTTTGATTACTATTATACTCACTTTTGTCAATAAACAGATGATTGGTATGTGCATTAGAATTTATATGGTGATATGTACAGTTATGACAAACTCGAGTTCTTATTAGTGTATAGAGATATTAAATGGCATTCATTTGTTGTTTTTGCTAGGTTAGCATCGGTGAGTAATTTGCTTCTAAAAGCCGGTTTTGGCACTTTGGGGTACTGACTCATCGCATGATCAACAGATTTCTGTGTCCTTTCCTTTTCGTTTTGCACATGCTTTATGAGATTTTCTCTTATTTTTATTCATGAGCTGAACGTGCTCAGATTTGGTCAGAGACATGTTCTGGTCTGAAATTGACAGGCTTAAAGATCTAGTGTAATGAGTGATTATACTAATTGATTGCACTAATTGCGCATATCTGAGGTGGAGATGGAGCCAATATATTTGGTCGAGTGTCATTCCCAAAAAGCGTTGTCATAGTCTACCCCTTTGCCCTAGCTTGGTTTTCCAGGATGAATTCATTTTAACCAAGGATGACCAATTCAGAGCCAAACAAACACAACATTCGATGTCAGCATGAAAAAGTGTGATTCACAAGAATAGCAAATAGCTATAATGAATATAATGGATGAGCGGACGAGGAGGAGGAGGTCACAGGGCTCACAGGTCCAGGACCCCCCACCCCTGCCTGCTCCACCTACTAAAAGCCTCGAGAAACAAACAAGCGGCAGCATCCTGGCACCTCTTATCACCATTTTGGTATTCTCTGGCCCCTTTTGCAGCGTGGCAGCAAAGCCAAAATCACTGCCTTTGAGGGACCCGTGAATCCCGGGCCCCTACTCCCTTATTATCTACTTCCTCTCCCTCTCCTCCATTCCACCCCCCAATTCCCTCCTCTCTTCTTCTTCTTCTTCTTCTTCTTCTTCTTCTTCTTCATCAGTTCACGAGATTTCTCAGGAAAAAGCCATTTTCTCTTGAATGCTGTGTCGTTTCCCTTTCAGATGATCTTCTTTCCTCTTTTTTTTTTTCCTATACAAAAAGCTTCCAAATCTGTTGCTTTCTTTGATTTCTCGAGAAAAAAGGCATTGGTGATTTTTCTGTTTCTTATCTGTGGATAAAAAGCTATTAAATTTGCTGCACTTTTTCTCTGTTTTCCTTGAGAAATTGGGATCCTCACCTCGACTTTCCCGAGAAGAAGCAAACGTTTTTTTTTTTTTGTCTTGTTTCATCTTGTAATTTGAATAATAGAAAGCAAACTTTAGCTCTCTCTTTTTCCATCTGATTTCAAATTTATTTGCAAAAAGATCTCGTCTTTCTGAATTGACAAAATCAATGATGCAAGAGCAGCAGGAGGAGGAGGAAGAGAAACAGATCAAGTGCCCGCGGTGCGAGTCGACGGACACCAAGTTCAGCTACTACAACAACTACAATCTCGCGCAGCCGCGCTACTACTGCAAGGCCTGCCGCCGCTACTGGACCCTTGGCGGCGCCCTCCGCGATGTGCCGGTCGGCGGCGGCTCCCGCAAGTCCTCCAAGCGCTTCTCCTCGTCCTCTTCTTCTTCTTCCTCGTCGCGCAAGAACACCAAGTCCAAACGCTCAGTCCCATCCTCGCCGGAGATTTCATTGGCAAATGACTCCTCTGTGTTTGACGAGCGAATGATGGATATCACTGGGAGCTTCACGTCCCTGCTGGCGTCGGAGGGGAGGTTTGAGGAGTTGATGATGGAGGGGTTCGGGCAGCCGGAGTCGGCCAAGTGGGATAACCATCTTGAGCTGCGGAGCTCCGGCAGTGGCGAAGCGGGTGAGAAGGCGGCGAAGGAGGAGGAGGAGAGCTTGCTGGGCTTGCATGGCTGGTGGATATCTTCATCTTGACCTTGTAGTTTTGTTATATTAACAGGTTTGCATGACGCGGAGAAAGAGAGAGAGAGAGAGAGAGAGAGTGAGAGTGAGGGGAAGCAGAAGAAGAAGAAAGAAACCCATTTCAATCATGTGGTTGTTTTGAGTTTGTTCTCTCTTGGATCTTTGTGGGTGTGTTTAGTACAGACATAAGTAGAGATCTCCCAAATTTTATGCAAAAATTGTAGTTATAAATATTGAATACTCTTTGTATGAAAAAACATATTCATGAACATTGTGATCAACTTGTAGCTCAAAATATGTTGTTTTGATATACATGTCAATCCATTAGCATTGAGTTTGAACTTAGTTCCTCCACATTACCAACTGATGGTTGAGAAACCGGTTGCGTCACGAACATGTCCTGACCAGCCAACAGCCTTGGGTTCACTTCCGTAAAAGTTGTTGTTCCTTGTGTTGGGAGGGTTTGTTGAGTCCAGTGGGGGCCATACCTGCGAGAGAAACCCCATAGTTCTCCTTTAGAAGCTGTTTGATTTAGAATCAATATCATGATCAATATTTTTTTAAATTATTTGTTATAAAATTAATATTATTTATTTTACGTTATCATTAAATTAAATTATTATAAAAAATTAAATTAAATTTTAATTTTTAAATTATTATAAGATTAATTTTGATAAAAAAATATTAATTTATAAAAATAATTCACAAATCTTGAACTTAATTATGATACTGATTTCAAACCAAACGGAAGTTTAAAGAAACTTATAAACTGCCTTGAGGTTATCCCTATAAAAATAAAAGAAACATACATGTTTTATAGATGATCCACTGTATGTGTATCATAAATGTGCCACAAGTTATGAAACTCGTATTCTAATACGAGTGAGTTATGAAGTCTGTCCTATATTAGCTAAGCTATGAAATTAGTCTTTTGATGGGTGAATTGTGAAGTCTATTTTATGATGGCTAAATTATAAAATTCATTTTCTAGTGAGTGAACTATAAATTCTATATTCTGATGGACAAGTTACGAAACTTATCTTTTAATGGGCAGATTGTGAAGGTTGTCTTTTTATGATTGAATTATAAGGCACTGTTTGATTTAAGATTAGAATCAAAATCAAAATCAATTTAAATGAACAACTATCATAAATTAATATTTTTTATCAAAATTAATCTTATAATAATTTAAATTTTTTAAAAATATTTAAGTTTTATAATAGTTTAATTTAATAATGATAATAAAATAAATAATATTAATTTTATGAAAAAATATTTTTTTTAAAAAAAATCGTAATTTTGATCATAAATTAAATGGTGCTTAAAGCTTTTCTTCTAACATACGAGTTGTACGACCGTTGAGCTATTGATTTAGCTTTTCGGAATGTTATTGAATTTGTGTGCAGTGATCGGGCGGTGGCTTTGATTTCGGTTCCTGTCCTGGACTTCACTAAAATATGGTCGGACCGGGCTCGGTCCCATAAAGCCCGAGCCCGTTCCGGCCCGATTACAGCCCTAGCGCGAGCCGTACATCACGCTCCCCCTCGGTTCCGAAGCTTTTCCTCTCTCAGAGGCGCCAAGCAATTCCTCGTCTCGCTCTCGCCTCCGATTATGCCCACCGGTACGAATTTTCGCTCTCTTCTGCTTCGAATCCTGTTCGCCATGTCGATTTTGCAGGGAATTCAGCCCTCTGATTTGTTTGCCATGCGTTTTCCCGTCATCTGCTTCGATTTATGCGGATTGGCATTGTTTCTGTCCGATTTGTCTTGTTTATGAAATCAAAGCTTGGTTCATTTCCTAGATTTTCCAGAATTTTCTATTAATTAGGGTTGTGGGTTCTCTAGAAGCTGCGGCGACGTGGATAGTCCCCTGGTTTTTCTGATTTTGGATGCTCATTACGTCAATATGCTGTTTGCACTCGACGTTGCGGTGGTTTTATTGTTCATATTTTGCTGCAAGCTAAAATTTGGATTCTTGAGACTTGATGCTATTTCACACTCGGCTCTATGAGCTTGAAATTTCCTGGCGGTCTTTTAGGGTTGTGCTGCTTCTGCTAGGGCTTTTGCTACATTCTTTTCACTATTTAGAAAGACGTGACCTTTATCTGATGCTTCCGTATTAAGGGCTTTGCCTACTGAAAACAAGTGTTTGTTGAAGCGTTTTGGTTGAAAATTGTCGGTCGTACATAAAATTAGGGGCATAAGGTTTATTCATAGGCTGTCCTCCAAGTGCTCTTTAATTTCTGAGCTGGAAGATGTGCATGCACGATATTGGCTACGTATTGATTGACCTATTGAAAAATGAGTGCTTGCTGATGTGTTTTGTTTAAAAACAATTCATCCTTCATAACATGAGGTAAAAAGTTATTTATATTTCTTCTTTAAAGTGCTCTTTAGTTTGTCAGCCGAGACATGCACATGCACAGTATTGGCTACATACTGATTGGCCCATTGAAAAACAAGCTCTTCTTGATGTGTTTTTCTTGTTTTTCTTAAAAAGCATTCATCCTACATAGCATGAGGGTAAAAGATTTATAATTCGTCCTTCAGGGGCTCTTTAGTTTGTGAGCCATAACATGTGCATGCACTATAGTGGCTGCATATTGATTGAGCAGCAGTTGTAGTAGCGGTTTGGTTTTTACTATTATTATTGTTTTCATTGGTTTGTTTGTGTCAAGTATATTGCTGATTTCTAGACCTGTGAAATTGCTGTCAGTGAGCGTTAAATGGCAAAAGAAGGTGTTTCCTGCTGTGGAAATCGATACAAGTCAGCTGCCTTATGTTTTCAAATGCCAGTTGTATGATCTGACTGGTGTGCCCCAAGAAAGGCAGAAGATCATGGTTAAAGGTGGTTTGTTGAAGGTACGAGGGTCGCTTTGTGTCAGATTAGTTACATATCAAATTTGCCACAACAAACAAATGTATGGCATTCAGAATGTAATTTGTGATTCCTTTCTCTTTTCCATTATAGGATGATGCTGATTGGTTGACATTGGGTGTGGAGGAGGTAGCATTTTGCTTTTCAGAGTGCTTTCTTGCTAGATATTTTCTGATGTAGTTAGCGATTTTAGATGTTTGGTGATTCGGGTATGACAGGGCCAAAATTTGATGAGGATGGGAACTGCCGATGAAATTGTAAAAGCTCCAGAAAAGGGCCTGGTCTTCATGGAAGACCTTCCAGAAGAAGAGCAAGTTGTATCTGTGGTAAGTTGGTGGGACTATTAGTTTACCAAATTCAGTTGTGCTCAGCTTATCTGAGAAAACCAAGCAAACATGTTAATGTTATATTTCGGCTTTTATTTTGAGTTTTGGATCCGCTATAGATTTTTCTTCAACTATCTTCATGTCATTCACAACGGGCAAGAATAAAAAAAAAATTGTCTATTGTCTTGTAAAATTATTATCAGTAGTATCGCAGTTCATGTTCTCAAAAAAGTAATGTCTCAGTTCATACTTTTCCGATAAGGGTCCATTTGGATGCTTTTTAAAATAATCCAACGGGATTTTTTTCCATAGTATTTGGGACTTCCTATAAAAAAATACTATTATTGGAGTCAGTCATTTTTGATAAATAAAAGCTTGCATGCAAGCTCCATTTCATAGGAAAAAAAAATGGATTGGATTTCTTTTTAATTTTCTTATGAAATCATCAGGAATCTATGATTCCAAAGGGAATTTGAGCTTGTAAAAAAATGATGCCAAACACCATAGGATTTTTTTTCCTATGAATAAAAGACCAATTCCAATGAAATTTGGGGTTATCCAAATGGGCCCTAAATGAGTCAAATGGGTGTCAGAAAGCTGTCGATAGTACCTTGTGCCAGTGGAGATTGTGGCAGTTGGAGTAGAAGGAAAATTTGCAAATGTAGTGAATTGGATACCCAAAAAGGAAGTGTGTGCTTGTCTTTCAAATCGTTGGTTGGATGAACTCATTAATATGTAGCTAGACCATGATCTATGGAATTTCACTGATGAAAGGGTTTTTTTTCAAGAGAAATCATACTTACTAGGGGCTCATATGTAGTTTTCTTATTCACAGAGAACCTATCTAAACATTGCATAAATGCATGGTGAAGATAACATAATTTTATTCGGATTTTTGAACTCTTTAACAGCAGCTGGTTGTCGGATCTTGGTGTTTCTAGTCTTTTATGATCTGCATTGCAAGGAAAAAAAAATTTAAACTGGGTATCATCTAACTCATTGTTAGCATCTTGGGTTGTTTATTCTTTAGTAAATGCAGAGGTGATTTCATGGTGCTATGACCTTTTCAAGTGCTTGACTTGTGATATTACATCCATTGTTTCAGGGTCACACTGCTGGTCTCTTTAACCTGGGAAATACATGTTACATGAACTCCACTGTCCAATGTCTTCATTCCGTTCCAGAGTTAAAGTCAGCACTTCTAAAGTAAGTTATTTACATGATGAAAAGTTTCAATAAAAACAGCAGAACTATGATTTAGATGCATTAGAAAGTTTTTTCGGAGTATTCTTCTTTGTTTCAATAACATTGTGTTCTCTTTTTCTCTTGGCAAGTAGTTATACAAATGCTGGTAGAACCAATGAACTAGATCAATACTCGCATATTTTGACTATTGCAACTCATGATCTTTTTATTGAGCTCGATCATAACGTCAGGCCAGTTGCACCATTGCAATTTTTATCGGTGAGTTCATTGTAATATTCTGATTGTCAGAACATTTTTTTATTGTGCACCTACAATGTGGTATTTCCTTTCTTTGGTTGCCAACCATAACTGTGGAGTACCTAATATTTTATACATAAGACCTGCCAAATGTTGTGCCTGGGAATGGTTTTTCCTTAATCTATAACAATCATTAAATTTGCTTCATAGTACAGCCATGTTCACTAAATGACATTATTGTTGCCGCAACGTGGAGTTTTCATGTTATTCATGTAGTTGCATAGGATGCTGTATATAGTGGGCTGTGCTTGCCCTGGCATTCCTTGCATGTATCATGAGCCATGAGGAACTTCATTAGTTTAACCTAAGATTGATTTTTGATCCCATAAGAGACAAGTGTATTAAACTAGTCTTAAATGCTTTTATCATCGGCTATATAAGTCTACAACTTCCTCTAAGGATAGATCTGCTTCCTTAACAAAAATGGAATGCAAAAGAAATATTACAATCATGTAAAGAGAAACTTATCATTGAAAATCATGCCTGTTGTTCTTTTCCTCTTTTCTTATTGAGGGATTATTTATTTGTTGATTTTTTGGAAAGCCATCTGAAAAGGATGTTCTTTATGAAGTGTTTTGAGTTTGCTAACACGGGTACACCATCTGCGTGTTTATGCTTTTGTAGGTAAAAAATATAACCTTTATTTGTTGCTGGGAAGAATCATAACTTAATCTCTCTATCGAAGAGAAAGATGCCTAACCACTGCAACCAAATTTACGTCATACAGGCAAAGAAACGACATATTCACATAAATCCAAATAGCATAATGATTGTGAAGTTCATGGGGGGCTGGCAATGGGGGCCATGTGTGCCGTCCCTACCTCACCCACCCACTCAAACCACAACTTCTCCCAATAAAAATGGTAAAAGAACTTTGAAAAATCATTTGATCTGTAGGTTTTCTTTTCAATGCTTATCATTAACAGGAAAATAAATATCTTGCTGTTGTTTTTCTGATTTCTCAACGACTTGCGGGATAAAGAACTATGAAATATAATTTGGTCTCTAGTTTTATTCCTTTTTCAATTCTTATCATGAACAGGAAAATATATATCTTACAGTTGTATTTCTGATTTGTCAGCAATTTCTGTGGGCAGGTCTTACGTAAAAAATATCCTCAATTTGCACAGCAGCAGAATGGTGTTTACATGCAACAGGTTATTTGAATCTCTAAAGGTCCAATTTCTTCTTTTATGAGTTCCCTTCCCTTAATCATCTGTTTACTTATGCATGTAGGATGCTGAGGAGTGCTGGACCCAGCTCATGTATACACTTTCCCAGTCCCTTAGATCATCAGAGTCAAGGTATGTTGCTTAATGGAGTTGAGGCCCTAATGACAGCTAAAAATGTCAGAAGTCATTTTTTCTAGACCTTGATAAATTTTCTTATGGTTTAATCATGTGTGTTTGTTTTCATGTTTTTCCTTTATTGTACTTTTATTTGGTGGTATTCCTTGATAAACTAATGTGCATTGTGTGGACCGGTGGGACATGTTTTTACTTTTTTACTTTTTCTTCTGTTAGCATTGTTTTCCTGGATAGTAAAACTGTAATAACTGCAGATTGCTATATTATTGACATGTATTTTCTAAATGGTTAAGTGACTGCTATGAAATGCGTTTATAGGGATATCTGCAGAGGATTGTATAATTTCCTGTTGGTTTTTTCTATTATATTCTTCTCACCTCTTCATTTAACACACTTGTAATATTAATATTGTGATTTTCTGGTATAAGATGTTGGTAGTGATTGGATAATATTACTTTCTGTATAAATTTTTGATGCAGTGAAACATCTGCAGCAGTGAAGGCACTCTTTGGGATTGACCTTGTTAGCAGGTAAAGTTAATTCCATCAACCTGATTTTATGCCTTCTGCTCTTGCTCAGCAAATAAGATGGTTTGATGTTATGAACTTTCTTATTGATTTCTGTTTGTTTTTTCCTTTAGCTTTTTAGCTTATGTTACCAGTCAAGTGCAGCACACTACAATGGTTTAATGCTTGTGTTAGTCAACATTTTTTCTGTAGATTTCTCCATATAACAATCATACATGTGGGGTGTTGATAATAATCACAAGTCACTAGTGCACTCAAGGACCCATATTATCACCCTACTCGCTTCAAAAGTTTATTCAATTGATTTTATCATTTTTAATATAATCCTCTCTTTACTTATGGAGCAAACACTGCTTTGACAATCTCATTATACTTAAGGAACTAACATAGTTTTGATAGTCTCATCATATGGTTTTGAATTCTCTCAAAGGGTTTTATAGTTATTTGAAATGTTTTTCCTTTGCAAAGTGACTTAAGTCTATCAACACACAATTTAAGTTCAGCTGTTACACTTACAGCTGCATTTATTTTAACTGTTTTCAAATTCAATGTATAATTCTTCAACAGATTTTTTTTTTATTGTCATGCTTATGTTCTTGGGCATGCATAGAACTAATTTTATTATATGGACTGTAGCTTTCTGAGCCTTGCTGTGAAATCATTGACAAGTACTTCGACTACTCAGGATTCACTGTGAAGAAAGCAGAGAAGAGAGCTCTGAGACAGAATCCATCTATGCCCTAAAATGTCACATTTCACAGGATGTCAACCACTTGCATGAGGGTGTGAAACGTGTAAGTTATATTTGAAATATAACTAATGTCACATTTCACAGGATGTCAATCACTTGCATGAGGGTCTGAAACGTGTAAGTTATATTTTAAATATAACTAATGTCCAATATGGAAGCTTCATACTTGCTGCTTTTAATTTCAGACCTGATAATAGTTCATTTCTGATGATAATATTGTAGTAGACTGTTTGATTATTTTGGCTTTTTAGCTTTATTTATTTGACAGCCTGCTACTTTGCTATAATGTCCTCCAATATTGTACTCCACAACAAAAAGTTCTACAGATACAAATTTCTGATCTGATTGTTGTCATATATTATTTCATCAACAACTACCAATAACTAAGGCTCAAACAAAGTTCTCATGGTATATTATTTCACCAACAGTTAGTAACTCAATTTTTGTCAGTGCATTTGTTCAGATCGATAAATTCTGTTTACTGTGTTTTCATTTGTATTGCACTAGGGCCTCAAATCAGAATTTGACAAAGTTTCTGCTTCATTGGGGCGGAGTGTGCTAATTTCTTCAAGGAATCATGTATCAGTGATCTACCTAGGCAAGAACAATATATTCTGGAGTTTTTGTCTATTCAAAATATCTTCTCCTGATAATGTTTTTGTGGCTTTTGTCAGGTATCTCACTGTCCAATTTGTTCGCTTCTTTTGGAAGAGGGAGACAAATCAAAAGGCTAAGACATTGCGGGTAATTTTAATTTTGAACTCCATTAAACCCTTCTGTTTGGTTTTTCCTCACTGATGTTCATTGGTTTGAGATCTCTTTTGAGATAGTGGATGCCTTCTCTTCAGTTCAATTTCTAGTGCTTGTACCTCCTTAATTACCACTGCTTATGTTATGACTAATATCCTTATAATGTTCTGTAAAAGGTCAAAAAATCTAGGAGAAATGTTTCCTTTCATCTTTTACCCCTAGGTTGTCAGTGAATTATGATCAATTTAAACCAAATCAGTTATACAAACCTTGCATCACCCTGAAAATTATATGAAAAAGGAAGCATGGCCATGAATTAGGATTCTGTGGTACTAAATGATGGATATCTTTTTCTTGGAGATGAAACCATTTCCAGATAGACAAATATTGCATGTTGTCATTTTTAGGCTTTTCCAAGTTCAGATAAAGTTGTTTTAATCTGATTGTTTTCTTTTTTTCTATAGAAAGTGGATTATCCATTGGAATTGGATGTTTATGACTTTTGTTCAGATGAGCTTTGCCAGAAGCTACAGAGACCTTGTCAGGTATTTTGTTCTATGTTGAGATTTCACCATATTGTGGGAAAATGTGATGTAAAATATATTCTTCCTTTTTGGCCAACTCTGCCTACTTTCCTGTGTGTAGATCCTGAGAGATCAGGAGAATGCAAAGTTCGGTCTGAAAGTACAGCAGAAAAGTGATGCTTCAACAAGGAATGGTGTAGATTTGCCCATGGTAGAGGTAAGAATCTTTTTTCTTCTCCAACTTAAACATCATTGTTGTGTCAATATCATTCATTTCCTCTATATGGGAATAAACTTGTGGATTAGGTTCATGTATAAACCAGCTTCACAACACTTTTTTATAAAGTGGTTTAAACCACTTGAGTGGGGTGGTTTAAACCCAGGAGAAATCCAGAAACTGAAACTCAATTCTAATTGACAAATGCAATAATGGGTGCACTTTAACTTACTTGGTAACTGTGAAAGAGTTTTAATTTGTGGCTGCTCAACCCCTTACTTCTTATAGAAAGCTGATTGGTTATTGTTTCTGCAACAATAGTGAAATCTTATTCAGTTTTGCATATTCCGAGATAGCTAGAGCCACACCATTGCCCTTGATGCTTTTGGAGCAAGATGTTAGAAAATACTGAAAGGTTGGAAATTCTGGAATGCATTTATCCGAAGGCTTGTCATGATCTATCATCAATTTTGTCATTCGACCAATTCTTTTATAAACTTCCACTTGCCTTTACTTTTTGGTGCTTTACTTTTTTGACCACCTAGCAGGCCTATTTACTCCGATTTTCCCAGTCTATTGACACTTTGAAATCTCTTATATAAAGTTCCCAGAGGCCTTGAAACTTGCAAGTGCTAGGTTATCATGAATTAAATTCACTGAGAGCAATGTGAGTAACTAGGGGACTGCATTTTTTCAGAATAAAGGAATAATGTTTTCAGCCTACTTATTATTTCTAACTGTATTAAAATAATTACATTAAGGTGGCTAATATTTGGAATATATAGTATTTAATCCTTTTCTTGCTTTTTTGATTCTGATATACAGGTGTCATCTAGTGAATCATCCAACAAGGTCAACTCCGAAGCTGATAGAACATCTTAGACTGTCCTCATCACTGGCATTCTATATGTAATTCACCTTAGTGTAGGTTCATTCTATGCTGTTTTTTTGGTATGGATTTATAGCCATGGGTGTTTCCAGAATCTTCTCGTCTTGTCTTAGTTAATCTTTTCAAGGTGCCTGTTGTATCATTGGTTTCCCAAACAAAGTTTCTAAAGGATTACATCTGAGGTTTGAACTTGCACATGAGCCCATCTCCCATCCAGGTGAGGTACCAGAGAAATTTACATAAGTGTCATGTGAGTTTAGCAATAAAAATTAGGTGGAAATCCTGCATACCAAAGTGAGTAAACCTCTACTGATTCCCATTATGTTTTTCTATAAAAGAAAACTAGAGGTTGCTTGGCACCATTATGCTGCACAAATGCTGCATTCACACTTGGTCTTGCACCAGTTTATGTCCATGTATAAATCCTGCTATTTGTGAATGTTATTTATGGAGTACTTTTCGTCTGCAGCTACTTCATCCCAGAAGGAAATGCAGCTAACTGGAATTTATGACCTGGTTGCTGTTCTGACACACAAGGGAAGGAGTGCAGACTCTGGTCATTATGTTGCGTGGGTCAAACAAGAGAGTGGTTAGTTTTCACAATCCTTGATTTTCATCTGTTCTATGATTTTCTGTTTTAATTTCCTTTTTTCTGAAAAAAAGGCTGTTTTATCTAGGTAAATGAATTCAATTTGATGACGGCCATGCCAATCCCTACAGGGAGGAAGACATTACTAAACTCTAAGGTGGAGGTAAGAGTTCTCAAAGCAAAGCTTTCGTCATTGATGCTCTCAAAAGTTTAACTCTGGCTGTTTTTCGGTTGTGTTTCTGGCACAGGTGATTGGCATATGGCATATATTTGCATGTACAAAGCCCGTGTAGCCCATTTATAAATTTCGTGCTTCATAACAAAAATGTCTTTCAAAAAGGATGCATGATAATTATTGTTGCACATCTTTTTGCTGGATAATTTAATTCGTTTATTCAAAGGCATTTGTTTTTGTTTGATAGTTTAATTCTTTTAAAAAGACATTTGAGATGTCCCATAGCCCATTTTCAACTGGTGTGTTCCATGCTTCTTGACTTTGGAGAGGAAGCCTAAAGGGCCTGTTTGAGAGTGGGTTAGGGATAGACCTTTTTTTTCAATGATATTAGTATCTTACGGGTCAATAGGTCAAAAATTTTTTAGCAAATTTTATCCAAAATACCGAAGTAACTTGGAGGTAATCCTAATCTCAACCTACGTTAATTTGTTACAAAATAAACCCAAAGAGTACGGTTTTGCAATTGTACACAACCATATAGTCAATATGGCATGCAATCACAGGTAAACCCAATAATGAAAACTCTTAGAATTGAAAAGTATCATATTGACGAGCTATCATTTATTTACTCAATAAAAAAAAAAAGGGAGTTCAGCACATAGTTATCTATCAAAATAATTAACATATGTTTACAGAGAAGAACATCTCTGCTATTAAAATAATTTACAAACAAACCAGCTACATTTCTACTTCCCCACAACAGTAAAACCAAACAAGCTCCTGGCAATTGTAAGTTATCCAAATAGACTAAACCCAAGTAATAAATAAAATTATCATATCTCAGGTACAAACACAGTTGCAGAGTACAAGATTTAAACTACCAAAATGATCACAATAATAGAGTAATAGATAACTTACCAGCACAAAATTAAAAATAGGACCACCATTGGACATTATAAAAAAAAGCCACTCCTGCTCAAAGCTAATATATCATCTAAAGCTACTTAAGTGACTAGTGCAGGCAGTTTAATCTGGCCAATTTAAAGTACAGTATGAGACTTGGCTGATGAGCAAACATAAAAGTGGAAAGCAGCCAGCAATTAAGGCATTAGATTCCGAGAATGGACGTTTACCATCAAACAGTTGATCAAGCAGGCACTGCAAAAGCACAACCAATTGTTAATGTAATAAATCAGGTTAAAAAAACATGACTAGAGAACTAGAATAAGGAGCAAAATACCATCTAATAGAACATACACAACAATTATCTTAAAGGGTAGTCCAGCAAAAATAAGCATACACAAATAAATTATCTTTTGTTATATAATTACAAATAACAAGAATCTGACAGGTGCAATAAAAAAAAATCCAAGATGAAAAATGAATAGAGAAATAGGTCAAGATTCACAAATAATATGTAAAAGATTACAAATAATGTCTATGTCAAATAAAATAATGAAGGATTTATTTTTATGCTCTCAAATGTGGTGCATATCTAAGAATATGGTAATCATTCTGATTTGGAATTTGTCCATGTCAGTTAAAACAGATGGATAAGCTTGGACAGAGATATATCCTAAATTTATTCTGTTGTTAATACAATGACTAGGCAAACCAAATTATCAAGAAACATAAGGCTCCTTTTGTTTGCAGGTCAAATTTTGAAGACAAGCCTAGTCTTTTACTTATCCTAGCTTATCCTCTGTTACTCACAGACAAAGCAGGGACATACATAACCGCAATAACTAGTCATGGGCAACAAGACAAAAGTAAGAAGCAGCTTACTGTAAGTTGAGGTGTCAATTTGCTCCGGAAGCTCCTTAATGTCTACCTCAAACCTTTCTTGAACCTTTGCACAGTAAATAGCATTTCAGAAGAAGATACCTCATTATAAAATCAATGAAAATTTATCAAGCATTGACCTTGTTAAGAACTTCTGAATCAGATCCAGATGACACAAAAGTGATGGCAAGTCCTTTGGTTCCAAATCGACCAGCACGTCCAACCTGAGAATAAGAGAAGTAAAACCATTATGAAAACTGATATATTAAGTGAAACAGATAACTAGTCTATTAGTGAGCAAATTCATCACCCTGTGCAAGTATGTATCAGCTGAATCTGGCATGTCATAGTTTATCACGATGTTGACACGCTCTATATCAATGCCTCTACCAACCAAATCCGTGGCAACAAGGATCCTTTTGTGTCCTTCCTTAAAGCCCTTGTATCTAGTCAATCTACAAGAAAATGACCAAAACATACCTATGTCAATTGATAAATCAGTAAAATTGTGAAATTTTTTGTGAGAGCAAAATACAAAGGTGAACATATTACTCCTGAAATGAGTGAAGCTCAGAGAATTCAAGTTGAAACACACAAATGACCATCTCCCACACAACTCAAAAAGAACAAACCTTTCTTCTTGTGACATTCCAGAATGGATGCAGATTGAAGGAAAATTGCACTCTACAAGCAACTTGTTCAGCTCCGCAGCTCGGTTGACACTTTTGACGAAGATCACCACTTGATTGAAGTCCAATGCATCGAGAAGGTCATTCAATTTGCGATTTTTCTCCAGTTCACTCAGTTTGATGTAGTGCTGTATGAAAGATAATTATTAAGAACCATCAGAGAACTTATTAGCTTCAATAATACACAAAAAATATAATAGCACCTGTACGAGACCATGAAGAGTCAACTTGGCTTCATCATCAACATATATTTCCATCGGCTGAAAGGAAGAAATGTCAATTTAAAGAAGATTAGCAGCTTGTCCTCAAGCTAACTGAATCCAGAACCAAATGAGAATGCATTCCATCTCTTGAGCAGATAACACGACTGGCCCTCCCCTATAATGAGCAGCAGTTGCCTGAGCACAAAACCATTAACCAGCCTATGACAAAGCTAGAGAACCCATCGATGAACGAGAAGACATAGATGTGTAAGGACCCACAATATGCTAGCTGCAGAGGACCCTCCATGTACAAGCTAGAACAAACAACCACCTAGGATGACTAATAATGACCCCTTTTGCCAATTACCGGGGTTTTACACACTCAAAAAATAAAGCAAATGAACTAGTTGTGCAAATGCTTGGTTCTATCAGGAAGGCTATCTAATTTGACAACAATTTGGAACTAAACGATGACTTCAGAAATTTGAGTTGAGGTGGACACAGAACATTACATCTTGCATAAATTTCTTGCAAACTGGGCGGATCTCCTTGCTGAGTGTTGCTGAGAACATCATGACTTGTTTATCATGAGGTGTCATTTTGAATATCTCCTGAACATCTCTCCGCATGTCTACAGAATATTCACAATGATGAAATGAACAGTGTAATAAACCAAAATAGAGGAGCGAAGACCATGTCCATCAATCATTGTGAAGTCTAATAGAAGCAAGCAATAACAATAACAAATACCTAGCGACTCAAGCATCTTGTCGCATTCATCAAGAATAAAATGCCTCACATTCTTCAATGAGAGATCCTTATCTCTGGCGAGTGCCAAAATTCTTCCTGGTGTTCCCACCACAATATGAGGGCATTCATTCTTCAGTATATCCTTATGTTTTGAAATATGAACTCCTCCATAGAAGACGACGACTTTAATATCGGGTAGGTATGTGCTGAATCTCTCAAACTCATGGCAAATCTGTAACATATAAGAAATATTATGATAGGATGCACTCAACCAAAAAAAAAAAAAAGATGCAGTTGAGAATATTAGAAGCTCATGTTAAATATGCCAACCTGATATGCCAATTCTCGGGTATGGCATAGAACAAGTGCTGCAACCTGACCTTGAATTGGCTCAATTTGCTGAAGTGTTGAGAGGACAAAAACAGCAGTCTTTCCCATCCCAGACTTTGCTTGGCAGATGACATCCATACCCAAGATGGCTTGAGGGATACATTCATGTTGTACTGATGGAGAACCAAACAAAATTGGAGCGTAGCACCCCCAGTAAGTAAAAAATAATCTTCTGCGTCCATTTAATGGAAAGGTTTACCAAATTCTCCTTCAAAGACAGATGTAGATGTAGGGTTTACCTGAAAGAAACCATAACCATCACAAAAGAATAACAAAAAATGTTGATACAGTGCAACATCCAATAACATAACAAATTGTTTAAGAACTTCAACTGGAGAACTAGGAAGTTCCCATGAACAGACAAAATCTACGGAACAGATGCCATATCTTAAAAAATTGTCAGTTATAAGACATGGCAATAACCACAATAAGGCTAAACGTTGGAGCAGAATTTATTTTCAGAATAGTAATGCATGTTGACAACACAAAGTCTAACACAAATAAGTATGCAAGGGAAAGAATTGATTGAATCAAAAAGCAGGACCAAAAAATCAATTACCAAACTGGAGGCATAAATGGAAGATTACACAAAGACAAAACAATAGTTGAAGCCATTCTCCTCAGGAATAGACAGAATAGGCTCGGGCAATAAAAAACAATATCATGCAGATAACAAACTTATGCCACTAAGTGAAAAAATTGCAAACAACACCATAGCAAATTGAAGTTTTCTGTATTTAAGAGTTAGAATTACAACTCGAGAAAACAGTCTGGTAACATGCCTTCTGAAGGATGCTCAAAGCCTGAATCAACAATAGCCCTAAGAAGCTCTGGCTTCAAAAGGAAATCTCTGAATCCGGAACTGTGGATCCCAACATAGCCCCTGCAAATTGTGATAGTTAATTTTAGTGTGCGAGAATTTTCAGAAGTCTAGAATTACAACTATATATGAGAAAAGCAGTTCAGGTAACAACTCCATGAAAAAATTCCTTTGCCTAAACATAGTGATTTACCAACAAACTATTACCAAATCATCCTGATAAGAGTATTGAGTAGCTCACGCAACAAATGCCCCAGTTTATGGAAGAGGTAGATGTCATCTATTTAGACATTTAGAAAATAGACAACATACATGAGACAACAGAACCACAAGCATTCCATTTAAGCCTATTGTTCAATGATTCTTGCTGATCCCTTTGTAAAAGGTCGTGAAAGAACATATTTCTACTTCTTTATGATCAGGGAGTGTGAAGATTCTAGCAACTTGTTCAAATAATTTCGAAAAAAATGTAGTGAAAAATAACTGCTGGCCGCCTGAAATCTCAACTAAAACGCACAATTAGACTATTCTCGAAAATGCATTATTTTTTCTTCATAAAGGTGAATTCCAGAAAAAGAACTCGGTTTCCCTGGCTGACAGTCCATTTTCACGCCAATCAAAAACAAGAAAAGACTCCATCTAATAGAACGAATAATAAATTGATAAAAAGCATCCAAGAACCAAAAAGAAGATCATGCAACTTGTCTCATATGCAATATGAGAAACCCTAAGACCAAGAGAATCCGTAAATTCAGATCTAATGAAAAGAGATTCGAAAAACCACGATTTAAACCAGAACAGAGCCCAAAACGAGTAACAAAAGAGATGGAACTGACTTCTTCGCCGTATCACCGCCGGCCTTGGCCCCGGCTGAGTTGGGCGCCTTCTCCTCCTCCTCCTCGTAGTCAAGGAGCTCCTCCTCGTAGTCGTTGTTCTCCCTAGCTTCACCCATCTCTGCACGGAAAAACCAATCAACTCCAGATCCACACCCCAAATCAAGAAAAAAAAATCAAAGAAAATCAGATCGATAAAAAAACACTCACCGTCGACTGGATTCGAAATCAAGACTATGCCTTGGGGTTTTGGCGCCTCTGCAACAAAAACAGTAAGATGAAAGCTGAAACCTAGAAGGATTTCCACCGAGCCCCGGATTGAAGCCCTGTTTTTTGAGAGAGAGAAAAGAAAACCCTGGGCTAGGGTTTGGGGATGCGGGCGGAGAGATAGAGGAAACACTATGCAGCTGTGTACCTGGCATTTTATAGCTAGGGAAGTCGCTGCGGCAATGAATGGCGTTCCTGGATGACTATCTAGGAATTTGGCCCGTTGGATCGGATCTCTGAGGTTTCTATTGGACGCCTGGGATTCTGGGCTGAACAAGTCGGATCGGATCAGGTGCGGTCAGAGTACCGCCTTGTGCTGTTAAAATTATAATATCTTCAAGCTGCTCGGTTTTAAAAAAAGGAAAATCATATTTCATTCGAAATTTATTTTGAAAAAAATGGAGGAAAGTATTGGAAAAATGAAATCCTACTTTTTTGAAACTTTTCACAATTAAACATGGTGAAGTAGGAGAAATAAATTTAATTTTTAGATATTTTAAAAATTATATTATTATTAAATATGAAGTTTTTAATATTATTACAATTAAAATATTATTAGATTTACTTTAAAAATTATTTTGAAATAAAATAATAAGTAAGTAAAATTTAATTTATTTTTTATTCTTAAATTAAAATAACAAAAAATAATTTAAAAATTAAAATTTTATTTTTATAAAATTAAATATTAAAAGTAGACGATTCACTTACCAAAAACAATGGCCAGTACAAACCGGTTTTTGATCGGTTGAACCGGTAGGGTTGGGTTCTGGTTTTTTCTCGGTACTCAGTAAAACACCAGAACCGGAACCCTGAGTACCTCATCCGGCACCCAAATAACTGCGGCCTGGTCTCCCAGCAAAGACGCCGCATCACGCACACAGATAATCCAAGTTCTGACCCAAAACCAGCACCTCGGAGAAGACGAAGAGCCGACGAAGACGAAGACGAAGACGACGAAGACGAAGACGAAGACGACGACGACGAAGACGAAGTCGACGCCTTCTCTCCACAGCAGCTAGCAAATCCCCCAAAGCCAAGCTCTCACAATTGCCTTGACCACGGAGGCGCTCTGCATCGCGGCGTTTTTGGCTCCCCGATCGGTTAATTATTGATATTTATCGGGATCCGAAGGAGGGTTTTGTTGTTTCGGAGGGCGATCGAGTTCATAGGATCAATAGCTCTGAGATGACAAAGTTTTGCTTTTCATGGATTATGGCGAGGTTGCATTCAATCGGGTGAAGTTTTAGGCTTTGTGTCGGTTTTTATTCGGTTTCTTGGGGTTTATCTGAAAGGGCTGGACGTGGTCTCGGTGTTTTTGTAAGTGCGGAGGAAAGCTTCTTTTTTGGAGATTTTGATTACTGTTGGAGTGAAATACGGGGTTCGGTCTGTAATTGGGCCTTATTTTGAATGACAGAACAGAAAGTCGAGACTTGTAGGGAGAAAGAACTTAGTTTTGATGATTTTTGTTGTTTATGGATCGGCAAAATTGGCATTTTGGGCCGTGGAGCGGGAAAATTTTGTGAGTTATATATTATAATTTGAATGGTGCGTTGAGGATTTATGTATGAATGCTGCCATCTGGGAGGGGCATCGAAATGAATTCCACGATAGATGAGATCAATTTGCTCCGGCAAGCCCAGCGGCATCATTTGGTAGTGAGGGGGATTGGCGAAGAGATCGATTTAGAGATTGGACCTGGCGAGGATGATCCTTCTTTTGCCACTACTCCACTTGTTACTGTACCTACGCAAGAATCTGCGGATGGCGAAGAGCAAGAAGACCATAAACACCTCATTTTGGCATCTCAAACTCCAAACGATGAGCATGCAGACCCGACAAAGCTGCCACAGGCAAAGAGGAAGAAGAAGGTGGTGAAAAAGTGGAGGGAGGAGTGGGCGGATACCTATAAATGGGCATATGTTGATGTATATGAAGGGACAACCAGGATATTTTGTTCTGTTTGTAGGGAGTACGGGAGAAAGCACAGAAGGAACCCTTATGGAAATGAGGGGAGCCGGAATATGCAGATGAGTGCATTGGAAGAGCATAACAACAGCCTTCTTCATAAGGAGGCTCTTCGGCTTCAGATGGCATCCAAGGACAAGGGTATGCCCACAGTCGAGAGGCCCGTCTTTATGAAAGGTTAGTTCTAGAGGTCACAGCCATTTTATCAGAAACTTGTTTGTAACTCCAAAATATTCTGATGATAGATGTCAAAACTTTGTCCAATTATTGATGTTAGATTGTATAGGGACACCTGTTTGGATGTATTAAGAATTATCTATGAAGTATTTCACCACAAAAATTTGAGAGAACATGATACATACCTGTAAAAAGCAACCTTTGTTATTTAACTCTTGTTCAACATTATTATCAGTTCTAGTATTACAAATGTAGCTAGATGACTCATTCTAGCATCATGATGTACTGAATTCTATTTTGTTGATTTTTGTTGTGATCTTGGCAACCCTGAAGCCTTAATGTCAAAAACTGCTGGTTCAATTGTTGATGCGGTTGTGAGAAAGGACCCCTATGAAGTTGAATTTATACAGACAGTGCAAGAGGTCGTTCATTCACTAGAACCAGTTCTGGTGAAGAATTCCCAGTAAGTTGGTGCAAGAAAATATTCACATGGAGTTTTAGTTTGTTCCACATCACAGAAATATCATGCATTTCTTTCAGGTATGTTCATATTTTGGAGCGCTTGTTAGAGCCTGAGCGAATGGTTGTCTTCAGAGTACCATGGATTGATGATAAGGGAGAGGCACATGTTAACCGTGGTTTTCGAGTTCAATTCAGCCAGGCATTGGGTCCATGTAGAGGCGGACTTCGTTTTCATCCGGCCATGAACTTGAGTGTTGCCAAGTTTCTTGGTTTTGAGCAGGTATCATTTGTGACTACATCTCATCTTGGTGCTTTATTTGTTTTACATCAGCATTGACATGCACATTTGTGGTCAATAAGCAGCTAGTACATGTATTATGTAACATTTTTTTTTAAAAAAATTAACATTCACCACAAGATACTTCCTAAAATTGCTGCAACTCCAGTAGTATCACATATTTGGCATTTCTTGTTGCCGACTTATTCTGCTATTTCTTACTAGTTTCTTGTTCCATGCTGTTGGACTCCTCAATAAAAAATCGAATGGTTGTCTTCTTTTTTTTTATTGCAACATCCAGGTTCATGGCCCAAAAGATTAAAAAGCATTGGCACATGACTGAGAAACCAGGATAAATCATGCTTTCTAACAGTTGTTTGCTGTTGCCAAAATTTCTCTCATATCATGATAAGTTCGATGATATTGATTGATAACAAAAACTGTGATTGTTTTGTTGAATGCTCAAGACTGATAGCATTTGTGATCTGTGTTTTCCGTAAGATGTTTGATGCAAATACCGCAACAAAAGCTCTAGCTTTTCCTACTATTGGCTACTAAACTATAAGGTTCTGATTTCTTTTCAGTTCACAAAGACCTGACAATGCACTGGTAATGTATGCTTGCAGACCCTAAAGAATGCTCTTTCACCATATAAGCTTGGTGGTGCTGGTGGAGGAAGTGATTTTGATCCAAAGGGAAAAAGTGAAAATGAGGTTTTAATCTTTGATTTACATTTTTTATGTTCACAAAGCTATGCTTTCTAGGCTGTAATATACTAAACAAACACATCATGCTGGCAGATAATGCGTTTTTGTCAAAGTTTTATGGATGAGTTATATCGATATTTGGGACCTGATCAGGTAACTGAAAGAAACTCTTAAGATACAATTTAATTAATGATCCATGATAAATCATAATGGTATACTGAAGTTATGATTCTACTAGAATAGTTCTTTAAATCTACAAATTATTTTGTTGTAATGGATGCTATAGGATCTTCCCTCCGAAGATATGGGTGTAGGTCCTAGAGAAATGGGCTTCCTCTTTGGGCAATATCGACGTTTGTCTGGTCATTTCCAGGTATTTTAACTTTTGAAATGTGATTGGTAGGAGAGATGTTGATTTCTTTCTTTGACCTCAAACTTTTGAATTTTTGGTACATGCTTTAATTCTGCCTGCATGGCACTGATGTTGCTAACAGCTTGTATCTGTGTTATTCATGTAGGGAAATTTAACTGGACCCAAGTTCTTCTGGCCAGGTTCTGGTCTTCGGACAGAAGCTACAGGCTATGGACTGGTATCTAGTTTTATCTCGCTGGCATGAAATATTCAATGTGTACCTTATCCTATAGGAGATGCCCATGGGAATTTGCTCTGGTTTCTTGTCTATTGGTAGATACCTTACTGTAAACTTGAACATACCTCTTCTCATAATTTATTTGTTGCAGGTATTTTTTGCACGCCTTATTCTTTTGGACATGGACAAGGAAATCAAAGGATTAAGGTGAGATAGATGAAGATCATAATTATACTTAGATCATTAGGGAGCACTTCTATCCTATTCGAACTGTGAGTACCTTCACTGATAAGCATAAGTTTGTCAGTTGGCTCCATACCTTTTATCCCTTCTCTGAGCATGAAGCTTAGATGTCCAATTATTTAACTATATTCTCTGTAGATTTGGAGACTGTCACTCACCATGTATTGTCAATCTCATCATACAATAAGCTATAATTAATCCATTAGACTCTAGTCACTATTGCTCCTACAAAATAAGTTCCATATTTGCTCTTGAAATCTCTAAGATCCTTCATTTATAGACTATTATCTCCAGTGATGTCTTCACATGCAGAATTGTTGATGATCCTTTTTCTTGCTGGATTGTTCATTCATTATCCTAATCTTCTGTCCTACAGATGTGTGATAAGTGGTGCTGGAAAGATAGCCATGCATGTCATCGAGAAGCTTCTTTCTTGTGGTGCCATACCTGTTACAATATCAGGCAATTCGCTATCAGAAATGGACCAATTATTCCTAGAGTTTTTGAAGATGCTGATAAATATAGTTCACAATCATACTTCATTACTGTGAACAAATTTTTTTCCTGCACATACTAATGCAATTTGTCCTTTTTCATTTGTGAACTTATCAAATAAGTATGTAGTTGCAATTGGGTGTATGGCTCCTTCCAATGAATATAGATCTTAGGGGATAAGATTTAGTTATTACCAAGATTAGTTCAAAAGATCAATAAAATGTTAGACGTTGGTCTATCTGTAAGATTACTCAATTATGGCCTGTGCATCGAAGGTTGTTTAATTGTCTCTTCATTGCGGGGGTAAGTATCCTCCAGGTCTTATCCTTTGTAGACTTTTTGGGAGCTTCGTATGCTGAGTTGCCCCTTATATTGATGGGTCATTTGTGTGCATATCATGATAGATAAGAATGCCCGAAACCAAAAAGAAATTTTGTGAGACATGTATGCCATTCTGTCTTCAAGCTTAACTGAAAACTAAATATGCCATGCTGCTACAACTCCATGTTTTTGCAGATTCCAAAGGCTATTTGTTAGATGAAGAAGGATTTGACTATGTCAAGCTTTCACACCTTAGGGATATTAAGGGTCATCAAAGAAGTCTTAGGTGTGGACGTGTTTCTTCTTGTTCTTAATTTCCTGAGTGACATTCTCTAACAGTGCTCACCAATCTTCTGATTATTTGTCATTTGTCAGAGACTATACGAAGTCTTACCCTCGAGCTAAGTACTTTGAGGATGCAAAACCTTGGAATGAACAATGTGATATTGCTTTCCCTTGTGCTTCACAAAATGAAATAGATCAAGGGGAAGCCATTGGTTTGGTTAATGCTGGTTGTCGTATACTCGTAGAAGGTTGGCTGCTTAACTGTAATTTATTTTGAATGGTTGCAGCTATCCACTATACTGATTTTTCTGATCTGTTTTCATTTAAGGTTCAAACATGCCCTGTACTCCCCGAGCAATTGATGTTCTGAGGAAGGCTAAAGTTCTGGTTGCTCCAGCAAAAGCAGCTGGTGCTGGAGGGGTAATGATCCATCTTGACTAAACCTTTGATTGATCAAATGATATGCAATAATTTGCATGGTGATGTTTAATGCAATGAGCCTATTGCTTTTAGTAATTATGTGTGCCTTTTCTTTTATTTCTGTTGGGGTGTTAAATTCCATTAGAGCACATAAATGAAGTACTCCCCAAAGATTTAGTGAATTAGATGCATTATTTCTTGGAGCAGTAGCAATAAACAGTCAAGGTGATAATTGTTGGTTTCTTAATGTCCTTATGATTTGCCGAAATGCTTAGTCTCCCTTTCTGCTGACCATACATTTGTATCTTCAAAAAGGTTTAGATTCTTTTGTTTTCTTCTTTTGTAAATTAGCATTATATGGACACTTCAAAGGGTGAAATAATCAAATCACATTTTCATTCAGTCAATCTTTCCGATCTGTCAAGAACTGCCCTAACCTCATCTTAGAGTAAGATAATTTATGCAATTACCTATGGCCCTGATTAATGTAGTTAATTTTCTGTATGATATTTTATCCCCTACTCTTTTAACCAAAAATTTTGTCAATGTCAAGCAGGTGGCTGTCGGTGAACTTGAGCTTAATCATGAGTACAATTTAATGCAGTGGACTCCTGCAGACTTTGAAAGTAAATTGCAGGTTTCTTTCTTTCTTTATGATGCTATGGTCTGTCTTACTGTCCTAAATGTTGCTCACTGATACAACACATTTGGCAGAACCTTCTATTTGTAGAACAAGTTTGAAAGAAATCAGTTATGCTGTTGAAACTCTATCAATAATCAGCAGAAAAAAGAAAAAAGAACCTATGGTCCTTAATGGGTCTGTTCTGTTTGGATCTGCCTTTGAGCTATATGATTCGGCTCCAGCATTTTCTCATGACCACTTCTATGTTTTTTTTTTTTTTTTGTTTGCCTTTCTGCAGATCTGTATGATTTCAGAATTTGAATTGGCACATATGAAAGTTCCACACAAAATGCTATTTTCTCTGAGTCCTATTATAAAATTCCTTAACATTGCTTCTCTTTGGACATAGTTCTTATTTAGCTCTATTTTTCAACTATGTAGCAAGCACCATAGTGTTAACTCCGTACTTGCTGGTATCATTGAAAATCAATTTGTTAGAATACTAATAAACAATGTTTATTTGTGATCAGCAATCATTTCGATGTTTATGGTCTCTTGAGAACTTGTGACCTCAATTCATCTTGCTACTTGCATCAGGATTTGATGAAGCAAACTTATGAGCGATCTCTAAAAGCTACTGAGGGGTATGGATTCATGAAGGACAGTCCTGAGTAAGCTGTTTTCGTTGCACTTAACTTTTCCCCATCTATGCTCAAGAGAGTTTGTAGCTAATTCTCCACTCTGTTTCAAAAAGCAGTAAAATGAGGAATTTTTGATGATGTTATTTTGGATGACAAACATACAAATACCAAAAATGAATCATGCATCTGTTCTCGCATTTGAATATGTTGCTCTTCCCCACGCATAATCTTGATATCAGTGTCCTTCAATGTTTATTGCATGATGGGATTGCTTGATAGTTGTTTCATTTGTTATCTTATGCAGAGGTTTGGTGCATGGCGGGAACATATGTGCATTTCTTAATCTGGCTCAGGCTATGAATGATCAAGGATGTGTCTGAAAGAGTTCATTAAGGCTTATATCTTACACTATTCCAATACAGAATTGATATAGCACTACTCAATGGACTTCAGAGATGGTTGCAGACAGTCTTAATCGTCGTGGCAGAGTTCATACCGAAATGGAATGGAAGGTGTTGCACGCTGGAGGCCCTGTTTTTGTTGTAAAATACGCATGGCTTAGTTTGTAGAGTTTCCAGAATAGGATTCAGGGTCTGGTCCTCAAGCTCCAGACGAGTATTCAACAGGATTTGCATTTGTGGAACATTCTGAAGTTTATTTAATCAACGCCAGTGCAGTATTCTTTTGGCAGTCTGGGCCACGGCCACTGCAAATTACTTTGGGAATTGATAATTTTATTTTTCTGATTTTACTGATCTGTTGGAAAGCCAAACAGCTTGTAACAAATTATCGCGATTAGGCAATTGCTTCTCCATTGTAGATCTATTAGCCCCATTTGGCAAGAAAGTATGGCGATTTGTTAGTTGGATTTTTCAACTGTAATGAACTGAATGGTATTATTCCAAAAGGCGAGCATATCTTATTTTTCTTACTTTGGGTTATTATAGGGAAAGCCAAATTGTAGTCTTATTGGCTGATTTTACAAATAAGTCGTCGAAATCTCCATCCTCGCAACAGTGCTTGATTGGTTTCAATTTAGGGATGTTTTTGTAAATCCAAGACAGTCAGGGCTCTTTTCATAATTAAAATGACTCAAAGGACTTTATTGTCATTATCCGTTAATTTAATTATTTTCGTGATTTCGTCCCAGAAACGACTGGGCCGAGTAGCCAGGCCCGAGAACGTTCATTTTCTATGAGAAGCAGGAGTATTTTACCGCCGCCGGAGAAACAGTAAAACCGCTCGTTCCCTTCCTCGTCCGCTCCTAAAACCCATCTCATCTTCCAATTTCTCCTCCATTTTCTCGCCCCAAATCCCAGAGATGAAGCTCCGGCGAGCCTCGTCGGCGAGGGGGGCTCCATCAAGCTCGGATCTCTGTGGCTTCTGAGTGGAATCCGGGCTCCGGAAGCATGGGAAACTACCATGATGGCAGCGACGGCGGAATCGACGCCACAGCGGGGGCCCTTGTTTGGGTGCGAAGGCGGAACGGGTCGTGGTGGCCCGGGAGAGTTCTTGGGCTCGATGAGCTCCCGGGGGGGTTTGCTGTGCCTCCGAGATCGGGGACCCCCATCAAGCTCCTCGGCAGAGAGGATAGCAGCATGTGAGATCTCGTCTCTCTCACTTTCCGTGGGTTTTGGGTTTAGACTTTAGAGGACATGAACGGTGGCATTGAGTGTGATAGCATCAGATGATTTTCTTTGATGTACCTCCCTGGGTCTGGTTTGAAGGATTTCCTGAGATTAGTTTTCGATAGAAGAAAAAAGTTTTCCTCTTTTGCCTGGAGGAGATTGAATATGAAAAACAGCATTTGAATCAGATATTGGTTGTTTTTGTGCTTTTCTGTTCTCAATGTAGGATAGCTTGAAAATGCTTAGCTGCATAGTCTCATGTCCTCAAAGGTAGGTATTTTTTTTCGTGTCTACAGCTTGTGCTTTTGAAAATAAGTACATCGCTGCAAGTTATACTGCAGCAGGATTAGCCGTCTGTGGTGCTTGATCAGAACTTTTTTAGGTTAAACATGATCAGTAATTGGTTTGGAATCAGGGATCAGGATCCGGATCAGTATTTTTCAGAATTTTTTTATAAAATTAATATTACTTATTTTACCCCGGTATCAAATTAAATTATTAGAAAAAATTAAATAATTTTTGAACTTTAAATTATTATAAGATTAATTTTAATAAAAATATATTAGTTTACAAAAATGGTTTATCAGTTTTAATTTTGATCTAGATTCTGATCCGAACCAAATGTTGCCTACATAGTTTGTTCAACTCCGCCATTTTATGGAAGTGAAAGTTCCTGTTTTGGACATCTTTGCCTAAACATCCTATTTCCTGCCCAAACATCTTATTTGCCCTTTGTTTTGCCTGCAGCTAATTCCTCAGTTTGTAAACCATTGTTCTCTCATTTCTTGAGCCGGCTATGCCTACTCATTGCTAGGATCATTATGCTTTTAGGTTTGCAATCTTCTTCGGGTCTCATTAGGTTAGAAAGGTATGGTTAATTTGTTATTCTCCTTGCTTCCAGAACCTTCGTTACCTGTTCATTGATTATCTCGTGACTTGCAACTGGGGAAACAGTTGGTCAACTTGTCAATGCTATCTGCTGGTTCTGAATATAAATGCATGCATGGAATTTGACACCTTTGCTGACTAAGATCTTATACAGACATTGACTTGAGTGACCTGCAATTGAATATGCTAAAAATTACAAAACCTTATTATAAAACCAGAAGGAAAAGTTTCCTGTTTATGGTCGTGTCTCAACATGGGATCAAAAGGTCTACTTGTTTAAATGTACTTTTATCTTCTGACTCATGCACTTATTTAGTTTGATTCTTTTAGCACCAATCTAGAGTTGTTTTAATCTGTCTCCTTGTAACCAGGGACTGGTACAATCTTGATAAAACGACACGTGTGAAAGCATTTCGTTGTGGGGAATATGATGAAGACATTGAAAAGGCCAAGGCTTCTGCAGATAATTCTATCAAGAAGACGTCTAATGGGGGCAAGTATGTTCGTAGGGATGATGCCATTCTTCATGCCCTTGAGCTTGAAAGTATTCATTGTTGCAGTGAAATCCAGAAAAATTGCCCAGGGTCAAATTTCTTGGTGGGTAAAATAGATTTTGATTTGGCTGAACAACCAAAATCAACACAGTCAGTTGTATCTTTTGATGAGACAAATAATCTATCTGCTACTGACATGCAAACTATGCAGAAAAATGGTTGGAAGACTCCATATGATTTGGAGGATGATAATGCCGAAGACACTAGGCGTACCAAAGGCCTTGAGGATCTAGGATTAGTATCTGGAAGGAAAATTCAGAAAAGGGGGTCCCATCGCTTGTATCTGGTCAATGATTTGAGCTGCAAGTCAAAATTTGATAGAGGCTTTTCTGGAGAAAATAACAGCAGAAGTTCTTTCTCATCTGTGAAAAGGAAGCAGTCCTCTGTAACCCATGCTTGTACAAATTCTAAAAGGAAAAACCGCCACAGGCTGCTGATAAAAGTTTTGGAGGGTACAGCCAGAATGTCTATTCCATTATTACATCAGGGTATGCTTGTACAAAAATCATCTTGTAAGGGTTTTGTGCAGAACAAAGTGAAGGTTTTGAAATCTTCTGAAATGTGCACAACAGACTGTTCATTAGACAGTGGCATGGAAAGTTCAAGCACATCGTGTGAAGGGGCCTCATCAGATTCATCTGAGAACACTTGTAGTGAGAAACTTGATGGAAATTCAGAAATGGAGGACGATGAAGTGTCAAGCTTGCTGGAGTTTAGTGACATTAAAGGATCTGATGATGCTGACAGTGCTCCCCATTTTACTGGGAAAAGAGATACTGGAGGTGTGTCTCTAAAATACTGAAAGATTTTCACTGTTGCTTTGTCATTGTTCATATATGATACTAACCATGGTTTTCCGTCTCTGTGTAGAATCTAGGCTGTTGCTAATCTTTATCGTGCACTGTCACCTTTTAAGAAACACTTTGGTTCATTCTTTTATTATACACCTGTTCCCAATCATGGCCTCACTCACAGGGATTGATTAGTCAAGCTTAGTTTAAGGTTGCCACCAGAAATATCTTTTTGAGTTTGAAAACTAAAGCTTATTATTGGTTATTGGGTTCATATTTTGAGAGCTGATTTCAATGCCTTTCTCAACAGCATTATCAAGTCCATTTTTCCTGATAATGTGTGTCCCCATTTGACAATGAAGGAATTCTCTGAAATTCTTGAATGTCTCAATGCCATTAGGTTTCTCATTAAGAATAATTTTTTGCCTAAATGTCTTTGAGTGGGCAAGGATTTGTTGAGCTGAACGAAGAGATGACAGGTGGAAAACAAGTAACACATTCACCAGAAAATATTCTACTCATTTCGAAATTGATGGGGAGAGAGAGAGAGAGAGACAGAAAGAGGACTAACACCACTTGTCATTGTATGCAGAACATAAGTTGTTAACTAAGGATTACTTCCATCCACAATAACTTTCTCAATTTTAGTTTATGATTTGTATTTGCGATACTTATTCTTCTATCTGAATCCTGTACTGCCAGATTTTCCATGCATATCTGATTCATGTGCAACTAGAAAGCTCCATCCTGGTACAGCGAGAGGGTCTAAGCAATGCAGTCAACCCAGGATTGCACATGAAGGACTTGGTGAGACTGGCTGTAGCATTTCCAGGTTTCACTTTGATCATGCCAGACTCAAAATCAATAAGGGAAACCCACGATTGAAATCAAACATAAAGCGGAGATCAAAATATGTAACATTAAGCAAAACTGCTTGCTCAGAAGACTTTCTTCAAAGGGCTGATCGATCTGGCACTTATTCAATAGAAAGATCAGCAGATGTTAAAATGAATGGATTCGTGAATAGAGATTGTGGCCCAATGCTGATATATGGCTCTTCTTCAAAAGATTCTAGTGGTGTGCTTCACATTTCGTCCCCAAAAGCTAGTGATTTGTCTGTGATGGATGCTCTGGAACAGGGTTTTACCAGTGAGGTACCTGTCCAGTCTGCTGAGGATGTTAAAAATCCTTCATACCCTCTTCCTTTCGCAAGATATAGTGAAAAGTTATTCACAGGAGACGTTGTTGTCTCCACAGCATCACCAGAAAGTTCACCTACATGTTGTCTTGCAACTTTGTCTGACCAACGGGATTGGCAGCCAGTTAAGAGTATCTCAGTGGTGGGCCAGTTGTATGATGTCAAGCTGGATGTACAACGGAGCTATCATGGTCCCTGTGTCCCTCTGGTATCTCTGATGAGTAAATTGGGTGACAAAGCAATTTTAGGGTATCCAGTCACCGTTGAGGCTTTGGAAGATGGTTTTCTTGATGATCTCTTGAAGGGCAATAACCTTTGTCCTGTAGCTGCTGGTGCTGACCATTTGGTTATGAATAAGTCTGATGTGACCCCCAAATCATGGGCAAAAACCATCAAGATGCAAAGCAAGACCTCTGGAAATTCAATATTTAGGCCTCCTCTCCTGAAAAATAAATCTTCCAGTAGTAAGAAATTGGGTTTCTCTCCAAGAAAGATCCGCAGGTTGTCTTTGATTACAGTTGATGACAGGGACAATGAAGAAGAACAAAAACTATTTGTGGAGAAGATCAGGGGCCCTGTTGTTGCCTGTGTCCCGCTTAGGCTTGTTTTCAGTCGGATAAACGAAGCATTGAGTAATTTGGCATGACCAACAAGCTGTATTTGATATTGATGGAAATCGGTAGGCAGTTTTTCTTCTCCATAAAGCACTTTCCAAACCTCAGTCCCAAGTTCTAGGAGGTACAGACATAATTAACCTGCCTTCATGCTGTTGGGCTTCTTTCTGTAGCTCACATCGTAAATTCCGTACTGATCTTGTTCATATCTCATGTTTTACCCATCTTTACTGTGCTGTAGCCGGTGTAGAAAGAAGTTTTTGGTTGTCTTTTGTCTGGAATTGGTTTGAACATTTAGTTTTAGCGGTAATTTGCAGGTGGGTCATTATTGCTTCAAATGATTCAGAATTTTGATAATCATACTCCAATTTAAGCCCTTCTTTGGATTAGGGGGGATTTATCTTCTTTTTAGTTGGATATTTTTGGGCAAATATTTAATCGAGTTATTGGATGGGTACTCGTTCTTTTGATTTTTGTGGTTTAATGCAGAGCCATTGCAAAAAACAGCTTGTGTTTTTTCACTAGAATCTGTGCTAATTTTTTCCTGAAATTTGATTCTTTATTTCTTCCGGCGGAGTATTTTGATCCAAACACCGTCCAAGATAAAATGAATTAGAGTGGATCAATTCATCTTCAATATGGCTAACGAGTTGATTTCAGGATGATCCGATCCGCAACGTTGCTCTATCCAGCAATGCGCATTCAATTGATTGTAGTTGCAAGTTTGTATGTGCGATTAATAATTTTGGAGATATTTATGCAAATATTATGCAAGTTATATGTGTTAAATTTATAATCTCCTAAATTTATAGGGTTTTTCATTTACCTACTTAAAAAATTTTAAAATAATATATTTTTAGTTAGGTTAATGATAGGTTGCAAAAACCTAATTCAATTAAAATATCTGTAATTACGGGGGATATTTTAGAAATATTCTGTCCGACTGGTACCCTTTTCCTTGCGTCATGCCCTCGTTTGGAATAGATTTTCTTCCAAATTGTGCATAAAAAATATCCTAATGTCTTATTTGATTTTTTTTCTTCTGTGATTAAATTATGGATGAACAACATATTTCATTATAAAAATAAGGGATAATTACCGGTGACCCCCTGTAATTTGGGATAATTACCGCTAACCCCCCGTAATTTCCGTAATTACCTCCACCTCTCAAATTCGCTCATATTTACCCACAGTCCCTGATTGTTATTTAATTAAAATTTTAACCAAAAATTTCGATTTTACCTCCGTTATTTTTACACATACACCCCTAAAAACTTATTTTTTTTATTTAATCCCCGAATTTCGGATTTTTCAAATAACACCCCGAAAGAACTTCGATTTACAAAAAAGTCCTCGAAATTCAAATTTTTGCAAATAAACCCCCGAAATTATTCCGATTTACAGAAAAGTCCCCAAAATTCGGATTTTTGCAAATAACACCCCGTCGCGCGGGCGGGAGCGGAGGAGGAGGCCGGCCGGCCGGCGGCAGGCGGCGGGGGCAGAGCCGGAGGCCGGGCTGGCGGGAGCGGAGGCGGACGCCGGCGCGCAGGCGCGCCGAAACGCGGGCGCGAACGGCCACGGCCGAGGCCGTTCCGCCACCGCGTGCCGGGGACGGAGGCCGAGGCCGGCGCGCCCGCACGCGGAGGCCGAGGCCGAGGCCGTTCCGCCCCCGCGTGCCGGGGACGGAGGCCGAGGCCGGCGCGCCTGCACGCCGAGGCGGAACGGCCTCGGCGTCCGCCTCCGCTCCCGCTGCCGGCACGCCGGCGCCCCGGCCTCCGCCTCCTTCTCCGGCGCGCGGGGGCGGGATTTTTGCAAATAACACCCCGAAATATTCAAATTTACAGAAAAGTCCCCGAAATTTTGATTTTTGCAAATAACACCCCGAAGTTAAATTTGTAATTTATAAATATTAAATTTGTAATTATAAATATAAAAAATACTAATGTCTTTTTTGTAAAATTTTATTTAAAATATGATTAAAAATATAGACTTATTTATAAAAAAATATTGAAGGGGTCTATTTGTAAATGTACAATATGAAACTTGTAATTTTAAATTTTAATCTTTGAAACCTTCGATGATTTATTTGTAAAATTTATTGATAAAATAAATAAAATTTGGACATATTTATAGAGAAAAATATTAATGGTGGTCTATTTTTAAATGTAAAAAATATTAAAAATTAATTTTAAAATAATTTTACAATTATTTTTAAAAAAAATCTGAGGGTCTATTTTGTAATTTATAAATATTAAATTTATAATTATAAATATAAAAAACACTAATGTCTTTTTTGTAAAATTTTATTTAAAATATGATTAAAAATATAGACTTATTTATAAAAAAAAAATATTGAAGGGGTCTATTTGTAAATGTACAATATGAAACTTGTAATTTTAAATTTTAATCTTTGAAACCTTCGATGACTTATTTGTAAAATTTATTGATAAAATAAATAAAATTTGGACATATTTATAGAAAAAAATATTAAAGGTGGTCTATTTTTAAATGAAAAAAATATTAAAAATTAATTTTAAAATTACAAGTTTCATATTGTACATTTACAAATAGACCCATTCAATATTTTTTTATAAATAAGTCTATATTTTTAATCATATTTTAAATAAAATTTTACAAAAAAGACATTAGTGTTTTTTATATTTATAATTACAAATTTAATATTTATAAATTACAAATTTAACTTCGGGGTGTTATTTGCAAAAATTAAAATTTCGGGGACTCTTCTGTAAATTTAATATTTCGGGGTGTTATTTGAAAAAATCCGCCCCCGCGTGCCGGAGAAGGAGGCGGAGGCCGGGGCGTTGGCGAGCCGGCGGCGGGAGCGGAGGCGGACGCCGAGGCCGTTCCGCCCCCGCGTGCCGGGGACGGAGGCCTAGGCCGGCGCGCCGGCACGCGGGCGCGGAAGGCCAAGGCCGAGAGCGTTCCGCCCCCGCGTGCGGGCGCGCCGGCCTCGGCCTCCGTCCCCGGCACGCGGGGGCGGAACGGCCGCGGCCTCGGCCTCCGCGTGCGGGCGCGCCGGTCTCGGCCTCCGTCCCCGGCACGCGGGGGCGGAACGGCCTCGGCCGTGGCCGTCCGCGCCCGCGTTTCGGCGCGCCGGCGCCCCGGCCTCCGGCTCCGCTCCCGCCCGCCCGGCCTCCGGCTCCGCTCCCGCCGCCTGCCGCCGCCTCCGCTCCGCCTCCGGCCGGCCGGCCTCCTCATCCGCTCCCGCCCGCGCGACGGGGTGTTATTTGCAAAAATCCGAATTTTGGGGACTTTTCTGTAAATCAGAATAATTTCGGGGGTTTATTTGCAAAAATTCGAATTTCGAGGACTTTTTTGTAAATCGGAGTTCTTTCGGGGTGTTATTTAAAAAATCCGAAATCCGGGGGTTAAATATAAAAAAAATAAGTTTTTAGGGGTGTATGTGTAAAAATAACGGGGGTAAAATCGGAATTTTTGGGTAAAATTTGAATTTGAGGGGTGGGGGTAATTACGGAAATTACGGGAGTTAGCGATAATTACCTCAAATTACAGGGGGTCACCGGTAATTATGGGGTTTTTTTCCGTTAAGCAGAATAGTTCTCAGGGTGTTTTTTGTAATTAATGGAAAGCCACTGAACTAGGACATTTCCGTAAGAGACCTCGAGTCCGAGTCGGAAATTGATCCGTTGAAATTTTGAAATGATCTCCCCTCGGAGTCGGAAATCAGACACTATAAATTGCAGTTCCCACTTCCCAATCGAGTACCCCTCCCTCCCCTATCTCAGATCAGTTGCCCCCGAGCTTGGGTTCCGGTGAGCCTCTTCTCTCCCCAAACCTTTTAGGGTTCTCTTTTTCTCTGGATTTTGCAAATTGATGTGTTCCTTTTTGAATGGTTGGGTGGATTTTGTGAAAGATTTGTCGTAGATTTCTCATTTTTTTGCTTGTTTTCTAGGTAGGTATTTCTGGGGAAGGGATTCTCGATCACCATTCTGATGGGGAGGCCGTTGCGGTTTTCTCGATGTCCTCTTTGGAGGTACTTCGGTTTTTTGAGTTTTTTCTTTGTTCTTTTTGACGAATTTTGGGTTACTTTTTTACTTTTTTTCTTAGACAGGAGAGGTTAGGGTCTTGGATCCGTAGAGAGAATGACGGATTTATCTCGGCTTTTTTGTTCTTTTTGCTGAATTTTGGTTTTTGTTTTCTTTCTTTTTTTTTTTAATTTTTTTTTAGAGAGAGAGAGAGAGGAAAGGAGAGAGGTAAGGGTCTCATTCTTGGATTCGTTGAGAGAGTGACGGATTTATCCGGTTTTTGGTTGTTCCAGTTCAAGAGATTCGCGAGAATGGTCCGTGGGGTGCAGAATTACTAACATTTTGGGTGCTTCCGGTGAGGGTGAGAGTTCTGTGTGCTGAGTCTAACGAGTGAATTCTCTTGCATATTCTTACAAATTTGATCTTAAACATTTTGCTTGGTTGTATCTTGCGAGTCAAATTTATCAGTACAAATGTGATAATGACGAAGGTTTTGTCAAAGGAATTAGCCAGTCATTCAAAGTTAGCAGATTCTATGGCTGATTGTATACCAAAATTAGCAAATTTTATGGCTAATTTTATATCAAAGTTAGCAGATTCTATGGCTGATTTTATACCAAAGTTAACAGATTCTATGGGCTGATTTTATACCCGTAATTATGATTGTAAATTCTCTATATTTTCCTTATTTGGGATATGCCTTATTTTCTTCAGCTTGTATTCATTATATAAGGGGCATTCTTCTCCAAGCAGTAGACTAGTTTTCTTTTGCTCAAAACTTTTTAAGATTATCATGGTATCAGAGCTTGAGTTCTGAATTCTCCTGTGTCTCTTCCTCTCGGTCCTAGTTCAGTTCCTTATTCTTAGTTATTTTGATCAAGTTATCTCAGTCTCATGTTTTCAGACAAGCATGAATTCTTAATTCGTTTCAATGGCAAAAACTACTCAGCCTGGGCATTTCACTTCAAAATATTTGTCAAATGCAAAGATCTATGGGGTCATATTGATGGCAGCAAACCTACACCTGACAAAGACAAAGACAAGGATGAGCACTCCAAGTGGGAAGTCAATGATGCTCAAATCATGACATGGATTCTAGGATCTGTAGAATCCAACAGCATCTTGAATCTTCGACCCTTCAAAACTTTTTAAGATTATCATGGTATCAGAGCTTGAGTTCTGAATTCTCCTGTGTCTCTTCCTCTCAGTCCTAGTTCAGTTCCTTATTCTTAGTTATTTTGATCAATTATCTCAGCCTCATGTCTTCAGACAAGAATGAATTCTTGATTCGTTTCAATGGCAAAAACTACTCAGCCTGGGCATTTCACTTCAAGATATTTGTCAAAGGCAAAGATCTATGGGGTCATATTGATGGCAGCAAACCTGCACTTGACAAAGACAAAGACAAGGATGAGCAGTCCAAGTGGGAAGTCAAGGATGCTCAAATCATGACATGGATTCTAGGATCTGTAGAATCCAACATCATCTTGAATCTTCTATCCTTCAAAACTTTTTAAGATTATCATGGTATCAAAGCTTGAGTTCTGAATTCTCCTGTGTCTCTTCCTCTCAGTCCTAGTTCAGTTCCTTATTCTTAGTTATTTTGATCAAGTTATCTCAGCCTCATGTCTTCAGACAAGAATAAATTCTTGATTCGTTTCAATGGCAAAAATTATTCAGCCTGGGCATTTCACTTCAAGATATTTGTCAAAGGCAAAGATCTATGAGGTCATATTGGTGACAGCAAACCTGCACCTGACAAAGACAAAGATAAGGATGAGCAGTCCAAGTGGGAAGTCAAGGATGCTCAAATCATGACATGGATTCTAGGATCTGTAGAATCCAACATCATCTTGAATCTTCGACCCTTCAAAACTGCAGCTGAAATGTGGAATTATTTGAAAAAACTCTATAGTCAACACAACACTGCTCGTCGGTTTCAACTTGAATATGAGCTAGCAAGTCTTCAACAGGGCAGTCTTTCAATCTTAGATTTTTATTCTAGCTTCATGAATCTTTGGACTGAATATACTGATATTGTCTATGCTACCTTACCTCCCGAAGGTCTTATTTCTGTTCAATCTGTACATGAAACTACTAAGAGGGATCAATTTCTTATGAAATTGAGATCTGAATTTGAAAGCACCAGATCTAATCTTATGAATCGAGAAACTGTTCCATCCTTGGATGCATGTCTCAATGATTTGTTTCGCGAGGAACAACGGCTTCTCACTCAAGCCACCATGGAATAAATTAAATCCACTTCTATGGCTTATGTGGCCCAAGGCAAGTCAAAAGGTAAGGACATGAGTACTATTCAGTGTTATTGCTACAAAGAATTTGGCCATTATGCTTTAAGTTGTTCAAAAAAATTCTGCAACTATTGCAAAAAGGATGGACATATCATCAAGGAATGTCTTATTCGACCTCCCAAGAGATCTGGAACGGCATATACTGTCTCAGTTGGTTCTTCTAATGCTGGTAATTCTGAGGATACGGCTCATCTGACACAAAGTGCTCCTGCTCCTGTTCAATCTGTGACACCTGAAATGATTCAGCAAATGATCATTTCTATATTTTCCGCATTAGGACTCTCAGGTAAACCTTTCTCTAAACAACCTTCACCGTGGTACTTTGATTCTGAGGCTTCCCATCACATGACAAATAATGTTAAATTCCTCACCAATGTAAATAAATATCCTGGAAATCTCAAGATTTATACAGCTGATGGAAACTCTTTACCTATCACTGCCACTGGTGATGTTTCTTCATCCATAACCAATGTCTTTGTCTCTCCTAACCTTATCACTAATCTTGTTTTTGTTGGACAATTAGTTGAAAATGATTGTAAAGTGAAATTTTCTAAATCTGGTTGTGTGGTGCAGGATCAGTAATTGGAGAAGATGATCGCAAGGGGGCCTAAAATTGGACGTCTTTTTTCTCTTCAGTTTCCTATGTCTTCATGTTCCTCTTCACCTGTTATCACTTGCAATTCTGCTTATGTTGATTACCGAGCATGACATAAACGCCTTGGACATCCAAACTCTAATGTGCTTTATGCTTTGCTAAATTCTGGTTTACTTGGCAATAAAGGGTCACCATCTCTTAGTACTGTTCAATTTGATTGCAATTCTTGTAGGCTTGGAAAAAGTAAAGCTCTGCCATTTCTCACTCACACACCTAAAGTAGTTCAGCCTTTTGATTTGATACATAGTGATGTGTGGGGAATGACGCTAGTTTCTTTCCATGCTAATTACAAGTATTTTGTCACTTTTATTGATGACTATAGTCGCTTCACATGAATTTACTTTCTGCATTCTAAAGATGAATTGTTTTCTGTCTTTAAGCTTTTTCGTGCACATATTCAGACCCAATTTTCTGCTAGTATCAAAATTCTTCGTTTTGATAATGGGGGAGAATACATGTCTCATTTATTTCAAGAATTTTTACAAACCAATGGTATAATTTCTCAAAGGTCTTATCCTTCAACCCTTCAACAGAATGGGGTGGCTGAAAGAAAGAACCGACACCTTCTAGATGTTGTTTGCATCCTCCTATTAGAGTCATTTGTACCCTCTCGTTTTTGGTGTGAAACTCTCTCAACTGCTGTCTATCTCATCAATAGGTTACCTTCTCTTTCTTTGAACCATGTTTCCCCTTTCTTTCGGTTATTTGGTCATACCTCAAATTACTCTAATCTTCGTACTTTTGGTTGTGTGTGTTATGTTCATCTTCTTACACACGAACGGACAAAACTAACAGCTCAAGCTGTTCAATGTGCTTTTCTAGGCTATTCGGTGCACCAAAAAGGTTTTCTTTGTTATGATCCCAACCTACGACGTATTCGGGTTTCTCGAAATGTGATTTTTTTGAAAATCAGTATTTTTTTTCCACACACAAGGATGACCTTTCTCCTTCATTCTCTGTTTTGCCAATGTTTACTAATTATTCTGAAGATTCCATGCCTTCAAAGCCTCTCATAGTCTACCAACGACGCAAGATTCCAGCACCTCTCGGGCCCCCTCCAGCTCATTCCCTTAATGCTGATCCTGTTCCAACAACTGCACCAGCACCTCTCAGACAAAGTACTCGAGTTCGTAAACCACCAGATAGGTATGGTTTCACCTCTCCTTTATCTTTGACAGCCACCTTGTCCTCTATTCCTATTCCATCATCCTATAAGCAGGCTATGGAGCATGAATGTTGGCGGAGAGCTATTGAAACAGAACTTCTTGCACTTGAAGAAAACCAAACATGGGATATTGTACCGTGTCCACCATCTGTGAAACCTCTTGGTAGTAAGTTAGTGTTTTCTATCAAGCTTCATTCTGATGGATCCATAGAACGTTACAAGGCTAGATTGGTGGTTCTTGGCAACAAGCAAGAGTATGGCCTAAATTATGAAGAGACCTTCGCACCAGTAGCCAAAATGACCACTGTACGAACAATACTCGCCCTAGCAGCATCACAATCATGGTCTTTACATCAAATGGATGTAAAGAATGCTTTCTTGCATGGTGATCTCAAGGAGGAAGTTTACATGAAACTTCCCTACGGTATGCCTACTTCTTTTCCTAATGATGTTTGCAAACTAAAACGCTATTTGTATGGATTGAAGCAGGCACCACGAGTATGGTTTGAAAAGTTTCGATCGACCCTCCTTAGTTTTTCATTTACACAAAGCCAGTATGACTCCTCACTTTTTCTCCAACGGACATCCAAGGGCATAGTTGTTCTTCTTGTTTATGTGGATGACATTGTCATCACCGGTTCTAATATGGAGGGTATATCTAAACTTCAGAATTTGTTGCACTCTATTTTCCACATGAAAGATCTCGGCCCACTCACCTATTTTTTGGGGTTAGAGGTGCATCATCAGTCTCAAGGTATCTTCTTGAATCAACACAAGTATATTATGGATTTGGTTCAGCTAGCAGGACTCACAAACACTAATTCTGTTGACACCCCAATGGAAATTAATGTAAAATATCGACGGGGTGAAGGGGAACTTCTTGAGGATCCCACTTTATATCGCAAGCTGGTTGGAAGTCTTATCTATCTAACTATCACCCGCCCGGACATCTCTTATGCTGTCCATATTGTCAGCAAGTTCATGCAAGCCCCTCGGCATCTTCACCTATCTGCAGTCCGCCGCATCATCAGATATATCCTGGGCACACAAAGTCGTGGCTTATTCTTCCCTACTGGTTCTTCCCTCAAACTACAAGCCTATAGTGATGCAGATTGGGCTGGTTGTCCGGACACAAGAAAATCAACTACAGGATGGTGTATGTTTCTTGGTGATGCTCTTATCTCTTGGAAATGCAAGAAGCAAGACTCGGTCTCCAAATCATCCACTGAGGCGGAGTACCGTGCCATGTCTACTGCATGCTCAAAAATCATTTGGTTACGTGGTCTTTTAACAGAGCTTGGTTTCACCCAAGATCAACCTACTCCCTTACATGCTGACAACACTAGTGTCATCCAAATTGCAGCCAATCCTGTCTACCATGAACGCACAAAGCACATAGAGGTTGACTGTCACTCTATCCGGGAGGCCTATGATCGCCAAGTTATCACTCTCTCACATATCTCCACTACTCTACAGATTGCGGATATTTTCACCAAACCAATGACACGACAGCGACATAACTTTCTTGTTAGCAAATTGATGCTTGTTGACTTACCAGCATCAATTTGAGGGGGGATGTCAAAGGAATTAGCCAGTCATTCAAAGTTAGCAGATTTTATGGCTGATTTTATACCAAAATTAGCAGATTTTATGGCTGATTTTATACCAAAGTTAGCAGATTCTATGGCTAATTTTATACCAAAGTTAGCAGATTCTATGGGCTGATTTTATACCCGTAATTATGATTGTAAATTCTCTATATTTTCCTTATTTAAGATATGCCTTATTTTCTTCAGTTTGTATTCATTATATAAGGGACATTCTTCTCCAAGAAGGAAACCAATTTTCTTTTGCTCAAAACTTTTTAAGATTATCAGGTTTTGGCTATATATTGGTTGAAAAACTGGTGGCAGTCATAGACTGGGGTCCTGTGTGTTGTGTTATGTGTTGGGTGTTATGAGACCATGTGTAACATTGTTCCTTCACTCTTTTCAAATCATCAAAATTCTCCAGAATTTTCTTATTTAATACTATTTGTTTAAAATATATGAATGTTATAATTATATCTATTGCCTTGTAGTTCTAAATACTGATCCTGTTTCAATTTTTTTATTTTGTTAATTCTTTTGGCAAAGTTTGTGATGAAATGATCTGGGTTGTTATGTGTTGGCTTAGCATCATCAAAATACTTCTTGAGCTATTATTTCTAATTTTATGGAAAATTTTGCATTTGGTTCATTTCACCTAAAATGACATGTGTTGTGATTTTTGCTTTCAGGATGAGCAACTTGATATGCAGGGATTGTCAGTTTCAACATCTCGGGAAATATCTACTACTAACAGCCCCATTGGTATACCTTACTCCAGCTATTCATGTAGGATTAGCACTTATTGTTGTGATTTTTTTGCTTTCAGGATGAGCAGCCTGATGTGCAGGGATTGTCAGTTTCAACATCTGGGGAAAGATCCCCTACTAACAGCCCCCCATTGGTATGCCTTTAAACTAACTCCAGCTATTCATGTAGGATTAGCACTTAGAAGCAATCTACTAGTCATCCATACCCATAGCATAGTAGAATTGCCTCTTTGGATTTTTGCATCACTTGGTTCAAAGGAATCTAAAATTTGGCCTGACATCTATCCTGTGAATCAGTGTTACTTTACTTCTGGATTTGAACTTTTATATTAGTTAACCAATAAGTTTTATTTTTTAAACAAACTATTATATACTATCCACAAGACTATATTGCATCTTGTAATTCTATTCTTTTTTGGTAACCAAATGATATGTAGGTCTAAGCTACCCTCTTTTGAAGCTGCTTTTAGTACACTTCTAAAGCAAAATAAAATTTTGATTTTGGATTCTTTTTCACCTTTTTTTATTAATTAAGTTGAAAAACCTGCTTGTGTTTGCAGAATATGGTGATGTCTCCACTTGTTGTCTATCATTGGCAGAAGACACCAAAGCTAGAAACTAATTGGTATGCAACATGTTTATGTTTCTTCTATGGTTTTATTTTGACATGTGATCATGTGCACAATTATTCAACTTGAATTACATGATGACCTTGTTAATATATATGTTTTTTAGCAACCTTGCTAATGTATATCTTGTTGTTCAGAAATGCATAATTGTTTGCTCATTACAATTTGAAGCCATGTGTTTTGACTTCACCCTTCTAAAATTCTCCAATCACCATGTGAATTGCTTTATGAGGTCTTTTCACCCATCCCTCACTCCTGGCTCAGTGGCTTGACAGTATTTTCTTAACATGTGGCCTAACTTTGTCTCTATACCTGACTTTCATGTATCAAGAATAAAAACCATAGACGTGCTTCAATGTAATCATTAACAATAATGCCAACCTTAAAAAGAAAAAAGGGGTCAGTTAGGATGTTTTTATTTGAGAAGCCTCCAACTTTAAGTGAACTGACTCTTACCATTGACTTGCATCCTCTATCGATATTCTGTATTGAGTGCCATCTTGCTGTATATGAAAGTTAGGCTAACTCATTGTCCCACCACATAAAGAGAAAATCCTTGTGATTTATTTGTCATGGAAATATAATGGTTTGTTTCAACTTACCTTGTTTTATCTTCTTTCTCTCTCCTAAAAAAAAGAAAAAGTTGTATCAACCCCAGTGATCCTTGCAAATGGAGGAATACAACATGTCTCTTGATTGATATGTTTTTTGTTTATTTTCGAAGGAATAAGAAATTGAAGCATATGTTTCCACATGTAGGTTTGAACTGAGGCTACCTTATTTTGGGTGTACTGAATTGTGCCGTGTTGCATTTCTTGCATGGAATGAACTGGTTGATGTTGATTTATTTGTTCTTGCCTTTCTATCATAATGTAAAGATGAAAAAGGTTTATTAGTTACATTTACACTCCTAGATTCTGATTCAGCTATTGGAAAATTTGTCCTATTTGTCACGATATGATGAGTAAATTCTTCTATTTGGAAACTAATTAAAGCACATCCAAATTTTCACTCATTTCCTTAAAAATTAAAAAACAGTTAGTTTTAGGTCTATAGCTAATGATCTCAACATACTTAAAGAACCTTTTATTTAGTATGATTTCAAGTGGCTACTCAGTTTCTACAAAAGCATAGTAAGGCTATATATTTGGGAAACGAACCGCAAGCCAGGAAACTCAAAACACCAATAATTTTTAACAAGCAGGGTGTCCATTTGTGTGCACATAATGGTATGGTGTCAAGTGTTTTAATGTAATCTGGTGTAGGAGGTCAAAATGTTGTTACAATTGTCCCGGATTCTGTAACAGGTTAAGATGGCATGCATGTTGTTGCAATATTTGAAGTATATGCCACCTTTATATTTAATGTATGATTATCTAAAAAAGTTTCATGTTTACCTTATTGTTCTCAGTTCTTTTGCCTTTTGATGCAGTTGGGAGCTGATACGTAGAGATTCCTTATGCTGGAGTGGCTTATAAATAGTCCAACAATGACTCATTTTTGGTTTTCTGTGCTTACTCCTACCATCCATCCTTGTTAAGCTGATAGAAATGTACAATGCATTTTGAACTTGAATTACCTGATACTTATTGTAGTTGATTCTTTTTTTTTTCTGAAATTTCTTATTTTCTCTGTTTTCAATGTTTTGTTATAATCTGTGATTTCCCCTTTCAAGGCTGATTTCCCCCCTTTGCTGATTTTTCCTGGTCGTCAAGACTGATTTTCCCCTAAATTTTATTCTTCTTCAAGACTGATTTTCCCCTTAATTTTCACCTAACCAATTTCCATTTCATCAAGGCTGATTTCCCCCTCCTTATCAAACCTATTTCCCCTTCATCAAGACTGATTTCCCCTTCATCAAAGCTGATTTCCTCCTCATCGAGACTGATTCCCCATCCTTGACTAGTTCATCAAGGCGGATTTTCACCAAGATTGATTTTTCCCTTCTAGTTCTTCCCTGATTCATCAACACTAATTTTCCCTGAACTGAGCTGAACTGATACTTCTTCCAATCTGAAATGCACTGATCTTCACTTATTCTTCTGCTGCCAATCTGAACACTAATTTTCCTGAAGTGAACTGTTCTTCACTGATTCTTCTTCTTCCAATCTGAATTGAACAGAACTGATCTTCACTGATTCTTCCCTGATTCATCAACACTAATTTTCCTGAATTGACTTAACTGATTCTTTTTCTTCTGATCTGAACTAAACTGATCTTTTTACTGATGCTTCTTTCTCCAATCTGAACACTAATTTTCTGGTACTGAACTGTTCTGATCTTCACTGATTCTTCTTCTTCTTCCAATCTGAGCTGAACTGATCTTCACTGATTGTTCTTCGAAGCTGAACTGATTCTTCTTCTTCAGATCTGAACTGAACTGATTTTCACTGGCTATTCTTCTTCTAATCTGAATTGAACTTATCTTCACTGATATTGAAGTGAACTGAACTGATCAATTTTCCTGAACTGAACTGAACTAAACTGATCTTCACTGATTCTTCTTCTTCTCTGATTCATCAACACTAATTTCCCTAATTGAACTGTACTGATCGCAACTTTTCTTCTTCCGATCTGAACTGAATTGATCTTCACTAATTCTTAACCAACAGGCTTTGTGTTTGTGTGCACATAATGGTCATCTAGTGTTTTAATGCAATCTGATCTGGATAATCATCAAAATTGACTTTTTACTTGACTAACTAATAACTGAAAATGTGGCCTAGGAGTGACATTATGATTATCTACTTTTGCAAATATAAATGAGTGCTGTGATACAGGGGAAAGGAGGAGCATTCAACAGAAACATCTAGGAAATAAGATTTTTGTTGTGATTACTGTCAAAAACATGATGGCAGACCATCATGTTTTATTTTGTTCATAAGTTTTATCACTTTTCTCTCTCATAGGGAGATCTACTCACTTTTTTTTATGCTTTAAGCATTTCTTTGCTTTCATTTGTCATAAATTTTGTAGATTGGCCTTACTATTATTTTATGGCATGTGCTTCCTGGGAATTGAATGGTGCACTACATGTGAAACTCTCAAATTGTCCACACTTAACCTAAAAAGTTGGTACAGCCTCATTTATACATTTTGGTTTCGACTTCTACTGTACTGACATCTATAAAATGTTTTTGCAGTTTTCCTGATTCATTGAAACATAACCTTGAGAAGTATCAAATTCTGGACTTGGAGATGAATCATTTACATGAAATACAGCGGAGGGAGGCATTGCTGCTTCTGAGGCATGCCTACTACTTTATTTAAATGTTCTTTGGATGCTCCTCCTTCATTGGATGAGTTATAGCCTAATCACTCATGATATCTTTTAGCTCACCCCTCATACACTTATCTCACTGAACAATATTTGGATCTGGTCAATTTCTCAAGAGTACCTATGAATAAGTCATTTGTTTAACACACTTTGGATTATGTTGTGGCTTCTGTGCTACATGTCACCTCTGATGTTACTTGTGCAAGATCAGAGGTTACTGATGTGATGCATACTCAAGCTTAGAGCTGGCAGCTCATATGGTGATGTCTGCTCCATGTAGGAGAGGCAAATATAGGATTTGTGCTCTTCCTGAGATAATCAAGAACCTAGTAGTTGGAAGCATTGAAAAGCTGCAACAAGAAATATTGTTTTAACTGTCTAATTAAGTTTATATAAATTATGGAAAGGAAAAATTATGGCTTTCGGAAAAAAGGAACAATGGAAATTAACATTACAAAAAGTTCTCTTAATGAAGTTCAACTGTTTTGTCATTCGACATCCATAATCTGAGTCATTTTCACCATTGCCACATACACATGCTCTTGTACTACTTATTCCCCACCAGGTCAGGATGGTGAACATGTGGCTACAAAGCATATCATCTTTATGTTTAATCTATTACTATCTAATTTTGTTGTTTCATGTTTACCTTATTATTGTTCTCAGTTCTTTTGCCTTTTGATGCAGCTGCTAGCTGACATGCGACGATTCTCTAGCCCGGAGCAGCTAATAAATGGTCTCGTTTTGCTTGTCTGCCCTCACTCAGACCATACTTCTTTTATTAGCTGATGGAAGTGTACGTGGCATTTTGAACTTCAATTGCTGAGATTTCACTATTTTCTTTGTTTTCAATATTATGTTATAATCTATGTTTTTCCCCTTCATCAGGATTAATTTTCCCTTCCTTGAACCACCAAGACTTGATTAATCAAGACTGCTTCCCCCCATTATCAAGATTGATTCCCCTTCTTCACTTTTACATCATTATCTTCTTCTTTTCCAAAACTGAATTGATCTACACTGATTCACTTCTTCTTCCCAAACTGAACTGGTATTCACTGATTCATCCTTCTTCTTCCAAACTTGATCTTCACAGATTTGGTTCTTCTTCTTCCAAAACTGAACTGATCTTCAGTGATTCATCATCTTCTTCTCCAAAGTTGAACTGATCTTCGCTTATTCATCAAATACTGATCCACTTATTCTTCCAGAACTAATCACTGATTCAGCAATACCGATCTTTCTTAACTTATTCATCAATACCGATTTCCTCAATCTTCACTGATTCTTCTTCTTAATCCAAAACTGAACTTCCGCTTCCAGAACTGAACTGATCTTAGCTGATTCATCAAAACTGATTTCTTTTTAAATTTCTGTTCGTCATTTTTGTCTTTAATTCTTGATTTCATCTTCTTTTTCTTTATATTTAATTTTTCTTTTTGTTCTTCTTTTTCATATATAATTTTCTTTTTAGTTCAAGTTTTTAATTTTCTTCTTTTTCATGTTTAATCTTCTTCTTTGTTGTCACATTTAATTTTCTGTTTCAATTCAAGTTATTATATTTTCTGTTTTAATTCTTATTCTTATTTGATTCTATTTAATTTCTGTTTTCAGTCCTCTTCTTATTATTATTTAATATTTAATATTTATTTTTTTTTGCATTCATACTATTTAATTTCTGTTTTCAGTATTCTGTGTTCTTATTCCTGTTTCCATTTTTCTGTTTGCTTCATATTTCTATGTAATTTTTTTTTCATTTTTCTTATTTAATATCAAATTCTTTTCATATTTCTTTATTTCTTCATCTTTTTTGTTCTTCTTCATCATATTTTAAATTTCTGTTCTTCATATTTATTTAATTCTTTGGCATATTTAAATTTATATTCTTCTTTGATGCTTCACGTTTTTAATTATTATTTTTCCTCTTCATATTTCACTTTTTAAAATTTTTTTGCTTTAGTTTAAGTTTTGAAATCTTTAGTTCTCTGTTCTTCTTCTCCATGTTCATATTCAATTTTCCGTTTTAGTTCAGGTTTTTAGTTTTTCTGTTTTTGTTAATGTTTTTAAGATTCTTTTTCTATCATCATCAACTTCATCTCATATTTAACTTTCTGTTTTTAGCCTAAGTTTAATTGTCTGTTAAATTTCAAATTTCTTTTTTCCGTTTTATTGTTCCAATAATTTTGTTATTTAATCTGTTTTGGTTCAAGTTTTTCATTTTTTTTATTCAATTTTATTTTTCTGGTTTAGAGCAAGTTTCAGTTTTCAGTTTTTAACTACTGATTATTTTTTACATTTTTATTATGTTTCTAGTTTTTTTTGTGTTGTTCATTTTTGTCATTTTCAATTTTTTGTTTTAGTTCCAGTTTTTAATGTTTTGTTCTGCTTCATGTTAATTTCAATGTCTGTTTTGGTTCAGTTCTTTTGTTTTTCTGTTTTAGTTCAAATTTTAGTTTTCTGTTTATTTAATTTTCATTTTAATTTTTTTCCTTCTTCATCTTCTTTATATTCATTTTTCATATTAAATTTCATATTAAATTTTCTTTATTTTATGTTTTATTTTTATGTTTTTCATGTTTAGTTTTCATTTATAATTTTATTTGTTGGTTCAAGTTTTAGTTTATACTTATTTACTGTTTTAGTTCAAGTTCTTTTGTCTTTTTTTAATTTTCTGTTTTAGTTTAAGTTTATTTTTTTTCTGTTTTAGTCATGCTTGTTTCTTCACTTTTTTAAATTTCTTTTTATTCAGTCTTGTAATCATCTTTTTTCGATAATTTTCTGTTTTATTTTAACTATATCTTTAGTTTTTCTCTTTTACTTCATCGTGTTTGGTTTTCCATTTTAATTCAAGTGTTTTGCCTTTAAATTTCTGTTTAAGTCATCTTCTTGTGTTGCTTCATTTTCTTAGTTCGGATTTTCTTTTTACATTCTGTTTTAGTCCAAGTTTTTATTTTTCTATTTATTTTTTGTTCTGAATCAAGTTTTTCTATTTTATTGTTAATCATCATCTCCTTCTTCATACTTAATTTTCTTTATAGTTCAAGTTTTTAATTTTCTTCATCCTTTTCTTTTCTCATCATCATTATCATCATATTTAATTTCCTGCTTCAGTTCAATCTTTTAATTCCAAGATATATGTTCGGCTTCATATTTAACCTACGTGTTTAATTTTTTGTTCTAATTCAAGTTTAATTTTCTGTTATAGTTATTGTTCTCTTCTTCTTTTTTTTCTTATTTAAATTTTGTTTTAGTTTGCAGCTTTTGTTTTCTATTATGTTTAAGTTTTTAATTTCTTTTTTAGTTAAGTGAAGTTTTTTTAGGTCAATATTGAGTTTTCTGTTTTAGTTATTTTTCTACATTTTCTTCTCTTCAGGTTTAATTTTGATTATTAATTTTCTGTTTCAAGTTATTAATTCTCTGTTCTTCTCGTGTTTAATTTTCATATTTAATTTCTGTTTCAAAATTTTGATTTTCTGATTTAGTTCTTATTTCATTTTTTGTTTTTAATTTCTGTTTCAAAATATAAATTTCTCCTTCTCCTTCTTTTTCTTGATATTTAATTTTCACATTAAGTTTCCTGTTTTAGTTTAAGTATTTTTCCTTTTTGTGTTAAATTTTTAATTTTCTGTTCATATTTAGTTGTCATCTTTTATTTTTTGCTTTGAAGTCTGCTTTTTCAACTCCTTTGTCCTCATTTTTACTAGACAGCTTATTCAACTTTCTTTCTTCAATTCCAGTTTTCCATGGACTGAAAATGTTGACCATTGTGCATCTAGAGATAGTTTTTTCACCGTGAACTTACATTTTTGAAGTGTAAAGCAGGTTTGTGAAGATCCAAGAGTCACTTAACTGCATCATTCTCGCTCGGGGTTTGGTAAGAGGTTCCGCAAAATGGCCAGAGGAGACACTCCTGTTCTCTGCAGATCAATCAAGACACTATCATTCCTAGTTTCACAACTAGAGAGATGTACATCATTTTCATTACCTCACAACACTATTGGCAACTTGGAGTCCTGTGAGGTTGACTGCCAGCAATGATGGATCCATCAGGTCTTTCAATAATTATAGATTGCCTGTTAGGCTTTGAAGTGCGTTTTAAAATTGAAAATATATGCATCTCTCTGTTTTTTTCACGTTTCTGCAGGATGAGGAAATCGTTGGCTGAAGAGCTAACTAGTTTGCATGAGCTGTTCACAGATTGAAGGATTGTTCGCTGCAGTTTGATTCAGTGGCAGTCCGGATGGAGATCTGGCGCTTTCTTCTGAATAAAGCAAAAGAGAAGCATTTTCAAGTGTTTTATGAACCTTTTTTATAATCTTAGTCTTAAAGTTATAATAACCATAAAATATTCAAGGGGTTTATTTGTAAATATATAAATATGAAATTTATGTTTTAAAACCTTCAATGTTTTTTTTTATAAAATGTTATTTAAAAAATAATAAAATTTAGACTTATTTATAAATTAAAATATATAATGGGTTTATTTATAAATGTACAAATTTTGAAATTGTAATTTAAAATTTTAAGTTTTAAAACTCTCAATATTTTTTTGTAAAATTTTATTTTAAAGATGATGAAATTTTAGATTTATTTATAAATAAATAAATTCAAGGAGTTTATTTGTAAATATACAAATATTAAATTTGTAATTTAAAATTTTAATTTTTTAAAATTTCAATATTATGAAATTTTATTAAAAAACTGATAACGGTTATTTATTTATAAATAAAAATATTTGAGGGGTTTATTTATAAATATATAAAATATTAAGCTTATATTTTAAAATTTTAAGTTTAATACCTTCAACCCTTTTTTTGTAAAATTTATTTATTTAAAAACTTATAAAGTTTGGACTTATTTATAAATAAAATTATTTAAAGAGTTTATTTGTAAATGTATAAATATTAAATTTATAATTAGATTTCTTATATAAGATTTATTTATAAAATATTTAAAATATTTAAGGTCTTTTTTATAATTTTTTATTTGAAAATATTAACATTTGAATTTTTTTATAAATAAAAATATTCAACGGGTTTATTTATAAATATATAAATATTAGGATTTATTTGTAAAATATTTAAAATATTTAAGCTCTTTTTATCACCTTTTTATTTGAAACATAATCCATATTTGGATTTTTTTTATAAATAAAAATATTTTAAAAATTTATTTATAAATGTTTAGGAGAAAGAGTGGAAAGTGAAAATTTTAATTTTTTCAGAGTTTAAATGTGAAATTAGGGTAAAAATAATTTTTTTTAAAAAAAATTTAATTAAATAATAATTAGGAATTTAAATAATAATTGAGATTGTAGGTTATAAATTTAAAATAAGTAATTATCAAAATCTCGGGATTTTTAGTAAATATGGGAAATCTCACGGGCGTAGGTAATTATCCCTAAAAAAAACTCTGAGCTCGTTTGTTACTCAACTTGGGCTTGGCTGGGCCTGACATCACAAAGCCGCGTTCAGGCTTTCCGGGGCCCCATGATGGGGTCGCCGCGTTGCGGCGCTGCGGTTTAGGGTTTGGAGATTCCTATAAATGGCGATCATCGCTTTGTCTTGGAAACCCTTGAGGCGGTGAAGAGTGAATCCAGTCCCACAACCGCCGATCCGGTGAGACGTGAAATTTGATCTCGTGTTTTTTTTTTTTGCAGATTTTCCTTCGAAATGTGGTAGTTTTTATCAGTATTTTCGATTGTATTGTTCTGTTCGATATAGGGTTTCAATTCAATCTTAATCGTGCTTCTTTTTGTTGATTTCTCCATAGAGATGGCATCAGTTCCGGGGCCCTTGATCTGGGAGATCGTGAGGAAGAACAACTCTTTTCTCGTGAAGCAGTTCGGTAATGGCAACGCCAAGGTGCAGTTTAGCAAGGAGCCCAACAATCTGTACAACGTGCACTCCTTTAAGCACTCCGGTAGTTTGATGGACCAAAGCTTTTTTTTTTTCTTTAATTTCTGCGTTGCTAGGTTTTTGATGTTGTTTTTGTTGTTGGATTGCAGGTCTAGCGAACAAGAAGTCGGTGTTGATCCAGCCGGCCGGTAAGGACCTGTCAGTTGTGCTTGCGACTACCAAGACGAAGAAGCAGAGCATGCCGAGCAAAGTCTACCACAAGTCTGTGATGAAGAAGGAATTCCAAAAGATGGCCAAGGTCGTCGTCAATCAGGTAATTGCGTAATTGGGATTATGTTTTTTATATCTAGCTGTGCTTTGGTTCGATCTGTTTCTGAATAAATGTGCCTATGTTGTTTTTTCTCTGTTGATGATTTGCATTGTGAAATGTAGAATCTTTTATTTTCGAATGATGTAGCAACAATAGATTTGGGGTACTAAAAATGCTACAGGGGCCGTTTGGTTGGGGCTGAAGTTCAACACTAGTGAACCATTTTTGTAAATTAATATTTTTTTTATTAAAATTAAGGCTTTAATAATTTAAAGCTCAAAAAATTATTTAATTTTTTATAATAATTTAATTTAATGATAGTATAAAATAATAAATATTAATTTTACAAGAAAAAAATAATTGTGAAACGAACTGATCCTGATTCTGATCCCAAAACAAACGGGGCCTAGCTTATCTTTTGGGCACTAAAAATTTTGATTTGGCACAATTTTATGAAAAAGCCTATTCACTTTTGGACATTGCTGATGATAATCAACAATTCATTGCCAATATTTAGCTGAGTCTGTTTAGAAAAGCAGAAGAAAATGAGATGATGACCTAAAATTCAAATTTAGGATTGAGAGGAATCCAATAGTCTGACAAAGTTTAGAAAAAATTGCTTATTGATTGGGTTCTGTTGAAGAGCTTTTTCTAAACTAGGGCTTTAGGTAATTAGAATTATGTTCTAGTTGGTAGTCCTAACTATCTAATTGTATAGGTGAAGCTATGATTCTTCCTGTCAAACTTATTCAGTGGCATCTCTGTTCAGCCAAATGTTGTTCTACATGGTGCTGCTTTAGAAGCCCTTCTTTGATTGATATAGTGATTTTATGTTTCTATACAAATTATTCATGCTTGTCTTTCTTTTTAACAAATTTCATGCCATTTCATGTTTTCATATGGTTAGCTCCTGTTTTGTGTTCAAGAGGATTTTGCTATGATGAGCTGTTAACATGTAAGAAGAACCTTTCAAAGATTGGTTCTTCAATGAAATTTACTAGTTACGCTTGGCTTCTGAGCTCTATCCTCTTTGGCTTCCAACTTTTGTCTCGGTCAAGACAGAAAGTTTAGGTTAATAAAATCCTTATTGATATTGTTACTGTTTGGGTCCTTTTCCTTGTTCCCTGATTATTGCTTTCTTTTGCCTATTCCTTATATTATCCGAGAGAATACTTACAATTCCAAAAAGATTGATTTGTGTGAATGTTGCATGGTTTACTATTGACTTGCATGCTTTTATTTGTTCATAACGAATTATTGTTCTGTGCTCTTCTTTCAGGTTACTGAGAACTACTACAGGCCAGATTTGACCAAAGCTGCTCTTGCAAGGCTTAGTGCTGTTCACCGTAGCTTGAAGGTCGCTAAGTCTGGTGTTAAGAAGAGAAACAGGCAGGCTATGAATAACTGAGATATTGGAGTATGCACGATGGTTTGGGCCTTTGGCAACTTGTCTGTTTTTGTCATAGTTTGAACATTTGTGACTTCTATTGCAGATTGTTTATCAAATCATGTTTGTTGCTGAGTGGAAAACCATTTCATGTGGTTTGATATGTTTAATCTTGGTTGGTTTCATTCTTTGACAATGACTTTATTTTGGTGAAAGTTTGAGAGTTATCATTTGTGGTATTTGTCGCAATGGCAATACTCCTTTGCTACCAATTTTTGATAGTTCTAGATTCTCTCTGGGTAGGCTTTCCAATATCCCATCTTTGTTGATATGACATTGTGATTTTTCTCATCTTAGGGGCTGTTTGGATGATAAAAGAAGTGGGGAGAAGCGGATAGAAATGATAGTACTTATATATTTTGTTATTTAGTTGTTCAAAAGTAAATTCTTAAAGTTTAATCCCCTTTCTATGGATGTTGAAGTAAAAAATGAGCTAAATTTTTTTTTTGTAATTTTTATTTCGAAATAAATATAATGATATTTTATTATAATAGTACAAATAATTTTACATGCAATAATATTTTTTTAAAAAAAAATTATTTGTGAACGATTTTAAATTAATAATAATTTATATTTATATATTAACAATTATGTTTTTAAAATATATTTTTGTCCAATCAAGATAAGTGATTATTTGTTGTATAACTAAATGTGTGTGTGGACTTGTGTGTTGGTCTAGATTTTTTTCGTTCATGCTTCAACTGTTATAAGTGTGTTGATATGTAAAAGATGTTATCCTCGTAGTTTTTGGTGTAACCATGTTCATCGAAATCAGGGGACAATTTTAAAATAAAAAATATTACTTGGATACGAAGAAACATTGGCTGGTCCTGAATCTCTTGCAGTATTTTCGAACGATCAAACATTATTTGCCTTGTGCTAGTTTAAAAAGGGAAAATTACGGATAACCCTCACAAATATTTTCAAAATTTTAAATAGTCCTTTCGACCTTCAAAATTTTCAATAAAACTTCTAGTAATATAAATAATTATAAAAATATAATAAAAAATAATATAAGTGGAGCTACGACAATATAGATCATTTTGAAAATAAACAATTATCAATAATTTTAAAGTTTGTCTGTTGTTATTGATAAAATTTCTAAAAAAGTTAGTATTGTGGGGTTCTGCACGTATAGCGAACAAACCCGTTTACTATTCCGAAATGAAACATTAATGAAAATTGCATGTATGACCCCTGAAGAAAACCAGAGGCCACCTCATGAACGCAAAATAGCCAATTTTTGTGGGGGTAATATGTAAATATTCTAAATAAAATTGAATTGTTGCAACTGCTGAATTAGTGATGTCAAGACGGATAGTTGGTTAAGCACGCCCTGAGATACGATTAGGTTGGGTATGATACGACATGTGGGTCCATATGTAAATTTTTTTTTTTGAAATCTAAAATTTTATTTAGGAGAAGAGTTTTTTTTTAAAAAAAATAAATATTATATATATATATATATAAATAAAATAAACTTTTAAAAAAATCGGGGCCTAGGCGCGGACCCACAAACTTATGGGTCATGGGCCATGCTTAACACCCAAAAAAATTTACAGACCGTGTTAGACACAGCTCATTAACGATCCCTAAATTTTATTTTATTTATTAAAATTTCTTTACTCAAGTTACTCGACACTTTCATATACATGTGCTGATTATATGGCTGAGCTCAAATGTTCATAGACAAAAAAAATGCAGCTAACTTGTCCAAAAAAACATGCAATTTCAGTATATATTTATATTTTTTTTTTTCAAAATTTATTATAACTCTTAATTATTATTTAATTAAAATTTTAACAAAAAATTTTGCTTTTGATTTTTATAATTTTACCATTTAATTTCTTAAAAATTTATTATTATTTTTATGTAATTTTTTTATTTTTTTCTTTCTGAGCACGAGGCGGTGTAGGCACAGGTGCATAGCAATGCGGTGCAGACAGGCACGGCCACCCGACCTTGCGTGTCGCGCTCACATCAACTCATATTTGAGAAAAAAAAAAAAGAGAGAGAAAAAAATTAATATAAAAAAATAATCAACACACTTTTAAGAATTAAGTTGTAAAATTATAAAAAATAAAAGTAAAAATTTTAAAAAACCCAAACAATGAAATCAAATTTCAGTTTTTACGATATATATATATATATACACACGAACGAACGAAAACACCGTTAAAGTGCCCCTTTTGTAAATCTCGGCAAAACCCAGACTAAAAGCCCTAAAAACCCTAACGACGTCGGAGGAACAAAGGGGAAGCGGAGCTTCCGCCTCTGTCCATCCAAACCTAGAGGAGACGTCAAGCCCCTCGCCGCTCTCGAGACGATAGGGCAGAGATGAGGAAGAAGGTCGACGACCGGATCCGGACGCTCATCGAGAATGGAGTCAAGCTCCGCCACCGCTCGATGTTCGTCATCATCGGCGACAAGTCCCGCGACCAGGTTCTGTCTTGAAACCTCCCCCGTGCCGACTTGGAAGCAAAGTTTCGGTTTTTATCTCGTGGTGTTCTCATTGGATTGTGGGTCTGTTTTTTTTGGTAGATTGTCAATCTGCATTACATGCTGTGCAAATCGGTGGTGAAATCACGCCCGACGGTTCTTTGGTGCTACAAGGACAAGCTCGAGCTCAGCAGGTGCCCCTTCTCGCATCGTAACTTTTGGTTCTATTTCCTTCCCTGCTCTTTTCTTTTTCCTCTAAAATTTAGTTTGCTGAGATTTTAAAATGTCTTATTTTTGTTTTGGGCACTCCAATTAGCATACACTTTGTTTGTGAACGAGAAAATTGTTTTGTTCCCCATCCGGAGGTGGTTTTATACACCTTCTGTCGTTTCGAGTGTTGTAATTTGAGTGAAATATTAACTAGAATTGACACTTTGAAAGAAATAGTAGTGAAACCATGGTATATATGTTTTTTTAATAAAATCGAGTAATAAATTCTTGAAATTCTTATGATGTGATGATTTTTCTGTTGTGAGCCAATCTTATTGTGAAGGCATTACTGATACTCATTTAAGCTTTTATATCCAACAGTGTTGCTCATAGAGTCTTTTATAGTGATTTAACAACAAATATTTTTATTTCTTCAGTCACAAAAAGAAACGAGCAAAGCAAATAAAGAAGTTGATGCAAAGGGGATTGCTGGACCCTGAGAAGGTGGATCCTTTTTCACTTTTTGTTGAAAGTGGGAACATAACATATTGCTTATACAGAGATTCCGAGCGGATTCTTGGGAACACCTTTGGCATGTGTATACTACAGGTCTGGTATTTTTCTCCATTTGGCGTCTTTAATCTATATCCTAAGTCTGTTGTATTACCTTATGCATGTTTTTGCACTGTGTTACTTCAGGATTTTGAAGCATTGACTCCTAATCTCCTGGCAAGGACCATTGAGACTGTGGAGGGTGGTGGTTTGGTAGTCTTGTTACTTCGATCTCTGTCCTCCCTTACAAGCCTCTATACCATGGTCATGGTATGGATTTTAGTTAATTTGATCACTCGTTTAGCTCTTGTTGGCTGTCATGTTTTATTATTGGCATGTGGATTAAATTAGGTAGATGTCTGTCACTCTAATTTGGACTGTTGCTTGTAATGCTGATGTTTTGCTTATAGTGTTTGTCTAGATAGAACATCACCTTGTATTATCCTCTAACAAAACCTGTTAATTACAGATCACATTTTATTAGTAGTACAGCAAAAAGAAAAAAAAAAAGAAAGAGTTTATTTAATTACATTGACCAATTGCTTATTGTTTCAGAAGAGCCTCTTTGTAATTGACATAACTTTCTTGTTTAAATTCGAAAGTTCATTCAGGAACTTCTAACAACTAATTTGCATTGCCCTCACCTTTTTTCTTTACATTCAATTTGCAAGAGATTTTTTTAGCATGTTAGGGAGTATAATAGTAATGCTGCGGCTTTTTATTGCCATAAACCTTATCTTTATTCTTTTAAGTTCCATTGTTTTTTTCATCTCTTCCTCTCCCTTCTCTCAGGATGTGCACGAGAGGTTTCGCACAGAATCTCATGCTCAGACTGCTGCACGGTTCAACGAGAGGTTCTTGTTATCTATTGCATCATGTAAAGCATGTGTTGTAATGGATGATGAGCTCAACATTTTACCAATATCGTCTCATATAAGATCAATCCAACCTATAACAATCACAGAGGTAATTTCCATGTTTTTGAATTGGGTTTATTTCATAGTATTGTAAATTGAACTACTGTTAGATTTCAAAGATTTATACATATGAATGTGTGTTCTTTTCATATGTTTATTTAGCTATTAACAATTGGATTGTTTCATTTTGCTGATACTTTTTTCTGTTGATTAAAAGGATGCTGAGGGTCTATCAGAGAAGGAGAGGGAGCTGAAAAGCTTGAAAGAACAATTTCATGATGATTTCCCAGTTGGCCCGCTACTTGGAAAGTGTTGTACTATGGACCAGGTACATGTTGCACTCTTTATCAAGCAGTTCATTATGTTAGTCTGTTAATATGTTGATCTGTTAATATTTTCACAAATAGGGTAAAGCTGTCATTACGTTTCTTGATGGAATACTGGATAAAACACTTCGAAGCACTGTTGCTTTAATAGCTTCTCGTGGACGTGGAAAGTCAGCTGCTCTAGGTCTTGCCGTTGCAGGAGCAGTTGCTGCAGGGTTGTATGCTTGAGCCTAGCTTCATTTTTATTCAGTTCATGCTCATTATTTTTAACCAACAATCTGCTTCTCTTTGTCTAGGTATTCAAACATTTTTGTGACAGCACCTAGCCCAGAAAACTTGAAGACTTTGTTTGAATTTGTTTGCAAGGGGCTAAATGGATTAGAGTATAAGGTCTGTTAAGGTTCTTTGCCTGTTCTAATCATATTGCTGATGACTTTGATTAGCTTGCTAACAAGTTGTTCCTTTCCACAAAAATTCGTCGCCAACATGTGTTATGATTATCTAGAAATAACAAGTTAATGGAAAGGCAAATCTTGTCAAGAATGTTTCTTAGCATGTTTGTAGATCATGTAACATGATTTAATTACTTTTAAGACCTGATACAATATGATTTGATTATTATTATTTTTAATTGTAGGAACATTTGCATTATGATTTGGTTAAGAGCACTGATCCTGAACTTAAGAAAGCTACAGTCCAGATAAATGTCTACAAGCAGCACAGGCAGACTATTCAAGTAAGTTTCTTCTCTTCAGGTTGTGTTAAGCTTTCTGTGAAGCTTTATGAGTAGTATTTGCAATACCGTTCCTCCTGTCATCTGCTCAATGACTTCTATTCTGTAATCAATATTCAATGCCTTGTTGATGCCCTATATGACTATGTTTTCTCAATTCATCCTTGGGAGCTAAAATTGGCTCTACTGATAGTTTGGTTAGTTTTAGCAAAATGCAAATTCATTCCTCAATGCAATCTATGACTAGGAAGTAGGATCCCTGACAGCTTTTGTGTTGGAAATAGGAATTTTTCAATGGTTGTCTGTGTAAGATAAATATAAAAGGAGATAGCCAGTTCAGATCTTCCGCCGCAGCGTATGATTTGATTGTTATAAAAAAAGATCCCAGCTAAGCAGGTTCATACCAACAAATCATTTGGGGCCCTGGTAATCTGGTTAGCAGAAAATATTTTTGATCAAAGAAGTGATCAACTTGTAGCAGTTTAAGCAATTATTGATTTGAGATTGGCAGAATCAATACTTCATCTAGTTTCTATGATTTAGTTGGGAGTTTCTTCCTTTCCACACCTTATAGCTCTTATTTTTTTCCTCTTGCAAGTGTGTGCAAAGTTGCCAGTGAACCCTATCTTTGACCAAATCGTGTATTAATTTCTGTCCTTACTTTCATTTGATAAATGTTTATGTTGATGAAATGGTGGCATTGTAACTAGTGCTTGTTCCCCGCCTGAAGTGCTTCTGTTCAATTTGACAGTATTTGAAGCCACATGATCATGGAAAGCTTTCTCAAGTTGAACTTTTAGTTATTGACGAAGCTGCAGCTATTCCATTGCCAACTGTGAAGTCATTACTTGGTCCTTATCTGGTGTTCCTTTCATCTACAGTCAATGGGTATGGTCTTCTGGTGAAGAAATGTTTCCATTGTTTTTTTTTATTTTTAACTTAGTTAATGTAGTTTCTTTGTTTTAAGGCATACATTCATATAAAATAGTGATGTTGATATGAGAATCTCTTTTAAGGTATGAAGGTACTGGAAGGTCATTGTCGTTGAAACTTCTCCAGCAACTGGAATCACAGAGCCAGGTGCCTGGTCAGAACATTGAAGGTTCACATTCTGGTAAGATTCCTCATGCCATTTCATGTATCTCTTTTGCTAAATACATAATAAAATGGGTGTATGTTAGTAAATAATCATGATTGAAGATATCAGACTTGCCCATATAAACATATTCACATGCTTTTCTTATGTTTTTCCCAAGAGTAGTTTGTTTTATTGATGAGATGCTCTAGTTGTCAGATTGAATTTGTGTGTTATCTTCATCTTTTAATTCATTGTTTCAGACCCATGGGTTTAGGCAAGTTCGTTAGGAAATTGTGGATTAACTGCTTTAGGATCCCTCTTAAAGGACTAATCTTTTGGTCAGAGATATGACGATAAATATACTGTGGGTCTATTGATTTCAATCCAAAATGAAAGAACTTGCCAAATAAAAAATTTTAGGACTTATTTGCAAAATTATGCATTGCTATTAGAAAATTTCATTGAATGATGATCTCTAGGCGAAAGGTATATCAGACTAAGATAAATATGAGCAATGGAAGGGGTAAAAGAATAAGAAGTATTTTGTGTGTATCATTATGATCTTTTGATACTTCAGGATCTTTCTTTTCCTTAAACTTCACACAGAATCCCAGGCTTTTTTTTTTTATTGCCAAACTTAATTATGAAGTTTAGACTTGGTTTTCAGCTTTATCATAAAAATTAATAGCTGAAATTTTTTAGGTGCCTTAAGTAACTATTGAAATAGTGCCAACATATGTAAGGCGGTTCAGGTAATGCCTCTATAAAAGGCAAATTGCTCCTTTATTTACAGAGTATTTTGATCAGAAAATGATGATAATCTTTAGCATGGCATTTATCTCAAGTTTCATTTCATCATGGAAGAGCTTATTTGTCATTTTCATGTACACGTAAGTTGAAATATCTCTTGTTTTGCTTAAATAGATGTGGAATAAAATGACTTGATGTCCATTGTTCAGTTTAAAATTTTCCTTTTTTTTAGCATGTAACTATTTCTTTCACTTGGAATATAGGTAGGCTTTTTAAGAAGATTGAGTTGAATGAATCCATCCGATATGCTTCTGGAGATCCTATTGAGTCTTGGCTTCATGGTTTACTTTGCCTAGATGTTGCAAGTTACATCCCTAATATTAGCAGGTTTGCCATTTATAGTTGATAGCCTGCTCACCACCACGGTGTTTCAGTTATTCTATTATTTTCATTGATATCTTAAATTCATGCAGATTGCCTCATCCAAGTGAATGTGATCTCTATTATGTCAATCGTGATACACTCTTCTCCTATCATAAAGAAAGTGAAATATTTTTACAGGTAAGGACAAGAACAATTCAGGTTTGCGCCATCTTCCCTCAGTTTCAGCTAAGGGATCACACACATTTTGTTTTTTCTAATATATCTGAAGGCCTAAATGACAACTTAAGATGAGGGTGAATTAGTTTTTAAAATAACAATAGCAAGTTTCTATTCAATGTAATAAAAAATACTTTATATTAAAAAATATGATCAATTCTCATCAAATTAGAATAACCAATAAGTATAAATGAGAGTGATCAATTTATAAACATATATAATATAAATTTTCAATATGCAGTAAATTAGATATTCAATCAATCACAATTGAGGGCATAATATAAATAGAGGATTGGAGAGTGTGTAAATTAATATACTTAGTTCAATAATCAACCGCGTCTATTCAAAGATCCTTGTCTCAATCTTGGTTTTTTTAGGGTGAAGCCAAACCTATGCAAGTCCCCTCCTTACAATTTACAAGTGTTGTTTCACAACCAAAGTTCTCTCTCTCAATTTTCTTCTAAATTTAGAAAAATACTCAAGTATCTCCAAATAACTTAGAAGAGTTATAATGATGAGTAATAAGAAAATACAAATAATATTACTCAAACAAGAGTTTCTAAATTGAATATAAAGGTATGTGAGATTTTGAAAGTAAGTTAATTGAGACTTGATGAAAATGGAAGACTTTAAGAGGTAGAATATAAAACCCAGTTCTCTTCAGTGAGTAAAAAAGTCTGAAGCTTTTATATTACCTTTGGAATCAAAATCTAGCTATTGGGAATCACTTTTGACTTTTTTTGTCTAGTTCGGATGTTTAAACTTGTTCCAATAGTGAGAACTAATTGTTACAAGTTGTCATCATGTGTTTAGTCCACCAAATCTCTGAGTTTGGACAAAAAACTTATAGTTTGGACAATCGGATTTTATATAACCAAAATATTATTTTTCTATCTAATAGATTCAGTTAATCGAATTGACCAGTTTGGGTGATCGAACTTGACAGAAATTTAGCTGAAAGCTCATTTGCAAATTCTAGTTAAATAGCTATTTGAGACATTAATTTGGACAAATATAAAATAAGCTAATAAAGGCGTTTCAAAGTTAATTAAAGTGTTAAATAGAGAGGTTTAGTAAATTAATTATTAACTTCCCGACTCAACATAAAATAAAAATTAAACTTAATTGTTTAGAGTTAATCTTGTATTTTGAGCATTTTTTACTCCCAATTTGATCATCAAACTACATGTTTGAATTATCATCATTCTCTTATTTTTGAGTCGTCATCGTCAAGATTTATCTTGAAACTCAATTTTTCATAAGGATGGATGAATGTTGCTAATTCCAAAAGTTATCATAATTTAATAAATTTGTCAAACTCAAATTTGATCATCATTAAAATCTAATGAGCAATAATATCAGCTCTTTGTTAAACACTTCCTTAATAAACTCTAGTGTGTTTTGTCTATGATGAATATGACATCTGCTTGAACTATTTTGCTTGTATAGAGGATGATGGCACTTTATGTTGCTTCTCACTACAAAAATTCTCCAAATGACTTGCAATTAATGGCTGATGCATCATCACATCACTTGTTTGTGTTGCTTGGTATGTTTTTCTTTTATTAATCATTTATGTTTCGACTTTTTTATTTTTTGTCATCAAATAGCAAATTCATGTTCAATTACTTCGACTGCAGGTCCTGTTGATGAGTCAAAAAATCATCTCCCAGATATATTGTGTGTAGTTCAGGTTTAAACACTTCATCCTTTTTGCCTCACCATTATATTTCCATTTTGATTCAAGTTAGCGGTAATTAATTTCGGATTTCAGTTGCTTGCATGCAACAGTTTAATCTTGAATCAATTTGTTTCATTGCAACCTTTATTACTTGATACTCTTTTAACTTTGTATAGAACTACATTTGTTCAAGCATTTATGTTTTGGAGATGGATACCAACATAATTACTGTAAAAACTTACATACAGATTAGTCTTGAGGGGCAAATATCACGGAAATCTGTAATGAAAAGTTTAAGTGAGGGTCACCAGCCTTTTGGTGATCAAATCCCATGGAAATTTTCCGAACAATTTCAAGATAATGTATTCCCAAGTCTTTCAGGTGCTAGAATTGTACGAATTGCCGTCCACCCAAGTGCCTTGAGGGTAAGATTTTTCTTGCCCAGTCATCTTTGATCTTTCTGGATTGCAGATGTCCTAATTGTATTCTTGGGCAGCTTGGATATGGCTCAGTGGCAGTGGAACTCTTAACAAGGTCTTGTTTTTGGTGCTTTATTTGACTTTAACCGTTTAGTTTTAGGTATATGCTGCTTCAATCAAGATATCACAGCAGTGATGTATGATCAATGCTATCATGGTGTCTTGAATTTGACACCAAATTAGCTGGGCTTTGTTATATCTCTCAATTTTGATGCCTTCAAGCAACAAAGAAGGGGATTTAGGCCTATTCTTCATGTGCTTTCCACCTGCTAATTCTTGCATTTTTCTGCCAATAATTTTGAGCCAATTATCTTATGTCACACCCATGCCATGTACAGGTACTATGAAGGGCAGCTGGCAGATTTTACTGAAGCAGATGATGAAATTGAGGAACCCACAGTCAAAGTTACAGAAGCTGCAGAGAAGGTTGTGTTTTAAATTAGATTGGTAAAATAGTAACTTAACAATTGTTATGGTTGTATTTCAAATACTACACCATATAATATAAGCTTAATCTCAGTGTCATCTAAAATACCAATTCAACCTTGGAATTGGGGCTTGGAACTCCATTTTTAAGTCATTCTAGAATTGAAGTCATTTGTGGAATTAAGGTGCTGAGTGCGACCTCATAAAATCTTGCATATTCATTGTGATTAGTTGTTTCTTAGTCTTCCATTTTCTTGTTTCTAAGTTTTATTCAGAAATCCAGTTACTAGTAGCTTCTGTTTAGCAATTCGTCTTTTTCTCAACATTATTGAGAATGTAATTCTTGAATATTTTGCAATAATATTTAATTTATCATATTGTAATTGCAGGCTTCCTTGCTAGAAGAAAATATTACACCCAAGGAAAATCTTCCTCCTCTTCTTGTTCATCTTCGTGAAAGGAAACCTGAAAAACTTCATTACCTTGGTGTCTCTTTTGGACTGACACGAGATCTATTTCGGTTCTGGAGGAAACACAACTTTGTTCCATTCTACATTGGCCATATTCCAGTAATAGACATATCCTTCAATTATATCCTTGGGTGCAACTTAAGGTTTGATTTAAACTTACCTAATTTGCATTGTCTGATGGCCAGAGTTCTGTAACTGGTGAACATACCTGCATGGTACTGAAGCCTTTAAACAATGATGAGATTGAAGTGAGTGAATCAGGGCAATGTGGTTTTCTTACTCCATTTTATCAAGGTTTGTTGTTCTCTACATTGTTTTTTCTGTCTTGGATATTTGCATTTGTGAGGTATACAATCAAATTCAAGAATCTGTACAGATTTCAGACAAAGATTTAGCAGACTCTTGGGTAGCATTTTCCAGACAATTAATTATAAGCTTGCAATGAGGTCAGCTGTCTCCATTAATTCTCTCTAGGACATCGTGTATATGCTTTATAATTTACTCATTTTTTCTGTGCTAGCATTTTGGCATCAAAGATAGAATTCCCAGACAATGAGCCAACTTCAGTTGCCATAGATGGAAACTCAGAGTCATGGCAGAAGCTCCTTTCGCCATATGATATGAAGCGGCTGGAAGCATATACTAATAATTGTGTTGACTATCATATGGTGAGTTACTTTATATTATTCAAAAACTTTTACATAAGTATTTTATACCTTTTCAATTTGGCTCATTTGATTTGAGTATGATTTACTACCATCATAATCATGACCAATAAGATCATCAAGTGACACAAATTTGGCTCCTGTTTGCTTGTCTTGAATATTAACTCTTAGCTTCATGCTTTAATCTTATCTTTGTGAAGTCGACATATTTTTATTTTTGTTATTTCTAGGTCTGTAAGTGGGTCGGGTTTGGATGGTTTCCATACCCATAGCCACTAGTGTTTTGAAAGGTCCATACACAAATTCATATCCATTATATTAGTAGTTCCATACTCATATCCATATGCAGTTTATATTTTGGTACGGATCAGATGTTGGGTATGTTTCCCTTGTTAAAAAATTCTTAATTCAGTAAATATCATTCTAGATGGTAATAAGATATACAACATTAAATTTAAGAAGTTAATATAATTTTTGAAAAACAAGATAAAAATGATAGATTCGTTTTATGCTAACAAAACTATATTTTGTGAACCCAATCTATTATTCTTTAAATATAAAAGCCCAATCTTATTTAATCAAAACAATAATAAAATTTTCGATCAAAACTATAGCCTTATGTAGTATGATCATCACCTGTAAAACAACTAATTAAGCTAATATCAAATGAATTGGAGAATTATATCAATTATTTTTAGGGAAATTGTGATCAACCCCTCATATTTGAAAATTGGGCATCAACCCCTGAAAACTTTTGAAATTCAGAAATCGTCTTTGAAGGTGTGATTTTTTGAAATGGAGGAGTGATTTTATCATCTTATCTTATATTTAAACACTTTATTCCATATATAAATAAGGTAAGGTGTTAATATATGAGTTGAAGTATTTATGTGGTAAAATATTTATATATAATGATAAAATCACATCTTCCATTTTAGAAAATCACACCTTTAGGGGTTGATCCTGAATTTCAGAAATTTTCAGGAGCTTATCCTCAATTTTCAAAAAATAAGGGATTGATTCTGAAATTCAGAAGTTTTCAGGGGTTTTCTAGTAATTTTTTTTCTATATATATATAAGTGAGTTGGGTTCGGGTTAATGGTTATAGATATACTTATACTGAAATCCAACCTAATAAGTTGTCGGGGTCAAAATAGAAATCCAAATCCAACTCAATAAGCTATTGGGTAAGATTTTCATATGCATATGCCATTAATTTAGTTTGGCTCAGGTCAGGTAATGGGGTTAACGGTTTTCATTATACCCCTAGTTAATTCCCTCTATACTGTTATAATTGGAGTGCGCTTTCTTGGTCTTCCTATTCCACTGTAATTATATCCTCTATTTCCTTCAATGTTCTGCTTAAAGGAATATCTTCTTCCTCCTACATACTATTATATTATTGGGTTTTAACATTTTTATCCCTATTTTCTGTTTAATTTGAAAGGATTGTATGATTATTAGTTGGGAAAAAGCCAGTATACTGAGACATATGCTTCATTATTGCACATCAGATACTACATTTCCATGTAAATTCTTGTAAATGTTATGGACTAAGTATTTAGTACCATGGAGGATCCTATATTTCTGGGGTTTTATGTGAGGCTGTATCCCTAGTCTCAAATTTTAAAAATTGGTGGTTGTATATCAATTAGCATTATCTATTATATGAAAGTTAAAAGGCATCCAGGGACATAATATTTTGATAGGTTTGGTCTGATTCAGTGTTGTGGAAAGGCTAATCTGTTCTATCTCTGAAATTTTCTTTACTAGGAATTACCAGTATATTGATTCATCTGGAGTGAAAAGCCATTAAGTTGCTGCATTTTTAATTTATCTTGATGAAGATGTTTTTAATTTATCTGTACCAGTTCATATCGTGTTTCTCATACTTGTGATTGAATGTTTTTTATGTTGTCCAGATCCTAGACCTTGCGCCAATACTAGCACATCATTATTTCCAGGAAAAGTTTCCAGTTTCATTATCTCCTGTACAGGCTTCTGTTTTGTTCTGCATAGGGATGCAGAACCGCGATATTTCATATATCAAGGCAAGCTCACTACACTATAGTGGTGATTTATTATGAACTCCTGCCCAATTGATGCATGTGCTTTCAGAGCAGTTATGCATTTTTCTCTTTTTTATTTTGAAACAATCTTTTCAATATTTTGGACTTTGAAGGAAGAGATGAACATTACACGAGAACAGGTACTATCACTGTTCATAAAAGTTATGAAGAAGCTGTACAATTATCTATACAGCATTGCTGCAAAAGAGATTGATTCAAGTTTACCTCGACTTAAAGAAGTAAGTAAATTCAAAACCAGTTCTTGTCCTTGATTCTTCTTTGAATAACTTTCAGATGCTGTTTGGTTTCACAGTACATACAATAGAATCTCAGTCTTTGATTATTGGTATAAAGCACTTGCTTTGCATATGGCTCTTGAAGTGTTCCAAGTGTCTAAATTCAGATGTTGGCTTACTGTTACTGACATTTTAGTTGAGTCAAAATCCTTTGGTAAAAGTTCTTGCTTTTCCCATCTCACCCATGTAATTTGTTGTTTAAATCTGGTTTTAGTAAAACCTTCTGCATATTGTTTTTGTCAAAATACTGTTTGGCTGCTGGTAAGAAATTTCATCTTAGATAGTTCAAAGCACTTTTGACTGTTCTAGTGGAACTCACATGTTGTTTAAATGCTGTTGCATTTCTTATCTATGCTTCAGTTCAATAACCTCCATTACTTGCATTCCTCTAGATTCCTTTGGCGACGCATAATATTTCAGTTGATGAAGATCTCAACGAGGCTGCCAGGGAAGTCATGGTAAGCACGTTACCTATATTTTTTTTCTGCTATTAAATTTTTATCTATTAACATTTTACCACATATCTCAGGAGAAAATGAAAGCTAGTAATGAAGGTCCATGGGATCCAGACGATCTGCAGCAATATGCTATAGTTGATAGAGAAGGTGAGCTAGAAAAGGCTCTTCAAAACGGAGCTAAAATTCCAGCCAGTGGCATTCTCAGTGTAAAATCCAATAGGACGAAGACAGAAAAACCTGAAACACACAAGGAGTCCAGCAAGAACAAGAGGAAAGGAAGAGGCAACAGCAATCATTCAAAATCATTCAAAAAGAAGAAACACTGAAGGTGTGACCATTTCAAGTGGCCATTGAAGCTACATCAAATTTTGTAACATACTGATATTGGGTCACATATTTATTGTATCTGTAGGATTAATTTGTTTATTTATTGGGTACCACTGCTAATGCATCTGCCAACTTATTTAACATGTGTTCTGGTTTGAGTTTCCCAAATTTTACTTGGTGAGGGTAATTCCATAGTAACAATGAATTAAGAAAGAATGATGGCATGATTTGGTATAATGTCAAGTTTGATATGATTTCTTATGAAGTGATCCAGATGGATTGTATTTGTACTTCACAGCCTAGCTGCTACTAGTTTGTTATTTGGTCCAATTTACAAATAGCCCCCTGGAGAACCTTTTAAATAATGCGTTGGACCAAATCTGGAGAAACTTTCTAAGAAGGCATTTTGTCCTAATATTCTCAAGGGGGCAGATTTCAATCAAGACTAGAGAGATAACTTGAAGGCCATGACAAAGGGCTCCCTCCTAGTAAAACCATCCGTACCGTGAACTCCTACTTGCTCGTTCTGAATTTCAAGATATTGGAAACAAATATCAGCACAAAATCGCCAGCCAGCTTCATTGATCAGGACGCCAAACAGGAAGCTCATGTCCGGTGAGAAGGCTCTAGCTCGCCGGCTGGCTAAGGAGGGGGAAGACGGTGATGAGCCACCGAAGCGGGCCAGATTCAACCGGTGCTTTTCGGGGCTCGAGTTCAGGATGGAGGACAGGCCGCTGAAGGAACTGGACCCGGAGAAGCTGAAGAATGAGATTAAGAGGTGGGCGAAGGCAGTTGTTTTGTATGCCCGCCAACTCAGGGGAAGCTTTGCTTCCAGCAGAAGATCTCATACCTGAAATGGATTGCAGTGAAGCTTTTGTTTTGTCGGAAGTTATGGTATATTCACCTGTACAGTCGAAAGATCATCGAGACAAGCAAGTCCATGTGATTTTGACATCACAAAAATCATGTTATATGTAGTTCTTCGATTCTTTTCTCGCGACACACTGATTTGTTGTTTTTGTCATGCAATTCTTTGTTTTCATGCACTCTCATAATAAATTTCCAGTATGGATTTGTACAAATTTCCTACAGCAGAAGTCAAATCTGATAAAATCTTAAAATCTTAATGAGGGCTGATCAAGCAAAATGAAGAAAAACCCTAGTGCAAAAACCCTAGTCCAAAAAAGAGCCAATTTTGATTAAGAGATAAAATATCTATTTTATTATTTAATTCAACATCCTCTTCAGCGGAAGAAATGGTATTTCGTATGCAAATAAAATAGAATTTTTTTGCTTGAAACTTCAAATTTGAAGTTTTTATTTTAGTTGTAATTGGTGTTGAAATTTTTTTTCCAAATTTTGTCCTAGCCTATTTTGATTTTAGTGTATTTATAAACAATTTTTCAATGACTATGACATAGGTATTTTGGTCTTCTATTATGTAAAAAATATTTTTTAGCCCGAAAATTTGAAACCTCATTGAAAATTAAAGAAAGAAATTATATATAATTATAAACAAGTCAAAAAATATTGCATAATTTAGCTATTTTTCAAGAAATTATATATAAAGACCTTAATATTTAATTAGGTATATTATCAAACAATCTCGTGAATTTTATGATAAAATAATTAAAATTATTATTAAGAAATTTATAATATGGGATCAATATTGACAATGATGCCAAAGGAACATGCAACCATAAAAAAAATGACAATTAAGAAATGATAATTATGAATAAGCAAATGATTTTTTAAGGGAGTAAGATCAACAATGAGAATGACAGTTAATAGAGAATGACCACATAATTGGAACAAAAATGGCATTATCATCTCATGATAATTATCAATGACAAAAATAATAATAGACTATTTCCTCTTGTTAGAAAAATGGAAAAATACGTGGGTTTTTATAAATGTCGATAATATGGGGAGCTTTCCGCAAATTTAGGTAATAATCTGCCAAATTTCTTAACAAAATCTTCCGCCAGGGACCTAAAGATAAAACTCCGAGCCGGCGGCGAATATCGACTTTGGACCAGGGCGAAGCGAGCAAAGACCCGCGCAGAAGCCCATCAACCCCGACAGACCCGCTAGGGACCCAGGGCAGACCTCCGGCGTGCTGGATCTGCTGCCGGGGGAGGCCGGCGCCTCCCCGGCGATCGCTCGCCGGCAGGGGTTCGGTCGCTGAAGCTGGTCTCCATTGCCATGGACGAGCCGCTGCTGGCTGAGCCCTTCGGCGTCGACTATGGCGTCCTCGACAACGGCTTCTCCTACTACGTCCAGTCCAACACCAAGTCCTGCATGCGCGATGCTCTAGCCCTCGCCGTCAAGGTAGGGTAAGCGCTTTTTAGATCGAATCGGTGCTGCTGTGTTGGAGATGGCGTTCTCAGTTCAAAGTCTTGCTTTCAACATTTTGGCCATACTACTTCAATTATATTTTACAGTAATGTCATGTAATTGCCTTGTTTTATTGTGTCACTGTGGAAGTTGTTTACTTTACCGGTTGCCACCACAAGTTTGCCATGTTAATATTTAAAGAAGCATATTTCCATTCTGTCTGTGGCAGTTCAGTTTTGGAAGAGGAAGAGGAGCGTGGTATTGCTCACATTGTCGAACACCTTGCTTTCAGTGCCACAAAGAAATATACAAACCATGATATTGTCAAGTTTCTAGAAAGCATTGTGGCAGAGTTTGGTGCTTGCCAGAATGCACTTACGTCTTCTTATGAAACTATATATGAACTGCTTGTTCCGGTGGACAAGCCTGACCTCCTCTCTCAAGCCATGCCAGTTTTGGCAGAATTCAGTTCTGAGGTACGTGTGGCTTTATACAATATTTCACTTTATCCTCATTGTTCACAGTGCAATTTCTGCTAATCTGCTGCATTACATAGTGTAGATTCACGTTGCAACTGAGGATTTAGAAAAGGCAAGGGGTGCTGTTTTAGAAGAGTATAGATGAGGCTGTCATGCCTCAGGGCGTTTGCAGGATGTGCACTGGGTTCGAACCTTTGAAGGTTCCAAGGTATTCAGTGCTACACCTTTTGCGAAAAAAATGATGATATGCAGCACCAAAATATTCCTGCAAATCTCTCCACTGAATTTGAAAAGCCTTGCATTTTATTCCTTCTACTATCATCAGGTAGGTTATACAAAATTTTGAACAACCACTGAGAGTTTGTCCTGCAGTAGACACCTCGGCTTGCCAGTTCTGCCTTTATCAGCATCTTGGCTCTATTTTCCTATTTATAATGAATATTTTTGCTGGATATTTTTTCTATAGAAGTGGTGTTACTTGTGTAGTGAAGTTGTTCGCAGCCCTATGGTGGAAGCACAGTGTTCTGTCCAGCTAGCTTTTCCTATGATTCTTAAAAATACATCTATGGTGCGAAACTAACTTGTACATAAATCACACCTGAATTTTTCTGTGTAGGTTTCCTCTATTGACAGGTTTCCTTCTTCCTTTTGAACTAAAAGATGGAAGAGGTCCATTTTGTTGGATTTCTCAGTAAACTACTGGAGACAAAAGTTCTGTGTTTCAAACATGGGCAGGTAGTCTTCTTGTCCAGTTGTATTTCTGTGTCAAGTTGATGCCAAACATGCAGGACTAGTGCGTAAACCTTTTTACCCAATCATATAAATGCTTCAGATCTACTCAGTGGGTGTTTCTGTCTTCCTGGGTGGCAATAAACCTTCAAGAATGGGAGATGTCCGTGGTGATATAAGTGTAAATTTTTCATGAGATCCAGACATTGCATGGAAGCTTGTACGTCCTAACTGCTTATAACCTTTATGATACTGACCTTATCTCCAAATGCATCTCATGTCACATTCTCAGCTAGGTGATTCTTAATTTTTAACTCTGAATAACTTTCTTCAGATTGATCTTGCCTTGGATGAGATATTTTATCTTCAAGATCAGGGTCTTTCTGAGGAGGATGTTTCTACTGTTCTCCAAAGGACGCATGAAAATGGATTGCAGGTTAGTTTTAACTCCCTTTTAGTGCCGATGTTGATTATGCATAACAGGACAATATTGAGCTTTGCATTTACTGATACTTTGCAAATTCTTGAAGGAAGACTACTATTGGCTTGACCAGATCTTAAGCAGCTACCAGTCACGAGCATATTTAGGTGATGTCAGCGCATCATTTGAGGTACACGTCAGTGATGTCAAAACTAATGATTGGCCTGGATTAGATTTAGCTTTTACTTGGTTTGCAACACTTCTCCTCAGTGATGCGACACTTTTGTTTGGCCTGAATCAGATTTAGCCTATATTTGGTTTCCAACAGTGTTCTTGTGCTTTTTCTTGTGGATCGCGAAGCATTCTCTTCTTACAACTTAGTTATGACTTCCTTTGATAAGCTAACTGCTTTTTCTTTATGCTTAAAGAGAAAACATCTGCAAGGTTTATGAACTCAGTTACTTGTGGCATCATAGACACTTTTTCCCCTAGATTTCTATTCTCTTATAATGAAACAAATCTATCTTCTGATATTTTCTTGTTCTTTTAAAGAACTACTGCAGGGACATCTGATGGTTTGGTTCTTGACAATTTGTTGATGAATTTCTGGGATTCTTTTTGTTGCAGCTTCAAGAAGAAGGGCGTACTAATGTTCTGACATTCTTTGACACCACCCACTGCACAATTGGCATTACAAAGAGCATTGCCATTTCCTTGCAGAAAGCAGTACACAGTAGTGATTCTAATGCCCCAATTATCCCACTTAAATTTGCTCAATTCATTAGGCTTCTTCAATTCAAATGGATTCAGCAGAGATGCAAAGGTTTTACTCTTTGAGAACTTTAAGATCTTAAAACTTTTGTCAAGAGAATCTAGTTTATCTTAACAAGTTCAATCTCTGTTGTGCATCTTTAATGTATTGTCTTGCAGATTTTGACTGGTGCAGCAGGTGCAGCGGTTTTGGCTTTCCGTTTGTGGAGATACTTGCGGAGTGCATTCAACTTGTAGAAAATGCTGGTTCTCCCATGGCCCCCTTCGGCGAATCATTCAGAAGACGATACAGCCAATGGTAGTTAGAACAATATAACAAGATAAAAATCCTGACGCCCGCTTTTCAGCGTTTTAGATGATGCTCGAGAACTTCTTTGGCTCGCGGCTCGTCTCCAAATTAATATTCTTTTACAGTTCATTTGTGACTTGTATTACCTTCTTTGTAGGCCCTTAGCATAAGTGATGTACTCCTTGTAAAGCAGCTGTAGTCTCTTCAGATCAAATGAACTAAACAAAAATGGAAAAATTTAGCAGCATGCTACTGTTGTGAAGATTAAACCCAAGGTTTTAAATTCACGGATTTGACACCTCCAGAAATTATTTTGTTTTGGCAGTTTTGTTTCCGCGATTGTCAGATATTTGATAGTCTTAAAAATTCTCAATTTTTGAAAATTTTTTTGAGATTTTTCAGTTGCTTAAAATCTTGGATTAGACCAACCCTGCTAGAATATGTTTTTCAATCTGGATTCGGACCGGGCCCGTCCCGTTAAGAGCACTAGTTTATTCGATTGTTCAGAATCCAACGCTTGGCCCGAGACCAACCGGCCAAGGCCAGGTTTTCCGGTCGCACCTCCAACTCGTCAGCAGTTGGCGATTCTCATCCATTGGATCAGGATAAGACAAAGAAAAACATACCAAATCCACCGTCCAAGCTATCGAACGCCTACACGAAGCGTCTAGAAGAGGCAGAAGTAGACACGTGGCCACCGAGCGTTCTTATCCTGTTCCCGATGCATCAGACGCAGCATCCACGAGAAACCACCCTGGGTTGAGCAAAAGAACCGAGAACCGAACCGTTCGGTTCTCAATTTTTCAAGATCCGGAATCTGGTTCGGTTGTGGTCTGCGTTTCGTGAAAAAACGGTGAACCCGAATTGCACCGGCTTAGGATCTGCCATTCTAAAAGCCCCCCGGCTCCCAAATTCAAAAGATCCTGCTCGCGGCAGAAACTCTAGATCTCCTCCGCCAGCTTCAGGCCTGTGTTCTCTGCCGCCGGCCGTTCCTCCGCAGCCACCCTCCTTTGCCGGCGGTGAGTCCGCCCTTCCCGTCCCGATGAGCTCTCCCTATCGCCCTCTTTTGCTCTATCGTTCTGTCTCTCAAAATTCCGAGCATGTGTAGGTCTTGGATTGGGGTTATCGTGGCTTGTGTTGAAACTCCATTTTCGGACGGGAAAGATTTCTTATTGTGCAGACTAGATTTTAAACCGATATTCGGGTTTCGGATCTGTTCGGGTTCTGGATTCCTAACGAACCCAAGATCCGATCCGTTTCGGGAAAACTAGGAAATATTGTTCAGTGGTTTTGCTCAGCGCTTGTTCTTATCCTGTCCCGCGGTGCATCAGACGCAGCATCTACAAGAAACTGCAGAGGAAGCGAAGGACGATCTAACTTTCATATAGCTTCTTCTTTTTACCTCAGCGGGAAGAAGAAGAAGAAGAAGAAGAAGGATTGATAATGGCGTGCGCGCATGATCACAACTGCGAGGATCACAACTGCTCGACGGACTGGTCTCTCTACAAGCACATCGACTTCTCCAAGGTATCGACATCCTCTACCAGTTTCCTTTCAAGGGTTTTCAGTGACCTAATCTGATTGTGTTTTAGGGTTTTGTTCGTATTATTTGATCATCTTTTTTTTTCCCTTTTTTTGTTGTATACTGATCTGTTTTAGGTATGTGGTGAAATCCGGATATAGTGCTTTTATTTGATTTTTGCCTTCGGCAATGACATTAGTGATTTTAGTTGCTAGGACGCTCTTTCTTGCACAAATTTAGATATTGTGCAGCATGATGCGATCCTGTTTTACATTGACTGGTATGGTATATGATAGATGTTTCTGAAATAATGTTGCAAAGTTTGTTGCTAGTTCTTGCGATATATGTTTTTAACTTGGACATAAGAGCTATGTGCATTATAATCCAGTGACCGTCATTGTATTTTATTTGTATGGCATGATCCGTAGAAAATGTCAAATTTTATTAGTTTTTGTTCATGATGATTTGAGTGTCTTGGTGCATCATGGTTCAGTCCTGTTTTTTTTTCTGTTGTTCTTAGGTAAGAGCATTAAATGAATCAGTGGCAGGAAGTGCAAGATCAGTTTTCAAGGCTTGGGAGCATCGATTGGACAATTCAGAGGTATTTTGACTCTTAAATGTTATGCATTCATATGGAATTCTGTTTTATACAGACTAATTTTTTGATTGTTTCGATAGTTTGACATGGCTCTGATGGTGTAGTTTGGTTCTTATTTCTGTTTTTCCTTTTCAATCTCTTCATGTTGCTTTGGTAATGGAAAATATTCTTTCATAACTTCATAGAGTTATTGATGAATAGGCAATTCTTTGTTATGAATTCTTCTGTAGCTACCATTTTCAGATCATAACATTGTAATCATGTTGCACACTAGGTTAAGAGTTTTTCTCTTTTGGAGTACAAACAACGGTCTTGATCTTGAGTATAGTGCAATAAAAATTGATAATAATTGTGAACAGCAAGCTCTATCTTCCTCGTTCCTGATCAGCTCGGAGGTGATATATAAGCTTAATATGAATGATGTTCAGTTGAGTTTAAAAAGAAGGAGCAGTGGTATTTGTTTGTTTATTCTACAAAGACATTTTGGTGGAAGTAATTATGCTCATGATGCTCTTGATAAAATAAATAATTAATTAATTAATTATGCTCAGATGCAAAAGGTCCTATAAATTGCTGCTTGCTTACTATGAACTATCTGGTCTTATGTGTTAGCTTCTAAACATTTAGCTTTGGTTTCATATAATCTTCTTTTGCACATAATACTATTGTTTAAATAAGTGTAACTAGTGTGATCATTCTGAATGTTGCAGGGCATTCTAGAGAGCAATAATGGTGATCCAGAGCTAATTGTCTTCATACCGTGAGTGCCCTCAACATCTATGGGAAATTTTTTCAGTGCGATAAATGAGACTAATGAGCTGTGTTCATGCAATCTGATTTATCATCCTACTTTATTGCTCTCAATTGGGCTATTGTCAATAGTTGTGTCATGCATTCTGATTTATCATCCTACTTTATTGCTCTCAACTGGGCTATTGTCAATTTCGTGGTTAGTTTTTCATTGATTCTTGTTTCATCACATCTTGCTTTCATCTTGTTTCTGTGCTCTCATCTGAGTTTGATTCATTATGTTATCTCTTTGAAACTTGACTTTTCTTGGTAGCCATTCCATTAGCTAAGCTTATGTAACTTAGATATTGAACTCACTATGGTATCTTATGGAAACTCTCTTGATAAGTCAATATGCGTTCTCACATATCCATCCTGGCGGATTTGTCAAAGTGCTTGACTGCATGTTGATTTTGCAGGTTTACTTCAGATGTCAAGATAAAAAACATTTCTGTTGTTGGTGGTGCTGGAGGGACAAGTCCTTCAAAAATGAGAGCGTATGTTTGTCCCCCTCATTTCTTTGCATTGGTGCAGTGCAATTTCATTTTCTGTCAAATGTCCTGCTTGTCTTAATAATTCAAATGATATGCAGGTTCATAAATCGAGATGGCATTGACTTTTCTGATGCGCAAAATATGCAGCCTATCCAGGTAAAAAACATTGCATTTCTTTGGATTGGAATTGTAACCTCAACTTATTTGGAGAATTCTTTATTTTGTCAAGGAATGGGATTTGGTTGAGAACCTACAAGGAATTTTAGAATATCAAACAAGGTAATTTTTACTGATATGTGGTTCAGCATTTACAGTTTTGACTCCAAAGTGTTGTTTCATGGTATTTGTGTTCTTTTATTATGGGTGTATTTGTTGACATTGATAACAACTCTAAAAACTTTGACAGGTTGTGATTGCAACATTTAGCATCTGGTCTTTAAATAGCTTTCATAGAGGATTAATGTGTACTGACGAGCATCTTGATTTATTATTTTACTCTATCTCATGGCAAACCTCCTGTCAGATATTCAAGATTTCAAAGTGTGGGAAACCTCACACTACACTTTCCTAATAACTTTGGAGGGGATACTACTCAGATATACTACATTGGCCTGAAGGGTGAAGCTACCCAGGTATTTTATTGTTTTTGCGTTTTTGTCTTTGTGCCCTGATATTTCTTATATTGCTGTGCCTTATTATATTCTTGACTTTTATTTTACAGTTGAAAAGGGATGTTGTGGCCAATATTGTTTATGAAGTTATGCCCAATCCATCTGATCACAAGTAAGATATCTTGTATAGGCAACTGAAAAGGTCCTTTTTTTTTTCATTTTCTCCAAGGCTTAGAAAGGGCAGATTTAGAATAACCTTTCTGTAATGAAGCATGGTCTGCTAGCTCATTATATTTGCATTCAAGAATTGCTCTCGTGACCACCAATGTAGGTCAAAGCTTATTTATCTTGGAAGAAATATTTTTTCTTTTGAACCTTATCCACCGTGCAAAAGTGTGTTGCATGTGAAAGATATTTAGTAGTTACTGTCATTATCTTGTTGTGATGTCTAGTTTCACTCCTGTTCCTTGTGAACTTCAAAATAAATAGTGCATAATTTCAGTCCCAATTTTACTCTTGAGTGGTTTATGTTTTTTTTTTCTTTGATGTTCTGATGAATAGCTAGCCATGCATTAGTTGTACTTATTTTTTTGATATGATGCTTATCTAATTTAATTTTTGAATTTATGTGTGTTACGTATGTTATTGGGATATAGAAACTAAGATCTGTATCATCTCTCAAACCATTATTCAAAAATCCATTTGGTGTAAAAGTAGTACTTTAAGTTTGGTTTAATTTATGTGTAGGACTCCAACTGACGATGGCAGTGTGTCCCATGTGGAGTAAAGATAGCTCGTATGCGCCTAATATACCAGGTATCAGTTACCTTTTTGTCTGATATCCAAGTAGAGTAAGTTGTGAGTTAAGCTTGGCATGAGCAGTTTAGTTTATTTGTCTGTTTTCTGTGGCAGCAAATCAAGTTTTACAGACACTGCTAGTAATTTTACAAAATTCATAAAATACATTTAAGCAAATGCTTTTGTAATGTGCTAATGGATCTCCAAGTGCCAACGGATTATTGTGATAATCTGACAGTATTTGACTAATGTGGGCTCAATCATCATAATACTGCCATTTTTTGACTATTGATCATGTTTATTTCAGATTATTAGACTAAATCGAACCCTTTCTTTTCTTCACAAGAATGTTTTTTAAGGGTGCAAACGTGCTAATGTCTAGTTCATATTCTAACTCTTGTTTTCTGTTTCGCAGGACTGTGTGTTGTTCAGACATATTTGTTTGCTCCTAACATATGACCATCTTCCAAAGCCTTGAAACTGGAAGTGTAAAGTGATGTTCGTGTGTTGGAATATATACACAAAAGTAAATGTTTTATTTTGTTAATGTTGTGTGGATTGGATCTTTGCCTCCTTTTCTTGGATGCAATAAATGGTTTTTCATGCCATGTTGTGCATTGGCAACCAAATGAACGGACCTGTATTTTTTTTACCATGATTTACAGCATCTGCTATTATCATCAGCTAATATGTTCAAGGTTTACAAGGATCAACAGTTACTTTTTTTATGGCCGAAACATTTTGGCACAAGTTCAGAGAACACTTCAAAGATAAGTGTTTAATTAATGTTTATAGCATTTAATCGTGTTTAGTCCTAATTTATCATTACATAATGATTTTTCATGCGAGACTGCATCATCTGGCAAGCCTTTTTCAACCTCCTAGTTCATGTTCTTGCAAACATTTATGTGCAAAATTTTTTATTAACAATTTATTTAAATAAAAAATTGTATATAGCGTCATTATTTCGTTAATATTTGACTCCGATTAAAGAACTAAAATCGAATGGATTACATTTGCCTAAAATTATGATATTGAGATTTTTTTTTGGGTCTTAGATAAAATATTTTGGTTCATCGATTCGACATGTAAAACCTCGATACGATGAATGTGTTGCATTTGCGTAAATTATGACGTCGAGATACTTTCGCTGGGTTGTTAATTCAGATCCAATGCAACGAATTTGTGGTCAAACAATCTGACTCGAAATTAACACGAATCAAAACGGCTCGGACCAAATCGGTTCGCACTCGGGTCACAATACGCCATCGTCGACTCTGCACCTGATCCTGACACGCAACAAACCACTCCAGAAATAACTCGGCGGCGAGCAGGACGACTGGAGCGGCAGAGCGCGAGGAAGCACTGCTGCTGGTCTGGAATGGAGGAAACCGAGAGCATACTCGACGCGCTGCTCGAGGTCGACGACGATGTCGGCGAAAACCTAGACGACGACGACGATGTCGAGATGCTCGACGCCGAAGCCCTAGATGCCAGCGCCGCCGACGGAGGCGATCCGGTCGCGGAGACCGCACCGCCAGTCGAGAGCCGGAGCCAGAGGACGACGACGGCAAAGAAGAAGAGGCGGAGGAGAAGCAGCTCGGCTCCCAATTACACCGACATTAATCGCTAAGTCCGGTCCGAACCGCTAGCGCGGGAGCGACGAAGGCTAGGTTCTAATGAAGGTCCCTAGCTACCGAAGCGAAGGTGAGCGAAGCCAAACTTCGTCCGTTCGGACAACGAATTTTGACCCGAGCAGACAAGTGTCTCCAAGTGCACAGATAGTGTACTATGGCGGTCATATCCTTTTCTTGTATTTTGTATTTCCCGTACAGTGTGATGCTAAAGGTGCAGCAAGATACGACTGTCATTCTGCTGTTCGATGACCAGGATCCCTTATGCTTTCCGGAGAAATAAAAATCCCAACAAGTCAACCGGATTACCCCCAAGTTTTGCACTCAGTTAGCCGTATTCGATAAAAATCGTATGTACGCCTTGAAGGAAAATATTTCATATTTTTCCAAATCCACCCTGCAATATGGGATAAAAAAATCAAAATAAATTATTTGTTTTTAGCCCTTATAAAAAGAAGGACTAGTTACGTACAGTAATTAGTTCTAATTATATATAATCTCCAATAATTTTCGGAATTATCTACGTCACATTTGTTTCAAAATGTTTATCTACACCCCCATCAAAATTTTTTCAAAAAATTTTAATTTTATCCTTCGTTATTTTTACAATTAAACTCCTAAAAACTTCTTTTCTAACTCTCACTCTTTTTCCCAAAATATTTACAAATAAGCTCTTAAAATATTTTTATTTATAAAAAAAATCCAAATAT